>CM076584.1:137394726-138597115 GCA_034641835.2 Pinus albicaulis | reverse complement strand
AGTAGGAGGAGGTGTAGCAGTAGTTGAAGGTGGTTGGGTAGAGGAGGATGTTGCTCCTGTACCGTTGTGGACCACGATCTGGAGTTGAGGGATGGATGAATGAACTTGTGATGATATGGATGAGACGTTAGATGAATATGATGATAAAATCTCACTCTGAGATTTTTTTTATGATTTCCTAGCATTCTTGCAACTCAGTAAAGGAAAATCGACTGGTGGGATTCCTAACTTTTCACTTTGTGCTCTAGTCAGTCGTTGATTCGGGGTCAGATGAGAAGTGACACTACCTTGGGAAAATTAAGATTCCTCTTGAGATAAATAAATTCCCTGTAACTTATGAATTAAATTTTGTAACTTAGGGGGATATGAAGAAGAATAATCTGGCTCATTTGGGATTTCGGTAATGTGCTGTGTATTTTTCTTTTCAACTTCTGGTTGAGTGACGGAAGATTTGGAGTGTGAACGAGAATTTGAGGGATATGGTGAGGGAGTTTTACTCTTAGAATGGCGTGAAGATGTATATTTACTTGCCATTCATATTCAGGCCCTCCTTCTAGCGCCAAATATCTTGAAGGCTCAAAAAATCGGGTCTACAACAAGGGGGATAACCACCCGGTCCATACCTTAAAGCAACTCCTTTTCCGTTTGGAATAGTGGCTCCGACTGAGGATGATGGGAACAGTTTCCCAATCTTTTTATGATGGATGTACTAACAGGATGATGTTTTTCGTTTTTTAGGGTTTAATGGGGTGAATGCTTATTCTAAATCTAATCTATCTTTTAACTATCATATGCAATCTATTGTAATGAAAGAAAACATCTAAATCTAAATTGTCCCGGGAATAGCTTTTACTTATGCGATCTAAAATAATTTCTAATAGAAATTGATAATAAAAATCATTCAATTATTACGAGAAAAGAATCCATTAAAGATGATTGTTTCGTATAAAAATTTAGCCGAAACAATTATGAGAAATATATCGCATAAGAGTTATTCATATATTCAGCATAAAAATAAGTTATCACCATACAGAAGTGCAATAATGACAACTAAACATTCAAAATTTCATATATCAATAACTGAAAATAATTTGTCACTTGGCACATAAGTAAAAAGTATTACGAGATAAAAATACCATTGATAATAAGTTCTACTCATGAGCTGCAGTGATATAGATTTATCTTCAAATCACTCAACATCCACTAAGAGTACAAAAGTGCATTTCAGTAGCAGATATCAAACTCATATAAAGAAAAATCTCGTTCCATCTATTTTATCAAAGCTTCCTCAATTAGGAGAAAAAATGCACGTCCTGAAGAATTGTTTTTGATACAATTCTATACCCCTCTCTAAATGCATGAGAGGGGTTTAAATACTACCCTATGAAATCCAAAAATAAATATTACAAAAATATATGAGGAGGTTAAACCACCTGCCTCATCTTAAGCAAAAATGAACTAAAATAAAACTAAATTGTATCTATGATTAATTCTGTATCTGATCCTTTAGATTGAAAATAGCCATCATCGGTTTCAAGAGCATCGGTTGGCCGACTTCAGCTTTCAGTTGTCCTACAAATACGTCATTGGCAAGAGCTAGCACCATCTTCTCGGAAGAGGTTATGAGGCATCTTAGGGTTATGAATTGGTTGTGTGGCTTTACCAGGTACCGCCAGTATGTGTCCCAGTTTAACCTGTTTATCTACTTAATTATCTCTTCTTTTTCCTCTGTTGTTTGTTTCCACTCTGTTTGAAGCTATTGTGCCTTTGGAAGGAAGCCTAGGGTAGTCTCTGCAATAAAATTGGCCGTGTACAAATTTTCATTTATGCACTCAATGATACTATTTACTACTTCTGTTGCCTCTCCCATCACTTTTTCTGCTTCTTTAAGCTGGAAATCCCATTTTGCAAATAACATCTCTTTTTGTGATTCATCAATTCTGGGTAATTCTTCTCTTTTCCCTTATTCTGATTTCTACCAGTCCAAGAAGTCTGAAACCTTCTTAAAAATTGAATCATAATTAAGTCATAAATATACAATTTTATTTGTAATCTTATAGCTTATTTCACAATGGGAATTCCATTGCGAGATATTTTGGAAAAATAATTCTTCCTGTTGCAAGAGCTGAGAATTGAGAGTGAGTGCTTTTGTGATAAACTCCTCAATTTTGGGATCATTCTTATGCAGTTCTATCAAAGTTTGTAATTGTTCTTCTTTATTGGCTAAACTGCTTTGATGATCTAATTGCATCTGATGGAAGTCTTGCTGGAGTTTTGCTAGTTGTGTCTATGCTTCTTGATTGATGCTGACTTGTTGTAGTTTCTGTTCCAAAAACAAAATCTTGTCCTCTTTATCTTTAAGTAGTAACTGAACCTCTGTTGCTTTATCAATTGTTGCAGAAGCGTATGCTCCTGTGATTTGAGAGAGCCTAGTTAGATTTTTTTATGGGTCTGTAGTGGGATATTTCCAAAGAACATCTAGAGGTTCAACTTCTGGAGTGAGCATAGCCTCTAGCTTTCTTTTCTTTCTTTGCCTTCTGATGACAGCCTTATGTTGAGGGCTATAAAATACATCTAGAGGAGGAATTTCCTCTATCCTTAGTACAATTTCTGAAGATGGAGCAACAGGAATATGCTTCGTTTCCTGAGTATTGATAGTCCCTTCTACCCCCATTCCTGTGGCTGACTCTTTTGGGTTTGTCAGCAGCTCTGCACTCTGTTCTTCAGTGTTGTTTACCTTATTAAAAATCTCACATTCTCCCTCTAGATCCACTACAATTGGCTTTGTTGGCTTTGTAAAATGAGTGGGAGTTTCAGCTTGTTTCAGAGACAAAACCTGCTGGCCAGGATTTTCTATAGATTGATATGTATCTTTATTTGACCCTTTACTTCTGTTGTGTTCACTCTTGGACTGATCACTGGATTTTCCAGTTGATTCTCTTTCAGAACTAAATTTAGATTTCTATTTTGAATTTCCACTTATGTTAACACTGGGAGTAGGTTCCCTTGGAGGTTCGATGAACAATTGGTCCAACGGGACCTTTGATAACATCTGTTTTCTGTAAATGTCAAACTTTTGGAGTTCTTCTTGGTCAAACCGAATTCATGCCATATGTATAACCTCTTTGAAAGTGTTCTTCTGCAGAAAGACATTGTCAAAGATATCTTCTTCATTGGAAAACACTTTTATTTTAGCAATTTTAGTAAAATTACTTACAACACCAAAGGGATCATATTTCCTACGCGGGAAATTTGGTAGTTGCAAGCATAACATATTATTAACTTCTTTAAAGGCATGACCTAAGTCAAACAATGCAAAATCTCTGCATACTATAGGAAATTGGGGCTAAATTTCCTTCTTATACTCTTTCAGTGTCTTGCTCATTCCCCCCATACCAGAGGTCTGATAGGCTATTTCCCTGGCCATTAGTTTGTCAGGGACGTAAAAAGGTAGCACATGGGGTGAAGCAATGTTGCCAAACACCCTGATATACGTGAACGATTCTTCCCCAAACCACCTTCCCACAGGGAGAATCTCTACTTCAGCTTCTGGGGAAAACCTTGGGGTATCTTGATTATAGAGTATTTTATAAATAGGGAGCATAACTCCATGACAAATATTAAAGAAATTTGGGATGAAATTGGATTCCCATAATACTTTGTCATAAACCTGAATGGGAAGTGGATTTTGTACTGTCCATTTCCATCCCATAATAGGGAAATCGGAAACAAAACAAATAGCGTCCATGACATAAGCACTCAAAAAGAAAGGAGGGTAAATCCTTAAAGTAGATCTTCTTTTACTTCTATATGCCACAATTGCAGAGGCTAAATTATCTGATAAAATTTGGGCCCAATCCATTATGGTGGCATTGACAGCCGCATCCAATAAAGGTAACCATTCTGATGAAAACTTGTCGATGTTTGGTTTCCCAAACAGTCTACATAACATTGTAGCGACAAAACAGTAAGGAGAAGAAAGAGAACCAGTGGAATACATACCATTTTTATCCTTCTTCAACCTTTCTTCATTGTTTGACCAGTGGCTTATGAATTCTACCAAGTCTTCATTCTCTTTGGAGAACTTTTCTACAAATTGCTTGTTGTAGCTAGCCTGGGGTTCTGGCAAATGGTACATACGTCTCAAATTGTTTGGGGTAAATGATCCCTTCACTTTACGACTGGCCGTCTTGAACTCTCTATCATATATGTCTGCTTGATCTATAATCCATTTCACTATATCAGTGTAGGGGAGTATCTTTGGCCTCGCAGCAATGCGGTGTAGAAACAAGCATGCAAGCTCAGTTAGGGATGCTTCAGAAGAGCTGCGTTCATCTGCTATAACTGTACATTAATTCTAAATCATATCAAATGATATCAACTTGCGTCAGATGGTCCTTTTACCCTGATTCGCATTGTTTTTAATAAATGAACACTAATGGACTGTTAAGCTAAACTTTAATGCTCATAACTTTGCATCAAACATCGGAAAGTTACTATCCTAGAACTATGAGCCCTTTGGTCTGCGATAAAATCAATTTTGTGATTTTCTTCACAATATTGCAGATCACAATATCGCAAAACTTACTATCGTTAAAAACCATCGTTACTTTGGGCTACCACGATAGGCGATTTGTGAGAGGCTATGAGGTTGTAAGCTCTATGATCTCGCATTTTCGGGGATCGCACTTTTAAGGAGCAACTTCTATAAAGGATTCCTTCTATGAACTTTTTGCGATGCGATAAAAATAGGTTTATTAAATCTTCCCTTAATGTTCGAGACTTTCCGATATAAGGTTTTTCTTAGGTATAATGGTCATGTAGCACTTTTTTCTATAAGGAAACTCATAATTTGTGATGTTTTATGTGCTTGGAGTATGGGAAGGTAAATTTACATGTTTTAGCAAGTTCTACTTTGATATTTTATTTTATTGTGAAAACAAAAGTAACCTTAAATGCTAATATTTGATTTCTATGGGAAGGGTCCCCATTTATTGGTGTTATTACTAACACTAAAAAGGGGGGGTTATTGATGGTCACAACACCTCACCTCCACAGTTGTATCGCAGGTGGTGAAGACCACAATTTCGAGGTGTTGTAGGTGACCCTAGCTTCACTAACCATAGTTTTGTAGTGTTGAAGATGAACCAGGCTTTACTAATCGCAGTTCTGAAGTTCTGAAGGTGAACCGAGCCTTGATCTGGACTGAACCACAGAGATCAGGTGTATGTATTCCTTTTTGTTTGAGTAGTAGAGATAACCCAACACCAAATTAACCCAAATAATGTTTTCTCGGCTTCTTTAGTTCACGATTTGTGAACTCTATCTTATGCTCTAAGATCTTTGGTTGTCACCGAGCTACTGTGTCAAAACTAGAAGGCCGAAATTTCTTTTTATACGAATTTGTCATACAAATGAACAGACACAGCTTTTGGAAGAGGGGCCGACTATCATAACTAGGCATAGGTCAGCTTGTGTAACAGATATTATTTTCTCTCTTAAAAATTCGAGTTCTCATAAACTATTTGGAGTAAGAAGGCAAGTGAGGTTTCATTAGAAAGCTAAAATTATACTCTAGAGGATGGAGAAGGTCTCATAGAAAAAAATTTCCTCCAAGATAGAGAAAATTTATTTTTCTTTATAATTGTCCTTGAATATTTGTGTGCAGACAGCAAGAGGTCATCTTCATTGTTAGGCTTATTAATCATAGGGTCTGGCTTCTCCTTCATCAACCTGTTGCCATCAATGACAACTTGGATTAACAATCTCCCCCTTTGTCATTGGATGGCAATATTTTTCTTCTCTCACCCTTTGACATCAATGGCTCTGGGTTTCCAAAGTGCTCCCCCTGTCATGCTGCTCCCCCTAACATACTGTACCCCTGACATGCTACTTGATTTAATGTGATGCAAGAGAAATGACCCCCATCTTTTGGTGAAGATACTCAAATGCTTCTCGTGGAAGGGGTTTTGTAAAGATATCAGCAATTTTCTCTTTTGTATTAACGTATTCCAGCTTGATATTGTGTTTAGCAACTTTTTCATGGAGAAAGTGGTATTTGATTGGAATATGTTTGGTCCTTGAGTGCATCACCGGATTTTTTGAAAGACTGGTAGCGCTAGTATTGTCACAAAAAATAGTAATTGGTTGCTTAGTTTCTATGTTGACATCCTTCAAGGCTTCCTTCATCCATAGAATTTGTGTACAACAATCAGTAGCAGCTATATATTCGGCTTTAGCTGTAGGAAGGGATATAGATTATTGCTTTTTGCTGAGCCAGGATATAATACAATCTCCCATAAAGAATGCATTTCCACTGGTGTTTTTTCGATCATCCACGCTTCCGGCCCAATCAGCATCAGAGTAAGCTGTCACAATAAGATTTGAACTCTTAGGATACCAAAGACCGAAATCAATCGTTCCTTTCAAATATCTGAGAATTCTCTTCACAACTGCTAGATGGGATTGTTTAGGACTTGACTGAAATCTTGCTACCATTCCTACTGCTTGCATAATATCTGGTCTTGTAGCAGTTAAGTATAGGAGAGCTCCAATTATTGACCTGTAAAGAGTTGCATCTATGAGAGGGGTATCATCATCTTTTCTTAATTTACAATCTGTGGTCATTGGTGTGCTCATAGGTGCACAATATTCCATCCCATATCCCTTGAGCATGCCTTTAAGATATTTTTCTTGAGATATAAACATGTTTGCAGAGGTTTGAGATATTTGTAGCCTAAGAAAGTAAGACAACTCACCAATCATTGACATCTCGAATTTTTTGGACATATTTAGAGCAAATTCATGGCTCATTTCTTCATTATTGCTAGCAAATATTAGATCATCAATGTAAAGTAGAGTGATCAGAAGTTTTTCCTTGTCCATCTTCATGTAGAGATTGCTACTTTCCACTCCTTTTTTGAAACCCTCTTGTTGCAAATAGTGATCCAACTTTGCATACCATGCTCTAGGGGCTTTTTTTAATCCATACAAGGCCTTTTTTAGTTTGCATACAAAGTATTTTCCTTCAGCAAGATCAAATCCTTCCAGTTGCTCCATGTAAACTTCTTCCTTGAGATCTCCATTCAGGAATGCGGATTTTACATCCATTTGATAAACCTTGAATCCTTTTGAGCAAGTAAATGCTAAAAACATTCTTATGGCTTCCATTCAAGCTAGTGGGGCAAAGGTTTCTTCGAAGTCAATTCCTTCGATTTGCGAGTATCCTTTGTAGACAAGTCTGGCTTTATCTCTGATGATTTGTCCATCTTCATTCATCTTGTTTTTGAATACCCATTTTGTTCCAATTATATTTTTATATTTTGGGCGAGGTACTAGTTCCCAAGTCTCATTTTTTTCAATTTGAGACATTTCTTCTTCCATGGCCTTTATCCAATGAGGATCTTTGCTTGCTTGAGAAAAAAATTCAGGTTTTATTAAAGATAATAGAGCCACATCATCTTTTCTAGGGGTGCTTATCATCCTTCTTCGAGTTTGGATTCCTTCATCTATATTTCCGATGACCTGTTCTTCCAGATGATATCTTTGAACAAAATTGATCTTGGAGGGAGTTTGTGAAGATTCATTTTGATGTTCACTTTGAGGTTCTTCATTCTCCTCTTCTTTTTCAAGTTCTTCTTCTTCACTTTGTTCAAAGAAAGGCTTAACTTCATGATCTTAAATTCCTTTTTTGGAAGGCCTTCATCAATCTTCAAATCAATGTGTTCCACTATTCTTCGTAGATGATAGTTGTAACATTTGTAAGCTTTGTTCCTAGTGGAGTATCCAAGAAATATTCCTTCGTCAACTCTAGAATCAAATTTACCTGGTGAGTCATCATTTATTTTTATGAAACATTTGCTTCCAAAAACCCTGAAATATTTTACTGAAGCGGGTCTTCCTTTCCATAATTCATAAGGATTATTTTCATTATTTGGTCTTAGTTGAGTTCGATTTAAGTTATAAACTGCAGTGCTAACTGTTTCTCTCCAAAATTTTGGTTGCAAATCGGCTGATAGTAGCATTGTCCTTGCCATTTCTTGAATGGTTCGATTCCTTCTTTCAACTACTCCATTTTGTTGGGGTGTCCTAGCAGTAGAGAGTTATCTTTTGATTCCATGCTCTTTACAGAATTCATCAAACTCTTTTGAGGTGAATTCTCCTCCTCTATCCGTTCTAAGACATTTAATCTTATAATCTTTCTCATTCTAAAAGAGAGCCTTAAGATTCTTAAAACATTCAAATGCTTTGGATTTATATTTTATGAAATATATCCACATCATTCTAGTATAGTCATTAACAAATAGAACAAAGTACCTTTCACCTTGAAGAGTTAGAGTTCTAATTCGCCCACACAAATCTGCATGAATGATTTCCAAAGGTTTTGTTGTTGAGAACTCCTTAGTTTTGTGGCTAGTTCTGGTTTTCTTTCCATGATGGCATGGGCCACATACAACTTGATTTGGTTTGCACATTTTTTGAATATCCCTTACTGCATTAATTTTTCCAATGTTGACTAGGTTATCAAAACTTGTATGCCCCAATCACTTGTGCCATAACCAACTTTCATCTATTTGACTTAAGTAACATTTATCTTCTTAGATTATACTGAGTATGTAAACATTATCTGGTGTTCTTACTGCTTTTTCCACAAGTTATCCTGAGGATGAGTCTCTTATTTCACAATTTTTTGTACTAAAGACAACATTATGTCCTTGGTTACAAATCTGGCTAACACTTAAGAGATTGTGTTTGAGCCCTTCTACCAGCAAGGTATTTTGAGCCTTTCCTAGTCCATTAACAAGGGTAGCAGATCCTTTTCCAGTGATTTTAGCGGATCCACTTCCAAAGGATACATTTCCAATTTTCTTGTTCAATGAGACAAACTTCTTTTGGTCACCTGTCATATGTCTTGGGCCTCCACTATCCACGAACCAATGATTTTCTTCACTATGAGCACATAGATCTAGGCCACATTTATCAGTTTTGAGATTTATGTTTTTAGATTTCTCCCTTTTGAGAGGACAATTTTGTTCATTATGATCATAATTATCACATAATGAGAAAGACAGATCAAACTTAGCCAAGGGATCAAAGGAATTGTAAGTTTCGATTTGTCTTTTCTATTTAGGACCATGTAGTTGGTTTGTTTGATTATTCAATCTTGGTGCTTCTTTATTATGAGCCTTGCAATGTTTAGCTTGATGCCAAAAGTTTTTACAATTGTAACTATGCCCAAGAAAAATAGTTTGATACCTGTTGTAGTATCCATAGATTGAACCAACATTCTTCCTTGGAGTTGCTCTTTCTTCAATTCTTGGTTTTGAGATGGGACTTTGTTCCTGACAAGATGACTTTTCTTCTTTTGGATGGCAAGAGAGTACATCAGCATAACTTCTGGAATTATTCTTTGTACTTGATGATTCTCCTTTGAAACCAATTCCAGACTTGTCATGTTGAGGTTTTTGAGTATTAAGAATGTTGTCAAGATCTAGAGAGCTTTTCCAACTCCTTTTGACTTGCTCTATTTCCTTTCTTAGAGATACTATTTTAGCTTCATGTTTTTCACATATATCATCCTTCAATTTTAGCTTAATGTTCAAGAAGTCTTCCCTTCTTTTTGCTTCCTATCTTTCTATTTTGAGAGAAATTATCTTCTTTTGTAGATTCTCATTTTCTTCAATGGCATTCATCAGAAAACTATCCATGTTTCTCTCATCTTCCAGTTCTGAGTCATCATCATTTGTAAATTCCATGAATAACGTTTCTTTGCTTCCAACATAATTACTTTCCTCATCTAATTCATCATCTCTTTCTTTTTGATGATGCATATTTTTGGTTGATTTCTTTTTGATGACTAAAAATTCATCTTCATCGGACTCATCTTGCTTGGATAAGAATTTATTCTTATTAAACCCTTTCTTTTTGTACATAATCCTTTTAGAGTCCTTTTCATCATCACTATCATGTTTATGAGGACATTTTGCAGCGTAATGACCTATTCTTCCACAATTGAAACAAATAAGAGGGTACTTAGCTTTTATCTTAGATCCCCTTTTTAGTCTTCATACAAATTGAGCTAATTCGTTTTCAGTATCATATTCATCGTTGTTGCAATTCCATCCTTTTCCTTATTTTGTAGATCTTGAGGCTTTGAACGCTGCTTCTTTGAAATTTGGACTCCCTTTCCTCATCTCACAGGAAATGAGAATTCCATGGAGTTCATCCATCTTGAGAGTATCTAGATCCTTCATTTCTTCTATGGCACTTACTTTGGAGTCAAATCTGTCAGGAAGTGATCTCGGGATTTTTTGAACGATGGTGCTTTCTTCAATATTTTCTCCTAGTCCTCTAAGAGATTTAACCACTTCAGCTACTCGGAGGAAATATGATGCAATATCTTCTTCATCATCCATTTTCAGACTCTCGAATTTTCTTCTATAGGTTTGAAGCTTTGCCTTCTTGAATTTGGAGTCCCCGTCATATAGAGAAACCAACTTATCCCATACTTCTTTGGCTGAGTCACAGTTCATGACTTTCGTAAATTCAGAATCGGTAATTCCACTAGTGATGGAATTTAAAGCTTTGGCATTAGCAATGTAGTCTCTTCTTTCAACCTGATCAGTTGGAAGATTAGTGGGAGCTTTGTACCCATCCATAACAGAGTGCCATACTTCAAGACCAAGAGACATTAGATAGTAGGACATCCTCTTTTTCCAAAAACCAAAATTTTTTCCATCAAAGATAGGTAGTTTCCCTGTTGCTTCCATGTTCTTCATTGTGCCTAAGAATCCTTCTTCTAGTTGTTAGGCTGATATTGAAGAAGCTTGCTCTGAAACCAATTGTTGGAAATAGTAAGAGGGGGGTGAATCAGTATTTCTTTTCAATTGTTAATTTTTTCCAATTATATTCTTCACAATTAAAAAACAGAGAGGTGTATAATAATGATATTATTAAGGATTAATAAGAACTTCAGTCCATTTTCAAAATAATTTAGTACAATAGATGTGTGAGGTCACCAACCCTTCAATGAATCAGGCACCAACTTGTTGCCAAGCACCAACTTGGACTTTTTAGGGTCCAACCCTATCTTTTTCAAGGCTCCAACCTTGTTTTAGAGGCTCCAACCCCTAGGGCTCCAACCTTTAAACTTTGTAACTACTAAAGTGTATGAAAGACTTACTTCAACAAATGATAATCCTCTCCGCAATACTGTTTCAAATTTTTAATATACCCACCATCCAAGATCTTCAAGTTCTTCACTTGTACAGGCCTCCAAATTCACTGTTCTAGGCTTCACTCAAATCTCCACACATCTTCAACATTATTAACTATTCATTGTTCATCAATCACAGGGCTGAGTTATCTCTCCAACAAAGGCAGTAAAAGGTACGAGGTATTCTCCAAGAAGGGAAACAAGTCTGAGCTCACTGTGCTAATAATATTTTTGCAGCCCGAGCTTTTCACAAGACCTTCAACTACTTTCATTGTTAAATTCTCCACAAGGTATCCTAACTTAGTGATGTTGTCACAAGTCTGAGGCACTGAGTAAATGTTCCAGCATTATGTTTCTTTAATTCTAGCCCCTTCAATGTATTATTTTTTAGATGTCCACACCTTCTTGAGCTCTTCAAATGTTGACCGAAATAGATATAAACCTTCTAGCCTCCACATTTGTATCACAGGTGGTGAAGACCACAGTTCCGAGGTCCTGTAGGTGATTCTAGCTTCACTAACCACATTTTTGTAGTGTTGAAGATGAATCGAGCTTTACTAACCGTATTTCTGAAGTGTTGAAGGTGAACCGAGCCTTGATCTAGACTGAACCACAGAGATCAGGTGTATGTATTCCTTTTTGTTTGAGTAGTAGAGATAACCCAACACCAAATTAACCCAAACAACGTTTTCTCAAATTATTTAGTTCACGAGTTGTGAAATCTATCTTATGCTCTGAGATATTTGTTTTTCACCGAGCTGCTGTGTCAAAACTAGAAGGCCAAAATTTCTTTTTATACAAATTTGTCATACAAATGAATAGACACAGCTTTTGGAAGAGGGGCCGACCATCATAACTGGGCATAGGTCCGCTTTTGTAACAGATATGATTTTCTATCTTAAAAATTAGAGTTATCATAAAATATTTGGAGTTAGGAGGAAAGTGAGGGCTCATTAGAAAGCTAAAATTATACTCTAGAGGATGGAGAAGGTCTCATAGAAAAATTATGCCTCCAAGATAGAGAAATTTTATTTTTCTTTATAACTGACCTTGAATATTTGTGTGCAGACAGCAAGAGGTCATCTTCATTGTTAGGCTTATTAATCATAGGGCCTGGCTTCTCCTTCATCAACATGTTGCCATCAATGAAAACTTGGATTAACAGGGGTACTGTCCAGACTCGCTAGCAGTTGAGCAATGTTTGTGTTCCTGAAGTGATTCCATTGGGGTATTATCTAGGCTTGCTAGTAGTGGAGCAACCCTAGAGATGAAAATAAAGACTCTGACATTTTTCTTTTAATTTTTCACTTAATACTCCTCATTACCTTTCGAAGCAACTCTTTGTGACTTGGCTTGGTTAGTGTTCCACCGATGGAGAGGATGGAAAGGGGTTATGTCTTTAACTCAAACTAAGTGAGGAAGTTGTGATAATCGATGAATTGAAAAACACTTCTGGAAGGTTGAGACCGGTTTCACATGAGACAAGATTCATTCAGAGAGCTGGAGTTCTACCAGTGTGTCACTAATGTTGTAGCGGCTACAATCACCCTCCAAAATTTTTCCATTACCTAGATTTTGGAACCTAACTTTATTTTCGCAGGAGCTTACCTTACACTGCTATCAGGTATCCATGCCTTGACTGATGTTTATATTTTAGTTATGTGTGTGTTCACTTTCTCTTCACTTAGAAAATATTTTCGAAGTCACAAGCTAACCACTTGTCTAAGCCTTGTGCAGCAGTTTCGAGCTTGCCTCCAGAAACTGCACAATTCATTGAACTTGATATTCAAAATTTTGCAGTCATGCCTAGAAGTTAGCCTTCAACTCGGAAACTGCGCAGTCACGAAAGGTAGCCCAGAAACTGCACAATCCTTCACTGAGCTCAGAAACTGTGTGTAATGCATTGAGCTGGGAGATGCCAGTTCTCCGAAACTATGTAATCCTTCCTAGTGATGTGCATGGAAATTTTTCCTAGAAAAATCAGAAAAGAAAAAAAAGCAAAAAATCATCCCTAAAATTTAGGGATCTATTTTTAGTAACTCGAAGGAAGCACACTTGTTATTTTGGAAATTGTCACCATGTGTTGTTGTTCCCTTGATTTTTGGCATGTGCATCATAAACCCTAATTTCTAAAATCTATTTAATCAATTCCCTGAGAGATCATTCTCAGACTTGATGTTGGATCTCTAGCGTTCTCGAGGAGATCAAGGAACCTTTAGTATGATTGTTGTCTCTTTTCTAGGTGAGTTTTGTATTTATCGTCTTTAGTCTCTTTTTTGTCGCTTTTTGTCATTTTTCTTACATGAGTATTTTTTTATTTTATCTTTGTATGCATGTTGGCATTTTAACTTCATTTATTCTGTAGATTTTTTTTGTCAAGTTATCGTTTGCCTTTTACAAGTGTCGCATCGGTTTCTTCGTTTTTCACCAATGGTCTTCGTTGCGGAGACTCTCCTCAACGATATCGTTGACTTCTCATTTGTTAAGTTTCTGCACTCTATTTGTCCTATTTCAATCACACTTTGTCATATTTGCACTCAATCCTTCACCATCTCTCAGATTTTCTCTTTTTTCACACTTTCCTTCGGCAGATCTACCTTTCCCTTGGCCAAAATTCACTTATCCCAGCTAGGCATTGTGTAATATTGAGGCCCAAGCTCAAATCTTGGCCTCTGGAACTATGCAATGTGCATTACAGGCCAGCCCCACTGCACATTTCACAGTCCCAAGCCTCAGCATGCATCCTTGGCCACTGAAACTACGTAATATGCAGTCTCTCCCAGCTCACTACCCAGGTTGAACTGTGTATTTCGTAGTCTCAATCCTCATGCTTCGACACTAGCTTCTAGGATTGTGCAGTGCACAGTCCCCTCAGCCAGTTATATTATCTTCCCAACAATAATTGTGTAATCCTTCCAGTCATTTTCCTAGCGTGCTACATGAACATGTCCTGAATGTAGTTTTTCTTATATAACTGATATTTTCTTTTCGTCAATGTCTTTTCTGTCCTATAGGTACAACATTTGTTGAGCGTCTCTTGAAAAATCACTTTCATAATGGAACCTAAGAGATTTTCCTCAAAGGAACCCAATGAAAGCAGTATTGGGGAAGCAGTTGAACAAGTTCTGGTTAATTTTCCAGATTATGCGAACACTCAGTTGTTTGTAGAGAAGGGATTAAAACTGACATGGAAACAGATCAAAGATGAGTTCATAAATGACTTTTAGGCAGACTTAGAGGACTGGCAGGTGTATCTCAGCATCAAGAAGTCAGGGCTTTACAAGTTTTCATGCAGGTATCCATCCTTCCCATGTGCGGATGTGATGAGTTGTGTTGTCTCAAACACTGATGAGAAATCTATGACATTGAGCAACACCAACAAGAAGAAGCTTGTTACACTCCTTGCAGCAAATTTTCAGCAAATGTATCATCTTCTTGGGCCAGTGAGGAGCATGGACTAATTGTTCTATGTCGCTCACAACTAGATGAACATAAGATATATCATCAAGAGCTAGGTGAAGGAGTCAACGAATTTTAGACAGACACCCATCCACATGTACAAAACAAAAGCACTCAAGAAATCCTATCGACATTTGGTCATACTAGCTTGTGGAATATATGGCCAACCAAACATAGAGACCTTTCTTGAGGGGTGGGCCATATTATTGAACCAGGTAGTGAATGAGATGAAATCATTCAATTTGTTAGATTTTTTGGCTCGTCAGTTGAGATTCCATGTGACACAAGCTCGTAATCCCTACAAGGGTGAGCAAGCACACTTCTACATGTATGCATACTTATTCGATGCAATTTGTGCACAGAATCAGTTTCCTGGCATGAACTAGAAATGGACACCAAGATCAACTATCGTACATATATATTGCAAGATAATTTCAGATTGTAGTCATCATGAATTCATGGAACAACTTACTGATCAATTCATTATCATGCTTTACAAGCTCATCTTTCAGGAGGACCCACCTTGCATGTCACGAGCAGCTATGGAGGTGATATCAGAGATCACAGATTGGTTCGCCTTATCGGATGGCACATTTATTAGAGTATTCGGCAAGTAGAACTTGCCACATCTTTTTCCAATATATGCCACCGAAAAACTTGTCATTCAAGAGGTATCTTCCCATATCTCCACAAGATTTTCAATAGCACTACATAGGATGAAGAAGGCACCATGGATAACTCTTCCTTTTCATATCAAATTATAAAAGATTAAGAATCTCAAAGTCGTAGATTCCAAAGGGAAAGCCATAGCCATATTCGATTCTAGCACAAAGAGTTACAATTTGTATGATCCGAGGGGAATTTGGAAATACCACTATGTGAAAGTATACTACAAATACATCAGCGGGATATTTCGGTGGAGGAGGAACCATGGAAGAACTTTCATAACTCCTCCCAACCTCATGAACTGATCAGTGCAGTTGCAAATTTTAAGGTTATTCTGCAAACGATAGCAGTTCCAGAAGAAGCAGCAACAACAGGAAACGGTATGGTGCAAGACAAAGGAAAGAGGAAGGAAGATGAAAATGCACAGGAGGAAGGAAGTTGGAATATGCAAGCAGATCCTATAATTCAACAACATCTTTGTCAATATAAGCAAAGAGGAGGCAAAGGAAGAAAAGAGCAGATAAAAGAAAGAGCGGGAAGCAAATCTTGGATGAAGTAGAGCTAAGAGCGCAGAAAGCAGAACAAGAGATAAGGGAAGAATGTGAGTTAAGAATAAGAGAACATGAGGAGGAGTAGAAACAAGAAGAAGGAAGGCAAGGTGACATAGCAGAAGAGACGACACCTATACAGGTTGAAGAACTAGTACGAGATCATCCAGTAGCAAAAAGAGTGAGGGAAGAAGTGCAGGAACGGGAGTTTGCTAAATATATTGAACAAATGATTGTTTTGAGATTCAACAAGATGATGAAGCTTAGTGAAAATCAGTCACCTTCACTAAGTGGGCCCACAGGCTATTTTTAGGTATAAGTCTATTTTTAGAATATGTCTATTTTTAGACATGGTGATTATATTTCAGAAGTTGTAGGATGCTATTTGTGGATGGTTGGTCAAGTTGGAAAAATAGATGAAATTCTATTTTTAGAATATTGGGCGAAGTCTATTTATAGATCTTCGATCTAAAAATAGAAGTGTCGATTATTATTAGCTCTTAATAATAATCAGACAATAAACAACAACTTATTCTCTTGGAGCACTTAATTTTAGTATACATATTTGTCAAATCATTAGGTTGAAGGAATTACACAATTCCTAGGGTTTACTGGTGGTTCATGCATGGAGGACTCAGTTAGAACTGAAGTGGCAAAGTTATGACAGAGTTGGAAGAGTATTTCATGGAGTTGTTATTCAATTTAACTCAGTTGAGCTAGTTGTATCTAGTCTAACTGAATGATACACTAGTGAGAGTGGAGTGAATTAATTAGTTAATTAATTCACAAATAATAACTCATTAATCAACTGAACAAATGCAGCAGTTAACTACAGTGCATGTCAGTTCCAGTGGAGACCCAGTGGAGAGATAGGTGAAATGGAAAGATGGACTATCCATTGTGACTATAGTGATGCATTGATTACACCACACACACATTGGAGTTTCCAATGAGGATTGCGCTATGCAAGCAAGGTAGATTCGAATTCATTTAGGGGTCTTCTTCAGTAGGCATTGCGCAGTGGAGGCAAGCTATCAGGTGGCAATAAATCGGTGCATGGATTTGCAGATTTCTTATCATTAGTGTGTGACGATTGATTGTACTGAGAGCTTGATGTAATAAGCTTTGTATGAGATTGTTACATGATCTCCATGATACATAATATGTTATAGTTTAGGTTTTCAGCTTCAGGCTTTCCCGTTAAACAACTGTCTTATGTGTGATTGTTTTTATTGCTTCATGTGTTTGCAATTGAGTTTATAAATTTCCGCAAAAGATTAACAGTGTAAGGATTCTGTATTTAGCAAGAAGATAAAATATTGTTAGATCAGGAGAATCTGGATATATACATGCATCTTGTATATAATTTCTACATGGTATCAGAGTAGTGTTAATTCTTGAAGATTACAATTGTGAAGAATTGTTGAGTTTATGCTGCTGGACAATTCAAATTTTCTTCATAAAATTCTTGGTGCGACAGTTGAGTATACATTTAAATGTCTTTCAATGGGTTGCGATTGGAGTATTCCCTTGATGGCAGCTCGAATTACATATCTTGGAAGGATAGGATGGAGGCAATGTTGGAAGATAATGGACTGAAGGAGTTCATCGATAGTGATGTTCCTAAGCCGGGATCTAGCGATGATGCATTACTTGGCGCATGGAAAATGAAGATAGAAAAGACAAGAAGAATTTTGTTGGAAGGTGTGAAGGACCATATTGTGTCCAGCCTTCATGGGAAAGCCACTCCATTTTCAATGTGGAAGGCTTTGACAGATTTTTTCCAAAGCAGCAGCGACCAGAGGAAGTTGGCGCTGAAAGATAAGCTCAAAAAAATAAAAATGCAGAAGGGCGACAGTATTCCAAAATATCTCACGAAGTTTGTCCACTATAGGGATGAACTGGGAAGTGTGGGGATTACTGTTGATGATGAAGACTTGGTAAGCTTGGCTCTCCTTAGGCTTCTGAAGAGTTGGAATAGCTACGAAGACTCTGTCAATGGACGGGAGAAACTGTTGGGATGGGAGCGACTTTGGTCGGATCTTGTGCAGGAGGAGATAAGGCGAAGTACCAAGGATGGCTCTTCATCAAAGAATGAAGATGAAGAGAATTGTGCTTTGGCTGCCAAAGAAAGGAAAGGGAAAGGGAATAAATTTCCTTCAAAGTCTGAAGCTAAAGGCAAGAAGCAGGATTTGTCCAAGGTGAAGTTTTTTCACTGTCACGAACATGGGAATTTCGCCACTAACTGCCCACAGAAAAAGAAGAACAATAAGGCTACTGGAGTTGCAGCGGGAGAGGCCTTAGCCTCGCAATTTGAACTTGATTTATCTTTTATTGCATTCTTGGTTTCAAGCTCAATGGGATCGGTGTGGTATCTTGATAGTGGTGCATCTTTCCATATGACGGGAGACAAGGAGTTGTTTAGTGACTTGGAGGAGAAGGATCTCCAAATGCATATAAGATGGGCGACGATGGTCAATACAGTGCGACCAGAATTGGGACCATTACCTTTGAGAGGGAGTCAAGTAATTCATTTCAGTTGAAAGATGTTATGCATGTTCCAGGTCTGAAGAAGAACTTGGTCTCGGCCACAATGTTGGAAGACAAAGGTTATGACGTAGTTTTCAGCGATGGAAAAGCTTTCCTAGGACATAAAACAATGGGTCAAACCAAGTGGATAGGGATTCGAGTTAATAATCTCTTCAAGATGGAGGTAGATGGCTGCGCTGCAATGATGGGCAAAGCAGAAGAAGTGGTGAGCCAGGATGAGGGCGAATTATGGCACAGGAGATTGGGCCATCTTCACCATCGCGCTTTGAGCATTTTGCAGCAAATTTCTACTGGACTTCCTAAGGGTACTCTTGCACAGTCATATCATTGCAAGGGATGTACTATGGGTAAGTTTATGAAGACCACCTTTCATGAGAATGAGAACCGTGCTTCGGTGATCCTGGAGAGAATTCACACAGACGTGTGTGGAGCTTTCTCGGTTGCATCAACATCAAAACATAGGTATTATGTTATATTTTCTTATGACTATTCTTGTAGATTTTGGATCTTCTTCATGCAGAAGAAGAGCGAAACATTCTCAAATTTCTGTGAGTTTAAAGCATTGGTGGAGAAGGAGTCGGGGAAGCAAGTGAAAGCTCTACGGAGTAATAATGGTGGTGAATACATCAAGTGAATTCAAATAATTTTGTAGTAAATAAGGAATTTGAAGAGAACTCATAGTGCCTCATAACCCACAGCAGAATGGGGTTGCGGAGAGGAAGAATAGAACGATCGTGGGTGTTGCACAAGATATGCTTGAGAGGGAGCTAGACTTGCATGCAATGGAGGAACTGCCTGTTCCGAAAGATGAACCTCCAGATTGGATCAGCCACGAGAGGAGATTCATGGAGTGGAGGAGTCCACTCATGTGGAACCAAACATCATACATGGCAGAAAGCGTACCACAAAAGCTGAGAGACTGAAGCTTGATGTGGCACAGAATGTAGGAGTCCCTACATCACAGTGCAAACAGAGACAGTCACCTGACCGATTTACTGGATACATGGCTCTCATGAGAAAGTGTATCGTGACAGAGCCATCTTATTTTGAAGAAGAAGTGCAGGAGCCCACATGGGTAGATGCCATGGTGGAGGACTATGACACCATTGTCAGAAACAGTGCTTTGGAGATTGTTCCAAGGCCGGTGGGAAAATTAGTTGTAGGATCAGGATGGATCTACAAGGTAAAGCAAGTTGTTGATTGAAGCGTTGAGAATTATAAGGCAAGATTTGTTGCCATAGGCTTCTCACAGATCGAGGGGATTGATTATGAAGAAACCTTTGCACCTGTCACACGGTATTCTTCCATAAGGACCATCCTTGCTCTCTCAGCACAGATGGGTTGGCACATTCATTAGATGGATGTGAAGACTGTGTTCCTTAATGGGGTCATTGAGGAAGAGGTGTACATTGAGCAGCCTGAAGGATTTGAGATCTTTAGCAGTGAGTCGCATGTGTGTAGGCTCAAAAGAGCATTGTATGGGTTGAAGCAAGCACCTCGTGCTTGGTACACATAGATCGACATCTATTTCACTGTACTTGGCTTCACCAAGAGTGAGGTGGATGCAAACCTGCACCAAATTGTGGTGGAGGGTAAGCTTTTAATCAATGTTCTTTATGTTGATGATTTAATACTAACGGGTGATGATCATTTGATACACTCATGCAAGGCAGATCTTGCAAAGGAGTTTGAGATGAAGGATTTGGGCCTTCTTCATTATTTCCTTGGATTGGAAATATGGCAACGGGAAGGTGAATTTTTTGTGTCTCAATGTAAGTATGCCCGGGAGATACTGGAGAAGTTTCACATGCAAGGCTGCAAGCCTATTGATACTCCTCTTCCAAAAAATTGGAGGAAAGAGGATGCTACATCGACAGAGGTAGTGGATGCCACTGTTTATCGATAGTTGGTGGGTTCGCTCATGTATTTCGTTAATACAAGACTGGACATATGCTATGTAGTGAACCATCTTTCACAAGCGATGGTTAAGCCTACCAAGCTCTTTTGGAAGGCAGGCAAGCATGTCCTGAGGTATCTCAGGAGCACATCTGCGTATGGCTTATGGTACGGACAGACGGATGAGGTGAAGTTGCACGGCTTCACGGATGTAGATTGGGCAAGCAACCCAACAGACAGAAAGAGCACATCAAGAGGGGTTTTCAGTATCAGATCTACAGCAGTTTCTTGGTAAAGCAGGAAACAAAGATCCGTGGCACTCAGTTCAGCGGAAGAAGAATACATGGCAGCAAGTCAAGCTGCTTGTGAGGCTATCTAGATGAGGAAGATCCTGGTCGGTTTGTTCGGTTCACATTTAGATCCTACAGTGATACATTGTGATAATCAGAGTTTCATTAAACTCTCGATTAATCCTGTGTTTCATGATAGATCTAAACATATTGATATCCGGTATCATCATATCAGAGATTCTGTGCAGCAGAAGATCATGTTGCTTCAGTACATTCCTACGGAAGATCAAGATGCAGATATTTTGACGAAGGTGCTCGGCAGGATCGGGGTGAAGGATAATACCTATCTCATTGAGAGGGAGTGTTGAGATTCAACAAGATGATGAAGCTTAGTGAAAATCAGTCACCTTCACTAAGTGGTCCCATAAGCTATTTTTAAGTGTAAGTCTATTTTTAGGCTATGTCTATTTTTAGACATGGTGATCATATTTCAGAAGTTGCAAGATGCTATTTGTGGATGGTTATTCAAGTTGGAAAAATAGATGAAATTCTATTTTTAGAATATTGGGTGAAGTCTATTTATAGATCTTCGATCTAAAAATAGAAGTGTCGATTATTATTAGCTCTTAATAATAATCAAACAATAAACAGCAACTTATTCTCTTGGAGCACTAAATTTCAGTATACAGATTTGTCAAATCAATGGGCTAAAGGAATTACGCAATTCCTAGGGTTTACTAGTGGTTCATGCATGGAGGACTCAATTAGAACTGAAGTGGAAAAGTTATGAGAGAGTTGGAAGAGTAGTTCATGGATTTTTTATTCAGTTTAACTCAGTTAATGGAGTTAAACTAAGTTGAGCTAGTTGTATCTAATCTAACTGAATGATACACTAGTGAGAGTGGATTGAATTAATTATTTAATTAATTCACAAATAATAACTCATCAATCAACTGAACAAATACATCAGTTAACTACAGTGCATGTCAGTTCCAATGGAGACCCAGTGGAGAGATAGGTGAAAGGGAAAGATGGACTATTTGTTGTGACTATAGTGATGCATTTATTGCACCACACACACATTGGAGTTGCCAATGAGGATTGTGCAGTGCAAGAAAGGTAGATTCAAATTCATTCAGGGGTCTTCTTTAGTAGCGATTGCACAGTGGAGGCAAGCTATCAGGTGGCAAGAAATCGGTGCATGGATTTGCAGATTTCTTCTAATCAGTGTGTGATGATTGAATGTACTGAGAGCTTGATGTACTAAGATTTCTATGATATTGTTACATGATCTCCATGATACATAATATATGATAGTTGGGGTTTTCAGCTTCAGGCTTTCTCTTTAAAAGACTGTGTTATGTGTGATTGTTTTTATTGCTTCATGTGTTTGCAATTGATTTTTTAAATTTCCGCAAAATATTAACAGTGGAAGGATTATGTATTTAGCAAGAAGATAAAATATTGTTAGATCAGGAGAATCTGGATATATACATGTATCTTGTATATAATTTCTACATATTGAATTCATGGACATGGAAGTGGGACCGGAGCCACTAGATGAAGACGTGGACCTGATGCTCAGTGCACCGTAGGCCACCTTTCATATTCCACCACCTTCAGCCACAGAGCAAGCCTCGAGAGAGGAAGGGGAGGTAGTTCCCCTTGGTGATGATCTGGTGATGGATTTGTACAATCTATCATTTGATGAATTGCGGAAGAATATAGTACAATCGTAGAGAAATAACTTCTTGGATGATCATGCATCACCTGAATTCATGAGAGAAAGGGTTATAGTGGCATACACCAGTAAGGATCCAAATTCCATTGTCGATGCCAGCTTGGCCTTCGCACGAGTATCCAAATATAACACTCAATGTTTTGTGGCCAAGAATAATTAGTGGGCCCAGACTCTATAGGCATGCTGGCAAGAGAATGAAAAACTTTGTGCAGTAGCGTAGAATGCACCTTCCACACAAGTCTACCATAAGGATATAAGAGAAACGATACTTGCTAAAGTATCCACACTTGGAGACACTATGCGGGACCTTTATGAGGAGTTTTTGACCATACATATGGAATTTTTCTGCTTACATGACTTGTAACGGAAAAGAGGAGATTTTTTCAAGATCCTTAATAATGTACAAGCTTCCATCGCCTTCGTGCACTAGTGGACAATGTGTTACAAAGTTGCACCACTTACACTGGTGAAGAATATGAAGTCGCAGGGATAGTTATGGAAATCTAGAGTTCGAATGATGATCCAACACAACAACCATCTTGCCTCATTCATCGAAAAAATTCAAGCCTCATATGTAAGAATATACAACCATTTGGATTTCATGGTGAAAACCCACAGGATCCCATTAGTTGGTACACTCACCGAGACTAAACACAAACGAAAATACCGACAGGAGATTGATCAGTACTTGGAGCAGTTGGATCAGATGGCCACTCGGGAGGACTTGGAGGTGAAAAAATAGAACTTGTAGACCTACATCGGTGGCCTGGTTCAAATCAGAACAATATTTGTCCTGATTGAGAAAGAGGTTAAGACTGGTTCCAAGACATTTTACCTGGATGCTATGGAGGAAAGAGTCTGATTCCAGCCTGAAATTATCTCATGGTTTGGGGAGACCATCACACAGTACCAATCTTGGCATGAGTATGTGACCGAGAGACACCAATTTGAAGATTCCCAGCTTGAGTTCACCCCAACTCCAATATCATATTTTTTTTCTTGTCAGGTTGTTGTGTTGTCTCTACCCTATTTTTTCTTATATGGGTACAAGTGGAAATGTGATATTATTTGTATTTATTGTAAAATTGAAATTCCAAGTGTCCTTGTTGGAATGTGAAGATTCATATGTAATAAGTTAAAGAGTCATGAGGGGAGTCCAAGAGTCACAAAGGGGGAATTCCAAGAGTCACCCCCTTTGTTATAAATGCATCCTCATAACTCTTGTAATGGGCTTTTGGGAGCCAAGATTTTGGCTAGGCTTAGGCTTAGAAAGGGTTTGGTAGTTTTTGTGTCAGCCTTGGCTTCTCCATAGCATAGAGGGAGTATACTTTTTTGGGAGGAGCATGTGTTGTTGACTTCATGTTCCACTATTGGTTAAATTAGTTCGTCGTAGTGTATGTATAGTTGGAACTTTCACTTATAATAAAATTAGAGTCGATGTGTTTTGATGCATATATTGTAAATGTAGTAGGAATATTCTTGTTATATTTGTGATGTATGTTGTTTAACTTACGCATATGATTATGAACTATTTTTTTTGTATTTGTACGAATCTTGTTGAATGTGTGCCCATGTTTTAACCCATCACCTTTAACTTGTTGACTATTCTTCTTACTATTTTGTGTGACGTCTTTCAGCTCGTGTGTTCATTTAAAGTTGTGTACTATTACAGGCTTCCAAGGAGTGCACTTCCTTTTCCCTTCACGTGTTAGAACCGCTCATGCATTATATTGACTTTCCACAGGGTCACACACTTGCTTTAACCAAAGAGACAATGCACCACTCTATGCAATTTGTAATCCAAGGCATATTATTAAACACCCCATTGTTGGGAATCCTACTCCAAACAAAGTGTGTTAGGTCCCTATAATAATAATGAAACCCCTTATTGTTATTGTTAGTGTAGCCCCTTTCTTTTTATTTTTGTGCCAATTTAGTCCCCATATTATTATTAGTGTGCCCCATATAACCCCACTATTGTTGTTGTTGTGCCCTACATTATTATTGTTATGTCATCTCTGATTATATTGTGACCCTTTAGACTCATATATATATAAAGGAGGCATTTTCATTTGAATCATCCAAGAATTGTTCATTTGTGTAACATAAAGGTGGCTTCCCCCTCGAAGAGGTTAATTTTTAAGTCATTGATCTGTATTTTCTTCTATTTGTGAGTTGATTTCATAACATTTGGAATAAGAGCTAACATAACAATAATAATGTAAGGGCACAACAACAATAATAGTGGGCTTCTATGGGGCACAATTATAACAATATGGGTACTACATGGGCATAATAATAACAATAAAGTATCTACACTAACAATAACAATAAGGGGTTGCAATAGTATTATAGGGACCTAACAATGTGAGGTCTAGTTGGGAATTCATATCAAGGAGATCCCCTGAATGTTGGCGGGTCTAGCACCGTTGACATTTCTGGTGCTAGAAGGAGGGTCAGATGACAAGTTGATACCTTGAAGTCGATCTTGAATTTCTGCACTCATTTCATGACTTCTTCCACAATCATACTCCCAATATGTTCATTAATATATAAAAAATTACAAGTTTCGACATATATCATTGATAACTTGTCATATCTTAAATTTTATGACGAGGGTGAAACAACCTTTCTTGAGCATATCGATCGTTTTCTTCAATTTTTCACAGAGCACAACTCCCCCCCTTGACGATGTTGGTTGTTGTTTGTTCATTCTCACATTCGAAGCACACGTAAGGAAATGGTATCACACATTGATTGATTCCTCCATTCATTCTTTCAAACACTTTGTCTCAGAACTGTTCCATGCTTTTGATCGATATGATCACAAACATTTGTGCAAGAAATTTTCAGAATTGCAAAAATCACCCGATGAATCGCTACACCATTTTCACAATCATTTTTCACATCTCTATTTTGAATTTCCTAAGATGAAGTTGGTTTGGATTTCTTGACTAAAACATTTATATATCTTGTTCACATTTCACTAACTCCTCAAAACTTAGAATTTTTCAAGTCACTCCCAGCATACCGCAGGGCTGGAGCTTCCATTTATGATAGACACTACAAGGAAAAGACCCTCTAGTGGAGGTTATAAAGGAGGTTTTTAGTGTTATAAAATTGGCCGAAATTGTCAAAAAAAAAAATTCTACAACATCCATTTATGGTTATGGAGGTTTTGGCGGAGCTTTTAACGGAAATTCAACACAACTAAAAAGGGCGGCCGGAGGTTATTACGGATGTTTTTTCATCGGTGCGCTACTCTGCCTTTAACGCACCGGTGCGTACATGCCGACAGCACCCCGGGGTTGTGTCAGTCCAATGCACTAGGACGTTTAGGTGTAAAACCACACCGGACGTAGTGTTGGTCATATAATGCACAAGGCCATTCTAATTGGTCTTGGGGTTTGTGCGGTGCCCATAGGTCGTATCAACGCACTGGTACCGTATCACAGAAAGGCACCAAGATTTATAATTGGTATCAGTATTCGTGCGGCCCATAGATTGTAAAAATGCACCGATGCTTATAGATACGTAAACGCCCCAGTGTGCAATATCACACAAAAGCACCGATATTGATAACTGGTATCGATATTTGTGCGGTGCCCATAGATCGTATAATGACACCAGTGCGTATAGACACATAAACACATCGGTGTACAGTTACTGACACACACCAGTTTTCATGTTGTATTTTTTAGAAACATCGACCTGTGACAGTCCAATTATTGTGATTGTTTTAAATTCATTATTCATCAAAAGTCGACACATCTTATAACAATCTTCATATTAATTACATTTTTATTAATGCATTTGAATGTGATGTTTGGAGTAATTTGTTATATCATATCATAATTATTGTGGTTTTTTAAAATTCATTATTCATCAAAATTTGACACATATATATCTTATAACAATATTCATATGAATTAAATTTTTATTAGTGCATTTGAGAACGACAATGGAGAATGCAATAGAATAAATTAAAACATATTTTATGATTATATATATATATATATATAAGACAATCTTTATCATACAAAATGGGACAGTTATTGGTATCGCTTTGTCTTTCAATTGGGACACTATGTCCATTACATTAAACAAAATTTCTAATTTCACAGACATATATATTTCAAAAAATAAAACGCCTTGCTTTGATATCCAAACATAGTGATCATCATTCTTCGCTTGAACTGTTGTCACTGCTAGAGCTACTTCCATGACTTGGGTTATTTTCAGGAATGTTTTGTTCATGGTGTTGATTGTTTTCTTCTTCTTCACCTTCCATCTACAAACATAAAAATAAACTGAAATGAGTGTATATACATTGGTGAGAATAATGAAAACTGCAATATTAAATAATATACATCAATGTAAATCGAAAATAAAAATGACGTACCATAGCAACAATTGACTCATAAATTATACACGTTCTTTCAAAACCATGTACCATGCCATCTTTCAAAATTTCATCTGTTGGCGCAGTTCCATACTTTGTTTCCTGTAAGTTTTATACCCCATAAAAAATCATATATTTAATATAAAATATTTTTTTGTTCTATTAATTATAGACGAAGCTAAGTAAAACAAGATCGATAGATGCTTACAAATTCCACAATTAAATTCTGATATGCCAACATATACTCAACCCACATTTAACCAAATTTCAATCAACTCATCTGATGGTTCTTCTTTGTATGTTAGCACCTGTTTGAATACATTCAATGATGATTTTTGTAAAACAACTTAAAAAATACGACAATGAAATCTAGTTAAGTTGTTATAAGGAAGTAACAATTACTCACAAAGTTAGAGATCGACCATTTTCTTCCTTGTCATCCTGTTTTATGTGCTGAATGGGTTCCATTTTCTTTTCTTTTCTGCAAGAAAAATCTTGAATATTAATATTTAATGCTAAATTGTTTATTTATTGTACCTAATGATCGAAAAATTCAATGATTACATATTACATTTGAAGCACATTTTTGTTGTTGGAAATAATGTCTATACATTCATTCCACTAGATCCCTCAAACTTTTGTAAATTTTTTTCCCCTTTCATTAACTTCCAGCACCACTCCAGATGAGCTAAGGAGCAATTGATTTTCATTTGCATGTTCTACTTTTTATATTTTCTTAGAACAACATTCATTTTCTGAGATGTTGGTCCCTGTACAACATTAAAAAGATGTGAACTAGTATATTGTTTGACACATGTTATCTAATAATTTTAAGTATATTATTAATGATATTTAAAAAAATAAACTCATATTGGATCGATAATATTTTTTCATTCACCTAATTCATCCTTTTGCAATTTTTCCATTAAACTTTTACGCTCTTTTGGTCCTAGATCAAAAATAATCATATCGAGCTTCATCATTTTGTGGCTCTGCATGATACACAGTAAAAAATATGTATTAGTTAAACTTACATATAGTTGAAAAATAATATTTTTTATAAATAATTTACAAAGAACTTGACCTTTTTGCTTTTCTTGATGTGTTAATAGTATTTTTGTTACTTGATCTCTTGTCAGACATTTCTTTATCAATCTGAAACATGTACCATATCATTCATTAATATATTTATAAATAAATTCTCAACTTTTCAGGTAGAAAATAAATCTCAAGGTACCGATGGGCCTTTCATGAGGTCCGCACCATTGTCGATGCGTAGGGATATTAACAACGCACCGCAAAACAGTATAATTCATCGTACAGTGTGTTGGGTATTGTAAACACACCACAAAAAATAGTATAATAGACCTAACGGTGCGTGAGGTATTATGGCTGCATGGCTGGGATAGCTACACGTACGGTGCTTTCCCTAGTTAAATGAAACATCGGTGCCCTGTTTTATATTTTACGCATACTGATTTGAGAAAAAATGATTTCATTTTTTTACTAAAAATAACACACGTACGCTGTATAATACGAAACATGAATAAATATGACAAAAGCGCACAAATAAAAAAATCTATTTTTTAAAAATTCATAGTAGATGGATTGAGATCCATTCTGCAGAAGCCATGATCTTGGTTGGACAGCTAAATCTAGAATGAAAAACCTAATTACGAAATCATAGAAACATGGAAAGCAAGGGCAAAAACAAAAAAAATGAAGGGTTTAGGGTAAAAATGGATAAAACTGCTATAAAAAAAAAAAAAAAAAAAAAAAAAAAAAAATGTAGAAAAAAAGTAAAAAAAATAATCAAATTTAACCACGAGATGGTTTAAAATTCTATGATACAGGGTTTGAATCACCAGAGGTTTGGTTTTTTATTGTCTGAATACTTCTATTCGAACGTATTTCGTTGTTCCACATTGCCCTCCTGCTCTCTTACTCCAGGTTGTCTCCTGCAAATATCTAGTTGAAAATTTTAGCAAAAATAGTGAAATAACGAAAAGTGTTTAGTATTTAGAGAATTATTTTATGAAAGTAGATTTTCGAAAATATTTTGCCACCCATTTTTCAAATTGCCGCTTTTTTCACTTAAAGAAAATAGAGTTGCATTTTTTTATTTGCGTTTATTCGTTACTGGTGCGGAAGAGTTGTGACGCACCAGTGTGTCTTATTTATACGAAGCACCGGTGCGTGTTAGGATGATAAGCGCACCAGAGTGTGTAAAGTTCTTTTTTTTTATGTAAGATCATAATAAAATAATAATAATTGTAAAGTACATGAATTTATTTTCATTATTTTATAAACTTTATTATGTTATAAAAATTTGTATTATTCTAGATTTTTTATTTTACAATTATTTGTAAATTTACAAATTTAAATATTTTAATAAAATCATTTCACATTAATACAATTAAAATTTTCACATTAATAGAATTAAAATTTTACAAATATTTTACATACAATTACAATTAAAAGTACAATAATTACAATTAGAATTAAAATTATGATTACAATTTTACATTAATTTCACATACATGAATTACGATTAGAATTAGAATTACATTTTTAATTTTACATACAATTACAATTACAATTTTACAAAATTATTACATACAATTCAATTAAAATTACAATTACAAATACAATTACAATTTTAGAATTTTACATACAATTACATTTACAATTTTACATAGAATTAAATTTACAATTACAATTACATTTTTACAAATATTTTACATACAATTCAATTAAAATTACAATTACAAATACAAATACAATTTTAGAATTTTATATACAATTACAATTACAATTTTATAAATATTTTACATACAATTCAATTAAAATTACAATTACAAATACAATTACAATTTTAGAATTTTACATACAATTACATTTACAATTACAATTTTACAATTTTTCATATATACAATTACAATCATTTTAGAATAAATTAAATATTACAATTACAATTAAAATTTTACATTAATAAATATTTTACATACAATTACAGTTTAAATTACAATAAGTACAAATACAAATACAATTTTACAATTTTACATACAATTAAAATTTAAATTACAATTACAATCACGACATAATATTTTAATAAATATCATGGCCATTTAATATTAAATTAATTAATAAACATCATCACGATCATGGTAACCATCGTACAAACATCATATTCAACTAATAAACACATTCAAACATCAAATTAACATTATATATTAAGATCATCACAACACAAACATCAAATATACATCTCAATATGTCAAATAACTCATGCTATCACATATACACATCTATATGAAAGCTAAACATTAAATGAACATGTCTAACATGACCTAACAATATGCGCCACATCATGATGATCACCAACATGAAAATTAAGTACAACTACAACATGAACATAAAATACATGGACCATATATATATATATATATATATATATATATATATATATATATATATATATATATATATATATATATAACTGAATAATTTTAAAAATATACAACTGTAATATAAATGTCATGGATCAGGCGCTGGTGGTATTATAACAACATCAATAGTAGTACTACAAGTGGATTCCTACTCAGTAAAGCTGGGTGCAGCCTCGACAGTCGATGGTCGAGCCTGCTCAGTGAATAGTGCAGCATTGGCGGTCAATGGTCCAGCCTGCTCACGATCATCATGACTAGTATTTGTGGATGTAGTTGCAGGTTACTGACTAGACGTGGCCAATGGTCCAGCCTCATATCCATGATGACTGTCAGATGCTGCCAGTGGAGCGTCATGCTCATCAGGCGCGCCGCGAGGTGAACGATCATGAGATGCATGTGAGTCACTGCTCGCGGACTCATGTCCATCACGTGTCGCGGCTCGACTACGCCTATAGCTACGGTCAGTCCTCCTGAGTCGCGTAACAGTTGTCGTAGCTCCTACGACATGTCGCATCAGGTTGTACATGTCACACGGCATGCCTCTCCACATCCGTAACAGCCTATCGTCGGCCTATATGTCTTTATAATGAGCGGGCCTGATTCCCGCATCAAAAATCAATGCACAGAGTTAGTTGGCCAAGTCCATCCTATATCTGGTCTCAGGTCAACCATGCCTAGCAAAAGGTGGAACCGATGCACCATGATGAGCAGGAGAATGTCTCTCTGCTGCACCGGCCTCATCCTCATCATGATCATGCTCAACATCAGCCATATCCTGATCATCATCATCAGGATCCACACCTGGATCATGTGGTGGACCCGGCATCTCCTCGCCATCAAAAGAGCCAATGTCTGCAAAATATATACAAGTACACAACAATAATTAGACAATTTCATTACATAATTTAATAAAAACAAGTTAATTAAGAACATGTTAGAATAAATATAATAAAACAGTAATATTACCTCTATCATCTGGCGGCTCATCAGTTGTAAAGTGGATGTTGGGACACCCTCGCCAATCTAAGCCAGCATAAGGACATGGGACCAAAATGAAGGGATGCAGCCCATCAACACTGGCTAGTAAGTCCAGTGAATCATGTGATATCCTGGTTGGAAACAAAGTGTATCCCCTCTTGGGCATCATCTGGCCCCACATGTGCATCCGGGCCTCAAACATCGGCCTACGAGGCTATCCAACAAAACTAGGTCTCATCTCTGGAAACCTCTCAAAAAATAAACAAAACAACTCTGAAGAAAAAGGGAAGTTTACCCTCCCTTGTGCATGAGCACGACATCTATCTAAGGTCGTACAAAACTGCCGCAAAAAAATGGCAGACCACCTGACAAGTCGCGACTGTTGTACTAAAGAATCAACATAATATAAAAGCGAGCAACTAATGTGTTGCCCATCACTGGTGTTGTGCGAAATGGTTGAAATGATCAGGGAGAGGCACTGCACATCTTGTCTACCAAAATCACCTATACGTAACTGACCTCCAGGTACCTGAAACTCTAAAGGAGACAGTACATGTGCTCCAATGTATCTCTGGGAGTAAACTAACTGACTCCCTGCTACATAACCAGTTGGCACATCTGGGAATGAGGGAAAATGCACCCCTCTCCTTGATAGTCCTGTAATAAAATAAATATCATCCTCAGTGGGTGTGTACCACTAGTCAGAACCAACCTGGAAATCCTGTCAGAGGGCATTCCACCTACAGATAAGATATCTCAAAAACACATTGTGCGCCTTTAGGGAAGTAGCCTCCTCATAGAACTTGAGGAGGCCTACCTACGTAAGGATCTCCTGGGTATTTGCAGTAATAGGGCGAGGGTATGCATCTCTCTCCCTCTCTCGGGCCTCCCATTGGCGAATCATGTCATACTGTTCAGCCTGTTGTTGTTGTTGTTCCTCCTCTTCTCTCTGAATCATTTCCATATTAATTAAAAAACAATTATTAAAACAGACATGTATTTAGGAATATACATATATATATTTTTTTGAAAAAAAACAATAAGACAAGTTGGTGCGCCATAAAAACAGTCACGCACCGGTCGCGGTGCGTCTTAAGAATGTAGAGCATTGGTCTCGGTGCCCCTAATGAAATAAACACACTGGCCTCGGTGCAGCTGTCTATTTTTAAAGCACCATTAACTTCATCAAAGTTCAGAATAGCGGTGTGTTGACTCAAATATATGCCCCGGCGCATATAGTCGTGTCAGCGCACCAACTTCATGACAATTACATAGCCGACGGTGCGGTTTTTTAACTGGCTACACTGTTGACCCTCTTGGAATCTAGAATGTGGTGCGCTGATAGACACCGGGATGGATAATTCCGTCAACGCAGCGCACTATGATTCCCGTGGTCAACAGTGCGCCTAGATAAATGAGCGCACCGCCTTTTTTAAAAAAAAATTATTTTAAAATTATTCGAGGCGCCTTTTGATACTGCCCCGGCAACGGTGTGGATACCATTAACACCGGTGGTGGTGTGACCTGTAAATTTTACAGGCAGCACCACTACCCGATGCGAGCCGAACAGCTCCGGTGCACTGCGCAACAATTTTTTTTTTTAATGGTTATTTTTAAGGTTATTTCAATTTCTAATCTGCTAAAAGGCTTCATTGTGGAAAAACTAGAAAAATACATGTACATTTCGCCGTCAAGGATGCATATTGGCTATAAAATTTGCAAAATAAAATTTTCCCACCATTTTTCAAAATGCAAGATGGAGATTGGTGGCCAATGTAGAGAAGCAGTGCATGCAATGGGTGCAATGAGAGCACCGATGTCAGGGCGGCTCAGACAAGGGGAAATGGCACTGGTTCTTGAGAGCTCTAGAGCACTGAGGAAAGTGAAAAATGAATTTTTTGTCTGTAAATTTTTTTTATTTAACCTTGTTCCGGTGCGCGGGGTTTTATAGGCGCACCGATACGCTTACCTACAACCGCACCAGGCTTTGTCAATTTGGTGCATTATTTATAATGCACCGAGGTGGTTCCCTAACACCGCACCGGCATGTTTCAGTTTTGGCGCGAAATTTTGATGATGCACCGGGGCAGAAAATCCATAAAGCACCGGTGCAGAATAGTGGTAAAGCACTGATTTTTTAGCCTTAAAATTTTTTTTATGTAACGTTATTCCGGTGCATGTGGTTTATCAGCGCACCAGTGCTCTTGGATAAGAATGCACCGACGCGTTTTTGTTTGACGCGGTGTTTTATGATGCACCGGCACGGAAGAGTGGTGAAGCACCGGTGCATTACAGTAATAGGAGGCCCCGAATGTGTGTGTATGTCACGCAAGCTGTCTGGTGTGCCAATGTCTCGTGCGCATCGATGCATTCTATGGTAGGGCACGCACCGGTAATTGAGAGCTCAAAAGCACTGGAAAACTAAAAAATCTAGGTTATTTTGTCGTAATTTTTTTTAAATTTAACCCTTTACCGGTGCGCGTTGTTTATAGGTGCACCGGTTCTGTTTCTTACAAATGCACCGGTCGGTTTATGTTTTGGCACAATGTATTATGATGCACCAGTGCGGTTTCTTTCTATCGCACCGGGTGGTTTCGGTTTTGGCGCGATGTTTTATAATGCACCGGCGCGGAATATCTGTGATGCACTAGTGCTATAGAATAATAAGATGCATCGAGATAGTGTGTACGGAGTGCACGGTGTCCGGTGTGCCAATGTTTTGGTCTGCATAGGTGCTTTCTCGATTCGAGAGCACCAAGGCGATGTGTAATGATAAGTGCACCAAGAATAAACCATCCGCAAAACCCTCCGCCTGCCAACCTCCTCTAGTAACCTCCACTAGAAATGGATGTATGGGGTATTTTTCTGTGGGGTTCCTCAAAAACATCCGCTAGAGGGTATTTTCCTTGTAGTGAGATAAGGTTGTTGTTCCAAGTGACCCTCCGTCTGATTCTCATCAAATATCTCTAGTACTATAGGTTGAGGTGGGAAAATTTCATAAATTTCCTGTTGAACTATCACTACCTCTTCCCACCATACATACTCAAAAACAATGTGTAGTTTTGGACTACAAGGCCGATGAGTGTGATGAAGCTTTTTCACTGCATCCTCCATCCTTCGATCCCTCTGATCCTCCAAATTGTGAGTTTGTGTGTTCATCTGTTTCAAATATGTCATTTTATGTTCATGAGGATCAAGTTTCGGATGGATTTTTTCTTGAGCATTCAACCCGTGATGTCATTTACGATGAGTATGTGGAGGAGTCAAGAGTCAGGATAAGAATTTCTGATAAAGGATCACTCTCTTCCTTTCGCAACTCTTCCGCATTATCCTGACATTTTCCACGATTATTTCATTCCATTTGAGTCATGTGAGAATTCAGTTTCTGATATTATTAATTCTTCCAATCAGTCGTAGAATTCGTGGAATGCATGTTTTTCATCTAAATGTGAAGAGGATGAATTTTCTATCACAGATCTTCCCAACTTCTCATCATACCTTTCTGGGAACATAGAGGGTGAAATTTCTTGCTTTTCATATTCCCCTCTATGTGATTCATCATATCATGAGGATGCTTATGTTGGTGATCTTGAATTTTCTGGTCATGACCGTCGTTATCATTTATTTGATTCAACTGGTTGTTGAGCCCTAGAATTTCCTTCTCTTTTATAAACCTTCACTTCATTTCATCATTATTTTATCACTTCAAAAGCCAAAAATCAATGAAGAATGATTAAGATTGCTTAAAGGTTACATAGAAATGTTTAACATATTTTATTTTCATGGTTTTTGTTGTTTTAATAATTTTGTGCAATATAGCTACAAAATACAGACGTTCTGTAGCCGATCAGGCATTCCACAACTATTTTAGTGGTTGAATATGTTCCAGGTGTCAGTTGGAGGATTGGGCCACATGGGTGTTTCTAGAATGATGCCTACATGGATTCTATCCTACTCACTCAGTCCAGATCAATAGAAAAATGTGCCTAAACTCATGCTCAAAGGTGGAGTCAAACTATGTTATGAAAATGCAGTTGGACTCTTGATTTGAGTCCAGCAGTCCTATTACAAGTCTAAATTCGAATTATCAAGAGTCCAACAGTCCTATTGCAAGTATAATTTGAATTATCCACCTGTAGCAAGTATATCTCATAATCATTTATGTATTTTCCCTTTAAATATTGGTTGTACAAGACCAAAAAGACAGTTCAGAAAAAGTACAGTACAGTTCATATTTATAGTGATACTCTGTTTTTAAATGTTGTTTTAATAAAGGAGATTAGCCTCTAATGTTGTACTGAAGACAACCTTGAGGAGTTAAATATTTTTATGCCAAATTGATAGCAAAGGGCCCCTGCTATCCAAGGAGGCTTCTACATGCTTTCTAGATAAGTAGCTTTGAATTCTGTTTTGTTATATTTCTTACTTAGACAATTTTCTGAGTTCATATCTTTTAGTATCATGTCTTACATTGTTTGATTAAATAAAAAATCCTCATGATGTTATAGTTAGTCTTTTCTTAAATTTTTTCCAACATATCTCTATTCAATGAATGGATTTACTTGTAACATCCTGAGTTACTAGCACTTTGGTTTTTTGTCATTTAGATTAAGAAGATCCTCATTATTCTACAGCGATTCTTTTTCTTAAGCTTTTCCAACATATCACTATTATATGAATGAGATTTGGTTGTACTATGTTGAGTTATTAGCATTTCTTGTTCTGCAATTAGATAGAAGATCCTCATATTATTACAAATAGTCTTTTTCTCAACACTGTTCCAATAAATCTCTAAATCACAGAGAAGACTTAGTTGTAATGTTGTGGGTTACTGCTTGCTTGTTGTTTAGAAGATCCTTATCACATTATGTCTAAATCTCCTTCAATAACCTCTTCTAATAAATTTCTAGCTGATGAACGAGATCTAGCTGTAATGTCATAAGCAGTTTCAAATATTCATAGGAGATCCATAGCATATTGTAGCAATCTTCTTCTCAAGCTATTCCAAAATACTTCTATCATATGAATAAGATTGCACTATAATATTCTAAGTTGCTATCTGTTTTTAGGAAGATCCTCATCACATTGGAGTTTAACCTCTTTCACAAATTATTCCAACAAAGCTCTAGCTAAATGGATCAGGTTGAATTATAATGTTTTGAGTTACCTTTCATGTTCATTTGCAAGCTATAACATCCATGGATTAGGATACTCTATTTTTTATCATTTTCCTAATTAGGAACATAATTTACAACTAAACTATGTTTTAAGTCTAAGGTTTCCTTTTCTTTTCTTTTTGACATAGATTTGATTTCATCTTCCGAACATAGAGTAGCATACTAAGTACTAAAAATACAAAACCCCCAAAAACAATAAGAAAAACACATATAACGAAGTAAGGAAAAGATCACTTAGGCACATATAGTGCACCACACTTCATCAAAGTTACAAGCCCTGGTTGATAATTAATGGAAACAATTTAGGAACACTAAATTGACTAAACATTTTGGCGCCGTTGTCGGGGAAGTGTAACTAGGTAACCTTATTTCTTACATCCAAAAAAAAAACTTCAATCACCTACCACACCCACTATATCATGTGGTGTAGTAAGAGCCACACATCCACATCATGAATTCATATTTTTCCAGGTAAAAAAAGAGGTGACAAAGGAGGTTGAAGAAATGGATGGAGATGATGACAATGAGGAAGATCCTTTTGGATTTCCCATTCAAGAAACTGATATCAATGTTCAAATGAAGAACATCCATCCATCTGTACTTCCTAACTTCAAAGGTATGACATCAGAAGACCCAGAAACCTTTCTTTTTGAATTTGAAATAATTTGTAGATCTTATGGCTCCTCATTGCACATTCAAAAATTGAATTTGTTTCCGGAAACATTGAAGGATAGAGCTCTTAGATCGTTCATAAATTTAGGAACAAATTCTATAAGGAAATGGGATGATATGAAAAGAGTATTTTGGGAAAAATATAAAGATTATTGCATGCATCATGACCTTAGAAATGAAGTCTTTAAGATGAACCAAAAAGAGGATGAAAGCTTAGAAGATTTAGTGGAGAGATTTACTTATAATATCAAAAGATTTAATTCGCATAATTTAGAATCAAACACATTAAAAACTCTCCTACTAAATGCTATAAAGGATGAATGGATTGATCTTCTTAATCTTGTGGGAAAAGGAGATGTCTATCAATTACCATCTCAAGAAATTTGTGAACTATGCAAGAACATATCAAGAGAAAAAGCAAAGTGTGTAAGATCCCCTCAAGATCCATTTATGGCAAGAGTAAGTAAGTCGGCATCAAGATTGGTAAGTCAAACTAAACCTAACAATTTGCTAAGCATTCTTAGTAATTTAAATGAACAAACTGACATGCTAATAATGCAAAACAAGCAAAAAAAAATTTCATTTATATTTTTCCCTAAATGTAGAAAGAAACATGCTTTGCATGAATGTCCACTTGATAACATTAAAATGTGTAAAATTTGTGCAGGATCACATACTACTGAAGACTGCCCATCATTACCAGGATTGAAGGTAGTTTACCAGAAGGATAATGGAGCAAATCAAGCACACGAGCAACTTTGTTATGTAGCTCCAAGAGGACTATGGCAGCCTCATCAACCTAATATGATGCAATATTCTTATGCACAGTTTCATGGTTATGCACAACAATCTCAAGGTAATTGGAAAACACCCTTGCCTTGGCAACCTTGGGCATCTCAATCCCAACCTCAAAACCAACCTTGGAAACCTTGGCCATCTCAATCCCAACCTCAAAATCAATCTTGGCAACAAATTTTACAAAGGCCCTACAAAGGAAATTCACCATATCCTCAATCTTTCCCTCTCTATCCTCAATACCATCATCAATGTTATCCATACCATTTACCTCCACCACAATATCAATATCACCCTCATTTGACCTCAATTCAACCTTTCCCATTATCATCCACACAAGCATCCCAAAGACCCATTCCCACTCCACTACATGCACAACCATTTCATATCCCCAACAATAAAACACCTCAATCAACTTACAATTTTGAGGTATTACAAAATGATTCACCAGCTATCATTAAAGAACAACAAACAAAAGAAGAAGACTCAGATAAGGTCCAAGAATCATGGATGTTTGTTGATAAAGAGAAGTTATTGGAACCAGATATTGAAAATTCTCATGCATGTCTATCACCAGATTCTATGAATGAAGATCACATCTCCGAAGACTTGCATTTCATGATAGAGGAAAGACAAGGAAGACAAGATTACATTGAATCTTGGTTCAAGTTAGTCATTGGATCCCAATGCTCAATTTTTCAATATCTTCTGACATCATCTAAATCAAGACAGTTGGTATCTCATATACTGGTACATATCAAAGAGTATCTTTCAAACCTGCATATGAGTTTATCTATCATCTTATTACAGACATGGTTCCATTGGAAGTATTCATATACTTGAATAATATTTCTTTTTCAAGTAGAGTATGACATATAAAGAAAAGAAAAAAAAATAAGTCTTATTGTGAAAACCAGCTTGCTGGCGCAATTGGACATGAGCTTTGCTTCAAAACCAGGAAACTGGCAAGAAAATTTCACAATAAGTTCTGCAATTTCAAGATGGTTTCAATATTTTATGCTTCTTCAAATCATTTTTGGTTCTATGCTCGAGTTGGATGATGTGGAATTCCTTAAGGTCCACCTTCCAACAGATCTTGTCCCATCGACCTCAACACTTTATCTGGGATCAAGATCAGAGATTATTTGGATTGCCTTGGAGCTTGCATACATCAATGGAAAGCCTCCTCGTTGATAACAATGGGAATACAACAATGTCTCTTGATTGTCAAATCTTGCAGGTGACTCGACTTCGACACATTCATTTGTCCCTGTAAAGATGCACTGAGGTACCTTGAAACTCATTTACATTATCGGTGAGTTGTCTCGCATCGGTTAATGATTTTCATTATCGATCGGTAATCCAATGATTTCTTCCCATGCTCGACTTCTACACATTCATTCACATGGTAAGAATTGTAACATGAATTTTGGCTTTGATGAAGACTAATAGTTTTATGGAATCAACAACAACTTGCAACAATACATTTTATTAGTTCCTTGTAGCAGCATGTTCATATTTTTGTCAATTCAACAACAGCTGCGAAAAGTGGCAGTTTCTGCAGCTATTGCTGTAGCCGCCTGTTTTTGTTTTTGCAACTTTTTCCAGAGGCAGTTTTGGCGCAAATATTGCAAGAGATTGGAGCAGAAATAAAAAATTTTGAGCTTCTGGGTTTTCTCAGAATATGATCAATTGAGTAAGTGGCAAACAAAATTCAAAAATAAGCAATTTTTAAGGACATTTCAGATGGGTTTCTAAGGCAAATTTTCATTTTTCAGCATTATGGACAGATTAGGACAGATTTCAGTGTTTTTACACAGCAGCGCCTTTTCTTCATCAAAATGAAATTCTAAAAGCATTTGGCAGTAGAAAAGGTAAAAAATACACAGTTTCCCTTTTGAATCACTCAATTCGGCCTTAAAATGAGTTCGTGGCGTATTTTTTTTGTTGCAACATTGGGCAGAATGAAGGGTGAAACAGGGCAGTAATTGATTTTATCATAACTTTCAAAACGTGCATCCGTTGGTCCTGAAATTTTTATGGTAAATGCATTGAGGTAAGGTAAATAAACATAGAAAATTTCAGAAAATTTCAGTGTGTATTCTTCAAGAAATTGGCCACTTTCACCTACAGCCATTTCTCATTTTTCGGGAGATCCGTGGAACCAATGGCTGAGATTTTTTGTCGGAAGATACATAATAATAATGGTAACAACCTCAGAAAATTTCAGGGAATTTTGATGTACCATTTGAGAGAAATTTCAAAATTCATTTCATTTTACAATTCCACTCCATCTTACTCCACTTTCACTCCATCTCACGCCACTTTCATTCCATTTCACAAGTCATATTCCACTTTCACTCCATTTAATTTCACATCCATATTCCATAGCCATACTTCATTTATTTTTATAGACTGCATGCTGCAGCCACATCTTATTCAGCAGTTCTGACACAATTGTACAACCTACAAAGAGATGATGATTACAGGAAATTGAAGGATTTTGTTTTGAAGACCAACATACTAAAAGAGAACCAAAGGAACAACATCAAGCACAACAATTAACAAGGTCAAAATTCTGAGGTAAATTGTGAGAATTATTTTAATAGCAAAAAGTTAAAACATGAAATAGATACAATGTGTATAATCATATGTTTCCTAAACAACTTATCATTCGAATTGATTAACATATCTTAGCCATATCCCTTATCCAACATTCCATAACGGTCCTCATTTAAACCTTGATTAATGACTAACGGTCATAATCACAAACATAACCTACTAGTCCACATCTCCTTAAGATTGTATCATTCACTTATTTCACCACAAGTTCATCTTAAATTTTCCATCAAATCCATAGCCACTTCATTTTCCCTTATAGCTTAATTACCTCCATCCATTCACCTCCATTACACTTTGCAGCCAATCCATCTCTAAGTACAGAGAGGTAATTCTGAGGGTGAAGCATCATTCTACAGCTAATCCATCTTCAGACACAGAGATATAGTTTCAAAAATAAATCATTAGACTCTGTAGTCAATCGGCTTCAAGCATAGAAAAGTAATTCTGAAAGGAAGATAATCTGCACTGTTGGCAAAGAAACAGGTCTCGCAGGCAAGACCCAAGTTCAGAGGTTGGAGCCAACAAGGGTATCCGTTGTAGTCTAGAACCATGTCGGCATTATCAGCCTACTCAGGAGAGCAGAGAGTCTCACCCGAGGCATGCCGTGACCGCATGCAAGAGGGGAAGAGATCATTGGTGATGGAAGGATCCGCAACTCATCATTATCATAGAATGGATTGCATCAACATCATATATACGCAAGAACAATTAGAGTATCGACTAGGTATTAATCAAATAAAATTTTAAAGCATCACAGACATCATGCATGCATGTAACTCATAAGATCAAACAGTAACCTACAAGTATATTAATGATCTTCAACCAAATCCATAGTTACATCGCTTTCCACAGCAAGATCATTACAAATCTGTCACAGACATCTTATAGGACAGAAAGATAGATAAGAGAAACCTAGGAACCACAGAGATATCATGCTCAGAATGGATTTCCTCCGCAGCATCTGATCAATCTTCTTCAGTCGCTCTTCCTTCATCTCTCCTGTCTCATTCCTTCTTTCTTTCGGCCGGGTGACTGCTATTTATTCACCCGCCATCGCAACTGCTAGTTCCTCTTGTGTTCTTCTTCGGCGGCTTCCGACTTCTCTCTCATGAGCTGTGAGTTCTGCTTTCTGTCTTTCGCTGTATCTTCTCTCTGTCTGCGCTTATCCTTTTGCTTTCTTCAGCTATCTCTTGCTTCTTCGCCACCTTGATAGCTCCACGACTTACTGTAGTTGCGATTTGGTTGCAACTGCCATGTATTGTTCCGCAACCCAAAATCTGTCCTTTATTCAAAATTCAAAATATTCAAAACAAGTTTTCAAAACAAGGGCCCGAACAGGCCCCAACCATAGTTTCTTGACTCGCCCCCGAGTCAATCACAGATCACTGTTTCTATCTCCATCGCCCCGCTGGACCTCGTGCCCTGTTCTTGCTGTGCGCCTTCAGCCTTTTGTCCAAACAAGGGCCCCAACTCCGGGACTTTGCTGAACGTTGTAGCCTTAAGCTCATGGAAGGTCGATACAGCTTGTTGCCACCCCTGCACCAATGAATCTATTTCTGCGGCAATCTTACTGACAGCTGCCTCCTCTACATGCGCCAGTACATTCCCGAACACCGTGTCGATGTGGGTTTCAACCTCGGCAGCGAGTTGTTGCATTGTCCTGGCGCTGCGTTGGAGGGGCAGGCGGAGCTCACGAATTACCTGTTTGGCCATTACTGAGCTAGCCTCTATTTGTTGAATCTGCACCTCGAGAGCATCTGCCTAGGCGTATAGTTGGTCCAACCATGCGGGGTTCGTGGCCTCTTGGATTTCTCTCGAAATTTGCTGCAACTGCACGGAGATTAGTTGTTTTTTGATGGTCAGAGCCATTGAGCACTCATGAAGACCCTTCAGGAGGTCGTAAGCATCACGCGTTGCAGAGCTGAGAGTTTCTTGCATCTGGTGGACCTGGTTCTACTTTTCGGCAATCTGTGCTGTGTAAACTACCTCTGGATCGGGCAGCGCTGACCGAGCTGCTAACGCTACGTGAAGCTCCACATTTTCCTTGTGGAGGCCATTGAGTGCAATCTGAAGGTGGAGGGCCTGTTCTATGATAATTGTCTCTGACACATTTGCAGGTAGCTGGGTATAATGAGCCTCGACGGCTGGCCATGCCTCTGAAAACACCATGGCGACTTGTGCTATCTACCCTTGCAGCTACCCCTGTGTGGCTATGAGCTGGTCGCGCTGTTCAGTAAGCGCTGTGATCTGCTGCTATTGCTCGTCGCACCTTTGCTATAATTCAGAATGAATCTGTTCGGCTTGCTGGGCCACCCTCTGGATAAATAAGTATAGCTGAGCTATACCCCATGTTTCTAAATTGGCGATCCCCAAAGTGCCCTGGTCCGGCCTCCGTTCCTGCAAGGGTTTCCCACTGGCAACTGATTGATTAGAATTCTATGGAGGGGATGGTGGCGGGGTCTGTTGATGCGCTGAGTCGGCCATATTCAAGTCTGACCTCTCCTGCCGATCTGTAATGCCAACCTGTGGAGGTATAGTAGGCTCAGGCGGAGCCCCAGCTGAGTCGGTAACAATTTGTGCCATTTGGGTAATTATATCAGACAGAGAAACTTGGGGTTCTCCAACGGGGTCGACCGATGGTACTACTGCTGCAGTACTGGAGTCAACTTCAGCCCTGTGGTCCCCACCAAGGAGTTCCCGGATGATTGGGTCGGACACGGTAGCAGATGAATTGGATGGAGCGGATGAAGTGGTAGGTGAAGGTGGGACGATGGGTGGAGGTGGAAGTCAAATATTGATAAACTCTGAAGGGTCAATGAGGGGTTCTTCCTGTATCAGCACCCTGGTACTCGGTGGCAGTGGTGGATCATCAGCAGTGAGGTCCACCACCGGATTTGCTTCGGCGGTGCGGGCCTGCTTGGCTGGAGGAGTTTCTAATTGATCTGGGGTCTGTCTCTTCTCTCCCATCAGGGTTATGATTGGGCTTTCAGAGGTAAATAGCACAGTAGGGATGGGGGAGGTGAGAGGAGTTGTGTGGGGGTGCGAGGTAGAGCGAGAAAGCTGGAACTCAGAAAATAAAGGGAAAGGAGCGGCACCACTTGAAATAACCTGGGCCGCCGCATTAAAATTGTGTACCTGAGTGTTTAAGTGGCGAACGATGGGGACGAGCAGCACAGGGAGTTCTTGTGGTGTCGCTTCCGCATCCATCTCGGCAGACTGTTGCTGTGGTAACATCCGATCAAAGTTGTACCTAGGTACCCCGTCGCGAATTTCCATCGCGACCCCCCGCCACAAACAGACTTCGTTGTGGAAGGCGGTATCTTCAAGCTGGAATTTCAGCGGCGTCATGCGGAAGGTGTCCTCTAGCACGCAAGTAGGTCGGATGTAAGTATGCCTGTAACTGACCCTGAACCACACTTGCTCGTTGTACTCATCTAACAGGTTTCTGGGCACCCTTTGCTGGCTGGTTACGACATCCGTCATTAAACCATACCAGGTCCGAAATGCTTCGGCATTCACATGTTTGGTGCTCGGATCAACCGATACCTTCCACGGAACAAACTTCATCGTGAGAGGCTGGCCCTCTGGAATTTCCACTGGTAACTGGACAAGGGGAGTGTGCCATTTCCACATGGCAAAGGCAATGATCAAATACCCGTAAATGAAGCTTGTAGCGTGCTTGTAGTTTTCTTCGCACGCGTCAAACAGTTCTTTCAACAGGAAGGAGCACCAGTTCAGCTTGGCGCCCTGAACGCAGTGTTCTGCAATGGAGATAGTGTCCAAGGTGCATTCGCCCTTTGTGTAGTGCCTCATTTTCTTGCTGGAAATGAGGTAGCAGGAAAATTTAATCTCAGGCTTATTGATAAGTTCCATCTTGGCTCCCTTTCCTCCCCACCGGGTGCCATATGTTCCATACAATTCTCCGTCTCCAGACTTCCGTGCTCGCTTGGAGGTGGTCTGACATGCAGTTGAGACATCCGCGCCATTCTGTGAAAACCCAATAAGACGATGGATATTCTCAGCATGAATGGGAATTTCCTTATTCGACCACAAGCACCCATTCTAGATGCGGCTGAGTAGGAATCGAGTGCACTGCAGAGCCGGTCCTGTGGTCCCAAAGACCGGAAGATTTCGAAAGTTCAGAAGAGAAGATTGCTGAAGGCCCCGGAACGCTGGTAAAATTATGTTTGTTGAGTGCCTGGCTGTTGTGTAGTAATGTTCCATATACACCTGCCAGTTGAGTGCCGAGAATTCGGAAGAGTCTGAAAGGTTGGCATCTATCAGGACCGCACTGTCGTATTTCCCGAAAAGGGACTCTGTCTTGTGAATTCTGTTGTCGAGCTCTGGTTCGAGGACGGATGGGAGGGCCTTCAGCATTTTTTCTCAGCGCTGATAGACTTGCAGAATTCGTCTCGGTGTCCTCTCTTGGTTTTGTGCGTCTGGATACTTATGTTGCTCTGGTTCTGCTTCAATTGCTAATTCTAACTGCTCCGACATTCTCGTGCTTTTTTTCATGCAAGTTATGTAATTACCTGGCACGAGTGAAGTTGATGAGACCCCATAACGAGTTAATTCCTGCTAGCATTCTTCTCTATGATAATCGTGCGATCAATCGCGTGCCAATGTGTATTCTGACAGTTGCTGACGGTGGCATGGGGAAATGGGCAGACGCGACAGCTGAGGTTACTGCAGATGATGGCAAAATTATTATGGCGAGGTTACTTCCAATTATGGTAATTTATGATGCAAATCTAGATGATCCTACGGACTGACACAAGTACTAACTGAAATGACCTGGACTGACATTGACACGTTTATGGATCCTACAGGGATGACACGCTGGACACGCCCCTTCCTGACCACAGTCAGTTGCAGTGCGGTCCCCACAACAGAGCGGTTATTGACAAGCTATGCATAAACCAAAAATACTACCTATGCTCATCCCAGTTGTGGGAGAGTTATTTAGCTACGCTACTCTACAGGTGCTCTCGGTTGCGAGAGTTATTGATGAAAAGGGAAAGGAACTTACTCCTGGTAGGGTTTTAGGCATGTGCCATTCACCCACCCAGGTAAAACAGTACTGTCCAGCTGAGCCAACAGAACGGCTTCGAAATCTCTAATTTCGATGATGAAGTAAGGTCCCAACCAGTGCATCTGCAGCTTTCGTGAGAACTTCTGAAACCTACTATCATATAAGAGGACCTTGCCGCCAAGTCCTAGAATGTTTTGTTCTTGATGTGGCGGTCGTGCCACACTTTTTTCCTGTCCTTCTGAACCTTCTGGTGAAATTCGGCCAAAAAACGGGCCTCGTCCAGTTCTTTCAATTCATGGAGGCACTCCTAGAGCGATGCTTCTTCCGAGAACTTGAGAGACATGGCAATGAAAAGACTTGGTACAGTGAACTCGGCGGGAATCACAGCTTCCCGGCCATACACCAACTGGAATGGTGTTTGATTGGTCAAGCGCTTCACCGTAGTCTGGTAGGCCCAGAGTGCAGCTGGTAGCCGCTCATCCCAATCATCCCGTTGGGCGTTGCAGATCTTTGTCAAACCCTTTTCAAGGATTTTATTGAATGCTTCAATAGTACCATTGGCCTGTGGGTGGTATGGGCTGCTTTTGTGATGTTGGATCATGAATGTGTCCAGCATCGATTTGATCATGTCATTAATGAAATGCATACCCTGATCACTGGTTAGACTTCACGGGCATCCAAACCGGCTGATGATGTGATCAAAGATGAACCGTGCTGCTGTATCCGTCGTGAAATCCCGTACTTCCGCTGCCTCAGCCCACCTGGTGAGTTAGTCAGTTGCGGTAATGATGTACCGGGCCTTGGAATGCCGGGCGATCAAGGCTATGGGACCGACGAAGTCGACAGCCCACTTCTCAAACGTCCACAACACATGCACCGGGTGTAGCGGGAGCTCATCCCTGTGAGATGGCCTCCCCGTTCGCTGACAGACATCGCATTTCTTCACAAAATTCTTGCAATTGGTGTGGACTGTTGGCCACCATAGGCTAGCTTGAAGCACATTCCGGGCAATGGGTTTCGCCCCACATGCCCGCCTGCAACGCCGCTGTGGCATTCCCACATTACGGCCTCACGCTCGTGATCAATGATGCATCTACGCAAAACCTCATCGAGACCCAATTTGTAGAGCTGCCCTGCTATCAGTTGATACTCGGCAGCGCGAACGACCAGGTACCGCTTCTGAAGTGGGGTGTAGTGCTGAGGGCACTGACCCATGGTCAAATAAGTGGCGATGTCGACCAAATAATCAGGTACAGCTTCGAAGTGGAAAAGATCAACATCTGGCAGCTGATCATCGAGAGAGCCGTCGTTCTCCCCTGTTTCCAACCGGGATAAATGATTGGGTCCAACGTCCAACCTCCCAGGCTTGGCAATCACTTCGAATGTAAATTCTTGGAAGAGTAGGAGCCACTGACAGATCCGTCCTTCCAAGACGGTCTTATTGACCAGGTACTTCAACGTAGAATGATCCGTAAAGAACTTCAATTTTCCTCCCAGAAGATAGTGGTGGAACTTCTGGAGCGAATACACCATTGTAAGGGCCTCCCGCTCGGTAGTGGTGTAATTCCACTCGACATTAGACAATTTTCGGCTGGCAAAGTAAACCGGGTGGTCAACTGTCGTCTCCCCGGGTTGCGCCAAGACAACCCCCAGTGCAATACTGGAAGCATCAATGTGCACGTGGAACTGCTTATCCCAATCTGGGTGAACCAGAATGGGCGTCGTTTCCAGTTTTTCCTTCAAGGTGTCAAGGGCCATCCAACACTCCTCTGTCCACTGGAACACTTCCGACTTCCGCAAGAGCTTTTCTAAGGGAGCAGTGATCTTCACATAATTTCGGATAAACCGTCGGTAATAACCTGTGTGCCCTAGCAATGCCCGCAACTGCTTCACTGTTTTGGGGGCTTCCATGTGGAAGATCATTGCTACCTTGGTGGGGTCGACGCAGACCCCTTGCTTGCACACTACGTGTCATAACAACGTGTCGAAAGGAACTACAAAAACAAATTTCTTCAAGTTCAAGGAAATCTGCAACTGGAGACACCGATCGAACATGATGCGCAATAGGGTGGCGTGTTTCTTCAGAAAACTATAGAAGGTCCAATCATCCATGTAGACTTCCAGGAACTTGTGGATATACTCTCGGAAAGCAGCGATGACGATCCGGGAAAACACAGCCGGGGCGTTCTTCAAGCCAAACGACATCACGTGGTATGCGAACGACCCCCACTCGGTAGTGAACATCGTCTTCGTCTTGTCTTCTTCCGCAATGTGCACCTGATGATAACCCGAAAAGCCATCAATGAAGGAGTAAGCTTCAGTTCCCGCACCATGATCCAAGACTTCGTCGCTGAAAGGAGTGGGAAACGGATCATGGATGCAGGCATTGTTCAGACTTCGGTAGTCGACGTAGACTCAGATTTCTGACTTATCCTTCTTATTCTGAATGACAATAGGACTCACCCACTCTGCTTCTTCCACTGGAAAGATTAGACTTGCTGCCAACATCTTATCGATCTCCATCTTGACCTTTTCTTTGATCCGCGGGTTCAACCGATAGGGTCGATGCTTCACGGGCCTGGCGTCCGATTTCAGCACAATGCGCATTTCCCCGAGGTCACCTTTGATGCCCTTCAAATCTGCAACTGATGAAGGAAATAGGTCTTCGTATTCCTGGAGGAGGCTGAAAATTTCCCTTATCGTCTCCTCGTCCCAATAATCTCCAATCGTAGCCAATTTGGGTTTCTCATCCGTACTGATGTTCAACTTCTTTTTCTGTAGCGGGAGCAGATGGACGCCCTCAGTGCTTGGCTCGTCTTTGATGCTCCGCTTTCCTTCCTTCTCTTCGAAGTACAGTTGCCTTAGGTCCTCCAGACCGTCATCGTCCAGATCGCCATCGATCCGTTGGCAAGCCAACTCACGCCTGCCCTGAGGATGGAATGTTAAGGTGCTCTCGTCAGTCCCCGGATCACAGAGAAACAGTACCCCCTTGATTGCTTGTAATGCCCAGAACACCAGCTCTGTCTCTCCTTCAAAGGAAAAACACTACACAAATTTGCTCGCGACTTCCAGCCATGAGCTGGTCCCTCTTTTCCGTTCTTCTTCTAAGTACCACGCGTGGGGAATGGTATCCAAAGAGTGGACAAACTGATGTACCCACAACTCTTCCGGGTACTCTATACTTCGCCACTGCTCCTCATAGGTTTTCAGGTGGTCTTTTGGATCAGAAGTCTCGTGTTACCTATGCCTGCTGTGAGGTCCTTCATCTTCTTTAAACCGTTCCCTCAAAGCCTCCGCCACACTACTCCACCGCGACAGAGTGTTGCGGTGATTTTTCCACCACCATGCTGATGTGGATTGCAGCGCTACGTCCAAAAGTGGTATCCTACTTCCTTTTGGTACCGTGTCTTCTACTTTTTCAATAAAGGTATTGACAGCTTGCATGTTCGATAGGGTGGGATACCCTCGGATATCTACACCAATCCAACGAACCCGGGCAATATTTGCACACCTCCACGTGCTGGTCTCATACCCACCCTGCTGCCAGTCTTCCCAAGCTAGTTCCGAACCCAGCTCTGAGCTTTGGACACTGCACCAACTGACAGATCCGGTCATGGTCGGGTTATTATAGTCTTCCCGCTTCCCTACAGTCATCTGATAAAGGTGGTCCATCATCTGAGCATCCTCCCAGTTATCCACCATTTTGGTATATCTCGGGCCTTGATACGGGTCAAGAGGTTGAGTGACCCGGAACTCTCCATCTTCGAAGATCATCAGCTCCTTTTTGAGGTCGATGATAGCGTAATTCTCGAAAGCCCAATCGATGCCTAACAGGGCAAGGTAAGGATCCTTGTCCCCCATAGTATCAATAACTTCAAAATCTGTGTAAGTCTTCACCCCTACAATGTCGACCTCGACACCTTCGAGTCGGCCGATCGGCACAATGCAGTACTGATTTTCCATTCTAAGCTGGATCGAAGAGTAGGTTAGTCGTGGCCAGCCAAGAGCCTCCCATGTCTTCCACGGCAGGATATTGACGTCAAATCCTAAGTCAAGCATAGTGTCACTGATCTGGAATCCCTCAACCTGCGTGTTAAGCTGGAACTCTTTTCCCGTTTGATGCTTGTTCCACTTGACCCGCTGAACGTACTGCGGAGCTGTGCTCACCGGTTCCCTTGGTCTGGTACTCCCCTGCAGTGCACCTTCCAAGGTACGCTTTAGCTGCTGCCGCATCGCCGCATTGTCAACAATCTTGAGGAATAACTAAATCCATTCCTCAATCAAGGTTTCTGTGGCGCTCTGTGCACCGGGATCTGTCGGCAGGGGCACCTCCAAGCCTTCGGCTCCTCTCAGCTGAGCAAATGCCTCTACCGCCTCCTGGAAATACTTCTTCTGTGCCTTTGGCCTGATTAACTGGTTCGGGGAGGTTGGCCGAACAACTCGTGCCGGCTCCTTTCCGCGAGCGTCCTCCCCCATCTTCTTACCCCCTCTCGTCACAATAACTACATTCTGCGTGGCCTGATTCATGGTCCCTCGTGGCTTGGAGTTTACCAAATTAGTGGCCCTCTGTCGTGCCCATTCCTCCCACTTCTTGATAAGCTATGGACATTCCTCTGTTGCATGGGCGTTCACGCGGCACTGGGAACACCATGGGCGTCGAGGAAGGGGACATTCCCGGGCCATGTGACCTTCCTGGTCACAGTTGTAGCATTTCAACGGACCCCAGCCCCCTATGCGGCCACCGCGCATACCGCCTCCTCGGCCCCTGGAAGCCTCATTCACCCGATAGGAGGGTCGGTCCAACCGGTCCGCCAAAGCATCAAGAGCCCTGCACTGCTCGGTGTTGTGAGTCGTGGAAGCACAAAACTTACAGTATGCATTGTTTGCGACGCTGGAGTACTTCTGCAGAATTGGGCACATCCGAGGTTGATGGCCCATCGTCCGACAAATTTCACAATATTCAGTGGCGGTTGGGTTCGATTGAGGTGGGAACCCCGCATAAGGTTGTTGCGGCTGGTATACCCCCTACGGGTTCATTGCCGTGCCACCCCCCATAGGTGGACCCCCCTAGATTGTCGCGACAGAGGGTCCCATACCTGCGCCACGCAACCAGGGACACTCGGTTGCGAAGTGGCCCTCGACGAGGCAATGAGTGCACCAAACATTCGGCCTGGCTGGTCTCATCGACTGCATCTCCTTGAGCTTTTCAGTCAGACTGGCGATCTTATGTTGCAATCCTACCAAGGAAGGATCCTGTGGGGCCGGCCCTCCCCAATATTCCTGAGGGTAGCCTACCATGGCCTCCATCTTCATGGCCTGCACCAAAGCATCCTGCAGGTTGTCAATCTTCTGCTGGGTGAGGGGGGTTCATGTCAAGGGAAGCAAACCTTGATGAACCAATCCCTCTGATGGTTTGGGTCAATCGGGTAGCTGAGTTTCCCGATCGCATCCTTGAATCAGCGCATTAGCTCCCATGCAGTCTCCCCTTCTTTCTGCTTAATTTCCCAGAGCTCAGACAGACCCTGTTGGTCTGTCTGGGGAAGCTTGAATTCGTGGACGAAGTCCCGCTTAACGTCAGCTATTACCAGATTCGGATGAGCCTCAGACCACTTGATGAAACATCGCAGAGCCCTCTCTCTGAGCGTGGTTTGGAACTCTATTAACTTCCATGCGTCTGGCGTCTACCGAGCCCTCCATATGGCTTCACAAAGATACCAGTGTTGCTCCACATCATCATTGCCTCGGCCAGAGAATTCTGGATACCAGTTGAATGACCCGGCCATGTTTGCTTACGAAGGAGTGACTAGAATAAACCCTCTAGGTCCTGGTTGTGTGACTATACCACCAGGAACTGTAATACTACTAGTAATACCGCTACTAACATGCGACACTGAACTACTGTGCAATCGACTTAATGCTTGTAACTTAACTAAAATATTACTCAAAGGATTGTAGAGTACCAGGGGAAGGTAGGGATCTGTGCTGTGTGAATTCTGGGAAGTAGGGCTGCCTGGAGAGATGAATGCCGACCGCTCTTGAAACAACCGCTACATTACGACGTACCATTCACCATCGGAATCTTCTTCGGGCTGCACACCTGTATCGTCCTCGTCAGTCATCATCTCCTTTCTCTCCTAGTTGGGCTTCCATGCACCCGTCGCACTCCCACAGCGGTCCCTTCCTCCTCCCGGGTATCCGCCTGGGTGTCCATACTTCCTATCCTCTGAGGCGCCTCCTTTTGATGCTTCCTATTTTCTTCCCATCGCTTCAACTCCTGCATCACCCTTTCTCGCCACCTGTCAGCGATCTGCGCCCTCCAATGTGCACATCGCTCCCTCAACTTCCTTGTGGCCTCAGCATCCATTCCCCACTCCCGCCGCTTCACCCTTCACGTAGCATCTGTCCCTTCAACCCTTCCCTCAGCACTGGAGGTTTACGCTTCCATGCTCGATTTGTGAAACTCTATCAGCCCTTCGTCCACCTTCAGGGCCTTAATCCACAGCGGAATATCCTTGAGCAATTTCCCTCTCAGCCCAGAGTGGAAAATGGCCTCAGCTTTCAAGAAGGATTGGTAGCACTCTGCGGCAAACTCCACAATATATCCGTCCAAAGTATTTTCTACCCAAAAATCCACCGCGCAGGTCAACTCAGTATCCAACCGATGCAGGGCCACTAGATCTCCATGCACCCACTTGCAGTTTATTCTCCGCAAGCTATCTCTAGGTATCCTGGTCTGCAATCTCCGCAACCAATTGTAGATGTCGCTAGGGAATTTTCCCCAGAGGATCTCGTAGGTATCACTGGCGGAATCCGAGAAAAGGACGAGATCCTTGAGCACCCTCTCCTTTTGCTTTGTCAACTCCGCTTGCTGAGAAACAAATTGGTCTAGATGGTTATCCCACCATCGCCGTATTTCTCCTTCGAAGATCCTCGATACCATGATCTAGTTCCCCTCATAACGTGTAGGCTCCCAGCAACGGAACCATTTGTTGGCAAAGAAACAGGTCTCGCAGGCAAGACCCAGGTTCAGAGGTTGGAGCCAACAAGGGTATCCGTTGTAGTCTAGAATCACGCTGGCATTATCACCCTACTCCGGAGAGCAGAGAGTCTCACTCAAGGTGTTCCGTGACCGCATGCAAGAGGGGAAGAGATCATTGGTGATGGAAGGATCCGCAACTCATCATTATCATAGAATGGATTGCATGAACATCATATATATGCAAGAACATTCAGAATATCGACTAGGTATTAAGAAAATAAAATTTTAAAGCATCACAGACATCATGCATGCATGTAACTCATAAGATCAGACAGTAACCTGCAGGTATATTAATGATCTTCAACCAAATCCATAGTTACATCACTTTCCATAGCAAGATCATTACAAATCTGTGTTGAGTCTCAATTCTGCATCTTTTCCATACACTTTTCTATACCTTTTTCACTCACCTGAACCTCCCAAGTTGTCAATATCATTGTATGTTAATTGCAAAAGAGCATCTAACATGGTTTTTAACTATATTTTTGTGTCTACTGTTTGATTTAGATTTTGTTCATTTAGTTGCGGAATCTTGCCACTTTCCGCAGCTGCTGCAACTTTCCGCAGCCATTTTGTGAAACTCTATGTTACAGGTGTCTACGGGAAAAACGGGCCACATGGGCAAGTCAGAAATGATGTGGACATGGTTCGTGTCCTATTGGTTCGAGCAAACTCATCTAAAGAAGCTGCGGTCAAAGGCGTCCAAGTGGAAGTCAACCATAGATTCTCACGGTGACAGGACTCTGTTTCGTGTCACGTGAAGGTTCATATGGCCGTTTCTGAGTTGCGGAGGAAAAGTCGACATCTGTACATGGCTCCATAGCCGAATTCAAGCATCCACTCCTCATAGATTTACTTTCCAACACAGCCATGATCCTAGATCCGTGGACGTAATGGTCTACGTGTTTTGTATTAGCATAAACTTTAGGAAATCAGTTACATTACCTTCAGTTATAAATAACACGTTTGCATACGCATATGAGTTAGTCGATGTTAGTCTCTGTTAGTTTTTATTAAGTCTGCTCTGTAATGTAATTACGCTGCCTTTGTGCCGTAATACCACCTTACTGTTATGACTACATTTTAATTTAAGAAGACTCTGTTTTCCAACGTAATTCGTACTTGAAGATCGTTGCCAAGGCTGGTGTAGAGGGCCCCTGCTCAGCTAAGGTTTTGTGCATTAGTGTATAGTTCTTGTTTTATTTCTTTAAAGTTCATTTTGCCATAATCCATTCACATGTTTATACACTGCATCTTTCATGGTATATATGCTTCATTTCTGTTTATAAACTTTCATGCTTTCCATTTCACTTCTGTCTTTCATGTTTTATGTTGTTAATCACTTATCAGTGTTCTTGTTTCAGGTTATAGATAGGCAGCCCGGGCATTTTCATAGCTTTTTGACTAATGACATGGAATTAACATTGTTCTGCTACTAATGTGTTTTTCTTAGTTTTTACGTTTTAATTTCGATCTTGCTTTGTTTAATTCAGTTTTGCTCATTTGCTTCAGTAGTTAAATTTACATATATTAAACTGCTCATAACATCTTCAGTTGCCTCCGAAAGCCACAGCTGGACTGATGGTGAGGGATTGTATTATGAAATATGTAGTTTGGTATTAGTTTCCTTTCTGCAAATTTAGATATATTAAACTGCTCATAACATCTTCAGTTGCCTCCGAAAGCCACAGCTGGACTGATGGTGAGGGATTGTATTATGAAATGTGTAGTTTGGTATTAGTTTCCTTTATGCAAATTTAGATATATTAAATTGTGCATGACATCTTCAGTTACCTCCGAAAGCCACAGCTGGACTGATGGTGAGGGATTGAATTATGAATGTATGGTTTGATAATAGTTTATTTTCTGCAAGCTAGATATCAGTTAACTCAAGTTGTTTATGGTTACTTCCGAAAATCATAGCTGGACTAATGATGAGGGATCAGAAGACAAGTTGATGTAAATTGATTTAGATTTAATTTATTGCAAAATTTGGATTTCTTTCAGCATAATTTATTTAGTGTTTAGACAGCAGCAAGAATAGTTTGGTTTCATGCTCACTAGTTCACTGTTTTGATTCATTAGACTAGCAGCATCTTTTCATTTCAGCAGCACATTTTCATTTCCTTTCAAGTTTTGTCATTGTAATTTTCAAATTCCTTTTTTAAGTTTCAAGTTGGTAAATCATTATAGAGGATATCATTTTCTTGAACAAACATAACCATACTTGTTTTCATTTTAGAATTTCCATTTCATCTTAGAAAACCAAAAACGACAAAAAGTTGAGAAATAGGTTATCTTGCACATATAGTGCACCGCACTTCATCAGCTTACGAATCCCGAATTGACAAATTAAATGCAACAATTTAGGACACACTAAATTGACCAAACAATCTATCACAGACATCTTATAGGACAAAAACATAGATAAGAGAAACCTAGGAACTACAGAGATATCATGCTCGGAATGGATTTCCTCCACAGCATCTTCTCAATCTTCTTCAGTCGCTCTTCCTTCGTCTCTCCTGTCTCACTCCTTCTTTCTTTCGGCCGGGTGACTACTATTTATTCACCTGCCATCGCAACTGCTAGTTCCTCTTGTGTTCTTCTTCGGCGGCTTCCGGTTTCTCTCTCGTGAGCTGTGAGTTCTGCTTTCTGTCTTCCGTTATATCTTCTCTCCGTCTACGCTTATCCTTTTTCTTTCTTTAGCTATCTCTTTCTTCTTCGCCACCTTGATAGATAGCTCTGCAACTTCCTATAGTTGCGATTTGGTTGCGACTGCCATGTGTCGTTCCGCAACCCAAAATCTGTCCTTTATTCAAAATTCAAAATATTCAAAACAAGTTTTCAAAACAAGGGCCCCAACATGCACAGAGGAGGAATGTGGCTAATTGTTAGGACAGAACCAATTGGAGTCAAGTATTTGGAAGGATATGCACAAGTCAAGGAGCTACTACAACAAGAAGGGTGGTTAAATTTTATAGAGAAATTTGATGGCTTCCATAAGGAGATTACAAAATCATTTTCCAAATCTTTTGATGGAGCAAAAAAATAAAAACTGACATGGTTATTGAAAATAAACTTGACACTCCACTACAGGAGGAAGATGAAGAACCAATTTCTGAAAAGTTAACAGAGATTAGAAAAAATATTAGAGCCAAAAGAAAGGAAAATACGACAAGTGAGTATACTAATGAAGAAGATGAGAATCTGCCAAAGTTAAGGAGAAGTTCTAGACTCAGAGGAATGATGAAAAAGACATTGGTTAAGGAAACAGGAATTATAAATGTTGAAGATGAAGAAACTCTGGTTCAAACACCAGTTGATAGATATCCTTTACATCAATTTGAAGAAGACCCTAATAGAGGAACTCCTGATATAGACCCATCTCAACAAAAAATTTATGATTATGTGGAATATTTGGAAAGAAAGGCCTCAGAGAATCAAGAAAGATCCCTTAGTCCACAAGAACCTCCAATAGAAGCCCTGAAGAAAGATAATTATGAATTAGAGATATTGAACAGACACATTAAGAATGAGAATGAAATCTTGAGAGAACAAGTTAAATTGAAGAATGCTATGAATAATACTCTCACTCTGCAAATGGGGACACTGCACAAAGAAAACAGGAAGCTAAAGAAAAGGAATAAGAAATTGAACAGAGCCCTCATAAATCTCATGTTTAAATTAGTCATGAAGAAACCTAGAATGGCACTAACTAGAAAAAGAAGCAAAAAGATAAGGTTGGATGTTCTAACATATTTTTCAGAGAAAATGGAATAAGTTTTTATGAAATTGCATGAGGACATGCAATAGTTTTGCAGCGGGGGAATGTTGAGCCCTAGAATTGCCTTCTCTTTTACAAACCTTCACTTCATTTCATCATTATTTTATCACTTCATAAGCCTAAAATCAATGAAGAATTATTAAGATTGCTTAAAGGCTACATACAAATGATTAACATATTTTATTTTCATAGTTTTTGTTTTTTTAATAATTTTGTACAATATAGCTACAGAATACAGACGTTTTGTAGTCGATCAGGCGTTCCACAGCTATTTTAGTGGTTGAATATGTTCTAGGTGTCAGTTGGAGGATTGGGCCACATGGTTGTTTCTAGAATGATGCCTACATGGATTCTATCCTACTCACTCAGTCAATATCAACAGAAAAACGTGCCTAAACTCATGGTCAAAGATGGAGTCAAACTATGTTATGCAAATGTAGTAGGACTCTTGATTTGAGTCCAGCAATCCTATTACAAGTCTAAATTCGAATTAGCAAGATTCCAACAGTCCTATTTCAAGTCTAATTCGAATTAGCCACCTGTAGCAAGTATATCTCATAATCAGTTATGTATTTTCCCTTTAAATATTGGTTGTACAAGACCAAAAAGACAATTCAGAAAAAGTACCGTACAGTTCATATTTACAGTGATACTCTGTTTTTAAATGTTGTTTTAATAAAGGAGATTAGCCTCTGATGTTGTACTGAAGAAAACCTTGAGGAGTTAAAGATTGTTATGCCAAATTGATAGCAGAGGGCCCCTGCTATCCATGGAGGCTTCTATATGCTTCCTAGATAAGTAGCTTTGAATTTTGTTTTCTTATATTTCTTACTTAGACAGTTTTCTGAGTTCATATCTTTTAGTATCATGTCTTACATTGTTTTTTTAAATAAAATATCCTCATGATGTTATAGTTAGTATTTTCTCAAAGTTTTTCCAACATATCTCTATTCAATGAATGGATTTAATTGTAACATCTTGAGTTACTAGCACTTTGGTTTTTTTTCATTTAGACTAAGAAGATCCTCATTATTCTACAACCATTCTTTTTCTTAAGCTTTTCCAACGTATCACTATTATATGAATGAGATATGGTTGTACTATGTTGATTTATTAGCATTTCCTGTTCAAAAATTAGATAGAAGATCCTCATATTATTAAAAATAGTCTTTTTCTCAAAACTGTTCCAACAAATCTCTAAATCGCAGAGAAGACTTAGTTGTAATGCTATGGGTTACTGCTTGCTTGTTGTTTAGAATATCCTTATCACATTATGTCTAAATCTCCTTCAATAAACTCTTCCAATAAATTTCTAGTTGATGAACAAGATCTAGCTGTAATGTCATAAGCAGTTTCAAATATTCATAGGAGATCCTTAGCATATTGTAGCAATCTTCTTCTCAAGCTATTCCAAAATACCTCTATCATATGAATAAGATTTCACTATAATATTCTAAGTTGTGTTAGGGTCCCGTGATTTGGCTGATTGGCAAGCCAAGTGACAGGGTAACATCAAACCAACTTTGGAGCCCAAGGACCTAGCCTTCCTGGACTCAGAGAGGGCTCTCTCTATTTGTGCAAGGGATGTATAGTTGTTTGCTTCTTATGTTTTTGATTTTAGGCTAGTTGTGAAGTAGGTTTTTAGTTTTGTTTTTTAGGTTTTTGAGGGAGGAACTGATCAAATTTTCAAATAGATAAAAATATTGTTAGATTAACTAGGCTATGGGGTCGAAAAGGTCAAGAAAGCCTCAGATGGCAGACAAGGTATATTGAAGGGCTGATTTGATCAAGGTAAAATGGATATTTAGGTGGAATGAAATGGGATGGACACTAATTTTTGTGAAAGACGAAGACTTTTAAACATAAATAGTTCTGCAGTAGACATCTATGTGGTAGGACAAATCATTAATCACAATAAATTCAACTTCAAACTGATAGATGCATAAAATAAACATTCAAGCGATACATAGAGATATATGACTCTCTAACTTTAGGAAAATCGCTATCAGACTTTGGGGAAAAACAAACAAGACAAACAAATAACTCAAGCTACGAAGAGGGAACTCCTAGACATCATATTTGAGCTATCGGGCACTTTGAAACTAAGATTGCAGAGTTTTAGGCAAAGGGCAAGATCGATACAAGACCTCTTTGGTTCAAATAGGACAATCAAACATTCAAAGAAAGGTTTCAGAGATGGAGCTTTGACTAGCCATGAGTAAGCAGGGCATACCGTGAATCATACTTAGCATGCATAACAACCATAAATGAAACAAGCAACAAGTTCTTCAGTGATCAAAGAGCAGTTAAGAATTCTTTGATATGACTTAAGAAGGAAGAAAAACATAGAAGCTGTAATAAAATCAGGAAACTTGATGTGTCTCCATGGGCATGTCTCGAATCTATTCTTTACTGACCTACAGCAAGAAAGAAACATGGAAACATGTATGAAAACTAAGGAAACATAACAGAGAGGAACACTATATCATTTTACCAAGTCAAGGAATCCTACAGCAGTCCTCTTTCATCATCCAAAACATTCAAGAAACTATCCAATGCATGAGACAAGTATTTCTTCCAAGCTTGTATAACCATATATTTCTCTATATCGTCAATTTCAGCCTTGTTTACAATGAAATCTCTTGGAATATATATGCCAAAGTGAAGGAGAACCTCCTAGTGCAACTAGCAAGCTCATTGGCCCATCACAAATATCTCATTTTGTCCATGAGGCTTTGCAAAGCCCAAGGCACAAAATATCTATAAAAATATCCTAAAAATGCTAAAAAAGGAAGTTAATTTGACTTTTCCCAACTGACAATGCCCAAAAAAGGCTAAACGCACATTTGGAAAAGCCACTACAGAAAACTGCATTTTTCACAAAAATGCTTCAGAAATATAGCAGCATAAAATTCCCTGTCTTGTGGGAAACTTTTGGAGGACCTCCCGATGTCAAAATGAGGCCCGTGATGGCTCGTTGGAAAGCCCTAGATGTCTAGTTTCTGAAAATACTTTGTTTTCCCCAAACTAATCACTGGAAGCCTTGAAAAACTGACCTGTGTGGAAAAACTGAGAAATTAGCCCTTGCTGATATGCGAGGCAGAGTGTTGAAAAAGTAACTATTTTTCGCTTCTTTGGGGGACCAAAACATCTTCAATTGATCTGAAATTTACTCAGTAGATTCCCCTGAATTTATTGCATCCAATGATACCACTTTCAACCTTTGAGGATGCTTCAAACTAAAATGGCAATGCCCATGATTTTCTGCAAAAAACCCAAAAAAGTCAAAGAACAAACATTTGTCGAATTATGCCCAATTTTGGCAAGCATAACCCTCATGGGTTTTCAGAAGCATGTAGAGAAGCGGAGGCCAAAATTTCAAGCTTTGATGTGCCTTTTCCCATTTTTTCCACTAGGCGCCTCTTTCGGGCCACCTTGAGTTTTTCTTGTGTAACCTTCAATTTCCTTCGAGCAAATTGATTTAGCTTTTTGTAGTGCCCAATCATTTTCCTTTGAAGGCTTAAGTCTCTGTTAGCTCTTTCTAACTTATCCTCGAAGTGTTTATTCACCCTTTCAAGCCATGCTTCTCAATTTTTTTCTATTTCTTGGGTGAATAAAGAAGTAAGAGGAAAATATCGGAAAAGGGTTGCCTCTTCCTCTCTTTGTTTCTCCAAAGCTCTTTTGAGTCCCATAGTCCTAGGCCTCTTCCTCCTTGGTTGATCTTCTTCTTCAGTGTCATTGAATTCACCCATAAGTTCTTCCAACTTGATTTTCGCTTTGGAGGCTTCCCTCTGGTACTTGATAGCCCGTGCCTCATAAACTGCCATGTGGACATTCATTTGCTTGTTTTGTGTCTGCAGAATATGTATGAGGTCCTTAGACCTCTCTAGATCAGCTCTTAGGTCATGAATTTTTTCTTCTCTATTTCGCAAGAGTAACTCAAGGATTCTAGCCTCATTTTCACTGTCATCATTGTTTATCTGAATTATATCAAAATCCCTTTCTTTCTCATGGCTACTTTCCTCCTTATTTTTTCCCTTGCCTTGGGTGGCCTTCTTGGTTCTCCTCTTCTTTGGTAATTCAACAATGGGTTGCTTGGGCAACTTGCCTTTGCCTCAGAGTGCTCCAGTAACATTTGGAGTTACAACTTGAGCCACTTTCTTTCTTGATGTTCGGGGCTTTGTTACCTTTGGAGAAGAAAGCATGGCCCCTTGCCTAGGAGAGGCAGCTAGCACATGCTCTATTTGGTCTTTAAATTTACTGCTCCCCTTATGATCTTTGTCACTATTTTCCTCCTTTTGAAGGCTGCCTTGTTGGTCTTTATCACTGCTATACTCATGGTAGTTGATTTGGCCCTTTTTTTCTATGCTGCCTTCTTTAGAATGCTCATTGCTTGAATTTTTCTTGTCATCATCATTGCTGGCTGGTGGGCTTTCCTTTTTTTCCTCAAAAGTGTCCCTTAGAGGATTGTCTTGACCCTCCTCATAAGTGTCTTGGTTGTCACCTTGTATGTCTCCTTGAGGGCTGCCTTGTTCACTTTTGTCCCCGCTTTCTTCAGGACTGTTAGGCTCTATATCCTCACTTTTTTGTGCCTCATCATCATCATGCTCACTGCTGTGTGGGCTGCCAACAGTTTCCTCTTTGTGACTACTGTGTTCTTCATCAACTTGTTCCAGCTCTTCATCATTTTCCTCTTTATGCTCACTGTCATGTTTAGATTCTTCATTTTTTCCTTCCTCGTCACTTGTTTGCCCTCTTTCACTATGATTTTCTTGATCACTTTTTTGCCCTCTTTCACAGTGTTCTTCTTCACTTTCAATTATAGGATATTTTTGCTTCTTAGGAGTGGATTTTCTAGAAGAAGGATAGACATGATGAGTGGATGGTGAGGAAGGCGCATGAGATGAAGAAGCAGTGGCGAAATCGGGATGTGAAATGAAAGTCCCAAGAAACTCCCTTTTTCTCAAGTTGATGGAGGATGACAATCTTGATAAGGGAATGATGAAAAAGACAAGCTTGCTGCTGAGAGGAAGGCTTCTTTTGAACAGTAGAAGCCATTTTGTCAATGCTTCTATGGAGGAAAAAGGGTAGATTTAGCAATTGAGTTCTTGTGAAGTGCATGAGTATCCTAATATGATAAGCATAAACCCGAGAAAACCTCCCTTGGCATGTGAAATACTTCATGATGATTTTCATGAGAGGAGCATAGCTGGTCAACAAATAGGAAAAAGGAAAAATAGATGGGCATGCATCCCGATGTTCTGGTTTCAAGAAGGGTTTGTATAGATCTGAATCTAGGTAGGTTTTCTTAAACCATTTTTCTCCGATATATGGAATTTTGGTAGCTTTGGAGATAGTTCTAGGAGAGAGCTTGAAGTCTAAACATGCTAGATGAACATGCTTCCCTTGCAGCCTTAAAGCAAACAAATGTGTCAAGGGAAGATAACTTTTCACTTCTTGAACCCTTTGGCAAAATTCCAAGCATCCTACTTCATAAAAGTTAAAAATCATTGAAGGAGAGGCATTCACTTCGTGAGTTGAAAAAGGCTCGTACCTTTTGTGAGGACCACTCCTGTTATCTGGCTTAGGAGGCATTTTTTCTTCTGAGATTCTTGGCTGATTTACCCAGGAAAACTTGTTCAAATGATCACTGAACTAAGTCTTCAATCAACACACCCTTTACTCTTTGAGAAAAACTAAGTCTGTCCTTAGTTAGCCAACAAACTTGTTTAGACAAAATCAGCTCTCTTTGATTTTGACAGTATGAACTCCTTTCCCTCAGATCACTGTTTTCTGTAGTTCATTTGAAACAAGAAAGAGTTTCCCTTGAAAAACACTGTCTCTTTTGGTAACACTGTTTCAATGGACTGATCTGAAATAGAGACTGCACCCTTAGATAAACCTTGTGTTCTGCTTTTGAATAAAACTGCCCTTCTGTGATGATTATTGTTTCTCCAAAACAAAAGACAGCCCCCTTGTCACTGAATAATGAACTTTCTAACAGACTCTCTCTCCCCTTAAATTATCACTATTTTCTTCTGTGTTTAGCAAAAAAGTGTTATCTGAACGAAGACAAATTCACCTCTTCAGTACTGTGTGAGAGAAATGAGGTTTTTGGCAAGGTTTGTTTGTGGATTTTGGAGGCAAATGTCTCTTGGTTTTGGCGCACAGTTTCTTCACCTTCAATCTCTGTTTTTTATCCTTTGCAATATACCTCAATAAAACCTCTTTAATCTTGACATTAACCCTATCCTTTAACCACTGCCCTTCTTTGAAATCACAGCAAGAAACCCTTCTCTAAACTAACACAAAACCTTCACTATTTCACAACACAAGAAAACCTCCCTTTCTTCGATAATTATGACTTAAAAACCTCCTCGAACTCAAACTTCAGCAAAGAGGCGAGGAATACCTTTAAACATGATTTTTTTAGGCCCTTTGAGTGTCGATGCAATGTGCAACGAAACAAGTTCAAGACAGGTGGACGAGCGGGCCTTTAGAGGAGAATGTGCCGCGCAGAAAGGTGTCGGGTCGGCCTCGGGTGCCCAATGACCACCGGCACAGGCTTACCGCGTGAGGCTACAGGCGCACCGCACCTCCATGTAAGTTCTTCGGTCGGGCACTCACAGGGGCGCCGCGCAGAACTCTTGAGCCTAAAATCTTCAAAATCGCCCAAAAAATGCTTCTTTCTTCGGCTTGGTCTAACAAAGTAATGAATGATCAATTGGACAAGCTCTTTTGTCTTTGAACATCTCAATTTTCCTTCACTTTGTTTTTAAAAGGAAAACTTCTCTTTTTGCTTTTGAAAGAGGCTTTGAACAGTGAAATTCTGTCTTTGTTTATTTTCAAAGGAGACAATCCTAACAAACCTTGACGTGTTTTCAAAATCACAATGCAAACCATGTTTGTTTATGAAGTGAGGGGAGGTTTTATTTTCTGACTAAAACATTCAAAAATGTAATTTCTTGTGCCCTTTAAACTCTATATCCCACCATTTGATGGCACATTTTGACTGGAGGTAATGTAACTTCTTAAAACTACATAAAAACAATAGTGTTTGTCCTAATTCATATCAAATTTTTCTTTGACACTGTGATGTGTTTTATCTCCTCGAAGGTTATTTGAAACTTGGAACACTATGTCAAGGCCCTCCTTATCCTTACTGTCTCTTTGTATGCATATGCAGAAGTTACTGTCAAACCCAGCTAGCTCAACCTTTCTTTGGCCATTTAGATGAGGTTGTCTTTAGCCCAAGTTTCACCCTTATTACAGTTTGAAAGAGGCCTTTATAAACAGAGGAAAAAGAGACCTTTTAACACCAGAATGCCATCCTTTTTCTTGATGTGAAATAGGTTTTCAACCTATGACCCCTTATTGTTTTATCACTATTTTTTAAACATGTCTTTCAAACATAGAACTCACTCAAACACCACTGGAAACATTGTTGATGCATCCTTTGTTTCATTTCCGGGAAGGAGGTGACCTATAATTTCTGAAGTTACTTGAAACATCTTAACCCTCTGCTTTTAAATGAAGGAGGTTATATTACCCTGTTCCCAACCATATGCTATTGTTTGGAGGAGGTTCTTACTGTGCTTTTAACCATCTGCTCTTAATGAAGGAGGTTAGCACTGTGGATAATGATATTTTTTCTATTTCAAAACAGTATCACCTTTCTGTAGACCATGTGTTTCTGCTTGGTATTATGTCAAAAAGGAAACAATTTTCTTTATGATATATGCTCTGAGATAGGTATTATGTGTAAACTATCCCTGTGAATTTCTATAACATAAACCATCTGACTTGTATATGTAGAATATTTTCTTTCTAGACATAGTTGACTGACTTCCCTTGACTGTGTTTGCAGAGGCAGGTTTGATTTTCCTTTGGAGGAGATGCTGAGAACATTGTTGATCAGCATAACACCAGCCTTTTGCATTCATATGACTTGGAGGTTGCTTTCTGTTCTTTAGACAAATTTGGCTTTCATACTACACCCATTAGCAGCCCTTCATTTGTTGTATTTCACTTGTTTTACTGAGGGCAAGCTAATTCAGCATGTAGGACCCTTTTGACTTTGTCCCTTTGCTATTTTTCACATTGATCATTATTGCAATCACACCCCTGCAGAGATGTAAAAACATATGAATTTGAACTCTGAAGAGCTTCCTTGGTGTCTTATGGAGATTTTGCCTGACCTAAGCATGTTCTTTTAGATAGTGAACATGCTTATCTTCTTCTATTTTGGATCTTTGTTGAACTTCTTCTAGACTGAGACAGAATGACCTCTTAGTGGCACAACCTATGGATGGATCAAGATTTGTTTTTGCAGATTAGGCACTAATTCAGGGCTAGCTAGTACTGAACAGAGGCTTTTGGCTCAGGATGTTTTTGCCAAGGAAAGGATTCCCTAAAACACCACTATCTAACTTAGGGGTGATCTTGACATATTCTGAGTGTTTCCTTGGGTATGATTAGATCTCCAAATGACATATGACTAGAGATAGGGTTGAAAACATTTTTTCAACAGTTGGATAATGAATGGCTTGAGGAATAAGGGTGAATGACAGCAGATAATCTTCAGCTATGGCAACTATGGACAGGGTTATTTTTCTGAAACCAGATAGGACTTGACAAATGGGTTTTTTCTCATCATAGGCTGACCGGAAGGGGTAGGAGGACAAAAATTGTTTTGGGGTATTTTCTAGATGACAGATAAGACAATTTGGAGATCAGTTTCTAGAAAACTCATCTTAGGAAACTAGTCATCATCAACAGGTGAAAAATACTGATGACTAACAAGTTGTTGTCTGTTTTTAGGAAGATCCTCATCACATTGAAGTTTAACCTCTTTCACAAATTATTCCAACAAACCTTTAACTAAATGGATCAAGTTGAATTATAATGTTTTGAGTTACCTTTCATGTTCATTTGCAAGATATAACATCCATGGATTAGGATACTCTGTTTTTTATCATTTTCCTAATTAGGAACCGAATTTACAACTAAACTATGTTTTAAGTCTAAGGTTTCCTTTTCTTTTCTTTTTGACATAGATTTGATTTCATCTTCTAAACATAGAGTATCATACTAAGTACTAAAAAGTCAATACCCCCAAAAACAATAATAAAAACACATACAACGAAGTAAGGAAAAGGTCACTTAGGCACATATAGTGCACCACACTTCATCAAAGTTACAAGCCCTGGTTGATAGTTAATGGAAACAATTTAGGAACACTAAATTGACTAAACACTGGTCACGACATTGATTTTTTTGCTGTCAATTTTTCCAAGCCACCTATCTTTGATGATCTAACTTTCGATGAGTTGGAACTTCCTTAAGTTCTCGAGGCACCTCAACCTCGGCTGGCGGTTAATTCAGGTTCTTGTAGCCTTAAGGTCATTTCCATATCTGATCAGAAGAATTTTTAATTTTTCGAGGCTCCTCATCACTCTATCGCACATATTGAAAATCCTTATCTTTTACAATTTTTGCATCCTCCATCTATTTTTCACAATCCTATCACTCAATATTTGGAGGAATCATACTTGGAGAGCACCATGTGGAAACAAACATTTCATTCTTTCTTTATGTTTGCTTGACCTCGCAATTCTAAAGTTTTCATGTGTAATTATTTGGCTCGCAATGTGTTAGGACACCATGACATGACCACGGAATGTCTTCCTTGTGCTTTTTGTTCTTACATTTCTGCACATTATTTCAAACTTTGAACATTTTGGTTTACATTGTCTTATATTTCTTGTTGCATATTTGCTCACTTATATTTCTTGACATGTATTCCCTTTTCCACATAGGCCAACCAATGTGTTAGTGGTTGCATTGGAAGTATCACTTTACGTGAGTGTGGCCTACATTCTGCTTAGGTTAGGAGTAGGAGTAGTGTTTTCTTTTCGTTGTTCTTTTCTTTGATTTTCTTTCATTCATTTTCTTTCCACTATGCTCCTTACATTTGTTTGTTTTCATTATTAGGTTATTTTCCGCATGAGACCGTGTTTGGCTTCTGTAGCAAGCATGGTGAAATCCAAGAGGAAGTTGTTTTTATATCAAAACTTGGTTTATTGTCTATTCCCTCTCTTCGCATGAATCTTGATTCTTATTTTTTTATGATACTTAGATGGAAAATACATTCCTTATCGGAGAGAGTCATGATGAAATCATGATGTTGTGTTTTAACTAGTTCCGCCTACTCTAATCAGGTTTATCTTTTCGATTAATCATTGTCACTCTAGTCTATTAGAGTAAGGAGGGGAGGAAAACCTTAACAAGTATGTCAAAGGTGTATATAAATATCCTTCTCTTAAGGGACAACCTCTTCTACTCTCAATAAGTCAGGATCCCTCTTTCGACCCATGAAACAAATAATTGTGTATGCACAGTTCTACGAAAAAATGAAAAAAAATAAATAAAGAGAGAAAGAAGAGAAAGGCTTCCTGCGCAGAGACGTGAAGCAAGAAACTCCATCGAGGATCATTGGAAATGGAGAAATGTTTGTGTTCCTGAAGTGACTCCGTCAGGGTACTATCCAGGCCTGCTAGCAGCGGAGAAACACCAGAGATGAAAATAAAAACTGACATTTTTCTTTTACTTCTGCACTTAATACTCCTCATCCCCAATCGAAACAACTCAATGTGACTTGGATTAGTTAGCGTTCCACCGATGGAGAGGATGGAAAGGGGTTATGTATTTAACTCAGACTAAGGGAGGAAGTTGTGATAATCAATGAATTGAACAATACTTCAGGAAGGATGAGACTAGTTTCACATGAGACAAGATTCATTCAGAGAGTTGGAGTTCTACCAATGTGTCGCCAATGTTGTAACATCTACAACCACCCTCCAAAAATTTTCCATTGCCTATATTTTGGAGACTCGCCTTATTTTCACAGGAGCTTATCTTGCACTGCTATTAGTTAACCATGCCTTGAATGATTTTTATCTTTTAAATATGTGTGTGTTCACTTGCTCTTCCCTTAGAAAATATTTCCTAAGTCACAAGCTAACCTCATGTCTAATCCTTGTGCAGCAGTTTTGGGCTTGCCTCCAAAAACTGTTCAATTCATGGAGCCAAAATTGACCTTGATGTTCAGAATTTCATAGTCATGACTCGCAGTCATCCTTGAGCTCGAAAAATGAGCAGTCATGACAGGCAACCCCAAAATTGAGCAATCCTTCAATAAGGTCAAAAATTATGCAGTGAACTGAGTTGAGAGCTGCCAATTCTCTGGAACTGCGCAATCCTCCCTGCTGATGTGCATGACAAGTTTCCACGTAAAAATTAGAAAAGATAAAAAGATAAAAAGTGTCCCTAAATTTTAGGGATCTATTTTTAGTAACTTGAAGGAAGCACACTTTCTATTTTTGAAAACTATTGCCATGTGTCGTTGTTCCCTTGATTTTTGGCATGCGTGTCATAAACCCTAATTTCTCAAATATATTTAATCAATGCCCATAGAGCTCATTCTCACACTCGATCGTGGAGCTCTAGCATCCCCGAGGAGATAAAGGAACCTTCAGTATGATTGTTCTCACTTCTTCGGGCGAGTTTTGTATTTATTGTCTTTATTCTCTTTTTCTGTCGCTTTTTACAATTTGGCTTGCATGAGTGTTGTTTTGCTTATTTATTTTCATGCATGTTGGTGTTTTAAGTTGCTTTAGCTTGTATAAGTGTTTTTTTAAGTTATATTTTGCGTTTTACAAGTGTCACATCGATTTCTTCGTTTTTCACCGATGGTTGTTGTTACAGCGACTCTCCTCACTGATCTCCTTCACTTCTTTTTTGTTCATTTTTTGAACTTGATTTGTCTTGTTTGAATCACACTTAGTCAGATATGCACTCAAGCCTTCACCATCTCTCAGATCTGCTTGCTTTTCACACTTCCCTTGGGCATATATGTTTTTCCCTTGGCCTTAATTCACTTTTCCCAACTGGGCGTTATGCAATATTGAGGCCCAAGCTCGGAGCTTGGTCTCTGGAACTGCTCGACTTTAGGCAGTCGGGGCTTTACAAGGTTTCATGCAGGTATCCAACCTTCCCATTTTCAGATGTGATCAACTGGGTTTTCTCAAACGTTTATGAGAAAACTATGACATTGAGTGACACCAGCAAGCAAAATCTTGCTACATTCTTGGCAGCAGATTTTCAGCAAATGTATCATCTGCCTGGGCCAGTGAAGGATATGGAATCATTGTTCTATTCCACTCAAAACTACATGAACACAATATATATCATTGGGGGATGGGTGAATGAGCCAATGAATTTTATACAAACACCCATCCACATGTACAAGACAAATGCACTCAAGAAATCCTATCAGTGTTTGGTGATACTAGCTTGCAAAATATATGGCCAGCCAAACACAGAGACATTTCCTGAGGGGTGGGCCATCTTAGATATGCTTTCTTTTCACACTTCCCTTGGGCATATTTATTTTTCCCTTGGCATTAATTCACTTTTCCCAATTGGGCATTATGCAATATTGAGGCCCAAGCTCATAGCTTGGTCTCTGGAATTTCTCGACATCAGGCAGTCGGGGCTTTACAAGGTTTCATGCAGGAAGAATGTGAGTTAAGAAGAAGAGAACATGAGGAGAAGAATAAATAAGAAGAAGGAAGGAAAGGTGCCACAGCAGAAGAGATGACACCTATAAAGGTTGAATAATCAATACGGTATCAGCTGATCCAGTTGGATATCGGTGGCTACCCACATATTCCATTTGGACTCGCACCATCAATTCTTGCATCTTTTCACTTTTAGCACAACTTACTATTTTTAGCAGGTTGTTGGTTCCTGAAATTTCGGAGCCATTTGGAGGCCCTAATGAGCCACGTGGATATTGGTGGCCACCCACCTATTCCATTTGGACCCGCAGCATCAGTTCTTTCAGTTTTTCAATTTCAGCACAACTTACTATTTTTAGTAGTTTTTCGAGTCCTGAAATTCCTGAAACATTTTGAGGCCCTAAACGATGTTTTTTATGAAAACCGGGAGCAACATGGATCCTTAAACCAAGGTTTCTCACACCAAAAGTATACTCCTCGGATATATATTTCTAACGAGGTATGATGCGCGTCAAACGGAGATCGTATGCCAAAGTTACGTCCCCGGGAAATTGAAAAACCAATTTACCCAAATGAGGCCCATAGTTTTGGCGCTTCATCTCCTACGGTTAGGTTTTTGGATGTTTAGGGTTTTTTTTTGTTTCTCAATAATAAATAGGCCTTCGAGCCTCATTGTAACACAGTTCAGAGGCACGTAGCCATCACATCTCTTCTCAGAGATAAGCTACCAGCGCCCTAGCTATTTTATTTCCATTATGTCTGTAAGCATATTTCTGTTATTTGATTTTAATAAAATGAAGCATTATTTCCACTGCATCTCAGTGTTTATGTATATTTTTATATTTTATTGCATTTCTACATAAATCTGGATCAGTGGAATAAGAGCGGTCTTCTCTTTCTATGTTATTCTTTGCATGTCCCCAACGCGGTCAGGGTATAAGGAGTTAGGGCTCGATCTGGTTGAACCCTTGCAATATCAGCCTCACAAACCCCGACGACCTCCCATGGCAAAAGAAAAGAAAGATGAGGGAGTAGGATATCCTATCAAAATATTTCTCGAGAAGGCCCTCAAATCCTTCAATGGTTGCCCACCTACGGCGCATCTGCATCCAATAGCCACTCTGGAGGTGCCACTCTCTTCAAGGTACAGGTAAACTTTGACATTCCTGTATTTGAAGGCCAGATAGATGTAGATGCTTTCGATAGATGGTTGAATTTTCTAGAAGGGTACTTTTCAGCCCATGATTTCTCCGACCGAGAAAAGATTATTTTTTCACTCCTTAAAGTCGCCCCCCATGACAAGGACTAGTGGGAAACGTACTATGAGAAAAAGGACGAGGGTGAACCCTCTATGTTTTGGGCCGCACCCACTTGGAATTTGTTCTGAGATGGCATCAAGGAAAAATATTACCCCATGGGTAGTTATGAGGGCAAGTACATCCAATGGACCACATTGCGGCAGCAAAGGGATCAAGATCTGCACTAACTGATGAATTTCTTACATACCCTGTGCACAAAATTGGGTATTAAAGATTCAGAGAGACATTTGGTGCTCAAGTACCATAGTTTTCTGCACAAACACATTCAGGAGGAAATAGAGTTCCTCGACATTACATCGCTTGGCATGGCATATCACTATGCTGCCAAGATCGAGTAGAAATTTAAGCAGAAGAATCGAGACTTTGGATCTGCGAATCCGAAGCTAGGGAAAGGCGCCCCTAAACCACAGAACAAGGGGCAAGGCCAAAGCGGGGAAACTCATAAAAACACCACAAATATAAAGAAGGACACAGGGAAGTGGTGTGAATTTCATAATATCCCCACTCATAGCAAAAATGAGTGTCGGGCAAAATAGTCGTTGGTGGCCGAACTAAAGGCACCCGAATCATATGCATGTTTTGATCCTAAGTTAGAACCAGACAAAGGCAATGACAAAGGGAAGCAGATCATTGATGCAAATCCCAATGCCATTGTTGCCACCACCAAGATCCAGAAGGAGGATCTGAAGGATCCAAAGGAGGGGGAGCGCCTCTTCCATTAGCAGAGGCGAGTGAATGGTTCTCCACTGCAATTCCCTGTTGATAGTGGAAGCCAAAAGAACATCATTTCAACAGAGGTCGTGAAGCAGCTCGGCCTACCAACCATAGCACACCCACAGTCGTATACAATTGGGTGGCTTCAACCAGGGAGAGATCTTTGAGTCCGTCAACAGTGCTGCCTTCCATACAGTATCAAGCCATTCACGGATGAGGTATTGTGTGATGTTGCTCCTCTTGATGTAGCTGATGTATTATTGGGCCAACCATACTTATGGAGGTCACATGTTGTGTATGATCTAGGCCTCGTGTTGTTATTATTACTTTGGGAAATAACTTGTACATGATACCAGAGGTAGTACTGCCTCCTGTCATCTCTTTGACTACTGCAAAACAACGCTTTAAGATTGTTTCCCAAACCAAGAAATCTATTTTCCTTACAACTCGCTCACAGGGAAAGAAGAATATTATGGCCACAACCACAAAATAGGGCTCCCCTACACGACTGCAACAGATGGAAAAAGTCATGGAGGAATATGAGGACATTTTCTCCTCACTCACAGAGGTTCCTCTACATTGTCAGGACAAGCACGCCATTGATCTAACCCCCGATGCACCGCCGCCTGATGTTGCCATACCTCATACGACTACACAGACATAATCCACACATGTACTCTCTGAGGCTGATAAAGAAACCAAATTTACTAAATGCATCCAGCATGTCCACCCGCAGGTCCATGACATCTTCAACAAATCTAATACCCAGTTCAATAGAATTTGCCTCATCTCATGGAGGATCTCAATGCAATGGGGACCATTGCTTCCTAAGGAGGGAGGAATGATCCAGGTGGATATCGATGGCCACCCACTTATTCCATTTGGACCTGCACCATCAATTCTTGCAGCTTTTCACACTCACAGTCATCCGTGAGCTCAAAAACTGATCAGTCATGAAAGGCAACCCCAAAATTGAGAAATCCTTCACTAAGGTCAAAAATTGCGCAGTGAACTGAGTCAGGAGCTGCCAATTCTCTGGAACTGCGCAATCCTTCCTGCTGATGTGCATGACAAGTTTTCACGTAAAATGTAGAAAAGCTAAAAAAGCTAAAAAGTGTCCCTAAATTTTAGGGATTTATTTTTCCTAACCCGAAGGAAGCACACTTTCTATTTTTGGAAATTATTGCCATGTGTCGTTGTTCCCTTGATTTTTGGCATGCGCGTCATAAACCCTAATTTCTCAAATATATTTAATCAACGCCCATAGAGCTCATTCTCACACTCAATCTTGGAGCACTAGCATTCCTGAGGAGATAAAGGAACCTTCAGTATGATTATTCTCACTTCTCCGGGCGAGTTTTGTATTTATTGTCTTTATTCGCTTTTTCTGTCGCTTTTTACAATTTGGCTCGCATGAGTGTTGTTTTTCTTATTTATTTTCATGCATGTTTATGTTTTGACTTGCTTTAGCCTGTATAAGTGTTTTTTTTAAGTTATATTTTGCGTTTTACAAGTGTCACATCGGTTTCTTCTTTTTTCACCGATGGTTGTTGTTGCGGCGACTCTCCTCACTGATCACATTCACTTCTTTTTTGTTCATTTTTTGAACTTTATTTTTCTTGTTTCAATCACACTTGGTCTAATATGCACTCAAGCCTTCACCATCTCTCATATCTTCTTGCTTTTCACACTTCCCTTGGGCATATATGTTTTTCCCTTGGCCTTAATTCACTTTTCCCAACTGGGCATTACGCAATATTAACGCCCAAGCTTAGAGCTTCGTCTTTGGAACTGCTCGGCATCAGGCAGTCAGGGCTTTACAAGGTTTCATGGAGGTATCCAGCCTTCCCATTTTTATATGTGATCAACTGGGTTTTCTCAAACACTGATGAGAAAACTATGACATTGAGCAACACCAGCGAGCAGAAGCTTGCTACATTCCTGGCAGCAGATTTTTAGCAGATGTGTCATCTTCCTGGGCCAGTGAAGAATATGGAATCATTTTTCTATTCCACTCAAATCTACAAAAACATGATATATATCATCAGGGGATGGGTGAATGAGCCAATGAATTTTATACAAATACCCACCCACATGTACAAGACAAACGCACTCAATAAATCCTATCAGTGTTTGGTCATGTTGGTATCTCATGTTTTGACAGTTTGGAAAATCAAAAGACAAGGCAACATCAGAACCAATCTTTAGAGTTCCAGGATCTATTCCTCCTGTTCTTAGAGAGGGATGTTTGCAAAGGTTTATCTTGTTTGCTTTGATTATGGATTTTAGACTAGTTATTAAGTGCAGATGTTTGTTTGGTTGGGTTGAGTTGATACAGCAGAATATGAAAGGTCTAGGAAAGATAGAAAGAAAGAGGAAATATCTGGTTCATTGGGCAATGGATTCAAAATAAGGTCATGACAAACTCTTCAAGGGATATGGGATATCAAAGGGAAAATCTAACTTGGCCACAGGATCCTTTGTTTTGGAATGAGATGGACATTAATGTTTTGGAAAGAGAAGCTTAATTCTCAAGAAAGGGAACTTGAAAACATAACTTAACAATAAAGAGATATTTGATAAACAAGGCTAACCATAAATTCCACAAACATTCTTTAAGCAAATAATGACTTCAAGACAACTTTTAAAATGAAATCTAAGATTCGGGGAACTCCCTATTTCCTCAAAGATTTTATTTTAAAGGACTTAGAAAACATAAAAGATTCACTGAAAGCTGCATTCATAGAAGAGGGAACACCTAAATAACATCTATGCTTGCAACTATATAGACCTTCAAAACAACTGTTCAAGCAGGCGCAAAGGGTAAGATCAAAACCGACCTCTTTGATTAACTTAAGACAATGGTACTTCAAAGGGAGACTTTAATAACAGCTTTCAAGTGATGGTAGACAAGCAGGGAGAACCATAAATCATGCTGCAACCAACTATTTGAACTATCAAGGAAATAAACAAGCATGAAGACTAAAGAGAAGGTTTAAAGCCTCTAAAATACTTCAGCAGAAGAAAACATAAAACAGTGAAGGGTGAACAGGTCTAAGGTGCTTCCAGGAGTCATTTCTTAGCCTAAAAATTTCAGCCTATTGTAGTAAGAGATTATGAAACACAATGAAAACAGGAGAAAACATTAAACAGTTAGAATACTTCACCAACAACCAAGCTCATGAATCCAGTGATAGAGCCTTGTCAGGAACAGGGATGCAACAGCATCATCAAGACATCCAAGACTTCAATTTGTTTTTCAATTTCAACAGACTTGTATATTTATTTCAGAGAGTTTCAATGTTACAACTTGTGATCAAATAGCAACCAACAACCAACAACTTCTCATCTTCTACAGAAGTATTTATAGAAGAATGAGGAGGTGAGATCTGATAAAAGATCTGCTAAAGTAATTAATACAGATTCAAGACTTCTTGGCCCTTTGAGGGGCTCCATGAAGAAGTTTACAGGTGGTTCTCTGTATTAACTATTTTACATTAACTATCAGGACTGCTGGAAAGAATTTGTTGACCTTTGAGGTTTGGCGCGAGGTTGAAATAACTCTGCAGATATTTCTCGCATTAAGTTCCTTGCAGAAGTAACTTCTCGGCTGCATTGAGGAAAAACATCTTCCTTTGCAATAACTTCGGCCCTAGTTTGAAAGGTTTGAGGCAATAGGTGGCTTTTAGTCGCTAGGAGGAATCAATTCGCCTCCTTTTTGTGGCGGTGGAGGGTTTGCTGTCACTAAAATACTTTAGGTATTCTGCAGACTGTGTTTTAGATTGGGGGATTAGGCTTTTGATGACAGTCTTAGCCGTAATCCCCATAAAACTGTCTTCAATTCTCTGTGCTGGCACATTTCTGGTCTTCTACAGCTGATACTCTTTGACTGTGCCGGATTCTTGGTGCTTCGCTGTTACACAGGGCTGCGCAGGGTTATACGGCATCAATGCCTCATGAAACACTGATGAAAACGCGAATTTGACACCTGCGAACGATTTCCTTTGATAAATCGAAGGAGGGAGTGTCGTCACCCTCATCTTTCGAATTTCATCTGAATATAGCGAAAAACGTTAAACCCTGCAAAATACAAACAAAAGTTATGAAATCCTGCGTTTATAGGTTAAACTGCATTGGAGGATGTGCGGAGGAAGCAGGGCCGTTGGATGGCATCATCCAACGGTCGAGATTAATTGGAGAAATCATAGAATGGTGAAAAAAGATAAAATCTAAGCCGTCGATCGCGCAAGATCGACAGTTGGGAGAAGGCAGCGGAAAAACCTTTGTAAACAATACAATATGACGTTTTTTAATTTTACAAAGGAAAAAGGCACATTTTATATGAGCGGCGAGGGGATCGTACGGTGGGCCCGGCAGGACTGATCGCAAATCGCAAAAGTGGAAAACGCGATGGCGGATTATGCGATGGAAAGAAAATGCGATATTGCGATTATGCGATGGGTGGAAACTGCGATGGATCGCATCGCAAATATTTGCGATGGCTCTTTGGAGGAAAACTGAAAATTGCGATCTGCGATCTGCGATGGCTCTTTTGGAGGAAAATTGAAAATTGCGATCTGCGATCTGCGATGGATCGCAGCGCAAATATTTGCGATGGCTCTTTTGGAGGAAAACTGAAAATTACGATCTGCGATCTACGATGGATCGCAGCGCAAATATTTGCGATGGCTCTTTTGGAGGAAAACTGAAAATTGCGATCTGCGATCTGCGATGGATCGCAGCGCAAATATTCGCGATGGCTCTTTTGGAGGAAAACTGAAAATTGAGATCTGCGATCTGCGATGGATCACAGCGCAAATATTTGCGATGCATCAGTTTAAAAAATAACAATTTGGAAATTCTGCGATCTGCGCTTTGCGATAAGCACCAAAGGGTTAAAACTTGGTTCCAGGGTGTGGGCATATGGAAGAAAGGGGCTAAGGGCTTAAGCTCGAGGGGCTTAAGTCCTATACATAAAAACATGTATTTTCATGGTTTTTGAAGGGTTTCTTGAAGGAAATGAAGGTTTCAGTAAGGTTAAAAAGTGGGTTTTTGACCTTATAAAAGGGATTTTAATGAAATGGAAAGGGAGAAACATGAAATTGTGGGTTTTTCATGGGAAATGGAGAATAGAAAATGAGGTTAGTGAGGAAGAAAAGGAAGGGGACCAAGGGGTTCTGCAGCAGTATTTAACTTGGGATTTTTGAAGGATTTCAGAGGCTTTTAGGATGTAAACAGCAATAAGGGATCTGGACAGAGGCATGAGGCCTTAGAGAGATTTCAAGAGCCAACAATTTTTAGTGATAAAATTTGTTCCTTGGAGGCTCCAAAAAGTTTTAGCCACCTTTTGGTGTAACAAAATATTATAGGTGGCTAACAGTGGCTCCACTTGGGGATGGTGCCTTCTTGAAGGCATCAAGAACTTCAGACTTGCATTCTCTGGGAGGCTGACCTGTGCCTGATCCATTGGGTTGCCCTTCCTTTGCTGGATGATCTGGTTTTGAAAACTTTTTAGCAGCTATGAAAACAATGGAGTTTCATTAATACAAACTTTCTACCTACCCAATCCTACTTATCCAACATTTTTTTCTTCATCAGAGTGCACTTGGATTGGCAAACTCTCTTACAAAATTTTATTCTTTTGAAAGCATAAAAACTAATCTAACTCTACTCCTTATTTCTTCATGGATCCAAATTATACAGTTGGATCCATATGATTCTCTACCTAATCTACTGTCTGTTGGGATTAAGTTGTCCAACAGACTTCCATTTTCTAAATTTTACAATAGAAATTTAAAAACAGCCAAGTCAATATTAAGCTATTTGACTTGCTGTGATCTATGGCATAAAGACAAGCTGCACATAGATTATTATTTGCAAAAAATAAAAACAAAAAGGAAGGCTTAAGACCTGAAAGTCTCATCATGGCCTTCTCTTCCTTCACAGCTCTGTTTTTGCTTTTGTGTGAGCTGTCTTTGCTTTTCTTCTAGCTCAGGTTTTAAGTTGATTAGAACCAGATCTTTATATCTTTTTTAACCCAGAAGATAAAACAGATTTGAGTCATTCTTCTTTGGAAACTTTGGTTCAGATTTTGAGTTTGTTTGAACCTTCAATTTCTAACCTGAACTATCTACCGATAAGCCAAGATTAAGCAATTTGGCAGATTGAATTCACTATCCTATCAGTAGAAAATTTAAAGCTAATTAGTCAAGTTTAAATTGTTTGACTAATTAGAAGTGTTTTTTTCAGGAGTGGCATTTGGGCTTGCACACTTTCAGATTTATCTCTTTTTTGGTATGGGGCTATACCTTTCTTGTTTTGACAATCTGCCCTCTTTTCTTTTTTCCTATTGTTTTTGTATTTTTGAATTTTTCTAACTTTGAATGCAATGGTTAGACTATGACTTTTACAATGGTAAAACAAAAATGCTTTGAAACTTAGGATTCTTGGCAGAAGTAATGCTTGAGCATCCTGCCATTGACAGGACCTCCATATAAGTCTTCTACATCTAATTCTTTCAAGAAAAATGTATTATGACCCCTCTCAGCATGAATAACATATGGCCCTTTCCACAAGTTCTCAAACTTGCCATGTTTCCCCTTCTCTTCTCTCCTTGAATCCCATTTAAGAACAACACTTCCAATCTGGAAGTTGTTTGCCTTAGTCCTTTTATCAAATTGCTTCTTCATATTTTCTTGGACTAACTGTGTTCTTTCATAAACTTCTTCTCGGGTCTGCTGCAAATGAACTGTTTGGTTGATCCTCCTCTGCATGTCATTTTCTTCAACCTGTACTTCTTGAAGGAGCTTCATGACTGGAACTCCTAACGAGGTAGGAAATATTGCATCCATGCCATAAACTAACTGATAGGGGGACATATTTATTGATTTCTTTGTGGTTAGTCGATCAGCCCATAGGGCATGAACCAGCTTACTGTGCCATGACTTTCTATTTTCTTCCAACAGCTTTTTAATGATATTAATGAGACTCTTGTTGGAGGATTCAGCTAATCCATTCCCTTGGGGATAGTAAGCAGTGGAATGGCCCAAGGTTATATGGTATTTGTGACAGAAATCAACCATCTTTTTAGATTTGAAAGCAGTAGCATTGTCTGTTATGATTTTTCTGGGACAACCAAATCTGGATAGGATATGGGTTTCAAGAAACTTGATAATGACAGAGTCATTAGCATTCCCGGTAGGTATAGCTTCTATCCATTTGGTGAAGAATTCGGTGGCTGTGAGGATCCACTTATGTTGAGCTGAGGAAGATGGATGAATTTCTCCAATGAAGTCCAGCCCCCATTGTTGAAAAGGTGCCTCAACTCTGATAGGATGTAGGGGTAAGGGAAGGAGCTTTCTCTTGCCATCAAAGATTTGACACTTATGGAAAGACATGACCAGCTTCTGAGTGTCTGGGAAAAGGGTAGGCCAATAGTAACCTGATCTGAGAATTTTGTTTGTTGTGGCCTTCCAGTAGAGGTGTCCTCCACATTCACCATCGTGCAACTCATGCATGATTTTTCCTGCATCATCTTCAAGTAAACATTTGAGCAAAATTCCAACAGCATTTTTCCAATATAATACTCCATTTAATATGCAAAAACTCAAAGCCTTTTGTTTCAAGAATCTAGCCTTAGTTTTAGATAAAGAAGGAGGGGTATTTAAATATAAAATCACATAAATAATGTCAGCATACCAAGGAGAGTTTAGAAATGTTTCTTCAATAAAAGTAGCATCAGACTCTTCTATTTCTTCCAACATATCTACCATATTCATGTCTAGTGCTTGGAAGTTAGACTCAGCCATAAGTTTTGCTAATCCTTGCCCTTTAACTAGTTTGGTGGGCCTGATTTCTAAGTCATATTCAAGAATAGTTGCAATCCATTTTCCCCTTTTACCATCAGGGTATTGACTCAGAATTTCCTTGACAACAGTATGTGGGACAAAAGCAATTACGTGAGAGTGTAAAATATAGACCCTAAAGTCCTTTAATGCTTTCACTAATGCTAAGGCTTGTTTCTCCATGATATTATAATTGAGAGGAGCGTCTCTTAAGGCCCTACTAAAGAAGGATATTGGTTTTTCCTGCCCCAAATCATTCTTTTGAAGTAGAACTGCAGCTATTGTATGCTCAGATGCAAAAGAAAAGATGTAAAAATCTTTGGTAAAATCTAGACTAATCAAGATTGGTGTTTGAGTAAGAGCTTGTTTGACCAGTTCAAATGATTGTTTAGCTGGTAAATTCCATTTTACACCCACGTTTTTCTTAAGCATGTTTGTAATGTTTTTTAATAGCTCAGCAAGGTTGGGAATAAACCTTCTCAAAAAATTTATCTTTCCAATGAAGGATTGCAATTCTTTGAGGCTTATAGGATGGCTAATTTGCAATATGCCATCTATCCTTGTAGGGTCTATTTTTATTCCTTCTTCTGAAATTATATGACCAAGAAGTTTCCCTTCTTGGAGACCAAAGAGGGTCTTCTTGGGATTCAGTGATAAGCCAAATTTCCTACACTTCTCAAAAACCTTCCTTAGGTGAATCAAAGGGTCTTCATCAGTTTTTGAGAAAACAGTTATGTCATCAAGGTAGATAATTATAAAATAGCCAATATCTTCAAAGAATCCTATGTCCATGGCCCTTTGGAAGGTGGCCCCTACGTTCATTAATCTAAAAGGCATTTTGACATACATAAAGGTGCCCCAAGGTGTGGTAAAAGCAGTTTTGATTTGATCACTTGGGAACACTAACACCTGATTGTAACCCGAGAAACCATCTAAAAGGGATATTCTTCTTGACCCAACTACTCTTTGAAGTATATGGTCCATCTTGGGTAATGGGTAGTTGTCTTTTAGAGAGGCTCTGTTTAAATTTCTGAAGTCAATACAAAGCCTGATTTTCCCTGTTTTCTTTCTAACAGAAACTAAGTTTGATACCCATTTTGAAAATCTAATGGGTACTATGATCCCAGCATTGTACATTTTCTCAATTTCTTCCTTAACCAAAGGTAATAAAAGGGGATTTATTCTCCTTAGTTTTTTCTTGAAAGGCCTTTGATTTTCCTTCAAGGGAATTTTATGCTGGATGATGCTGGTATCATATGATTTTAAGTCTTTGTATTCCCAAGCAAACACATCTTTAAATTCTTTGAAAAGCTCTATGTATTTCAATTTTATGTGAGCTGGGAGGGTGCTAGATAGCTTGATCATCTTAGGTTCTGCTAGACTGCCTATGTTATGCTCTTCTATATTTGTTTCCACAGGCTCCATTCTTGGTTCTTTAGCTACATCGTTGAGATCAAACAGGTGTTCTAAAGGTGTGAGACCTCTTGGGATCTTATCATTTTTGCATTATAAGACTTCCAATTCTTCTTGGTCTTCATTGTTCACTACCTCTACTTCAAATGGATTTTCACAATGATTTATATTAGCAGGATACGTCATTTCAACCTCTGGGATTTGTTCAATATACAAACAGTTTTTTTCATGGCTGGTTTCTAGTGTTGGTATGCTGAAATCATTTTCTAATTTCAAGAAATCATCTATGTGTTTGTCATATTCAAACACCTGCCAGTGATCTTCATTATCAGGCACATCAGGTCTGTGTTTCACCTTTATACTGAGTTGTTCATTTATTTCAGGTACTTGGCAATTACTGGCCATGAAGGCAAGTTCATTTGCTAGATGATTCAGTGCTCTAGGAATGAAAATGAGTTCATATTTTTCGAAAGTTTTTAGTAGGTCCAGGGCAGCATTTCGATATTCCCTAAGCCTTGGATTCTTGGCTAAGTATTCTCCTTTGATTTGTTTGATGATAAGTTCAGAATCTCCTAATATAGATATCCTTTGGGCTTTTAACTATTTGAGCAATTGTAAACCTAGGAGGAGGGCTTCATACTCAGCGATGTTGTTAGTGCACGGGAAATCTAATTTTTATGAAAAACTCTGATTTGTGTTCTGAATCCAGACACCTGCCCCTGCACTAGTTTTATTGCAGGATCCATCGAAATTTATTGTCCAAAGTATATTTGACTCATTTTCATTTTCTTGTTGCTGTTGATTTTCAATGTTTTGAAGCTGATTTGAAGTAAGCTTGGATTGTTCTGGTGAATTGATTGGGTCCATGTTTTCTTTACCTTGTTGAGTAATTTCATCTTCATTACATAAGATAAAGGAATCTAAACTTGATTGAATAGAATAGATTGGAGTGTTGTTTGGCCTGTCCATGTTGCTCACCATGTACTTCATATGGGATTCTCTGTATAGTCTTCTATTTTGGTTGAAAACAGGAATGGTGGCATAAGACATGTCCATTTGAAGGCTGCCCTGAAGTTTGTCTCCCCATGATCTTGATAAGAGCATGCCATACTTAGGGGGGATGTCAACTACAACTATATCCATCACTAGATTCTTGGCAGGGATCTGAGCTAGGTTAACACATAAATCTTTGATTAAACCCAAACATTTGACTCTACTTGAGTCAAAAGAATACAAATCTTTGTATGGTTTAGTAATTTCCAAGCCTAGACTTTCCATTACTACTTTGGGCATTAGATTGTGTGAAGCCCCAAAATCTAGCATGGTGTTGTGTAGAATTTTATCGTGTATGTTCAAACTAACATAGAAGGGAGGGACTGGTCCTTCTTGATATTTTCCTTCAACCTCTGGGCCAAACAACAGCTCAGGTTTGTCATCTGTCAATTTTAAGGTGTCGGTATCACTTCCTAAGTTTAAAACTTTCAAAACTTGGTTTTTGTACACTTCTTGGGTTACTAGTTCAGCCAGGGGGATGGTAATTTTTATCTTAGCAATCTCTCCCTCAAGGCTGAAAGGAATAATTGACTTGTTAATATTTACATCTGTTTTTTCTATTGAATTCCTTTCAGTAACTTTGATTTGATGAACCTTGCTTGGACTAGTAATAGGAATAGTTTTACTAGGACCACTAGTTGAAGTGCTAGGGGTGCTCTGTTCAACATTTGGCTGGATTCCCTTGTCTTTATTTAAATCTGGTTTTTTGGCCGAAATGTTGATTTTTTCTGTTGTCTTCTTGGGTTGGTTTTCTGCGTTTTTCTTGACAGCAGTGCTAGTATTCTTATCTTTTGAATTCTCTATACTTCCCTTGCTACTAAAATCATACTGTTTGTGTACCTCCATGATTGCATTTTCAAAACCCAATCTATAGTCATCAGAATCTTCATAGGTGTTTGTATTTTGATCATTAGAGAAGAAACCTTGTTCTTCCTCAGTGAGGAAAACATCATCCCCACTATCTGATCCAATCAAGTTTACATGTGATTCTTCCAACCTTTCCAACTCCCTGTCTTCCTCATATTGATCTACATAGTTCTGTTGAAAGGGAGGTCTAATTTGTTGGTCACTTTCTTTTTGCTTATCTTGATTTTTATCTCTTCTATAATTCTACTTTCTATTTCTGTTTTGATTGTTTTGAAGTGCAGTCTGATTTTGATTTGCTTGTGCTTTCTTAATTATGCTCATCTCTTTCATCATTTCTTCCAACATTCTCTCCATTTTTGAGCTTGAAGTAGAAGGAGGGGATTCCTCTCTGAAACATACTTTCTTTTTAGTTTTCATTCTTGCTCTCTTTTCTATTAAGTTCACTTCTACAGAAAGAGCACCTCTTTGCATATCTTCGAGAGTTGCAAAATCTCTTTCTCTCAGTGAATAAGTCATGTCAGAGTCAAATCCTTCAGGAAACTTGTTTAAGGCCGAGCCTTGTGGAGGTTTTAGTTCTGGGGAAAGTGCATTATATACACTATTAAATCTAGTACAATATGCTTGTACACTTTCCCCAGGATTCCTACGGAGATTTTTGTAGTCAGCAAGGACTTGGAGAGGATTCTTCTTTACTTCCCATTTGTTTAGGAATGTTTGATGGAAGGCTTGGAGATCATTAATACTACGAGGGGCTAAACCTTTAAACCATTTTTTTACTTCTCCCCCTAAGCTCTGAGCAAATAATCTAAGTTTGACAGAATCATCATCAATTTCGTTTCTGTCAAAGTAGTCATTCATCTTATCCGCATGTTGTGATGCAGATGTAGCATTATTAGCATCATATAATGGAATTTTGGACTGATAGTCCTGTGGGAGATTGACTAGTGGTACAGTAAGGGCTAAGGGAGCATACCATGCTGCCATGATATGTGGTGGGGGTGGATTCACAGGTGGATTGACAAAAGGGAAAACGGGCTGAGGTGTGGTGGTTTGAACAGTGGATGTAGGACGAGTAGAAGTGGATGGACCCGGAGTAGACTGCTGAGCTGACCTTGGATGAGAGACACCTAGGTTGTGAAGGAAATGTAAATCAGGAGGTGTTGTTTCTCTACTACCAGGATGTTTACTTGTCTCCAGGGATGAAAGTGAAGATTCAGAGTCTAACTGGATTATATCATCAAATGACCTAGTCCTAAACGGGTTTACTAGGTCAACTTGTGATTTTTGTAGAGCTGAAAGATTTTCAGGGACTGAATTAGCTCTCAAAGGTGATCTGAAAACAATTGATAATTTAATCCTAGGAGACTTCCAAAGGATACTTTCTAGGTTATCAACTATCTTGAGTGGATTAGGGTCTGGATTGGCTCTAGTGTGAATCTTTTTAGAAGCCATTACGCTGTGTTTTGAGACCCAACTAATAAGAAAAGTTTAACCAAGTATGACAATTTTTTGAGGGGTTAACTAATCTGTTTACACAAATCTTAATCCTACAGTCCTCTAACTGAGTTTGAAAGATATTATAATGGTAAGGGTTCTTCCCAGTGGAGTGTTGAGGTATGCTAAGGATTTTGGAGTTGCCAAGTGGAAGTTTTTAGCTCCTAAGGAGGTAAAAGGTTTTGTGGTCCACTACCATGTTTATTATGAAGCCAAACTTGAAATGTTTTCGGTTTTTTCTGAGTTATTTTGGTTTTATAGGTTAAGAGAGTGTTCTAAGTCTGATTTTGCACTTAGTTAAGGTGTTCAAACAAATAGAGTTGCTCTTATGGCTTGGTAACTGGTTCCTTCAAGGTTTGATAAGGATTAAAAGGAATCCTAAGAGTTACTTAGTTTGTCATTGATTCAATCAAGTCCTATCATGATTTCCATTATGTTAGGCGGTGCTTGAAGAAAGTTACTTATGTTATACTGGACCTAAAGGTTTTAAGGAAGGTTTTGAAACCTTTAATTCTCAGTAGGGTCCCACCGTGATCGCCATTATCTTGGTGGCGATGAGGTGGCTAATAATCACTGGATATTCTTGAAAATAAGGGATTTCTGAAGTCCTAAGGGGTATTTGGATTGTTACTGACTCAGAGGTCCCACCGTGATCGCCATTATGTTGGTGTGAGCGGTGGGATAAATCCAGAATGTGTTCTTTATCAAGTTAAGTGCCTAAAGAGCTTTAAGAGATGTTTTCAACTCACTGTATTACTCAGTAAGGTCCCACCGTGATCGCCATTATGTTGGTATCCCATGTTTTGACAGTTTGGCAAATCAAAAGACAAGGCAACATCAGAACCAATATTTAGAGTTCCAGGATCTAGTCCTCCTGTTCTCAGAGAGGGATCTCTCAAATTTTTGTTTTCAAGGGTTTATCTTGTTTGCTTTGATTATGGATTTTAGACTAGTTATTAAGTGCAGATGTTTGTTTGGTTGGGTTGAGTTGATACAACAGAATATGAAAGGTCTAGGAAAGATAGACAGAAAGAGGAAATATCTGGTTCATTGGACAATGGAGTCAAAATAAGGTCATGACAAACTCTTCAAGGGATATGGGATATCAAAGGGAAAATCTAACTTGGCCATAGGAGCCTTTGTTTTGGAATGAGATGGACATTAATATTTTGGAAAGAGAATTTTAATTCTCAACAAAGGGAACTTGAAAACGTATCTTAACAATAAAGAGATATTTGATAGACAGGGCTAACCATAAATTCCACAAACATTCTTTAAGCAAATAATGACTTCAAGACAACTTTTAAAATGAAATCTAAGATTCAGGGAACTCCCTATTTCCTCAAAGATTTTATTTTAAAGGACTTAGAAAACATAAAAGATTCACTGATAGCTTCATTCATAGAAGAGGGAACACCTAATTAACATCTATGCTTGCAACTATAAAGACCTTCAAAACAGCTGTTCAAGCAGGGGCAAAGGGTAAGATCAAAACCGACCTCTTTGATTAACTTAAGACAATGGTACTTCAAAGGGAGACTTCAATAATAGCTTTCAAGTGATGGCAGACAAGCAGGGAGAACCATAAATCATGCTGAAACCAACTATTTGAGCTATCGAGGAAATAAACAAGCATGAAGACTAAAGAGAAGGTTTAAAGCCTCTAAAATACTTCAGCAGAAGAAAACATAAAACAGTGAAGGATGAACAGGTCTAAGGTGCTTCCAGGAGTCATTTCTTAGCCTAAAAATTTCAACCTACTGTAGTAAGAGATTATGAAACATAATGAAAACAAGAGAAAACATTAAACAGTTAGAACACTTCACCAACAACCAAGCTCATGAATCCAATGATAGAGCCTTCTCAGGAACGGCCATGCAACAGCATCATCAAGACATCCAAGACTTCAATTTGTTTTCAACTTCAACAAACTTGTATATTTATTTTAGCGAGTTTCAATGTTACAACTTGTGACCAAACAGCAACCAACAACCAACAATTTCTCATCTTCTAAAAAAGTATTTATAGAAGAATGAGGAGGTGAGATCTGATAAAAGATCTGCTAAAGTAATTAATACATATTCAAGACTTCTTGGCCCTTTGAGGGGCTCGATGAAGAAGTTTACAGCTGGTTCTCTGTATTAATTATTTTACATTAACTATCAGGTCTGCTGGAAAGAATTTGTTGACCTTTGAGGTTTGGCGTGAGGTTGAAATAACTCTGCAGATATTTCTCGCATTAAGTTCCTTGCAGAAGTAACTTCTCGGCTGCGTTGAGGCAAAACATCTTCCTTTGCAATAACTTTGGCCCTGGTTTGAAAGGTTTGAGGCAACAGGTGGCGTTTAGTCGCTGGGAGGAATCAATTCGCCTCCTTTTTGTGGCGGTGGAGGGTTTGCTGTCACTAAAACACTTTAGGTATTCTGCAGACTGTGTTTTAGATTGGGGGATTAGGATTTTGATGACAATCTTAGCCGTAATCCCCATAAAACTGTCTTCAATTCTCTGCGCTGGCACATTTCTGGTCTTCTACAGCTGATACTCTTTGACTGTGCCGGATTCTTGGTGCTTCGCTGTTACACAGGGCTGCGCAGGGTTATACGGCATCAATGCCTCATGAAACACTGATGAAAACGTGAATTTGACACCTGCGAACGATTTCCTTTGATAAATCGAAGGAGGGAGGGTCGTCACCCTCATCTTTCGAATTTCATCTGAATATAGCGAAAAACGTTAAACCCTGCAAAATACAAACAAAAGTTATGAAATCCTGCATTTATAGGTTAAACTGCATTGGAGGATGTGCGGAGGAAGCAGGGTCGTTGGATGGCATCATCCAACGGTCGGGATTAATTGGAGAAATCATAGAATGGTGAAAAAAGATAAAATCTAAGTCGTCGATCGCGCAAGATCGACGGGTGGGAGAAGGCAGCGGAAAAACCTTTGTAAACAATACAATATGACATTTTTTTAATTTTGCAAAGGAAAAAGGCGCATTTTATATGAGCGGCGAGGGGATCGTACGGTGGGCCCGGCGGGACTGATCGCAAATCGCAAAAGTGGAAAACGCGATGGCGGATTATGCGATGGGCGGAAACTGCGATGGATCGCATCGCAAATATTTGCGATGGCTCTTTGGAGGAAGACTGAAAATTGCGATCTGCGATCTGCGATGGATCACAGCGCAAATATTTGCGATGGCTCTTTTGGAGGAAAAATGAAAATTGTGATCTGCGATCTGCGATGGATCACAGCGCAAATATTTGCGATGGCTCTTTTGGAGGAAAAATAAAATTGCGATCTGCGATGGATCGCAGCGCAAATATTCGTGATGGCTCTTTTGGAGGAAAATTGAAAATTGCGATCTGCGATCTGCGATGGATCGCAGCGCAAATATTCGCGATGGCTCTTTTAGAGGAAAACTGAAAATTGCGATCTGCGATCTGCGATGGATCGCAGCGCAAATATTTGTGATGCATCAGTTTAAAAAATAACAATTTGGAAATTCTGCGATCTGCGCTTTGCGATAAGCGCCAAAGGGTTAAAACTTGGTTCCAGGGTGCGGGCGTATGGAAGAAAAGGGGCTAAGGGCTTAAGCTCGAGGGGCTTAAGTCCTATACATAAAAACATGTATTTTCATGGTTTTTGAAGGGTTTCTTGAAGGAAATGAAGGTTTCGGTAAGGTTAAAAAGTGGGTTTTTAACCTTATAAAAGGGATTTTAATGAAATGGAAAGGGAGAAACATGAAATTGTGGGTTTTTCACGAGAAATGGAGAATAGAAAATGAGGTTAGTGAGAAAGAAAAGGAAGGGGACCAAGGGGTTCTGCAGCATTATTTAACTTGGGATTTTTGAAGGATTTCAGAGGCTTTTAGGATGTAAACAGCAATAAGGGATCTGGACAGAGGCATGAGGCCTTAGAGAGATTTCAAGAGCCAACAATTTTTAGTGATAAAATTTGTTCCTTGGAGGCTCCAAAAAGTTTTAGCCACCTTTTGGTGTAACAAAATATTATAGGTGGCTAACAGGTCATACTAGCTTGCAAAATATATGGCCAACCAAACACAAAGAACTTTCCTGAGGGGTGGGCCATCTTATTGAACCAGGTAGTGAATGAGGGTAAGTCGTTCAACAGGTCAAATATGTTTTCTCATCAGCTAAGATTCCTTGTGACACAATCTCGGAATCCACCCAAGGGCGAGCAAGTACGCTTATATATATGTGCATCCTTACTAGATGCAATTTGTGCACAGAATCAGCGTCCTGGCATGAACTAGACATGGACACCGAGAGAAATTGTTGTACATATTTATTGCAAAATACTTTTGTATTGAAGTCATCACGGAGTAATGGAACAACTTATTGATCACTTCATTATCCCAATTTACAAGCTTATCTTTCAGGAGGACCTGCCTTGCATGTCACGAGCAGCTATGGAGGTGATATAAGAGATCGCAAATTGGTTCACCTTACCAGATGGCACATTGATCAGAGTATTCAGTGGGCATAAGCCACCACATCGTTTTCCAAGATATGCCATCGACAAACTTTTCATGCAAGAGGTGTCTTACCATATCTCCACAAGGTTGTCAACAGCACTACATAGGCTGAAGAACGCACCATCGACAACTCTTCCTTTACAGGTCAGATTACACGAGATTAAGAATCTCAAAGTTGCAAATGTCGAAGGGAAAGACAATGTCAGATTCGAGTTTGGCACAAAGAGTTACAATCCATATAATCTGAGGGTAATTTTCAAATGCCATTGTGCGAGAGTATACTACAACTAGGTTAGTAGGATATTTTGGTGGCCAGAGGAGGAACCAAGGAAGAAATTTTATAACACCTCTCGACCTCATGAACCAATCGTTATGGTTGGGACTTCTCAAGTTGTTTCGCAGATGGCAGCAGTTCCAGATAAAGCAGCAACAACAGGAAGTGGTCAGGTGCATGACAAAGGAAAGAGGAAGGTAGCCGACAATGCAGAGGAACAAATTTGGAAGATGAAAGCATATGCTATCATTCAACAAATAGATTTTGAAATAGAAGCAAAGAGCAGAGCGAAGAAATAGAGAGAAGAAAATCTTGGAGGAAGCAGAGCTAAGAGTGTAGACAGTGTAACAAGAGCTAAGGGAAGAACGTGAGTTAAGAAGAAGAGAACATGAGGAGAAGAAGAAACAAGAAGAATGAAGGAAAGGTGCCACAGCAGAAGAGATGACACCTATAAAGGTTGAAGAATCAATACAGGATCAGTTGATCCAGGTGGATATCGGTGGCTACCCACCTATTCCATTTGGACCCGCACCATCAATTCTTGCAGCTTTTCACTTTTAGCACAACTTACTATTTTTAGCAGGTTGTCGGTTCCTAAAATTTCAGAGCTGTTTGGAGGCCCTAATGAGCCACATGGATATTGGTGGCCACCCACCTATTCAATTTGGACCTGCACCATCAGTTCTTCTAGTTTTTCAGTTTCGGCACAACTTACTATTTTTAGCAGTTTTTCGAGTCCTGAAATTATGAAACCATTTTGAGGCCCTAAAAGACATTTTTTCGGAAAACCGGGAGCAACATGGGTCCATGGACCGATGTTTCTCACACTAGAAGTATACTACTCGAATAGATATTTCTAACGAGGTATGATGCACGTCAAATGGAGATCGTATGCCAAAGTTACGTCCCCGGGAAGTTGAAACACCAATTTACCCAAACGGGGCCCATAGTTTTGGTGCTTCATCTTCTACGGTTATGTTTTTGGATGTTTAGGGTTTTTCATTGTTTCTCAACAATAAATAGGCCTTCGAGCCTCATTGTAACATAGTTCAGAGGCATGTAGCCACCACATCTCTTCTCAGAGATAAGCTACCAGCACCCTAGATATTTTATTTCCATTATGTCTGTAAGCATATTTCTGTTATTTGATTTTAATAAAATGAAGCATTATTTCTGTTGCAACTCTATGTTTATGTATATTTCTGTATTTTATTGCATTCCTGCATAAATCCATATCAGTGGAATCAGAGCGGTCTGCTCTTTCTATGTTTTTCTTTGCATGTCCCCAACGCGGTCAAGGTATAAGGAGTTAGGGCTTGATCTGGTTGAACCCTTGCAAGATCAGCGTCACAAACCCCGACGATCTCCCATGGCGGAAGAAAAGAAAGACGAGGGAGCAGGAGATCCTATCAAAATATTGCTCGAGGAGGCCCTCAAGAAACAAAGGAATGTGATTATGGATAAATTTTCTCAGATCCTTCAACGGTTGCCCACCTATGGTGCATTTGCATCCAACAGCCACTCTAGAGGCGCCACTCCCTTCAAGGTACAGGTAAAATTTGACATTCCTGTGTTTTAAGGCTAGATAGATGCAAATGCTTTCGATAGATGGTTGAATATTCTAGAAGGGTATTTTTCAGTCGATGATTTCTCCGACCGAGAAAAGATTATTTTTGCACTCCTTAAAGTCGCCCCCCATGACAAGGACTGGTGGGAAACGTATTGTGAGAAAAAGGACAAGGGTGAACCCGCCCTGTTCTCGGCCGCACCCACTTGGAATTCGTTCTGAGACGGCATCAAGGAACAATATTACCTTGTGGGGAGTTATGAGAACAAGTACATCCAATGGACCACGTTGCGGCAGCAAAGAGATCAAGATTTGCACGAACTGACGAATTTGTTCCATACCCTGCGCACAAAGTTGGGTATTAAATATTCAGAGACAAATTTTGTGCTCAAGTGCCGCAGTTGTCTACACAAACACATTCAAGAGGAAATGGAGTTCCTTGACATTACATCGCTTGGCACGGCATATTGTTATGCCCCCAAGATCGATAAAAAATTTAAGCAGAAGAAGAGAGACTTTAGATCTACGAATCTGAAGCCAGGGAAAGGCGCCCCTGAACCACAGAACGAGGGGCAAGGCCAAAGCGGGGCGACTCATAAAAATACCACAAATCTAAAGAAGGACAAAGGGAAGTGGTGTGAATTTCATAATAGCCCCACTCACAGCACAAACGAGTGTCGGGCCAAACAGTTGTTGGTGGTCGAACTAAAGGCACCCGAATCAGATGCATGTTCTGATCCTGAATTAAAACCAGACAAAGGCAATGACAAAGGGAAGTAGATCATTGATGCGGATCCCAGTGCCATTGTTGCCACCACCAAGATCCAGAAGGAGGATCCGGAGGATCCATAGGAGGGGGAGCGCCTCTTCCATTCGTAGATGTGGGTGAATGGCTCTCCACTACAATTTCCTGTCGATAGCGGAATCCAAAAGAACATCATTTCAATAGAGGTTGTGAAGTGGCTCGGCCTACCGACCATAGCACACCCGCAGCCGTATACAATCAGGTGGCTTCACCCAGGGAGAGATCTCCGCGTCCGCCAGCAGTGTCGCCTTCCATACAGTATCAAGCCATTCATAGATGAGGTATTGTGTGATGTTGCTCCTCTTGATGTAGCTGATGTATTATTGGGCCAACCATACTTAAGGAGGCGACATGCTGTGTATGAATCTAGGCCTTGTGTTGTTATTATTTCTTTGGGAAATAACTTGTACATGATACCAGAGGTAGTACTGTCTCCTGTCATCTCTTTGACTACTGCAAAACAACACAGTAAGATTGTTTCCCAAACCAGGAAATTTATTTTCCTTACAAATTGCTCACAGGGAAAGAAGAATATTGTGGCCATAACCTCAAAATAGGGCTCCCCTGCATGGCTGCAACAGATGGAAAAAGTCATGGAGGAATATGAGGACATTTTCTCCTCACTCACAGAGGTTCCTCTACACTGTCAGGACAAGCACTCCATTGATCTGACCCCCGACGCACTGCCGCCTGATGTTTCCATACCTCATAGGACTACACAGACATAATCATTGTTTGAGGCTGATAAAGAAACCAAATTTACTAAATGCATCCAGCATGTTCACTCGCAGGTCCATGACATCTTCGACAAATCTAATACCAAGTTCAATAGAATTTGCCTCATCTCATGGAGGATCTCAATGCAATGGGGACCATTTCTTCCTATGGATGGAAGAATGATCCAGGTGGATATTGGTGGCCACCCACCTATTGCATTTGGACCTGCACCATCAATTCTTGCAGCTTTTCACTTTCAGCACAACTTACTATTTTTAGCAGGTTGTCGGTTCTTGAACTTTCGGAGCTGTTTTGAGGCCCTAATGAGTCACGTGGATATTGATGGCCACCCACCTATTCCATTTGGACCTGAACCATCAGTTCTTTCATTTTTTCAGTTTCGGCACAGCTTACTATTTCTAGCAGTTTTTCTGGTCCTAAACTTCTGGAGCCATTTTGAGGCCCTAAACGACGTCCCATGTTTCTCACACCCAAATTTATACTCCTTAGATAGATATTTCTAACGAGGTATGATGTGCGTCAAACGGAGATTTTATGCCAAAGTTATGTCCCCAGGAAGTTGAAACACCAATTTACCCAAACGAGGACCATAGTTTTGGTGCTTCATCTCCTACGGTTATGTTTTTGGATGTTTAGGGTTTTGCATTGTTTCTCAACAATAAATAGGCCTTCGAGCCTCATTGTAACACAGTTCAGAGGCATGTAGCCACCACATATCTTCTCAGAGATAAGCTGCCAGTGCCCTAGCTATTTTATTTCCATTATGTCTGTAAGCATATTTATGTTATTTTATTTTAATAAAATGAAGTGTTATTTCCACTCCATCTTTGTGTTTATGTATATTTTTGTATTTTATTGTGTTCCTACATAAATCCGGATCATCGGCCAAAAGTAGAAGGATTGAGCGAACAGGTGCAGTAGTTGGAGATTTCTAAAGAGCTTGAATAGTTGATTTAAATCATGGACATGGAAGTGGGACCAGAGCTACAAGATGAGGACGTGGACCTGATGCCCAGTTCACCTCGGGCCACCTTTCATATCCCACCACCTTCAGCCGCAGAACAAGCCCCAAGCAAGGAAGGGGAGGTAGTTCCCCTTGATGATGATCCAGTGATGGATGTGTACAATATGTAATTTGATGAACTGCAGAAGAAGATTATACAAGTGTGGAAAAATTACTTCCCAAATCATCATGAATCACCTGCATTGATAAGAGAAGGGGTTATAGTGTAAGACACCATCAAGAATCCAAACGCCATTGACGATGCCAACTTGTTCGTCACAGGAGTAGCCAGATCTAACACTCAATTCTTTGTGGCATAGAATAAGCAGTTGGTGCAAAATCTACAGGAACTCCAGCAAGAGAATGAAAAATTTCGTGCAGCAGCGTAGAATGTGCCTTCCGCACAGGTCTACCACGAGGAGATAAGAACAGTGATACTTGTTGAAGTATTCACACTTGGAGACACTATGAAAGACCTTTATGAGGATTTTGTGACTATACATAAGGCAATTCTCCGCTGACTTGCAATGGTAGAGCAGAGATTTTGTCAAGGTCCTTAAGAATGTACAAGCTGCCATCATCGTTGTTCAGAAGTGAAGAATGTGATACAAGGTTGCGCTGCTTACACTGGTGAATAAGATGAGGCCGCAAGCAGAGTTAGAGAAATCTAGAGTTTATATGTTGATCCAGAACAACAAAAATCTTGCCTCATTCATCAAAAACATTCAGGCCTCATATGTACGAATATACAGTATTTTTGATTTCATGGTGAGAACTCACCAGATCCCGTTAATTGGTACACTCACCAAGACTAAACGAAAACAGCAAGATCGACATGAGATTGATCAGTACCTGGATCATATGGCCACTCGGGAGGACTTGGAGGTGAACAGACAGAACTTGTATAACTACATCGGTGGTCAAGTTCATATTAGAAGAATGTTTCTCCTGATTGAGAAAGAGGTTAAGATCGGTTCCAAGATTGTACTCGAATGCTATGGAGGCAAGAGTCGACTTCCATCCTAACACTATATCGCATTCTAGGGAGACCATCGCATAATACCAAGCTTGGCATGAGTATGTGACCGAGAGACACCAAGTCAAAGATGCTTGGCTTGATTTCACCCCAAATCCAACATCATAATGTTTTTTATTGTTAGGTTTTCAAGTTGTCTCTACCCTATTTGTCTTATATGAGTACAAGTGGAAATGTAATATTATTTGTATTTATTGTAAAAATTAAGTTTCAAGTGTCTTTGTTGGAATGTGAAGAGTCATATGTAATAATTTGAAGAGTCATGAGGGGAGTCCAAGAATCACAAAGGGGGTATGCCAAGAGTCACCCCCCTTTGTTATAAATACATCCTCATAACTCTTGTAACGAGATTTTGGGAGCCAAGATTTTGGCTAGGCTTAGGCTTATAAAAGGATTGGGAATTTTTGTGTCAACCTTACCTAATCTGTATCATAAAGGGAATATACTTCTTTGGGAGGAGAAGGTGTTGTTGAATTCACGTTCCACTATTGGGGCAAGTGGTTCTTCATGTTGTATGTATAAATGAAACTTTCACTTATAATAAAATCAGAGTCGACACATCCTCATGAATATATTGTAATAGTAGCAATATTCTTGTTATATTTATAATGTATGTTTTTTAAGTTACACATATGCTTATGAAATATTTCATTTTCATTTGTACGAAACTTTTTGAATGTGTGTTCATGTTTTAACCCATCACCTTTAGCTTGTGGACTATTATGCTTGTTAGTTTGTATGATGTCTTTCATCTAATGTGTTCCTTTCAAGATGCGTACTATTATAGGCTTCCAAGGATCACACTTCCTTTTCCCTTCACATGTGATAACTACTCATGTATTATATTGACTTTCCGCAGGGTCACACACTTGCTTTAACTAAAGACATCGTGCACAATTTTATGTGTTTTTCAATCCAATGCATATCATTAAACACCCCACTATTGGGACTCCTACTCCACACGGTGTGAGGTCAAGTTGGGACTTCATATCGATGAGATCCCCTTAATGTTAATGGGTCCAACACAGTCAACAAGGGGTAAAAAAAGAGTTTTTATAGACCCCTCCCCCTTAAGGGAACATCATTCTTGGTGTTTTGTTAATGAACAAAAAAATGAGCTTTATGTTTACAACTCTTATATTCATTTATACATTAAACAAAAAAGGCTAGAGTGACCCCATTTTATATGTCATCTCCTAAGTTGCTTCATCTGGTCCAAATTGATTCCACTGCACTTTGACCTGCTCTACTACTCGATTTTGGAGCATGGTTTAACTCTAATCCAATATGAACAGTGATTTTGTTTGGAACTCTCCTTTGGATTCCACCTGTATCACAAACCAATCAAGGACATGATTAGTGTCATGGACATACTTTTTAATCAAATAAATGTGAAATACTTTGTGTGCTTTCATTCTTAGCAGTAAGGCCAATCTATAAGCCACTAGTCCCACTCTTTCCAAAATTTGTAATTGTCCACAAAATTTGGGTGTTGGCTTAGCACAATACCCCACTTTTAGTGAGATCTTCCTTGGTCTAATATGGGTATATACATGATCCTACCAATTGGAATTCTTTCCGCATTATCTACTAATATTCCTAACTATTTTTTCTATCCTAGGTAGCCTTCAATTTATACCCGATATTGAGCACTTCTTGCTCCATTTATTTTAGTATGTTTGGTCCAAGAACAACTTTTTTCACTATGACATTCCAGCTAATGAGAGTGGTACATTTTCTACCATACAATGCCTCGAAGGGACTAATCTTAAAGGACTCTCGATACTCATTTTCATATGTAAATTCAACTAGCAACAGGAATTCATGCCACCTCTTTAGTTGATGCATGACATACATCCTTAACATGTCCCATAAAATTATATTCACCCTTTTTGTTTAAAAATGTCTAAGGATAATATGTGGTACTAAAAGCTAGTTGTGTTCAAAAACTAGTAAACAATGCCTTCCAAAAATTTGATATGAACTTGGCATCACAATCAGAGATGATATGCTTATGTATGCCATGTAATCTGGATACTTATCTCATGAAAATATATGCTAATTCATTGGCTCTATGGGTGGATTTGACAGCTCTAAAATGAGTTTCCTTACTCAACTTGTCTACTACCACCATTAGATTAGCATGTTGTTTGGATGTTTTTGGAAATATTTTGATGAAATCCATAAATAAGACCTCCCACTTCCATTTAAGAATTAGAATTGGTTGTAACAATCTTGCTATATGCCTACATTCTACCTTGACTTGTCGGAATTCTAGGCACATGGCAATGTATCTAGTGATTTCCTTCTTCAACCCTAGCCAATAGTATGATTTATTTATGGTTTTTATCATTCTGATATACAAGATGATTGCAGAAGAGGTCCAGAACTACAAGACAGGGGCAATATGACCTTTGGCATATTGGGTTGAAGGGACAACTTCCAGGCAAAGCTAAATGGTACACCAGAGAGGTGGAGGAAAAATTTTCTCACCTCATTCAGTAGAAGATTTTGGGGACCAAAAGCCTCCTAAAATGGGGAGGTGTGATCCAAATTGGATCATTATATCGTTTATCATCCATCTTTATGCATTTGGAGTGGAAAAAGTGAAGGAATCAGCTCATGGGGCCGGTTTTACTGATGGGGCCCAGTTTGGAAAAACAAGAGCTGAAACCTTCCAAGAGCATTTTCAGGCATCAAACGACATTTTTGGGGGTAAAAAATTTTCGCTTTAGCGTTGCACCCTTTCATTTTGTTCTACAAACAAATATATTTCCAATGACGCAAGAATCGTGTCAATTGGAGATTGTATGCAAAATGTATGCCACTCAGAAGTTGTCCTTCATGTTTTCACACCTATAATTGGGGAGGATGTCGCGTCAGCCCCCATTATTCAGGGAAAAGGTGCTAGGCATGTTTTTATGATGTAAAATACTCTAGAAGAGTTTATATTGTAACTCTAGTTAAGAGTTGATGTAAGCAAACTTAACCACTAATAGGCTATAGGTTTGTGTTATAATCAGGCCACTAGGAGGAAGAGGATTCTCGTTCTTTCAAGAGAATTTTGTTCCATAGTTGAGAAAAGATAGCCGAGGGGAATAGGAGGTAGAGCACATAGGGAGGATTTGTGCATTGTAGCAGCCCATGGGACACGGGCTGTAATAGCGTAACTTGTATGCTTGTTGAATTTAATAGCAAAAATGGCTTTAATTATAAAAATACACAAGACGTATTTATAATAATATATTATTTATAAAAATGTATAATAAGATGATTGAATGATTACAAGAAGGCCTGCTTTTATACCCATGCAGGTGCCTTTTCATGAATGGGCATGTCTTTTAGACATGCCCTTTCATTAACCTAATGAAAGACATGCCCTTTCATTAACCTAATGACTATTTTACATAATCCTAATTGATTATTTAGAAATTACATTTATTTGTATTTATTCTATTAGTTATGAATTAGATTCATAACACGGGCCTTACTTCTTTATACCCGCAACCAAATTTCCAGACAAACAAAGAGAGCAAACCTACCTCACCTTCTAGTTGGGTTTTCTCCCAAAAGGGTTTTACAGAGCATATTTTGTGTCTTATATGTGTGTGAGCTTATTTTTTCGTTTTCTATTTTTCTGCATATTTCCCATTCGCATGCATGCACTAAATATTGTTAAATCTATAGATATTAAAGTTCAATAAAATTTTAATAGTTTAGAATCTCTCATTTTTAATATAATATTATCATATATTTTATGGAAAATTGTCCAGTGGAATACCAACGATAGTTTCTAGATTAGCCACATCATTCATCATTGTTTCCTCTTGAAAATTGTACAACCTTTTTTTTTTTTTTTCGGTGAGGGTAATCCTTAGGCATGTGGTTCTCTCGACATCCCCAACATTGCAATGGCTTTCTCTTAGTCTCCTCGACCTCTTCTCTTATTGATATAACAAATTGATTGTTGGTCAAATTAATTATATTAATAATAAAATTCATTCACTCGCACATAAATTATGAACCAGGATATGTCTATTTATTTCAAGGTTATCATGCACAGTATATGCAGGTAGCAATTTTCATCTGACATTGACCATTTCCTAATTATTGTTATGCTTTCCTTCTACAAGTACTTGGCACTCAATAAAAACCCAAGGTTACTATAACTATTCACACTTGCAGGAATGGAAATCAATTGAAATAAAGATATCATTGTGAAACCCAACTTGCATGAAATATGAATTCTTGTGCACAACTTTGAAAATGGAAATCACACTTGCAGAAATTAAAGAGTATTCATCTACTTTAGGATCACTCTTGTAGAAAATGAAGTATCACTCCTTGAAATCGATTCCTCACTTACATAAAATCATTCAACCACTACCAAACACAATCATCAACCTACTTATGCTAGCAATCAAAAATAAAATCAACAAATCAACTCCATAATAAATTGTATCAGTTTGTGACAACAATAAATTAATATTATGTAACAAAAATGAGTTGTAAACCTGTAGAAGCAATTAAAAAATAGTAGAAACACACAATTAATAGGGATCAAACCAATGATATTTATGATGGAATATGAGTGACATGTATTCAATTACTCTGCAAGCTAACTCAACCAAGCAGTAACAACAGTATATCAAGCAAGAAATTCATAATGACAGTAAACTGAAATCACAGGAATTGAAATGTCATGGCCTACAAGCGAATTAATTAAAAATACTACACTGCCTCTATAGACACAAGGATCCCTGCTAAAGAGGAGGGTCTTACTCCTTAGCAAGTAGATGGTAAAATTACAACTCATAGGCTAGCACAACGGATCGTAAAATGGACCACAAACTCACAAAATATTGCATTAACTTTAAAAGAAATAAAGTACAAAGATGCACAGTATTGAAAACAATAATGTTTCCCCCCACATGGGGCAGAGAGATTCCTTCTTATAGGTTTATTTCCTCTATCTAATATTGGTATCAGATCATCATGAACAACCATGAGAATCTTTTGATTCTTAGGTTGTTCGAATAATAGTAACTAAAATTATATTCCTTGAAACAAGTTACAACAAATTATCTACAAATAAAAGTCATGCCACAATGGGTGCCTCATTTTAGTGAGTAGCTGAAATACTGGGAATCATAATTGTTGTTGCCAAATTGGTCTCTTTGTCAAGAAAATTTAATCCCCTACTAGCACAATAGTCTAGGTTGACCCCACTAATTAATAGAATACACATCAGCTCCTGAAGATAGAACCGAGAATTGTGTCAGCACCGGACAGAGTACTAGTATTAGAATAAAAAAGGACCTATTGGTTAGGTGTAACAACATTACAAAATCCTAGAAAAATAGCATCACAATTTCTGGAAAAATGGGGTAACAATGTCCTATCCAACTAAGTCATCATGTAAACATTCTTTTTTATCATGTTGTCAGTAAAGACACTCAAAACAACTATCCTCCCGTCAATGCAAGAAAATATGCTTAAGTTAGAGTGACACGAGAAAGTGGCATACCTTAGTAAAAAATATAATCAATTAAATAAAAGGATGTGGTTATAAAGGAAAAACTAGTCAAAAACACCCTATGCCACCCCTGTTGGCTGCCATATATCATAAAAAACTGCGTTAAAAGTTCCCCGCCATCCACTTTGTAGAACCGTCCACGTATCCTGCACTACATCTCCCCACTTCCATCGCCCTGACTGTTATCTGCCCTCAACGATCGCACGTCCACAAACGTCGGCCCGTCAACCACTCCAACCACATTGTTCTAACTATCGATGTCAACTCTTTTCGTCCAGTTTCCCGTTTCCCATTCATCTGCCGCCGTCAAACCAACTTCCGGCCATTGTCTTCCAACCGCTCGTCCACCCGCATCAGTTTATCCACTGCCCTAATACACGTTGTTTTTTCCACTCGCATTCTGTCACCAAATTTTTCTCTGACTGGTTCCACGCAACTGCTCTTCTTCCCTACTCTCGTTCTTAAATCGCGGGCTACAGTACCTCAGACCCACTTGATGTCTTCATCAATGTCGATGGCCAATTTCAACAAAAGGTTGATCGATCTTGAGGGTAAGATCAATAATAATTCCAAAAAATTCACTAAAATATTAATCGATCTTGAGGATAAGGTTACAGGACATTCCAACGACATCAAAAAACTTCAAGACACGACAAATCGGATAGAAAGACAAATTTGGCAAAACCATAGTGAGTCCACAAACAATCATAACAAAGCAATGTTGAAGCTAACCGCCATTTGCGACAAGATAAATCTGACGCAAGAACAAATATTCCCGAATATTGGACATAATCAACAAAAAAATTCAGTCGATTCAGGGAATTCAAAAGATCATCATGAAAAAATTGACTCTCACAAAACATCATCCCCACACCATCAAGAAGATAGTAATGCAAATTTTAAAAATAAGCATCTCTGGAATGCATTCAACAATAAAAATCATTTTTTCGCTGCACAGTTAGCAGCATATCAACAAAGAGCAAAAATCGAGCTACCTAAGTTCGATGGTAACGAAAAAGGCAGTGTTGCATGGCTTAATAAAGCTGAAGAATATTTTGAGATTTACGACATTGACAGTGATGACGAAAAAATTAAGCGTGCTTCCATGAAAATGGAAGGAGAATCATATAATTGGTATATGTGGTGGAAAAAGACGACGCTTGCTATTAGTTGGAGAAAATTAAAGGATGTGTTCCTTAAAATATTCCAAGTTATCAAGGAAGAAGAGTTCTTCTCGACATTCATCAAATTGTGCCAAAAAGGAGATGTGGATGAGTACACTCGAATATGGGAGACCTTAGCAACATGAGTACCTGGATTGTTAGAATCTCGTTTAGTCCAGTCTTTCATTTTAGGACTTAAAACCCATATACAAGTAGAGCTCGAGATTCACGACATTACATCGATAGAACTAGCAAGACAAAAATCAAAAGTTGTTGAAAAAAAATTTGAAAATTTATTTTGGTCAAAACCGAAAAGAGTATATTCAAGACGAATATTTCCTCAATCTACAAAAGTAGATAACACAAAATATGTCCCACCACATCTTCGTGAAGGAGAAAAATCCAACGTGGAAATACAAAGGATGAGAGAGGGCAAGTGTAAACGTTGTGGCAAAAAGTGGTACCCTAAGCACAGGTGTGCTAATGGAAAAGAGAAAAAAATATATATAATTGTAAAGAAACTAATGACTCTAACAATGATGAATCAGATGTAGAAGGAATGGAAGACACCCCAGAGTTCTCTCCAAAAATAGATGAAGAAATCATTCCGCAAGTGTCATTATCAGCTATGACAGGTATATCACAACCTCAGACACTAAAATTAAAAGGACATATTAAGAAGAACAATGTAATGGTTCTCATCGACACCGGCAGCACCCACAATTTTTTAAATTCAACCATGTCCAAAAGACTCAACATCTTTACGTTTCCCATGCCTAATATGAAGGTAATGGTGGCTGATAGTAAGAAGATTGAGCAGGTAAGGAAATGCCATAAGGTAAAATTGCAGATTCAAGACTTTAATCTAGAATCTCCATTCTACACTGTACCATTAGGAGGAGTAGATGTGGTCTTAGGAATTCAATGGCTACAAAACTTAGGTACTTATTCTGCCAACCATCAAAAGCAGTTTATAAGCTTTAAGTGGGAAGGGCAGAAGCACAAGTTATATGGATTCCAAGCACCAGAAAATCAAATCGTATTGTCATCCCAAATGATGAAGATGATTCGAAAAGGAACGCCAACCTATATAGTACAATGTCATCAATTAGAAATGTTATCTGCAAAAATAATCAAAGAAGGGTCACCAGAAGTACAAGGACTAATTCAGAAACACGAAAAAGTATTCCAATAACTACCCATGAAAATGCCTCCTAATAGTGAAATCGAACATACAATAGAAGTCAAGGCAGGATCAGACCCTGTCAACATCAAACCTTATAGCTATCCGCATCACCAAAAAACTGAAATTGAGAAGATAATCCAAGACTTTTTAAAATGTGGGATCATCTCAAAAAGCAAGAGTCTGTATGCTGCCCCATTTATATTGGTAAGAAAGAAGGATGGATCATTCCGGCTATGCATTGACTACAGAGGATTAAACAAGATAACAATTAAAAATAAGTTTACAATCCCCTTTATCGATGAAATGTTGGATGAGCTACATGGCGCAAAATACTTCTCAAAATTAGACTTAAGGTCAGGTTATTACCAGATCATAATGAGGTTGGAATACATACCAAAACTGCATTCCAAACACTTGAAGGTCACTACGAGTTTAGAGTAATACCCTTTGGATTAACAAATGCACCAGCTACGTTCCAAGCTACTATGAACAAATTATTTCGTCCATATCTTAGGAAATTTTTACTAGTATTTTTTGATGATATTTTAATTTACAGTAAAGCTTGGAAAGAGCACTTGTGACATTTGGATAAAGTTCTTACGCTATTGGAAGAACGCTAGTTTTATTCTAAGAAATCCAAATGCACCTTTGGAAAAGAAGAAGTAGAATATCTAGGACACATAATATCCCATGAAGGGGTAAAAGTGGACCCTTCTAAAATCAAGGCTATAAAGGAATGGAATAAACCAGTTAGTATATCCAAGCTAAGAGGGTTCTTAGGATTAACAAGGTACTATCGAAGGTTTATTAAAAACTATGCACACAAAACTGCACCTATTACAAATTTTTTAAAGAAAAATTCGTTTCAATGGAATGAAGAAGCAGGAAGGTGTTTTGAAGAATTGAAGGAATTAATGTCCAATGCACCGGTATTGGCAACTCCCAATTTCTCTTAACCATTGATCATCGAATGTGATGCCTCTGGATTCGGTATAATTGCAGTATTAATGCAAGAAGGGCATCCTATAGCTTTTGAAAGCAGGAAGCTCAATAAACGAGAGCGTCTCAAATCCACATACAACAAGGAAATGCTCGCAATTATGCACGCATTGGCCAAGTGGAGACAATATCTGTTAGGGAGTAAATTCTCCATCTAAATGGATCATAACAATATTCAACACCTCCTCCAACAAAAAACACTCTCTGAAGAACAACAAAAGTGAATTGAAAAAATTGCCACCTTCGACGTGGAGATATTACATAAAAAGGGGAAAGACAATGTAGTAGCAGATGCCCTATCTAGTAAGGATGAAGAACCAACACTACTTGCAGTCTCGCTTGTTGTTCCTAAATGACTTAATGAGATTCGAAGTGAGTATTCCAAAGATCCAGAAATGTCGGCTAAAATCAATAATCTCCCAAGAAACTCAAAATTTGAATGGAAGAACGATATCTTATGGTACAAAGGAAAAATTTATCTAAACTCCAATTCCAAGTTTATATCAAAAATACTCAAGGAATCACATGATTCCCTGTCATCCAAGCATGTAGGATATTTTAAAACTTACTACAATGCACGTCAGTCATTCTTTTGGAAGGGTATGAGTCACGATATTCAAAAATATGTAGCAGAATGTGACAAATGTCAAAGAAATAAAAGTGAAAATATTATGACACCTGGGTTACTTCATCCCTTAAACATCCCAAATCAGAAATGGGAAGAAATATCAATGGATTTTATTGAAGGGTTACATGTATCTGATGGAAAGGATAAGATCTTCGTAGTAGTCGACAGACTCACTAAATATGCTCACTTTATTGCTACCAGCCTAGATCCATCTTAACTTCGGATATATCAAGCGCCGAGAGGGATCAAATCTCTCGAGGTGCAAACCTATTTTTTGAGTGCAAAACTTGAGGAAAGGTTTGCACCTCGAGAGATTTGATCCCTCTCTGCGCTTGATAGATCCAGAGTTAAGATGGATTTGTTGAACATCTAATTATTTTGATCATTTGAAATATGCTAAAAATGTCTAAGATTAATGATGAATGATGAGACAATTACTAACTTGAATGATGAAAAATGATGAAATAAAATTTTTAAGAGCAAAGTGACAATGTAACAATGTTGAATGATAGAAAATGTGAGTAATAAGAATGAACTCAATTACAAACAATCTTCATTGCGATCAATCTGAAACTATTTTATTTTATTGTTCTTATTGTCACACATTTAGTTATTCTCTATTACCGTCTTTTAATGAAAAGTGATTAACAATGTTGAATGATGGAAAATGGGAATAATAAGGATGTAGCCAATTACAAATGGTTTATAGTTTCAAGAAGAAGACATTTCACGTAAGCGAAAAATTTATTTAGGATGAAAATTCAAGTTTTGCATTTATGGTTGAATTATGGTAACACAAAAGTTAATTCATGTCATGAATAATGTTTATGTGCTCACACTATGAGTGTGTGTGTATGTTTGGGGGGTGATATAGAGAGATAAGTAAGGAGAGACAATGGGAGATAGAGATATAGATGGAGGGGGCATAGATGTGCTTACACTGAAATCAATGTGCACTATTAATCTAATTACTTTGAAATTAATGTACATCATACATCTAGTTGCATCAAATCAAAAATCAAAATATACACTAAAATCAATGCATCTAGTGCAAACAATCAAATAGGATTAGAAATCCACTTCTACACCAAAATCAATGCATCTTGTGCAAACAAACAAATAGGATTAGAAAGAAAAATCTACACTAAATTCAATGCATATATTGCAAGAAATCAAATAGGATTAGAAATCAATATCTGCATTGAAAACAATGCATAGAGGGGAGAAGAGAGATGCAAATAAAGGGTGGGGTTAAAGAGATATAGATATGGAGAGAGAAGTGTTAGAGAGAGATAGAAGGAGAAGGGAGAGAGAGGGAGTAGAAAAGGGAGGGAGAGAGAGGGAGATATATATATATATATATATATATATATATATATATATATATATATATATATATGGAGAGAGTGTGTGTATGTTTGGGGGGTGAGATGGAGAGATAAAAAAAGGAGAGATAATGAGAGATAGAGATATAGCTGGAGGAGGCAGAGATGTGCTTACACTGAAATCAATGCACATTATTAATCTAATTACTTTGAAATTAATCTACATCATACATCTAGTTGCATCAAATCAGAGATAAACATCTACATTGAAATGAATGCATCTAGTGCAAACAATCAAATAGGATTAGAAAGAAGAATCTACACTAAATTCAATGAATCTATTGCGAGCAATCAAATAGGATTAGAAATAAATATCTACACTAAAACTAATGGATCCAGTGCAAGCAATCAAATAGAAGTAGAAATCAACATTTGCACTGGACGCAATGCATCTAGTGTAAGGTATTAAATAGGATTAGAAATCGACATCTACACTGAAATCAATGCGTCTAGTGCAAGTGATCAAATACGATTAGAAATCAATATCTACACTGAAACAAATGCATCTAGGCAAGCAATCAAGTAGGAGTAAAAATTAGCATCTAACCAAAACAGATGCATGTAGTGTAAGGTATTAAATAGGATTAAAAATCGACATCTACATTGAAATCAAAGTATCAGTGAAAGTGATCAAATTAGATTAGAAATCAACTACTACACCCAAATCAATACATCTATTTTAGTGAAAAACCAAAACATTCATGACTTTCTAGATCTAACTTCTATGTCTATATGTGTCTTTGTGTCCACCTTCCATTCTATTTTTATCTCCCTCCCTCACTCCCTCCCTCTCTCCCCCTCCCTCTCTCCCCTCTCTCTCTCTCACCAACTCTCCCTCCCTTTCTCTGTCTTTATCTTCTTCCCTCTCCCCCCTACCATCTATATCTATACCTCCCTCCATCTCTCCTTATTTTTCTCTCTATCCCATCCCCTGAAACACATGGCATGATCTCTCTCTCTCTCTCTCTTTCATTTTCTTTCTCTCTCTTCATTCCTCTTTCCCTTAAATCTATATCTCTATCTCCCTTTGTCTCTCCTTCTTTAACTCTCTATATCATCCTATATACATTATCTCTCCATATATATCTATCTACCTATCTCTTCCTCTTCTTTTTCCTCTCTATCTCTTCCCCTTCTTTCTCTCTCTCTCTCTCTCTCTCTCTCTCTCTGAGCCCCCAAACATACATACTATCTCGCCATATATATATATATATATATATATCCCTATTCCTCTCCCTCTCTCTCCCGCCCTCTTCCTCTACCATTTTCTCTCTCCCTCCCTCTTCCCCTCTCTCTCTCTTTTTCTCTCTTCCTCTTCTCTCTCCATATCTATCTCTATTCCTCCCTCCCTCTCTTTTCCTCTCTCTTCTTCCCTCTCCCCCCCCCCTACATTTATATCTCTATCTCCCATTGTCTCTCCTCATCACCCCAAAAACATACACACTCTCTCTCCATATATATCTATCTCTCTCTCCCTCCCTCTTCATCTCCCTCTATCTCTTCCTCTTCTCTCTCTCTTCCCCTTCTCCCTTGTCATTGTCTCTCCCTCTGGACCTTTCTCTCTCTCTCTCTTTCTTCCCCTTCCAACTCCATCTCTCTTCCCCTCTCTCTCTCCTCTCTCTCAAGTCCTCTCTCTCACTTTCTCACCCACCTCCCCCTATCTCTCCCTCCCACAACACACCAATGATAGAATATAATGTTCAGATGTTTCCATTATTTAGATTGAGAGATATACTTATATTTTTCCACGATTTAGATTGAGAGATATACTTATATTTTGTTTTATTTAGGCGAAGCGTAGGTCAAATATGGTATTTAGCCTATGGTATTAATAATATTTTTTTCCATGGTATTAATAATAACTTGTTCCATGGTATTTGGCTCTTAGGCTTCACCTGAATAAAACAAAATATAAGTATATCTCTCAATCTTATTTGATTTCCAGAATCAATAGTTTGTCAACTCTTACCTTTTCATTACAAATATATTGAGTGGACATTAAAAAATTTTACAAACTTTCTTACATTACATCTACACATTAATATGAATATTAGATAATAATATTAATTTGACCCATGGTATTTTTCCAATAGGATTCACCTAAATAAAACGTCCTTTTTTAGGGTCCTTAAATAGAAAGTTGATAATGGACTAAATATAAAAAGAGGGTTTATTTATTTATCATACCCCTTGTTTATTTATATTTTTATATATTTACCATACCTATTTATTCCTCATTAATATTTATTTATTTAAATATGGTATTTGACCCATTTTATTTAGCCCATGGTATTAATAATAATTTCTTCCATGGTATTTGGCTCGTGCTATTAATAATAATTTGTTCCATGGTATTTGGCCCATAGGCTTCACCTAAATAAAACTTCTTTTTTTATTTTTATTAAATATATAAGGAGGTTTATGGAGTAAATATAAAAATTGGTTTTATTTATTTACCATACCTTTGGGTTAAAAGATAGGGATAATTATTACAAATATATTCATTACAATTAAGCCGACATTACAAAATGTTTACAAACTTTCTTACATTACGTCTACACATGTACCCTATATATTGAGCCGACATTACAAAAGTTTACAAACTTTCTTACATTACATATACACATCTACCCTATACTGGGTTGTAGAGCGCTTCCGCAATTAATTTGGCCCATGGTATTTGTCCCATAGGATTCACCTAAATAAAACGTCCTTTTTTAGGGTCCTTAAATAGAAAGTTGATTATGGAGTAGATATAAAAAGAGGGTTTATTTATTTATCATACCCCGTGTTTATTTATATTTTTATTTATTTACCATACCTATTTATTCCTCATTAATATTTATTTATTTAAATATGGTATTTGACCCATCTTATTTAGCCTATGGTATTAATAATAATTTGTTCCATGGTATTTAGCCCATAGGCTTCACCTAAATAAAACTTATTTTTTGAGTTTTCTTAAATATATAAGGAGGTTTATGGAGTAAATATAAAAATGGGTTTTATTTATTTACTTTGGGTTAAAAGGCAGGGATAATTATTACAAATATATTCATTACAATTAAGCTGACATTACAAAATGTTTGCAAACTTTCTTACATTACATCTACACATGTACCATGTATATTGAACCGACATTACAAAAGTTTACAAACTCTCTGACATTATATCTACACATCTACCCTATACTGGGTTGTAGAGCGCCTCTCGATGTAATAAAGAAAACAGACTCTGCAAAGAAAATTGTTGAGATATTTTGCAAACATATTTATAGACTACACGAGTTCCCGAAAGTCATTGTGAGCGACAAAGATGCCAAATTTAAGGGAAATTTTTGGAAAGAATTGTTCAACCATATAGGAACCTACCTAAACATGAGCTCAGCTTACCACCCACAAACAGATGGACAAACAAAGGTTGTTAATAAATGTTTGGAAGCTTACCTACGTTGTTACGCTACAGAAAAACAAAATAAGTGGGCTCAATGGTTGCATCTTGTTGAATGGTGGTATAATTCAACTTACCATATGTCGACAAAAATGACTCCATTCCAAGCATTGTATGGATATGAGCCCCTGAAATGGAAAGATCTAGCTTCAGTCCAGACAAACCTACCAGTGGTTAAAAACCAATTAGAAGAAAACCAAAAATTCATCCAGATCCTAAAATAAAATCTGAATAATGCACGAAACCGTATGAAGCAACAGGTTGACCGCAATAGAAGTAAGAGATCATTTGAATTTGGAGAATGGGTATTTGTTAAGCTCCAACCATACAAGAAGTTGTCCCTGAAACAAAAATGGAAACATAAATTAGCGCCGAAATTCTATGGACCGTATCAAATTAACAAAAAGATCAGCCAAGTCGCTTATAGCTTAAGCCTTCCAGAAAAAAGTTGTATTCACAATGTCTTCCATGTGTCCTGCTTAAAAAGGGAAATTGGTGACCATAAGTCAACACAAACAACACTTCCATTTTTAGATAATGAAGGAAGGGTCATTTTAGAGCCGGAAGGTATTATATCTGCTAGAGAAAAAAAGCTACGATCTCGTACAATCTCGGAATACTTAATCAAGTGGAAGGATTTGCTTGAAGAAGAAGCCTCTTGGGAGACTGAAGCGTTTCGTCAACAACATCCGTCGTTGCGTATGCTTTGAGGACAAAGCATCTTTTGAGAGAGAGGCAATGTTATGTACAACTTATTAATTATTGTTTAAAGTAGTTTTCTTAGGTTTAATTAAGCAAAAGGGCATGATCAAAGATCATGCCCCTTCGCCAAGGGACACCATAAGGCTGTATTTAAAGCCTTGGTTGTTCCCAATTGTAATCATCTCATCTTTTATCAATAATATATATACATTTTTCTATTATCTGAGTTTATACATTCCACAAAACCCCTGATGACATGAACTTGCTCCCATGATTTGGCCATCCCGTGCCCTGGAAATCCACCTTGGTTGTATTATGGAGGAAAGTAAAAATCGAGATATAATAATTCCGCCTGCCCCAAGATTGCTTGCAATCAAGCAATCTGCACATGTCCACTATAGAGGCATCTGCAAACTTATACCAAGATCCCAGATGAACCATTGGTCCAAGTCGTGCCTCCAAGCAACCTAAAACTGACCGGATCCCATGCCCATCTCTACCTTATCCTGCTACTAGTAGACCCACACAAATCCCAATGCCACCATGGCCAATCACACCAAAGTCCCATGGCTCAGATTGTGTTCTATCACAGGCTATAGTTGTTTCTCCATCGAGCGAAAACCAACTCATCACCTCTCTCCAATCCAACCTTTGGCATAGGTTGAGGTCAACCCCACTTTTTTGATGTTGGGCTAGTGCTATTGAAATGTTGATGAACTTTCGGTCCACATCCCACTGCCCACTAAAACATGTAGTAACCCTCTCATCTAATGGCTCTTGTTGTACTGTGCCCCGGACTAAGGATGATACTCCATCAAAAGGATACCAACTCATGATCTCCGACCAATCTAATGTATGGACACGTGTACAAGGAATAAGTCTACTGGGCTGATACTGGTCCATGTTCAAGTCTTGATGCATTGCTCGGTGAAACAAAATGTGTCCAAGAATTCATGCCCCTCTCTCTATAATGGGAAGAAGTGGGCAAGTTATGTTGCAAGCCTTGTCTATGTACTCCTGGAGAGGGATGCTCCCTGAAAGTACTACAACTCGGCCAATTGCCAGTGCATCTACCTGCACCTCATCATTGGGTAGGCCCAAATATCAATGCACCATCATCTCAAAAGGATTCTCCACATGTCAAGCTCCAACACCTCCTGATGACAAGTGTTTATAAATACTGCCACCCTACTGGATGTTTGTACTTGCATCCGCTCCTCATCAACGATTGGCTGCTCATCCTCCTCCATCATGGGCTCAACATGAACCCCTAAATGGCTCTCTACAAACAGCCCATCATGCACATTGTGCACATCAACCTCCTCAACTGGCCCATTCTTCCCTATGTGCTCTCCATGTTGAGTGATCAGTCCCTCATCTAGAAAGTCTATCCTCTGGAAAAATTTTGCTCATCATACTCCTCCCTCTCACATGGATGCATATTTGGGCTGCTTGCAACATACCCACATGATCGCTCATGCTACTCATGGGTATCCTCATATGAACTCATGGACTCAACCATAAAAGCATAATCCTCACCCTGAAAGTCAAAATGAATCCCCTCTTGCTCTACCATTGTCATCTCCTCTGCATCACTTAAGCATAAGTGGTTAGGCCCCCAAGGCTCCTTGCAGATGAAGCAAAGAACCTTTCCTCCTCAAATCATTCCTACTACATGGTTGGTAACCATAAATCCAGTGCAAATCCTCCTGGGTCAACTGTCCCTTGAACAATCCAATGTTTTTCTCAACTAACCTTTTAGCTAGTTCATAAGTAACAGGTGAAACCAATTGTTCCTCCCTCCAAATTTCCAACAACTTAGAGTGCAACCTCCTGCAAATGGCATCTTGGCCTCCCATACATGAGGACAAAATGTACTGCATGTGTGTTATGACTTTACCAAGATGATGTTTCCTAATGTTGAAGAAGCATTGGAACAACTGCAGGATCAAATCGTCACACTCCAGGTGAAACATGAGGTCACAAGATCTAACCAAGGCCATGAATTCTAGGATCTCTAGCCTCTTCCCAAAGGTAGGGCCCTCACTGTTATCCAAATCCTGAAAGGTATCCACTATCAGCCCGAAGATTCTCATTCTCCTCATAATTTCATTACTGTAAGGGGGTATAGGTACAGTCAACAACATGACACTACTGAGACAAGAGGTCGCCGGAAGTTTGACTCCTCTACAAGGGTGCTCCAAATATTTGTGTTATATGAGAGCAAGCATGGTTGGTTTTAGAGCCCAAATCAAGCTCTTTTCAAATTATTGATGTACCTTGGAGAGGAGTGAAGCAAGTTTTTCTAGTTTGATAAGGGATTTTGTTGTAACCCCCATACATCTCAAATCTCTTCCAAGTGCATAAATTTTGAGTCCCAATTCATGTTCTTTCTGTGGTTGCTCTTGTTGTAGCGTATAAAGTATCTCCCTAGAAAAGGTTCTGTTGATTGTTGCTACTAGTTTATTAAGGGAATTTATAAAGGTTTGATTCATGTTTTTAACTGAATAATAACAAGCACATCAAACTATTTTATGCATGACTTTGACTGACATCTCAAAAAATACAATGACCTCTCAGCATAAGCATTCTTTGTGACAAGATGCATGCAACCCTCAGCAATCCACTCAGCCATATGTACTATCAACACTATATCAAAGGGACACAATCAAGACATACCTTCTGCGATACTCATTCACGAGCTTCTCACATCATGATGGCATATGACTTTCTTCTTGCAAAAAACTCAGCAGAGTGCTTGACACTTTCACTAGCAGCATATAGATTGACCTCACAATAATGATACACCAGATGACACATACAAAGTTGGCTAAGAATTTTCAAGATTATAATTTTGGTGCCATTAATAAACTTATCAAGGAAAATACCTCTCTCATCTCTCGTCCTTCGTAGTATGATCAACATTTCGCTCAGAAATATAGCCTTTAAGAATGTGGAATTTGGTAAAAGTGGAGTTTCGGTACCTTTCAAGAGTTGCAGGCCCAGGTTCTAATATGAATACGCCCACGCAACCCAAGAAGTAAATATATCCACAGCCACAAATATATATTCAGCTTCCGAACAGATAATGTCACCATAACAACACGTCCAACAAGAATGAGAATCCGTGGTAGAGATTTGCCACATATTCATTTCATAAGCAGTGGTTTCATCACTGAGTGTTGACAAGATGGTAAGTGCAGTCTGCAAGAAAGGAGATTCAACCCCTGTTTTGATCATACCCGCTAGCAAACTCGCCCTCATACTTTAATGATACGTAGAGGGCTCTTTGTGGCTGTCATTAACTCATCTTTTATGCACTTGAAGCCACTCTTTTATGCACTTTATGCGAAGGCCACGATCACAGACTTCGCTTGGTCGACAATAACTCAGCGGCCACGACCCTTCCGCTTTATGAATTTCTCTGCTCGCATCCACAACAATGATTGATTTATAAAAAACTGAGTTTGGTCGGTGGATTCACAGTAATGATAATCCTCTGGGGCTTGAACGGCTCGAATGTCGACTTAATATGCAGTGGATTCTTATGGTGTCATTGTGAATGATGGCTAGGTTCAGAGTTTGGCCACCCCAATAAAATTAATTGTACGGGCCCTCAATAGTCCCCGCTTGATCAAAAAAAATTTAGGTTGACCCTTCTTATTTCCTGAAATCAACCCCTTCAGCACAAAAAGACATTCAAACACTTTTCTCATAATACGCACTCTCCACAGCAAGAGATATATATGTATATTATTTTTTCTCCGTCATAAGCGATTAATATATTGTCTCTATCAATGCGTTCAACTACTAATCTACATTCAATACAAACTCGGCCTCCTGGAAAATTTGCTCTCGGTCTCAACCAAATTTGGAATGATACGCAGCTCCACAAACTGAACTTGGAAAAAATAGCGATAAAATTGGCCTCTATGAATCTGCCTCACCAAAATTAATTTTGCCAAACTTCTAAATAGTCAATGCGTTTATCAAACATTGGGCCTCATAAAATAATTGGGCTCCTTCACTAACAAAATTTGGCCCCCGAAATGCCTCTGTAATACCTTTTTCAAAATTGTTAATTTTCGGATAACCATTAAGCGGAAGACAATTTCACAAGAAATTGATCGAACGTTTAACAAGGAAAATCTGTCAAGACTAGGCCTTTAGCTTCTCCGGAAACACATATTTTCAACAACAAATGATGACATTAGCAATTCGAATTTGGCACCTTCACAATAAAAACCCTCGTACAATCTGCAATTGAAATTGAGACCCTCTAGGCCGGCACGAAAACAAGTTTTGATACCACTGTAGTATTCCAAATGCAAAAATTTGGGGTTTTCTTGAAATTTTAACTCAAAAATACTTTGAATAAAATTTCCATTCATAAACAAAAAATTTCCTTTTAAAATTTAACAACATAGAATTGTAAATAACAATAATGAGCAGAAAGAGATCTCAACTTTTTTATAATATATAAACTAGGTCTTTACATGCAAAAACAATTGATATAGTTGAGATAGAATTGCCCTCAATAATTTGCTCCAATGTTGCCCTCACCTTCCACCAAAAGTGAATTGAACTGAACTGCCACTGCTAAGCTCTACTATGAATTTTGGATGAATTCACCAAGGGGAGATGGGTGCTCACCCAATCTCTCTAAATCACCCGAGGGTTTCGGTCTTGGGGCTACCACTGAAGTAGAGAATCGAGTTCTCAAATTTCTCCACAAGAAGAAAACACAAATCCAAGATGTCCTTCACTGGCCTCCTCCTCCTCTTTTTATAAATCTGATAGACCCCTCTAGAACCTCTTATTTTATTATTAGTTTAATCATGGAGCACTTTTCCCTCTTTTTATTTCAATTAAAATATTCTTTTTAATGTGGTAAAATGGTAAGGTGACCACCTGTTGTACGGTACAACAACCCCCCCATTTTTAACTTGTTCACATCAAATAATGGGGACCTTTTCTATAAATTTTTTATCTAAACACCTTTTATGATTTTATTAAGTCAATTATCTTAGGATTTTGTTAATTTTTCATTTTCTTTAGATTCTTGTTTTGATTGCTTGGTTGAAATCGTTTTTTTATAAGCTTCCCGTTGACGCTTGTTTCGTCTCATTTGGTCAACCGGTTTGTAAATAGCACTCCTTTGAAGTCTAATCAATTATGTCACCTGGGTTAAAAAATTGTGGATTTTAATAATGCATTTAGTTTAAATATTAACCCCTAGATTAATTATTACTAACAATTTTTATTTTTACTTATACAGCCAAATCATAAAGCATCGGGATTTCAGTCATTTATTCCAATTTTCCAATTTTCAAATAAATTTCTAATCTCGAAAAAAAATCCAAAATGTCAAAATGGTTGTTTTAGGTAAATCATCATTTTAGATAAATTCGTAGTCTAATTTAACATCTCTAAAATAAGATCAAAAAACAAAAAATTAATTTTTAACATAAAATTTTGAATTAATTAAATTAATTATTATATTAAATATAATTAATTTAATTTAATTAAAATTTTATATTAAAAACAAATATATAAAAAACAAAAAATTAAATTAAATTTTTGCATAAAACACATCGCATCGGAAATATTCATGCGAACATCCTTTTAAAAACCACGATGCAATGATTTTTCCCGATGCGATTGAGGCTCATTAGTTTCATCCGATGCGATTGAGTTCATTACCTCCGATCCGATTAAGCTTGTCAGCCCCGATGCGATTGAGCTCATTACTTCCGATCCGATTGAATCACATTGAACTTATGCGATGCGATGAGGTCAATGTTTAAATCTTCCAATGCGATTGAGTCAATGTTCAAAACTTCCGATCCGATTGAGTCACGAGGAGCAACTGAATTTCCAGAATTATATCAGATTTGACTTATCAACTTTGGAAGCTCATAAATTGAGTTTTACTTGACCAAATGAGGCCCATGACGGCTCATTGGAAAGAGAAAATCAAGGAGAACATTTCTGAGGAGGTTTCAATAACAGATTTGATCATTTATTGGGTCAAAAATCAGGCAGAAAATCAAGCTCCGAATTTTTAAAAATAAAATCAATTTTTTGAGTTTTGTTTTCTTCATTTTCATTTGTCCAGCCTCTTCTAATTGCAGATTCATGCATCAATAATATCCTTGATTAATTAAAATCATTATGAGTATCAATAAGAAGCTCAAATTTCATTTTTATTTATTTAAATAGAATTTGATTGGATTTGTTTTAATGATAGAAATAATATTTGGATTTTATTTTTGCTTCTTAAATGATTTTTAATTTCTTTTTGCAGGAAAAATAGTAGAAGAGATATTGAGGAAAAATATTTCAATCAATGAGAAGACTCCAACAATTAAATATTGGAATTTTTGAACAATTAAAGTTGGATTGGGCAGATTTTTCTTCAAACAAACTCTCTTCTAAAAAATAGTTTTGGGAAGATTATAAATTGCAGATTGCAAAATGTAAATGGGGTTGCTCTCCTCTGCAATTCCAGACTTCTAGAAGCATTTCTGTAATAGGAATTTAGAATTGTAGATGGGGAGGAGAGAAAGTTTCAGATCTGAACATTATTGAGGGTTTATGCTTTATGTCTTTTATTATGCATGATGGGCAGAGTTTGCATTTCTGCAGCTCTAGTCTTGAAAGCAGAAATTCAAGTAATGTAAAGTACTGTTAGAGACCAGGATCGGAGAAGCAGATTCAATTAACTGGTATTTTTGGCATTTCTGTATCAAATACCAGTTTCATTTTTATTTTAATAAAATTGTTGTTTCATTTTATTCATGTTTTTGGCATTTCTGTTGATATGGATAATTTGTCTCAAATTGTTAAGTATCTCTGCTCTTATGAATTAAACTCTGATTTCTGAGTAACCATTACTTAGAAATTTGTCTTATAACACTGATTTATTAAATAGTAATGTGTTGTGAATTTCTTCCACATGTTATTGTTTAATTATTAGTTTGATTGATATGATAATCGATATCATTTTTGTGAATTTCTTCCGGAGTGTTGTTGATTTATTATTTTAGTCGAATGGTCTCAATAGAATGTGTTTTGGTACTCACAAATGTGAACTAATTGAATTTCTTCATTAGTTTGACATTAATTAAAAACCAAATATATTTTAATTCTCATCACTTAATTATCTTGCTCTTAGTTGGGTTAGATTTTCATCTACCTGATTGAGATAGGATTTAGATTAGTTTCTTTTTTCTTGCATTATAGAATAAGTTTGCAATTAGATTAAATTTACATTTTTTTAAGTCCTCTTCTCAAAGAGGCAAAGTCTTAGTTGTGGTTTGGCTGAACCCAAATCAGCTTAAGGGTCATTCTCTTGCCTGATCAGCAAGAAGAATTGATCTGATATCCCTGTCTATTGGTAGTTAAAGATACATTATAAACCAATAGCAAATAGGGAGAAGGTAACTGGACCTAGTTAAACCAGTCGGAGCCACCACACCAAACGGAAAAGGAGCTGCTTTAAGGTCCGGACCGGGTGGTTATCCCCCAATGTTGTTGCAGCGATTTTCGAGGCCTCAACACCACCATAATCTCTCTTGCCACTGAAAGCCACTTCTCGACATCCCATCTTGTATATCTTCTTATTCAGATTCCAACGATCTATTACACTAAGGTGTTCCATCAATTAATCCTCCTGGAATGCCACATCGAGCATAATTATTTAAGTTAGGCCCCATAATAATGCAATTTTTTGAAAGTTGCCGGAATACAACAGAATGAAAGGAAAATTGTGCAGATGATCAAATATTTTAAGTGAATGCCATCGGATCCCATAAAAACTCCTCAAAACTCCCTCAGAACCCCTAATGACATGAACCTGCTCCCATGATTTGGCCATCTCGTGCCATGGAAATCCACCCTGGTTGTATTATGGAGGAAAATAAAAAAGGGGATATGACAGGAAGATGCTCCCCTTCCCCAACAATCTCAAGATCTTAATCTAAGATAATGTGAGAAAATGAATCCTTAGAAAGTGGTTTGTGATACAACCGAAAATGGTTTCCATTGGGGAGCAAAGAGGTTTGTGATCCATCGATACTTGTCAACTTAACATTCCCATTACAGTTGAAGACTATGTCCACTTCATAAGGACCTAGCCACCTAGTGCAAAGCTTTCCTTTGGAATCCTTGAATCTAGAGTCATATAATAGCACCTAGTCACCTTTTTGAAACACCTTCTTTTTTATAAACTTGTCATGGCACTTAGTCCATTGTTGTTGCATCATAGTAGTGTGTTGTATGGAATCCAAGCCCATTTCACCTAATTCAATGAGCATCCAAACGGTGTATCTATGTCATAATCAAATCTAAATTCACTTCTAAAGTAGTCTTAAGTGTCTCGATCTCAAACTCATTGGGAAAAATAGGACTTTTAGCATATACAAGCTCATATGGAGAGAAACCATTGGTCTTTCACCATGTAGTTCTATAGGCCCAAAGAACCTCTGGAAGTCTCTCAACTCAATATCGATGGTGACTAGCCACTGTATTTGTAAGACTAGCTTCAATCACTTTGTTGGTACTCTCCACCTATCCATTAGCTTGTGGTTGGTAAGGTGAGGTTATCCTATGATGAATCTTGTACTTATTGGTGAGCTTTTTAACCAACTGGGAAGTAAACTGTCACCCCTCCATCTATAACTATCTCTCTTGGCAGTCCATAACAAAAAAAGATGTCTTCAAACAAGAAGTCTAATATATCTTTCTCAATAGCCTTAGTGAGCACCTTAGCTTTGGCCCACTTGGTAACATAATCTATACATACTAGAATGTAGGAATTTTGATGAGATGGGGGATTAATAGGCCCCACAAAGTCAGGAGCTCGTTTCTCAAAAGGATCAATAACCAACTGAATCTATAAAAACATCTCCTTTGATTAGATAGTTTTCCCCATCCTTTGGCAGTTTTCACACCCTTGTACATACTTCCTTGCATCCTGGAATATAGCAGACCAAAAGTAGCCCATATGAAGTTCTTTATGACCTATCCTCTTATCAAAAAAGTGTCTCCCACAAGGCTCATCATGGAAATCCCTTAAAATATCATGGATTTCATCTTCCCTCACACATCATCGAATTTCATGATATGACCTTGTGTGAAATACATAGCCATCCACCTAGGAATATCAGGTGCTTTGTTGAATAATTTTTCATTTTTCTCTGGGAGAAAGGTGGTGTGGAAGTATTCTTATAGCAATATAGTTAGCAATATATGCATACCATGGCGAGTGAATGAATACTACAAAAATATATTCATCTAGAAAGGATTCCTCAATGGGTAAATTATCACTATTGTTTGTAAGTCTAGAAAGGAAATTGGTAATGACATTATCCTTTCCAGGCTTTTCCATAATAATGATATCAAAAAGAAACCACCTAGTGACTCCACCATTAGTAGTTGGCTTATTCATTAATAATCGAATGGCAGAGTAGTTATTATGTACAAAAATTTGATAGAATGTAATATAATGTTGAAACTTATTGATAGCATTACAATAGAGAGAAACTCCTTTTTAGTTACCATATCACTCAATTCAACAAGGTTTAACTTGTTTTTGATGCAATAGATCGTGTAAGGCTTTCATTCCTCTTGATTTCCTACCACAACCCTAATAGCGATGTCAGATGCAACTACGGAAATATGGAATAGTAAAGTCTAATCCGATCCACGTAAAATAGGAGCTTTCGAAACACACATTTTTAGACCTACAAAAGCATTTTTACATTTATCAGTCCATATAACTTTTGCATCCTTTGAAACTAATGCAAACAATGGTGATACAACAATAGAAAAAAATTCTATAAAACACCTATAATCACTTGCATGCCCTAGAAATTTGTATACCTAATTTTGTGTTCTTAGAATAGGAATTTTCAATATTACCTCAATTTTTCCCGCATCAACTTGTGTTCCTGCAGAAGAAAGATAATGTTTCATCACAATTCCTTCATTCATCATCATATGGAACTTTTCAGTGCTCAAAGAAAGATTAGTTTGGTTACATCATTCTAGCACTTTCTCAACACTAGCTAATGCTACATCAAATTCATCATTATGCAGTGTGAAATCATCCATAAAAAGCCTCTAGACAGTCATTAATCAGGTCTGAAAATATTCCTAGCGCATCTCGCTAAAAGGCAGCTAGTGCATTAAAAATTCCAAAAGGAAGGACTTGGTAGGCGAATGTACCCTAGGGATAGGTGAAAATGATTTTATCCTGCTCTTCGGGAGCAATCTAGATCTAATTATAACCACTAAAATTGTCAAGAAATGGAAATAATTTCTTACCAAATAGGGTATCGAGGACCTGATCAATCAAAGGTAATGGAAAGTGGTATTTTTGTGTGACCTTATTGAGCTCCATGTAGTCAAAACATATTCTCCATTTTTCATTATTTTCAATATTACCTCAATTTTTCCCGCATCAACTTGTGTTCCTGCAGAAGAAAGATAATGTTTCATCACAATTCCTTCATTCATCATCATATGGAACTTTTCAGTGCTCAAAGAAAGATTAGTTTGGTTACATCATTCTAGCACTTTCTCAACACTAGCTAATGCTACATCAAATTCATCATTATGCAGTGTGAAATCATCCATAAAAAGCCTCTAGACAGTCATTAATCAGGTCTGAAAATATTCCTAGCGCATCTCGCTAAAAGGCAGCTAGTGCATTAAAAATTCCAAAAGGAAGGACTTGGTAGGCGAATGTACCCTAGGGATAGGTGAAAATGATTTTATCCTGCTCTTCGGGAGCAATCTAGATCTAATTATAACCACTAAAATTGTCAAGAAATGGAAATAATTTCTTACCAAATAGGGTATCGAGGACCTGATCAATCAAAGGTAATGGAAAGTGGTATTTTTGTGTGACCTTATTGAGCTCCATGTAGTCAAAATATATTCTCCATTTTTCATTATTTTCATGCACAATGACCAGTGGGGATACCCACTAGCTATCAAAGATTGGGTCGATGAAGTTATAATTTAATAATTTTCTCAGTTATTCCTTGAGAATATCCTTCAGAGCTAGGTTCATTCATTTTTGTGGTTGCCTAACAAGATGGTAGCCATCTTGTTGAGAAATGTAATTAGTTTCGGTCTTCATAATTTTTGTATTCATTTCAATCTGTATCCTATGTAACAAACAAGAAAATAAAAGAAAAAGTTATTATTATTAAATCATTGGTTTCATGCTCATTATTGATGTTCTTCTAAGTGAAAGCATTTTCTTCATTATTATAGGGTTTTTTAGGCCTTAGGATTTATTGTCTTAAGTGAAAGGAGTCAACATCACGTTTATAAAACCCTTCCAAGCAAAATTTAATTATAAAAATAATTATTTTTTTAGACTATAAAGTCTTGGAAACTCCAAAATTACAAGTCAACCCTAATAACATCAAGTTGGCCTAAAGGAAGGAATTTGGCCCCTTGATAAGGCTATATAAAGGTGCATTTCAACCTCATTTGGGATACACTCACTCCACAAGTTCGATCTATCAAGAGATATTTTGATTTGAAGCTAGGAAGTGGGAAGAAGAAGATCAGAGTTCTAGGAGAAGAAATAAGGATCAAAAACTTTGTTTTCGGCTCTATCTCTTTCACACATGCGAAGTTAAAGGGATTATGGTGTTGCAACAATAGGTTGAAGTTGCAGGTTCGAGTTGCAGTAGGAAGAAGTGCGGAATCTTGTAGCTGGAAGGATGAAATCCCTACCTTGACCTCGTTGACCTTGGGAGAGTTGTCTTGCTCCAGGTAGGTCTAAGGAGGAGGTTGGATTAGGGTTTTGGGGAAGTTGTGAGTCTGAAATTGCAGGGTCAAAGTTGCAAGATGAGTTGCAGTATTGAAGTTGGTAGGTAGGAGTTATAACATTGAATTTTTCTGGTGTATAATCAAGGATGTACTTAAGGAAGGGTTAACTTGGTACTAGGAGAACGACTTGGTATAGGGTTTGGGTCTTTGTACCTCATTTGAAGCAAATTCTAAGAATTTAAGAGTTTTTGAATTTTCCACTTGGATGGATTTTTCCCTAGATAAGAGCCTAATATATGTGTCCTCTATTGTTTCCATTATTTTCCTTGATATTTTTTGATGAAAATATCTAAATAAATAACATAAAGAAGATAATTAAGTTTCACAAGCAAATATCAAGGTTAAGAAAAATAAGATTAATAGTTTCCACTTTCCATTTTCCAACATGGCATCAGAGCTAAGGTGAAAAAGGAAGGCAGTTGAAAGGACACTAGAAGGAATTTATTGTCAAGGGGAAGGGAACAGGAAACTCTCAATAAAAGGTTGAAGAAGAAGACTTCAACAAGGATTGAAGGCACATTGGTAGAAGACCTAGAAGGAATGTTTCTACTAAAAAATATCAAGACTACATCAAAGGAAAAGTTCAAGAAGGGTGTTGATCTCTCTTGAAAGAAGATATATTTGGAAGGAAACTTTGAAGAAGGCATCAAGCATCTTGGAATTTTTTTTTTGGAAGAATCCCAGGAAACATATTTCAAAGACATTGTTAAAGAATCTTTAAGGATCTTGAAGACATCAAGAAGATTGAAGACATCATCAAGGAGAATCTTTAACTCAAGTAAATATCATATTATTACATCGTGTCTGAATCTTTAATTCATTTGGGTTCTTTCTACAAGGAGATCAATACTCTTGTTGGGGAATAAAACTATCTAGCATGGAAGAAAATAATTGACTTGATACTTACAGAACAAGAAGTAATGGGATATGCTACTGGGGAAATAATTGAACCAAGTAAGGATAAGACACAATAAATAGAAAAGTAAAATAAAGGGGAATTGAGGGCTCAAAGGATCATAGTTGAATCAATTAAGGATTCTCTTGTTCCATTTGTTGCAAACCTAAAAACTTCCAAGGCTATGTATGAAAAGCTAGTGAATTTGTACTTTGTAAGTACAACAATAAAAAAGATGTCTTTTCGAAACAAGTTATATTGAATGAAGAAATCAAAGGATGAGAATGTGACATCCTTTCTCATGAGAGTCTCTAAAATAAGAGACCATTTTCAAGGACTTGGGGAACCAATTATTGATTCTAAAGTAACCATCTATGTACTAAATGCATTTCCACCATAATGGAGTAGCTTTGCAACAAGCATCTACTCCAAGAAGGATTCAACTCCCTTTGATGAGTTTTGGGGTCAGTGCATGTTGTAAGAATTAAGGATCAAGGTCAAATATGACATTGGATTAGATGAGTAGTCTCAAGCCTTTCTAGCACGAGTCAAGAAGTTGAAGAAGGGAAAGTTTCGAAAGTCCAAGAAGAAAGATATGTCCAAGGTTCAATGCTTTAACTTCAATGAGTTTGGAAACTTTAAGAGTGATTTTCCAAGCCTACAGAACAACAAGATAAATGATAGGAGTGAAGCTCATGTAGCCGAGGCAGTGGGAGAACCTGAGAAGAAGTTAAAGAGGGAAGAAGTGAAGGATATTTACCACTGAAGAAGGTTCACTGACTCTCGAGTTCTTTATATGGGCTAATATTTCTTTAAGGATAGTATGTTTTGCATAGCATCATAGAAAGAAGCATATGATAGTAGCATGTCTATAATTTTCATTATTAAGTTTCTTTGTATAGATCAGCTAGATAAATGGATGGATAGACCATTTTTTATATTAATCATCCAAACATTGTCTAACATTATGTTAGAGGAAGACATCTTTCTTAGGTGGATCATCATGATCCTGGAAGAACCATAATTATGAAAGGTTCTTGGAAGAAGCACTATGAAAAATGATAGTAGACATTCCATGTAATTTGGAATCAATACTGGTAAAGGGATGAAAGAATGCAATGGCTCGGGATGCATGTTCTTTGTGAGATATATGGATAGCTAGATGGTCAGATGAAAGCATAGGAATGTGTGTTGCATATACAATTTTGGATAAGATTCATATGTATAGAATCTTGTGGAGATAAATTTGGTCATAACATATGCTTAGGTATATGGATATATGATGCTTCAAAAGAATATAATTTGACTTACTTAAGGATGTATAAATAATTTAAGACTTTCTCTAGAATATATATAATCACTATTAACATCTAGTATAGTCTTTGGAAGAAAAATTGTAACTTGGTAATCAAGTTCAATCATTGGGCAATCCAATGCATGAAGGAAAAGTCATATCGAGATGGACCATGAGGATTCTGATGGAACAAGAAGGTCATCATGAGGAGGTAAGTATGATTTTTATCATTGTTGGTTATCTAGTTAACATCTTATTTTTCTACCAGGTAGAATGTTTCAGGGATACATGAAGACAGTTGAGGCAATTTTAACTATATGGATGAAGAATATTGAGGGAATCTCAATATCTGGTACCTCGAAACTGTGAATTCAAGATGTGGACGTCTTGGGATTAAAAGGTGGTAGTGCAAGAAGATAACTTGAATGTCAAAGGAAGATCACTTTCAAGAGGAAGCTATGATCATCTTGAAGTTTAGAAAGGCTCAATACAATTCCTTCATATCGAAGAAAAATGTGATGAGAAATCAAGGTGACCTAGGACCTGTCACAAGATTAAATAGAGAAGGTGGTTCCATTATAGATTGAAAGAAATAAAGCTTGATGATGCAGAGGAAAGAGGGAGTTGAGAAACTATGAAGAATTAGTAGTTGATACTCTTGTGACTTGATCTCCTCTGATTTTGAGTGGCGGTAAAGGAGTCTCCATGTATATGGATGAAGAATATTGAGGGAATCTCAATATCTGGTACCTCGAAACTGTGAATTCAAGATGTGGACATATTGGGATTAAAAGGTGGTAGTGCAAGAAGATAACTTGAATGTCAAAGGAAGATCACTCTCAAGAGGAAGTTATGATCATCTTGAAGTTTATAAAGGCTCAATACAATTCCTTCATATCGAAGAAAAATGTGATGAGAAATAAAGGTGACCTAGGACCTGTCACAAGATTAAATAGAGAAGGTGGCTCCATTATAGATTGAAATAATTAAAGCTTGATGATGCAGAGGAAAGAGGGAGTCGAGAAAATATGAAGAATTAGTAGTTGATACTCTTGTGAAGACAAGTTTTAAGGCTTGTGATGATTACTTCCCAAATAGAAAGGAAGTCTTGATCTCCTCTAATTTTGAGTAGTGGTAAAGGAGTCTCCTTGTATAGGAGCAAGGTTTTATTCTCAAGATTAAAGGAGAATAGATATTTCCTCTCTAGTTGAGAGGGATTGATGTTGGACATCACATGTGCATTCTCCTCTTTAGGATATGAAGAGAGAATGATGGAGGATTGGATAAGAATTTGTAGTTTCCTTGATGATAAAACATCCAAGAAAGGAAAATTACCAACACTATTTGAGTATGTGACAAGTATCGAAGAGAAGAGTGGTAGAAGAGGACCAATATTCTTTGAGGTCTTGGGACTACAGATCCAATAAAAGAATAGTCCTAAAATGATATACCTTGTAGAAATCTGGATGGGGTATGTACCTTTTAGAGGTAGTGCGGTATCACGCGTAAAGCCTCCCAACATAATTCTCTTGATTAAATTAGGGCTTGTCTAGTTAGGCATTAGAGTCAGTGTTGGTCATGATGATGATTCTTACATTATCGATTATCAATATGACTCTTATTGTCAGAAATATTCAATTTGAGATATGATGTTGTATTGGTTGTACAATTATGAATACCTCCCTAGTTAAGAGGGAGTGTTGATAAATGCAACTAGTTCTGGTTTTCATAATTGTTGTACTCATTTCAATATGCATCCTTTTTAACAAACAAGAAAAGAAAAGAAAAATACATTATTGTCAAATCATGGGTTTCATGCTCATTATTGATGGTATTCTAGATAAAAGTATGTTCTTCGAACTTCTAGGGTTTGTTAATTCTTAGGATTTATTGTCTTGAGTCAAAGGAGTAAACATCATGATTATAAGACCCTTCTGGGAAAATTGTAAGTGTAAAAAGAATTATTTTTTTGAGTCTAGAAAGTCCTGGAAACTCCAAAAGTACAAGTAGACCTAAAGGAGGGATGAGCCCTTGAGAAGGTTATATAAAGGAGCAATTCATCCTCATTTGGGACACACTCAGTCCACAAGTTCGATATATCAATAAAGAGTTCGATCTGAAGTTGGGAAGTAGGAAGAAGAAGAGAGAAGGATGAAAATACATTGTTTTAGGCTTTGTCTCTCTCACACGTGACAATTTATAGGGTTTCTAGTGCTACAGAAGGAGGTCGAAGTTGCAGGTCTGAGTTAAAGTAGGACGAAGTGTAGAATCTTGTAAATAGAAGGAATAAATCCCTACCTTAACCTCTTTGACCTTGGAAGAGATGTATTTCTCTAGTTAGGTATTAGGAGAAGGTTGGATTAGGGTTTCTGAGGAAGCTGCAAGTTATAAATTGAAGGGTCGAAGTTACAGAACGAGTTGCAGTATTGAAGCTAACAGGTCGAATTTGCAGTAATGAAGTTGGTTGGTGTATAATCAAGGAAGGACTTGAGGAAGGGATGACTTGGTACTAGGAGAAGGACTTTGTCTAGAGTTTGGGTATTTGTATATAATTTGAAGCATATTATATGAATATAAGAGTTTCCGAGTTTTCCCCTTGGAGGGGTTTTTCCCTAGCTAAGAGCCTAATATTTGTGTCCTCTATTGTTTCCATTATTGTTCTTCATATTGTTTGATGAAAATATCTAACTAAAGAACATAAATAAGATAAATAGGATTCACAAGAAAATATCAAGTTTAAGGAAAATAAGATTAATAGATCCCACTTTCCATTTCCAACACATCCTTTGAGTAAATATGATGGGTACATAAACTAGGGTGAATTCCCTTCATGTTCGTTTGATCCCAAGAAAAATATTCTTTATCCTTTTGTGACAATTGAATTAGTTGCTTTGTTTACATAATAGATAAACTTGGGTTGATATTTAAAGTCCTTCTAGGATCAGTTTCGACTAGAACACTCTTAAGGTTTTTGGTAGTTACTACTTTTCTATGGTAATATTATTAATAATATCATTCAAATTGGGTTCACTCATTATGGAATTTAAGAGATAGAATTTTGGTTGAGTAAAAAATAGAGATTGCTAACAAAAATACTAATAGTTTCATCCTCTATTTCATCTTTAAAATAAAGAGCCTTACCAATCATGATGGATGGTCGTGCACCATCCCCTTCTGGTTCAAATTCATCCCATAAAGGGTTTTCATATTCAATACTTGGTTTTTTTGGAGTGCAAAGGACAATTTTTTTTGTATTATTTCCATCATATATTTTCATAAAAACTTATCTGTAGTTAATTAATGCATACACAGTGGCTAACCACAGTCTACCCAAAATCAAAGGGTTTCCTCCTAGGCATGTCTTGGGTTGCAACATTAGGAAATTAGTCGGATACTCCCAAGAGTCTATGAAGATAACAACATCCTCAATAATTTATTCAAGTTGAATTTTGGATCGATCGTTCAATTCCAAAACAATAGGGTTTGGTCTCAAATAGGTGAATTCGAGCAACTCAAAGGTTTCTTTGGTCATCACATTTATTGCAGTGCTAGATCAACCAATGGTATATCTGGAATATATTTTTTTCCAATTTGAATAGTGATTTTCAAATTCTCGGGATCAACATATTTGGTAGGTGAAGTCTCACCCAACATTAGTTTTGACAGTTTTCCTACCACATGGAAAGTGGCAGGATCTCGGTGCTTCCTACCAAGTTTCCTAAGACAAAGTTCCCTTGTTGTTTTCACATAGATTATAACATCACTAATTTCATGGAGTAATAGAATTTAAATGTACATATTTCTCAACTCCTTCAAAAAATTAGACTCAGGTTATGAAGTAGCCTCGGCTACAGTCATCTCTTTCTGAAAGGTGGATTTGAAGGAGTTATAGTAGTAACAAGAACATTGGTTGTTACAGAAGTTTCAACAGTAACAAAAATTTCAATTGTTACATGAGCTTCAATCATAACGATAGCATCCATCGTTACAGTGGTTTCAGTAGTAGTTGTTAGGGTCCTATAAATATAGGATTCATAATTTTTGAATTGACTTTGATAGTCTTGTAAATATGTACATACCTTGCTTTTTGCAAGTTGTTTTCCCATATTTTGAAAATAATAAATAATAAAAAATGAAAAAAAAGGTAAAAATTCCTAAAAGAAATATCAAAGGACTTAGAAAAATGTAAACCCCCCCAAAAAAAAGAGATAAAAATAAGACCTGAAAGTGAGAAAGTCCAAATTCCACTACTTTTACTTTACTGCAAATAATAATGATTATGTGCATAGTGTCAATAAATGCCATAATCCATGATCACTTAAACAGCTTAATCTTAACTTTTCATGTTTTAGATAGTGAATAAAGATTTTTCAAACAGTTTAAAATTGATAAATCAGTAGATAGGTATAGAATAATGAGGAGCTCAACAGTTTAATCTGAGCCCTCAGATGAAATAAGGTAGATCTAGATAGTTTTATGCTTTTAAAGAAAAAATTTAAGGTTTCAAGTCTAAATGCACCTACAAAATGAAGAAAAAATGTTAGAAATAAAGTTGGGTAGGTAGAAAGCAGTTGGGAAATCATGTAATAAAGCATCAATGGGAAAAATCACTAATTTCCCCTCCCCTATAAGTATTTAGTATTCTAAACTATCAGTCAAAAAGGCTCAGAGCATTTCTCTGACTTCTGTTGGGACTGGACCTAAGGCTTGATGACTGGTTAGTTAAAAATATTGTGTCCCTGTATTGAATCCACATTTCTCAACATTTACCCTTAATTCATACATCTATACCCCTTTTTCCTAAGTAAAACACATTCTTAATTAGTAAAATTGTAACCCTAAAATAATTAACTTCATTCCTTTTAAAATCATTCATAAAACCCTCAAAATTACATTTATCCTAAGTATTAATGAAGTAATATAAAAGATGAGCAATGCTTTATTTTTATACTTTACTTAGAGATAATATGTGTTTTGTTTCCTTTTACTATCCCTTTTTCATATTAACACCTAACTTATTATATTAAATCCCTAACTACATCCTCTCGTATATATTAATACCCTTATATTAAAATAAACTCCAAAACCCATTATTTTAAGTTTAGACCGAAGTTAAATATCCCCATGTGCGCAAATATATAATACCCCACCCAATTACACATTGGTCTAAACCTATCTTTAAATAAATATCCCGCCCCATGTAGTTTAAACAAGTGTGCAGTGCATTTGATAAAACTATATAATATATAATAAGACTACCTGCATATGTTTTTATTTGAAACATTTCATAGATGTTTTAAATTAAAAAATTATATTCGCCATATAACAATAAACCTTTCCCTTCCCCATCGTATAACCCAAGTTTTTGAATTAAACCAATGTTTATTTATAAAGTCAAAACCCATTGCGCGCATATAATAAACCTCAGTCCCACCTATCATTCCAACGCAACTCCCAAACTAATCTAGATCATTCGCATTCAACTCTCAAGTCCGACGGTTGACATCCCAAATCGCGTGGAAAATATGCGCGATCGTCCAAACTCCAAAGTTGCGAGAAATGGGTGGTTTCAAACTTTTATCTCTCCTCCATGTGGCAAATTCCTACTGGATCGCATTCGATCCATCCCAAACCACTTACCACTTATAACCAGTGCGATAACCGCCTATGGTTTTCTGCCTCACGCTCCAAACCGCCTCTGCTCTGATATGATATGCTTTCAATGCCGATCATTTTTTAAGCCTAAAACATTATAAAAACTTCATATTGCATGCAGTTGAACCCTTTTCTGCATTATCTATCCCTTTTCAAACCTTTTCCGACTCAAAAATCGAGCACCATTACACCATTTTCACACTCAAAGAACCTGAAAGCCATTGAAATTGTTGCCAAGAACATTGGAAGCGTCCAATCGACCTCCAAAAAACCTTCAATAGCCATCAGAAAAGCCTGTCCGACACCTCAGAAAACCTGTTTCAAGACCTAATACCTGCGAAAACGGGTATTCCTCAAGAAATTAACCTTCTCGTCATCAAAAAGAGTTATTTTTGTCAATATTGAACTTTGTGAAGCCTATTTCTCTACCGAAAGACATTAATTACCTTCAAAGAGTGTATTTGTTGTAGAAACCCTTTTAAAGATTCAAATTCTTTAACCATTGCTCAGAATCTTGAACTGTTACACTCAATTACTCAGTGCCAACAAATTTGAACCTCCACAGCCAGATCTCATTGCACAAGTATTTCCAAAGCCTTCAATCACCTCGTTGCAGACCAGGGTTTTATTAACAATTGTTTTGTTTTGTAGGTTATTGGCAAAAAAAGAATTTGGATAAGCAGTCTAATACTAGTTAAGGCATGTTTACTCCAAGAATTTACAAGGAAATGAATTTTAAATTATGTTTCTAACAAAAGATTCTAGGCAGCGAAATAAAAATAAGTCATTTACACAGAGAAAGATAAATTTTCATAGTGAATGGTAAAAGTAAAGTAAGAATTCACAGTGACAGTGAAAACATAATAGTAAAAGAGCATCAGAGTTAAAGTGTATCAGATAAAAGTCAGAGAAAGATTCAGATGATGAAAAATTTTGGAATCTAAGCTTCTGTGATCCATAATATAAATTAGTAGAAATTCTTTCGGTAATAATCACATGCAATGGAACGTGGTCAACGCGTTTCGAACCAACCAGTGTGGTTCATCATTAGGACTATGTGAGAGATTAGATCCAGACATTAAGTATAAATAGATGTAGAAATGGCTCAACTAGCCGTTAGGATAACGGCTAGTTTGACTTTGAAAAAGTAAATATTCCATTATTTATTTATTTAATTAATTTTTATTTATTTATTTTTTATTATTATTTTATTTATTTATAAAACCTTTAATATATTTATACAACTAATTAACCAATTAATTAATATAATGGTAAGTAATTTAACAAATTGTTGTGAATCTGTTTATGGAGGACTTTGAATCTAAGGCTCTTTCCTGAGCTCTTTTCCAGCCAAAGTTATGGAAAAGGTTTGTTGATGATACTTGTGTTGTCTGGCCTCATGGCAAAGATAAGCTAGATCAATTTTTCCTTCATCTTAATAACCAATCTCGTTCCATAAAATTCACCATGGAACATGAGGTGGATGGTAGCCTTCCTTTCCTTGATGTCCTTATCTCTAGAAATGATGATGGTTCTTTCTCCCATCAAGTTTTTTAAAAGAAAACTCATACTGAGCAATATCTTCATGCTAGCTCCCACCATTTCCCTGCTCAAAAATTAGGCGTCCTTAGCACCTTAGCCACGAGGGTGCTGAGAATCTCTGATGAGTCTCACCTTGAGGGGGAAAAGACCCATCTGTTGAATGTCTTTTGTAATAATGGTGATAGTATGTCGCAGGGCCTCAAAGCTTTCCTCAAAGCGGAAAAAGGTCCTTCTGTTAAAAATAAAAATAAAAAAGAGCCTAGTGAATGGTATGGCAATGTCAGCCTTCCGTTCATCCAGGGTACCACTGATAAGATTGCTAAAATCCTTAAAAAGCATAAGGTATCCTCTTATTTCAAGCCCCTTAATACAATTCGTAGTTCTCTAAAATCGGTTAAAGATCCAAATGACCTCAGAGATGGAAAAGGTGTCTACATCATTCCTTGTTCCTGTGGGACTCCTTACATTGGTGAGACGGGTCGGTCTATTAATCAAAGGATCTGTGAGCATGCTGCTGATATCAAGCATAGAAGATCTCGCTCATCCACCTTAGCTGAGCATGCAGAAAAGACTAACCATCATGTTTGCATAGAAGATGCTAAGGTCATTGCTAGAATCGACCATTTCCATCATCGTAAGTTGAGAGAGGCCATTGAAATTGAAAAAAGGCACGTTAATCTCAATAGAGATGACGGTTGGAATATCAGCAGGTGCTGGATTCCTGCCTTATATTCTTGATTTTATTTATTTATTTATTTTATTTTTATTTTATTTTATTTTATTTTATTTTATTTATTTATTTTTATTTTATTTTATTTTTAATTTTATTTATTTATTTATTTATGTATTTTTAATTTTTTACTTTCTTTCTTTTTTTCTTTTCTTCTTCTTTTTTTCTTTTTTTTTAATTTATTCAGCTTTTTATTTATTTTTATTTGTTATATTTTATTTTGCTTCTAATTTATTTATTTATTTATTATTTCTATTTAAAAATAAAAATAAATTAATTAATTTAAAAAATAATAATAATAAATTAATTAATTAATTAATTAAAATAAAATAAAATATTTTATTTATTTATTTATTTATTTTATTTTATTTATTTATTATTATGCTTATTATTTATTTATTATTTTTAGTTTTTTTTTTTGACACTATGTTTGACTATTTGATAGATCATTTGTTATAATTAAATTATATGAATAAGAATTAATTATATTTATTAATTAATAATAATAATTGATTATTATATAATTTAATCAATTAAATTAATAAGAAAAAAAAATTACATATATACACCACGATTTGTTAAATTACTTACCATTTTATTAATTAATTGGTTAATTAGTTGTATAAATATATTAAAGGTTTTATAAATAAATAAAATAATAATAATAAATAAATAAATAAATCTAGTCCAATAATAAATAATGGAATATTTAAAGTCAAACTAAGCATTATCCTAACAACCTGAATGAGGCCATTTCTATCTATTTATACTTATGCAGATCGATCTCTCGCATAGTGCGATGATAGACTTGCTTGGTTGGTTAGAAAGCACACCATTAAATACATTACATTTCACATGTGATTATTACCGAAAAAATTTCTACTAATTTATAAGATGAAAATTACTGAGACAGGGTAAAAGTGAAAATGTAACATAGCAGTTAAGGTAAAATAGTAAAAGTAAAAAAAAAGACAGTAATGGTTAAACAAAGGTGAAAATACTTTCACCAACAATAATGAAATTTATCCGAAGTGAAAGTAAAAACAGTTAAAAAAACAGTAAAGTTAAAAGATGAAAACAGATCAAGAAGGGACATTTTTGCAGAAATTTCCTATTTAAGTCATTATTTTGAAGAAACTGTTATGCCCAATCCAAGATCAATTTTTCAAAACTGAAGGAGTTTTATGTTCTTAAGATATATAACTACAAAAACCTCTCTCACTTTTCTAACAGCCATTATGGATTTGGAAATATTAAACAATATTTGAAGCACTTTTTACAGAAAATTCCTGTTAAGTCATCATTTTGCAGAGAAGATTGTGGCCAATAAGAAATACATATTACAAAATTGAAGGCACCTTTTACTCCTAAGAGACCCATATACAAAAACCTATCTCACGTTTTGCACAGGTATTACAAAATTGGAGATACATGCACATATTTACAGCCTATTTTTCAGACTGTGGAAAACTTTGTTTTACACTTATTTTTACAGAGCCTATTGTGAACAGCTGGAGAAGAATTTTAGGGAACTAAGAGAGGTATATCTCAACAACATATTTATCTATAATAACCTCTTTCACGTTTTACAGATCTATTTCTGATTGAGAAATACAAAGGTATCATTGGACCCCAAGTTTGCAAAATTGCTGGAGCAGAATGCACAAAGAAAGGAGACAGTTAGTGACTTGGATGCCTCATCATCAACTAAGAGTTGAGGTCAAATTAGAATTATCCTCTTTGTCATCACCTATCCATAAAAAATAGTCCCAAATAAATGCATTAGTTTTGAGTGTCCTTTACTTAAGTTCTATTTATGTAAAACAGTTTGAGATATTTGTAAACCAATCTTGATATTTTTTTCCAAGATATTTTAGTTTAGAAATTGTATAAATACTTCATCCTTAGAAGTATTTTGTGTGGAATAAAATTTCTGGAGATTACTATAGATATTTTGTTGACTTGAAGGCTTTGGATTTCGATTTTGAGTCGCAGACTGGATCAACTATTTGGCATCATACTTTAGGATCCCTGTGATAAGCTATCTGGAGTGAAGTACTCTCTAAAACTTGTCATTGTTATCTTCTTTTGTTACATGCATACATCTATGTTTTAATTCTAAATCTGAATGTATAACTAGGAGTATTACTACAGGACATGTTAATAGCATGTTTTTTTTAACTAGTTATCATTTCTTTGTTTTCTTCTAATTTCCGGTGTAGGGAATTCTTAATTGCTCCCTCTCCCGTTTGACCTCTATCTTCTACTTCCATTTTCCGAATCAAAGGATTATTAAGTGCCCTTTATCCCGATCATACCATCTCAAAAACCAATTTTCCAAGATCTCCAAGGGTTATCTATCTTTCCCTGCAGACATTTGATCTTTTAGGCCTTGATCCCAGTTTTGTTAGTTTAACTTAAACTCCATAGCCCAATGGACAAGTATATTTCCATCTATCTACCCTCCAAGTGAAATTTTCCCACCAAATCCAACAAAACCAAACCAAATATGCACTTTCATAGCTAGCCTAAAATTCACAAGTTAAAACAAAGTCAAACTTTAAAAGGAGAGCCCTCTTTGAACCCTAGGAAGGCTAGATCCTAGAGTTTGAAGTAGGTTTGTGGTTACCTCTAGTATTATTTGACTAAAAACCAAAATCCCACAACTTAATAATTTACTGGAGTGATAACATTATTGGCGACCTGTTGAAGCCTCGAAAATCGCTGCTACAACATTGGGGAATAACCACCCGGTCCGGACCTTAATACAGCTCCTTTTTCCGTTTATGATAGTGGCTCCGACTGGTTTAACTAGGTCCAGTTACCTTTTCCCTATCGCTATTGGTTTATGATGTTTCCTTAAATACCAATAGATAGGGATATCAGATCAATTCTTCTTGCTGATCAGGCAAGAGAATGACCCTTAAGCTGATTTGGGTTCAGCCAAACCACAACTAAGATTTTGCCTCTTTGAGAAGAGGACTTAAAATAATGTAGAAATTAATCTAAATGCAAACTTATTCTATAATGCAAGCAAAAGAAACTAATCTAAATCCTATCTCAATTAGGTAGATATAAATCTATCCCAACTAAGAGCAAGATAATTAAGTAATGAGGATTAAAATATGCTTGGCTTTAAATTAATGTCAAGCTAATGAAGAAATTCAATTTAGCTCACATTTGTGAGTACCAAAACATATTCTATTGAGACCATTTGACTGAAATAATAAATCAACAACACTCCGGAAGAAATTCACAAAAATGATATTGATTATCAAATCAATCAAGCCAATAATTAAACAATAATATGTGGAAGAAATTCACAACATATTATTATTTAAAAATCAGTTTTGTAAGATAGATTTCTGAGCAAATCGTTACTCAGAAATCAGAGTTAAATCCATAAGAACAAAGATACATAACAATTTGAGACAAATTATCCATATCAACAGAAATGCATAAACATGAATAAAATGAAACAACAATTTTATTAACATAAAAATGAAACTGGTATTTGATACAGAAATGCCAAAAATATCAGTTAATTGAATCTGCTTCTCTAATCCTAGTCTCTAACAGTACTTTACATTACTTGAATTTATGCTTTCAAGACTAGAGCTGCAGAAATGCAAACTCTACCCATCATGCATAATTCAAGATATAAAGAATAAACACTCATTAATGTTCAGATCTGAAATTTTCTCTCCTCCCCATCTACAACTCTAAATCCCTATTACAGAAATGCTTTTAGAAGTCTGGAATTACAGAGGAGAGCAGCCCCCTATTACATTCTGCAATCTCATATTTATAATATTTGCAAAGGAATTCTTGAGATGAAAGTTTGTTGAAGAGAAATCTGCCCAATCCAATTTTATTTGCTCAAAATTCCCATCTTTAATTGCTGGAGCATTCTCATTGATTGAGGTCTTTTTTCTCCATATATCTTCTACTGTTTTCCTGCAAAAATAAATCAAAATGATTTAAAATGTAACAATAAAATCAAAATACCATTTCTGGCATTAAAACAAATCCAATCAAATTTAATTTAAATAAATCATTAAAAATAAAATATAAGCTCTTTATTGATGCCTAGGATATTTTAATTGGCCAAATATATCATTGATGAGCGAATCTACAATTAGAAGAGACTTGGACAAATGAAAATGCAGAAAATAAATCAGAAAATTGATTTTGCTTTAGAAATTTGGAGCTTGATTTTCTGCATGATTTTTGACCCAATTAATGACCAAATCTATTATTGGAACCTCCTCAGAAATGTTCTCCTTGATTTTATCTTTCCAATGAGCCGTCCTGGGCCTCATTTGGCTAAGTAAAACTCATTCTATGAGCCTCCAAAATTGACAAGTCAAAACTAGTATAATTCTGGAAATTCTATTGCTGGGCTAAAAATCAGAATTTAAATTAAAAAATTAATCCTAAATTAGAATTCTAATTAACTAATAATTAATTCTAATTTAATTATTATTTATGAACTAAACTAATTAATTAATAAACTACGTATTAATTAATATATAACTAACTAAAATATTAATTATTTATAAACTAATTAATATAAATAATATTTAAATTTTAATTTAATTAAATTAATTATATATTATATATTAATTACATTAAATATTTAATATTATTTAAAAAATATAAACTAACCTACCTACACTAAAGCTCCATTAATCCAACCACTAACTTACGCTCCACTACCATTAATGTTAAACACTCCACCCATACGTATCATTCAAATATTAAAACATGTCTTATGCCATATGTTTGTGGAGGGATAAGGTGAGTGGAGGGTGAGGTGAGTGGAGGGTGAGGTGGAGGTACGGGAGGCATAAGGAAAAAACAAAAACTTTATATTAAAACTTTTTAACGCATCGCATATTGCCTTATCGCAATATCGCAGTTTGTCAAATGTGCATTATATAAAAGTTGCGATGTGTTCCGATATTGCGATATTGCGATATCGCGATATGCGATGTAAATTTTATTTTTATATATATATTTTTTAATATTAAGTTTTAATTTTAATTAAATTAATTATATTTTATTATAATAATTAATTTAATTAATGTTTAAAATTTAATGTTAAATATCAGTTTTTTATTTTTTTATTTTGGTTTTATTTTGATGATGTTTAGTTTAGTTATGAAATTTTCTAAACTACAGCTACTCCGAAAATAAATAAAAAGAATAAAAATAACATTTTTAACCCAGACTAGATAAATGATGAGACTTCAAAGGAGTGCCATTTTCAAACCAGTTGACCAAATGAGGCGAAACAAGTGTCCATAGGAGGCTTATAAAAAATCGATTCTAACAAAGCAATCAAAACAAGAATCCAAAGAAAATGAAAAATTAACAAAAGCGTAAGATAATCAGCTAAATAAAATCTTAAAAGATGCTTAGCCAAAATTTTATAGAAAGGGTCTCCATTATTTGAAGTGAACAAGTCAAAAATGGGGGGGTTGTGTTTTTACCACAACAATGGCGACACACGGGAGAAGAACCAGTTATCTCTGTTTGATATGAATGCGATTTTCCTAAAATTCAAGTAAAAATAATTAAAGAAAAGAGAATTATGCTTGAAATTCTTGATTAGGTTCATTAGTCTGAATAAAAGCAAGAATCATCTAACTGTAATTTTTTCTTAAAATTCCTCATAAATTAAAATATTTCAAAACTTTATATCAGTCCTTAATTAGTTGTAGAGATAAAGTAGGGGTCACTTTACAGCTTAGCTTTCAAAATATACTCATTTGTCACAGGTAGAGCCACTGTTGCCAGCAAACATCTATAGTTTCGACAGGGTTACCTTTTAATCACCAATGATTCAGAATCTCATATCTTTAAGAATTATTGACCTAGAGATAAATCCATTTATATATGTTTCTTTTTATTTTTATTTTTATTTTTATTATAAATCTTAAAAGCCATTGTCCTCGTTTTTTATTTTTATTATAAATCTTAAAAGCCATTGTCCTGGTTTTTTATTTTTATTATAAATCTTAAAAGCCATTGTCCTGGTTTGGTAGCCAGATAGTTGACAATGCCATTCACTGGTTATAATTGGACTGAACAAGCTGGCTCGTGATGAGACCCCTTGTCTTATAATTGTTTGCAATCATAAGACATTACCCTGGTTTGTTTAGCAGTGTTGGTAATGTCAGCCTATTTTTCCCCTATGATCATGGTAAGCAGGCTCATGATGAGACCTCTTATCTTTTAAGTTTAAATATATCTCTGGATTATACTCTAGAAAAATAAGACTCTTCGGGACAGGGAGAATCATTGACTCCTTAAGAGTTAAGAATGACAATTTTAGAGTTAAAAGATGCTTTGCTGTAAAGTGTCTTTACTTGGTTAAAAATAACTTTTCTTGACTGATAATAGAATTTTGAAAGATCTTAATAAAATATTAAAATCTCAAAATGATTACAATTTTGATGAAAAAAGAATTTTTTCCAGATTTTATGATACTTTGTCAACTTCTCTAAATTGGTAATCTCTTCCTTAAATATGTCTACTTTTATAATAAGAAAATCAAATTTTACTAAGAGATTTAAGAAAAAGCTAATAGATGACTATTAACAATTTTTCTCCATGTATGCTGACCATTGTTAGGTAACAAGGAGGCCTTCCATATAAATCATGGCAAAGTCACCAAAATCAAAACTGAGAATCAAAGGAAAAGAATTCTTATTCTAAAATAGGAAAGAAACTAACAAACAAAAATAAAAATGAAGAAATTTAAAAGTGGAAAGGAAAATTCAAGTTTCGCAAGATAAATTCAAACAAGAATGTTTATAACAATGTCTCAACAATATGAAGAAAGAAAATAATCGTGTAATCAATCCTTCTTATGTCGAGATTTAGAAAATTCATACCTTGCAGAGTTGTAAGTGTTTTAGGCTTTTTAGATAGCAGTGATGATAAAATTCGGCCACAATGAAAAATTTCTATCTGATTTCAATATTTTTGTTTCCAAGCATCATCTTAATCATTTTCTAAAAAAGAAATGCTTAAAGAAACAGATTAAAGGTTCAGAAACTTCCTAGCGCAGCTGTTTCAATGAGGATTATCGCTGCTTCTTGAAATTAAACCAGGATAAGAGTATGGACTTCGAAAATATGATCTGGCGGAGGATTGGAAGGTTTTATGAAGAGCTGCAAAACAGATTTATATATCAGAAAACTGAAAATTAATGTAATGAAATGGAAATTAATGAAAGTGAGTACATGAATCTTACCATTGGATTATTGCTTTTAATCTTACCTGAAAGGTATCAGTTTCTCCAAACTAGCTAAATTCTTATTTTAATTAACATTAAAAACATGAAGAAGTCAAACTAACCAAAATCCTATAACCCAAAATCATTATTTATTTTATTTACACTAAAGCAAGCAGCAATATGTAAAATGGAATGTTTAGTGCTCAAGGAAATTGAAATTAAAAGAAATGCATCAGAAATGAGAATGTGAATTTGCAGTAACGAATGTTTCTTAAAATATTATAAGTTTCATATAAACTCCATGATTTTATAAATTGTCCAGAATCAAGACCAAATCCAAAATAATAAAATTTAAATATGAAAATAGAGATGTCTTGAATTCCATATTTAATTATGGAATTATATATTTAAAACTGAAATATATAAGAAATCGAAAATGATTTGAATATGCCGCAAATTGTTCATTATTTGCTTTCTTACCATAGTGGTTACCCAAGCTTGCTTTTAAAATAACACATCGCCATATTGGATGATTCGCATCACATGTTTCTTCATCATGCAAGATTTCACCTTTGTTGCTATGCCATATATCGATTAAATGTTAATGATTCAGACGCATGCATTGAAAGCTATCACATCAGAGATTACAAATGGAAAATTGCCGATATGAAAACATGCGATGAGAACATGTGCAATGAAATGAAGCGATCACATCATTAAAGATATATTATATTGGGGATCGGGGAATATTGACATTGTGCTTCCCTTATTTCACATCGCATATCGCAGATTCTGAATTGTGATGTGAGCATAATTAAAAATGCGATGAAGAGATTGCGATATTGGCAATTTCTAATTGGCGATGCTAATCGGCGATTGGTGAATGTTTTGGTACCCGATGTAATACAATATGATTCTTTCGATGCCGATATGCGATGAAGAGTGGACCCGATAGCTTTATGATGAAAATTTAATAACATATCATATTTGAGACATCGACCCTTTTAAAGTTATGCTCCTACCATTATTTGTGATTGAATGGACGCAATATTTTATAAACTTGATTTGAATTTTATATCGGGTCCGAACTTATGTGGTTGTCGCAATATTGGTAAAGGCAATTCACGATAATGGAGTATACTTCAATTGCAAACCTCTGATATGCGAAATGCGATATCGCATATGAGTGAGGTAATACATCGGAGATCTTTTATGAACAATTTGTTATCAACAATGCTAAGAGCTAATTTCGATGAAACATTTCGCTACAAATGGTTGTGATATCATATGAAATGATTGACGAAGATGAATGGGATCGTAGTATTGTGAATATTTTCACTGAAGTATCAACAATATGAAAATCAAATTGAAATGATCAATGAAAGCAAAATTAAAAAATTGCTCAAATTCTAATGAATCACAAAATAAAATTTCCCTGAACCTGTTGCAATTTTGAAATGGGTTTGCTGCTTACTTCCAGTTTTGAAAACAAATGAAATCCTGCAAATAAAACAAAACAAAAATAAAAAATAAACTAAGGAAAAGAGAAACTAATAATAGATGAGAAAGAACATGTGAATGCGTACCTGGAAGGAAATTGTCTGTAGATTTTACCTCATGAATCTTCAAATTCTTCCTTCGATTTATCAAAATTCTGACTTTTTTCAAAATCATCTCATTATTTATTCTAAATCGGAGTGAGAAATCAGCCTAAAATAAGATATGTTTATTCATGTTCAGGAAATATAAAATTTACCAGAAATAAATGTGAAACTATGCTTCCTTTTTTAATTGCAACAACAATTTATTACCTCTGCTCATTCCGAATTAACTTGAGAAAAATCTGTATTGTTATAGTGACTATTCAATAATGCCTTTAGTAAATAAACATGATGCGTATTACAACATCACATAATAAATTAAAGGTCCGAATGGGATTAAAGCCACTAATTGTGGAAAAATGTCAAAACAGATTTGAATGTGTGCACACAGCAAAATGGGCATTCTTAAGGTCATCTTAACAAATTTCGAGGAAGATATTATGAACTTCATATGAATACCACGAAAGGTTAGACTGACTAATAATGATTGATTCAGAATTAAGCTTATCATAGACAGTCATACATTTCATGGGATAATGAGATCATGAAGCTTTTATATCCTCAAAACCTTTATCATATAAATTTCAAAAGAAAGTCTTAGAAGAAAATCTCGAAATTAAGAAAAGTGGCTTTGAGGTGATTGATGCCAAGTGCAACCTTAATTGAATTTAATCAAGACATTATTCAAAATAGACAGAGCAGAGGTATTGTTGTAAGAAATTTAAAAAAGAAAGCAAGAATTAAAATTTTCTGATTGGGAGAATCACTGAACATGTGTGAAAATGGCTGATTGCTTTGTTTTATTTTTAATCTACAAAACTCTTGAAAATAAATTAACTACATAAAACAAACTAACTAAATTAATTCTACTCCTATTCTAACCATATACATGAAAATGACTAGGTATAGTCATATTTCCAGTGTAACCATTCTCTCATTTTTATTCCTACATATATGTACAGTTCAAATGTTTGTAATAAAAATAGAAATCTAATTGAACTAAGAAAATTAAATCTGTAAGTAGAATGTACAACTATTGTTAGAAGCTTATCTAAAATCTCCTTCTCATGAAATTTTCTTTCCAATTGAATACCAATTGGATCATAGAAATCCGGATGAATTTCTTTTAAGGATTGGGAAATATTCAAAGAAAGAGATAACAGGCCATATTGTAGATGTGAGCTTTTAAATTCAAAGGCTTGGAAAAAACTATTAGTGTTATGTGTAAATGTTAAGCTATTGACAATATTCCATAAAGGAAAACTTTCCAAATATTTTTCAAATGAATTAATGAAAAATGGATGGAAATCTTTCAAATGAAATGGAAAATTATTAATTAAATTGGATTGCTGGAAGATTTCTAAAAATACATTCTCTTTTTGATACTGCTTTTGGGAAGATAGAAGCTTTTGATATTTATGATTATAATATGAAACTTCAATTTCCCAATATGGCAATGCATCAATTGAATGTTTGATAGTAAAGTGCTCAATATGCCAGCGTAATGTATCAAAATTTTGAAAAATAAAATCAGAAAACAAATCTAAATTTGAAAGAAAAAACAAAAATGAAATCTCTATTGATACAACTAATGTTACAGCACAATCGGGATCGTTTTGAAATAATTTCTTTTTCACAAGGATTGGCCAGAATTATGGAATTTGAGTAATTTCGAATTCCAACTTGTGAATTAGAAAAATATTTATGATTATGAACAGGAATGAAAGCTTGATCATGATATGAATCATAAATTGGAATATTTTCTCGAATAGTGAAATCATGAAGATGATTATCTGCTTTAGAGTGAGGATTAGTTGGAATAATTTCTAAATTGAAATGTTCCTCATTTTCAGATGTTATTTGAATTTTCTCATGAGGATTTTCTTTAGAAGAATAGAAATCAACATCCTCAATGTCAGAGTAATTATCATAAATGACTTCACAAAATTCTCTAGAATTCCCTTCAATCTTATCCAATATATCCAAACACGGAGGAACAAGAATTTCATGTTCATTAATGGCAAAAGAATGATCATTAATTGCTTCTCTATCTTGATAAAAATTTAATGGTAATTCATTTAAATCAGCCTCTGTATTTTCTGAAATATCATTAACACCCAGAGGGGAAATTTTACCATCATAAAAAATATCAGGATAAAGGGAAAAATGTGAATATGAAATAACGCAATTAAAAATGTCTCGGTTCAAGAACTCTTGTGCATTATGATTATTGTAAATTTTAGATTCCATATCATTCCTTAGCGTGCACATGCTTTCTTGAAGAAGATTGCTTTGCTGCTCTGATTTCAGCATTTGTTCACCATGGAAAAATTCAGAAATTTGTACAGCAGTTTGCATGTTATTATTTACTTTGATTGTTGCTTGCACTTGCTGATTTGCAATCTGATTTTCTGAATTTAATACAGAGAAACTTTCAGATTCTAATGCAGGTCTTTCTCCAAAATTGTTGTTGTTGTCTTCTTGCATTTGATTAGAAATATTTTCCAAGCTTTGTGAAACCTCTTCATCACAATTTATTTGCACATCGAAATTGGATTTCTCATTTATATTAGAAGGGGATGGAACAAAGCTTGAACTAATTTCATATGGATCGGGACTAGGGGGAAGGGAATAATTATGTTCAAACCAATCTAGTGATTCTTCTTTCATAGGTTCATCTTTGAAATTAAATTTTAAACAATTCAAATGAAGTCGAATATTAAAATCTCTAACAGACTCATTTTCATTTCGTAGATATTCAATCTCATCACATACCTGATCATAATCATAGTGGTCAAATTTACAAACAAAAATTGTAACAAATTGATCCCAGCTGTGAATTGAGGCAACTGGGAGAGTTTTACACCAGTTTCTGGCTTCTGCCGCAAATGTGAGAGTAAAAATTCTGCATAAGATACCTTCATCAATTCCTTGAAAATCATAATTTGAAACATTATGAATAAATTGAAGAACATGATTAAAAGCGGAAGAATTTTCCTTACCATTGAATTTCACCTGAGACAAGAGTCTTACCACTTCGGGTGGAGTATTGGAAGATGCACGTCCATGGATACAACTCCAAATTGGAAGTTTAAGAGGAGCCATCGTGATTAAATAAAATGTTAAAATTGAAAAGACTCCAACAGACAACAATTTTCAGCCCTCTTTCTAGCGCCAAAAATGTTGAAGCCTCGAAAATCGCTGCTACAACATTGGGGAATAACCACCCGGTCCGGACCTTAATACAGCTCCTTCTCTGTTTATGATAGTGGCTCCGACTGGTTTAACTAGATCGAGTTACCTTTTCCCTATCGCTATTGGTTTATGATGTTTCCTTAAATACCAATAGACAGGGATATCAGATCAATTCTTCTTGCTGATCAGGCAAGAGAATGACCCTTAAGCTGATTTGGGTTCAGCCAAACCACAACTAAGATTTTGCCTCTTTGAGAAGAGGACTTAAAAGAATGTGAATTTAATATAATTTCAAACTTATTCTATAATGCAAGCAAAAAGAAACTAATCTAAATCCTATCTCAATCAGGTAGATGAAAATCTAACCCAACTAAGAGCAAGATAATTAAGTAATGAGGATTAAAATATGTCTAGCTTTTAATTAATGTCAAACCAATGAAGAAATTCAATTTAGCTCACATTTGTGAGTACCAAAACATATTCTATTGAGACCATTTGACTGAAATAATAAATCAACAACACTCCGGAAGAAATTCACAAAAATGATATTAATTATCAAATCAATCAAGCCAATAATTAAACAATAATATGTGGAAGAAATTCACAACATATTATTATTTAAAAAATCAATTTTGTAAGACAGATTTCTGAGCAAATCGTTACTCAGAAATCAGAGTTAAATCCATAAGAACAGAGATACATAACAATTTGAGACAAATTATCCATATCAACAGAAATGCATAAACATGAATAAAATGAAACAACAATTTTATTAACATAAAAATGAAACTGATATTTGATACAGAAATGCCAAAAATACCAGTTAATTGAATCTACTTCTCTAATCCTGGTCTCTAACAGTACTTTACGTTACTTGAATTTCTGCTTTCAAGACTAGAGCTGCAGAAATGCAAACTCTGCCCATCATGCATAATTCAAGATATAAAGAATAAACCCTCATTAATGTTCAGATCTGAAGATTTTCTCTCCTCCCCATCTACAACTCTAAATTCCTATAACAGAAATGCTTTTAGAAGTTTGGAATTGCAGAGGAGAGCAACCCCTATTACATTCTGAAATCTCATATTTATAATATTTGCAAATGAATTCTTGAGATGAAAGTTTGTTGAAGAGAAATCTGCCCAATCCAATTTTATTTGCTCAAAATTCCCATCTTTAATTGCTGGAGCATTCTCATTGATTGAGGTCTTTTTTCTCCATATATCTTCTACTGTTTTCCTGCAAAAAGAAATCAAAATGATTTAAAATGTAACAATAAAATCAAAATACTATTTCTGGCATTAAAACAAATCCAATCAAATTTAATTTAAATAAATCATTAAAAATAAAATATAAGCTCTCTATTGATGCCTGGGATGTTTTAATTAGCCAAGGATATTATTGACAAATGAATCTGCAATTAGAAGAGGCTTGGACAAATGAAAATGCAGAAAATAAATCAGAAAATTGATTTTGTTTTAGAAATTCGGAGCTTGATCTTATGCATGATTTTTGACCCAATTAATGACCAAATCTATTAGTGGAACCTCCTCAGAAATGTTCTCCTTGATTTTATCTTTCCAATGAGCCGTCCTAGGCCTCATTTGGCTAAGTAAAACTCATTCTATGAGCCTCCAAAATTGACAAGTCAAAACTAGTATAATTCTGGAAATTCTATTGCTGGGCTAAAAATCAGAATTTAAATTAAAAAATTAATCCTAAATTAGAATTCTAATTAACTAATAATTAATTCTAATTTAATTATTAATTATGAACTAAACTAATTAATTAATAAACTATGTATTAATTAATATCTAACTAACTAAAATATTAATTATTTATAAACTAATTAATATAAATAATATTTAAATTTTAATTTAAATCAATTAATTAAATATTATATATTAATTACATTAAATATTAAATATTATTTAAAAAATATAAACTAACCTACCTACACTAAAGCTCCATTAATCCAAACACTAACTTACTCTCCACTACCATGAATGTTAAACACTCCACCCATACGTATCATTCAAATATTAAAACCTATGCCATATGTTTGTGGAGGGATAAGGTGAGTGGAGGGTGACGTGAGGGGAGGGTGATGTGAGGGTGAGTGAGGTGGAGGTACGGGAGGCATAAGGGAAAAACAAAAACTTTATAATAAAACTTTTTAACACATCGCATATTGCCTTATCGCAATATCGTAGTTTGTCAAACGTGCATTATATAAAAGTTGCGATGTGTTCCGATATTGCGATATCGCGATATGCGATGTAAATTTTATTTTTTATATATATATATTTTAATATTAAGTTTTAATTTTAATTAAATTAATTATATTTTATTATAATAATTAAATTAATTAATGTTTTAAAATTTAATGTTAAATATCAGTTTTTATGTTTTTATTTTGGTTTTATTTTGATGATGTTTAGTTTAGTTATGAAATTTTCTAAACTACAGCCACTCCGAAAATAAATAAAAAGAATAAAAATAACATTTTTAACCCAGACTAGATAAATGATGGGACTTCAAAGGAGTGTCATTTTCAAACTAGTTGACCAAATGAGGCGAAACAAGCGTCCATAGGAGGCTTATAAAAAATCGATTCTAACAAAGCAATCAAAACAAGAATCGAAAGAAAATGAAAAATTAACAAAAGCGTAAGATAATCAGCTAAATAAAATCTTAAAATATGCTTAGCCAAAATTTTATAGAAAGGGTCTCCATTATTTGAAGTGAACAAGTCAAAAATGGGGGGGTTGTGTTTTTACCACAACACGACCATACTAGGGAAGACTAACATTTTCTTCAAAAATATTTTACAGGTTCAGATCTGAGCTATGATGGTGGACATTGATCAAACATACAAAAGTTAAAATAATCCACCTGACGACTCCAATGTCCAAGATCCAGAACTTCAAAGTTCAAAAGAAACACTATAACCAAAAAATCCATATTCCAAATCATTAATGGTGATACAAGATGACAGGGTCTGTGGCAAACCTTTCATCTCATGAGATTTTCAATGAATTCAGGGATGGCTTGTTAGAATTTTAGCTTGATGAGGATTTTATAAGCGTTGTCTTTCTTCTTTTGAAATCAAGAAAATATTCTCCTAAACTTAAAATATGTGTTCTTGAGATAATTTCTGAAAAAATATGAAAATGGCATTAAACTTTTGCATTCTCAAATTCAGTCTTATAATTTCCGAGATCCTAAATAATTCTTGGAAAATCTTCCTTCTCCAAAGCAAGAATAAATTGTACTACCTTTTGACTTGCAGATTGAGGATGATTATTCTTTCAAGCACAAAACTGAAGAAATGTTTTAAGGGTTTAATATTAAGAATACAACTAACCAATTGGTCATTGAAGGCCTAGAAGCACAAATCATACATTATGCTTTTGATGATCCTATAGCAAAATATATGGAGAATATTTTTAGCTCAAGTCTACAAAGATGTTTTCTCTATGAGGATAAAATATATCAGCAATTGCCATTACACATCATATATTTGATTATGAAGACACATGATCAAGTTATGCTTCCAAGTTTGATGACAAGCAGTCAAATTATCCATTCATTTCGACAACTACTTGACTGACTTCATTGGCATTTTTGTATTACCTAATTCAATAAAATTATCAGTAGATTAGAGTAGGTAGATGAGTGCAAATAAGCTCAGAATTCTGAGCATCTTTTCATTTTTCAATTTTCAATTTTCAGCTAGTTTTGAAATAATTCATTAAAATCTGAATCCAAGGAAAAGGCCCTAAGATATTGATGATTCAGTAGTTTAGTTTGAAGGTTGCAATACCTTTTAGTCTCAAATCAGATTTCAATTTGCAGAAAAAGGTGTAAATTCAGTTCAAGAGTTTCAGTCACATAGATTTTATAACAAAGAAAATGCATGTTTGGGATTGGCTCAAAGGATCAGGCTACTAGTCGACAGTGTTCTTGATATCGCACAAGGAGATGCCATCCCCATGTGAAGCCACTCTTAGGGTCCTATAAATATAGGATTCATGATTTTTGAATTGACTTTGACAGTCTTGTAAATATGTACATACCTTGCTTTTTGCAAGTTGTTTTCCCATATTTTGAAAATAATGAATAATAAAAAATGAAAAAATGGGTAAAAAGTCCTAAAAGAAAGATAAAAGGACTTAGAAAAATGTAAACCCCAAAAGAAAAAAGAGATAAAAATAAGACCTGAAAGTGAGCAAGTCCAAATTCCACTACTTTTACTTTACTGCAAATAATAATGATTATGTGCAGAGTGTCAATAAATGCCATAATCCATGATCAGTTAAACAGTTTTATCTTAACTTTTCATGTTTTAGATAGTGAATAAAGATTTTTCAAATAGTTTAAAATTGACAGATCAGTAGATAGGTATAGAATAATGAGGAGCTCAACAGTTTAATCTGAGCCCTTAGATTTAATAAGGTAGATCTAGATAGTTTTATGCTTTGAAAGAAAATGTTTTAAGGTTGCAAGTCTAAATGCACCTACAAAATGAAGAAAAAATGTTAGAAATACAGTTGGGTAGGTAGAAAGCAGTTGGAAAATCATGTAATAAAGCATCAATAGGCAAAATCACTAATTTCCCCTCCCCTATAAGTATTCAGTATTCTAAACTATCAGTCTAAAAGGCTCAGAGCATTTCTCTGACTTCTGTTGGGACCGAACCTAAGGCTCGATGACTGGTTAGTTAAAAATATTGAATCCCTGCATTGAATCCACATTTCTCAGCATTTACCCTTCATTCATACATCAAAACCCCTTTTTCCTAAGTAAAAAACATTCCTACTTAGTAAAATTGTAACCCTAAAATAATTAACTTCATTCCTTTTAAAATCATTCATAAAACCCTCAAAATTACATTTATCCTAAGTATTTAAGTGAAGTAGTATAAAAGATGAGCAATGCTTTATTTTTATACTTTACTTAGAGATAATTTGTGTTTTGCTTCCTTTTACTATCCCTTTTTCATATTAACACCTAACTTATTATATTAAATCCCTAACTACACCCTCCCATATATATTAAAACCCTTATATTAAAATAAACTCCAAAACCCATTATTTTAAGTTTAGACTGAAGTTAAATATCCCCATGTGCGTAAATATATAATACCCCACCCAATTACCCATTGGTCTAAACCTATCCTTAAATAAATATCCCGCCACATGTAGTTTAAACAAGTGTGTATTGCATTTGATAAAACTATATAATATATAATAAGCCTACCCACATATGTTTTTATTTGAAACATTTCATAGATGTTTTAAATTAAAAAATTATATTCGCCATATAACAATAAACCTTTCCCTTCCCCATCATATAACCCAAGTTTTTGAATTAAACCAATGTCTATTTATAAATTCAAAACCCATTGCGCGCATATAATAAACCTCGGTCCCACCTATCATTCCAACGCAACTCCCAAACTAATCTGGATCGTTCACGTTCAACTCTCAAATCCGACGGTTGACATCCCAAATCACGTGGAAAAGATGCATATCATCTAAACTCCAAAGTTATGCGAAATGGGCGGTTTCACACTTTTATCTCTCCTCCATGCGGAAAATTCCTACTAGATCGCATTCGTTCCATCCCAAACCACTTACCACTTATAACCAGTGCAATAACCGCATATGGTTTTCTGCCTCACGCTCCAAACCGCCTATGCTCTGATATGATATGCGTTCAATGCCGATACTGTTTTAAGACTAAAAAATTATAAAAACTTCGTATTGCATGCATTTGAACCCTTTTCTGCATTATCTATCCCTTTTCAAACCTTTTCCGACTCAAAAATCGAGCACCATTACACCATTTTCACACTCAAAGAACTTGAAAGCCATTGAAATTGTTGCCAAGAACATTGGAAGCGTCCAATCGACCTCCAAAAAACCTTCAATAGCCATCAGAAAAGCCTGTCCGACGCCTCAGAAAACCTATTTCAAGACCTAATACCTGCAAAAACAGGTATTCCTCAAGAAAGTAACCTTCTCGTCATCAAAAAGAGCTATTTTTGTCAATATTGAACTTTGTGAAGCCTATTTCTCTACAGAAAGACCTTAATTACCTTCAAAGAGTGTATTTGTTGTAGAAACCCTTTGAAAGATTCAAATTATTTTACCAATGCTCAGAATCCCGAACTGTTACACTCAATTACTCAATGCCAATAGATTTGAACCTCCACAGCCAAATCTCATTGCACAAGTATTTCCAAAGCCTTCAATCACCTCCTTGCAGACCAGGGTTTTATTAACAATTGTTTTGTTTTGCAGGTTATTAGCAAAAAACGAATTTGGATAAGCAGTGTAATACTAGTTAAGACCTGTTTACTCCAATAATTTACAAGGAAATGAATTTTAAATGATGTTTCTAACAAAAGATTCTAGGCAGCAGAACATAAATAAGTCATTTACACAGAGAAAGACAAATTTGCACAGTGAATGGTAAAATTAAAGTAATAATTCACAGTGACAGTGAAAACATAACAATAAAAGAGCATCAGATTTAAAGTGTATCAGATAAAAGTCATGGAAAGATTCAGATGATGAAACTTACTGAGACAGGGTAAAAGTGAAAATGTAACAGAGTAGTCAAGGTAAAACAGTAAAAGTAAAAATAGATACAGTAATGGTTAAACAAAGGTGAAAATACTTTCACCAACAACAATGAAGTTTATCCGAAGTGAAATTAAAAACAGTTAAAAGAACAGTAAGGTTAAAAGATGAAAATAGAGAAAGAAGGGACATTTTTGCAGAAATTTCTTGTTTAAGTCATTATTTTGAAGAAACTATTGTGACCAATCCAAGATGAATTTTTCAAAACTGAAGGATTTTTATGTTCTTAAGATGTCCAACTACAAAAACCTCTCTCACTTTTCTAACAGCCATTATGGATTTGGAAATATTAAACAATATTTGGAAGCACTTTTTACAGAAAATTCCTGTTAAGTCATCATTTTGCAGAGAATATTGTGTCCAATCAGAAATACATATTACAAAACTGAAGGCGGTTTTTGTTCCTAAGAGACCCATCTAAAAAAACCTATCCCACTTTTTGCACAGGTATTACATAATGGGGTATACATGCATATATTTACAACCTATTTTTCATACTGTCGAAAACTATGTTTTACATTTCTTTATGCGGAGCCTATTGTGAACAGCTGGAGAAGAATTTTAGGGACCTGAGAGAGGTTTATCTCAAAAACATATTTATCTACAATAAACTCTTTCACTTTTTACATATCTATTTTTGATTGAGAAATAAAAAGGTCTCATTGGACCCCAAGTATGCAAAATTGCTGGAGTAGAATGCACAAAGGAAGGAGACATTTAGTGACTTGGATACCTCATCATCAACTAAGAGTTGAGATCAAATTCGAATTCTCCTCTTTGTCATCACCTATCCATAAAAAATAGTTCCAAATTGATTCATTAGTTTTGAGTGTCCTTTACTTAAGTTTTATTTATGTAAAACAGTTTGAGATATTTGTAAACCAATCTTGATATTTTTCAAGATATTTTAGTTTAGAAATTGTATAAATACCTCATCCTTAGAATTATTTTTTGTGGAATAAGATTGTTGGAGATTACTATAGATATTTTGTTGACTTGAAGGCTTTGGATATCGATTTTGAGTAGAAGACTGGATCAATTATTTGGCATCATACTTCAGGATCCCTGTGATAAGCTCTCTGGAGTGAAGTACTCTATGAAACTTGTCATTGTTATCTTATTTTGTTACATGCATACATTTGTGTTTTAATTCTAAATCTGAATGTATAACTAGGAGTATTACTACAGGACATGTTAATAGCACCCTTTTTTAACTAGTTATCATTTCTTTGTTTTCTTCTAATTTCCAGTGTAGGGAATTCTTAATTGCTCCCTCTCCCATTTGACCTCTATCTTCTACTTCCCTTTTCCGGATCAAAGGATTCTTAAGTGCCCTTTATCCCAATCATACCATCTCAAAAACTAATTTTCCAAGATCTGCAAGGGTTATCTATCTTTCCCTACAGACATTTGACCTTTTACACCTTGATCCTAGTTCTGTTAGCTTAACTTAGACTCCATAGCCCAATGGACAAGTATATTTCCCTCTATCTACCCTCCAAGTGAAATTTTCCCACCAAATCCAAAAAAACCAAACCAAATATGCACTTTCATAGCTAGCCTAAAATTCACAAATTAAAACAAAGTTAAACTTTAAAGAGAGAGCCCTCTCCCTCTGTGAACCCTAGGAAGGCTAGATCCTAGAGTTTGAAGTATGTTTGTGGTTACCTCTAGTATTCTTTGACTAAAAACCAAAATCCCACAACTTAAGAATTTACTGGAGTGATAATAGTAGTGATAACATTAGCTGTTATAAAATTATCAGCATGCTTTCCATCTAACGATTATTGGATTGGAGCCTCCTCCCTATGTGAGTTTTATTCTTCATGTTTGTAATAATAGGGGAAAATTTTGAATTTACTATCCTCCTCTAACACAAAATTATTTCATTACATCCAATGGGGGAGATACAATAAGTGGGAAAAATAGGTGCTTCAACTTGTTACACTGCCTTATAGTTTGGATTTGGGTTAATTTACATAGGTATCTAGAGTCACAGAGGAGGGTTACTTGGTGGCACATTACAATAAAGTTACAGTTGTTTATGTTGCACGAGTAACTATATAGGTAATTTTCCTAGAAAAGAGGTTCTATGTAATCCTTGAGGCCACGAAAATTTTGATTCAAGGGAGAGGGTCGCTAGGGTCAAGGTGTAGGGTATTGAATCGAAGAGATGTTAGGAAGCTTCCAAGGAATTATAGAATACTACAATTACTGAGGAACTTGCTGAGATTATACATATTAGTCCAGATATTGAAAGAATACAATGGGCATTAAGCCATAGCTGGCGGTCAAATCTATCATGATTTCTTAGATCCAACAAAATATGTTGGCACAATCTCTTCACTTGATTCCTTGAATATCACTTTTAACCCTAGCAATGATGGGCAGTGTTTTGTCGAATGATATTGTTCACAAATGTTACATATTTTCGCATTATAAAGTGGGAACTCTTTGAGGGGATGCTTCTTCCTATGGTTGGGTAAAAATATTCAAAGAGATTTCTTGGCTTCAACATGCTTTTGTTTCACCTATAACATATCCAATTGAGAAGACAGAGAAATGATAATATTAGTCTTAAAATTTTCAAATAAATTACTGATTTATACCCTCATTACTCTATCATTGGTCAATTTTTATATCCTAGTAGAAGCATCTTGTGTGAAAGTTATACTCCTTGATGATCCTCTTGAGCTCCTCAAATATAGTGTGACTATGTCATCATAGGGATCCTTTGATATTTTCCCTTATCCCATGAGGCTTAATGTATCCAAAAAATCATCCCTCATTTCCCGGATTAGAATTTATTTAAGATATATTTATCCAAATCACTACGCTTAGACCTTTGTAAATTGTATTGGAGATGCTCAATATAATCTCCCAGAATCTCATCCTCATTCTAGGACATTCTAGAAATTTCCTCCCTTTGCTCTTTAGTCCTGTAATAATCTTGGTATTTTTCCTATAAGGTTTTCTTCATGTCATCCCAACAAGAAATAAACACACCACCAAGTCCTATGAACCATCTTAACACACCTCCCTTCAAAGTATGAGGGAATAACTTTAGTTTCTAGACATGTGAGGTGTATTCATAACTCTGGCACAAAACATCGAATTCGAAATAATAATAATAAAATTTAAAAATTAATAAATGTGTGTGTGTGTGTGTGTGTGGATCTTCACTAGCCATGCCCTAAAATTTTGGGAGGGCTGACAAAGGAATGTTATTCATTGGAGATTGTCAGAGGAGCTTCTTGATAGGGAATTCAAAGGTGGCAATTTTGCCGTATGCATTTGCAATCACCATCTAATTATTCCACAAAATTCAGGGGTTATACAAAACAGCTTCAGGTACTCATTTTCCACCTAGTTGTGAATTTTTTTATGAATGCTACTCAGGTTGCCTTACAACAATCCCTGAGTCTCGAATAGATTTATCAAGCAGTTGCTTGTTTTTCAAACTTGGGTCTCAGTGTTCAAAATTTTGTCCATTTGTATATATTTGTCCTTCCAAAAATTCTTGGTATTCACCTTCTACTGATGCAGATGATTTAGAGATTCTTGGACTTGCTTCTGAGATAAAGGGTTCATAGGATTATATCTCCCAAATATTTTCTCCCAATACAGATAACCCTTGAGATTTCATCCTTTGAGGAATTGTCCTGAAAGTGGTTGATTTATGGGATATATTTTTTGAAAATTTAATCTTGGGGAAGATGATTATGCCTCTAGTTTTGAAATCAGTTCCTGGATAAATGTCACTTATCCTAAGTATTGATTTATACTTCCTCTAATTCCCCTTCTTCCTACATAGTTTGTATTTTTGGGATGCACCATGTTTCCTTCTTATCTATTCATGCATCTGACATATCTTATTTCACATTAAAAACAATGTCAGTTGTGTTTTTATGCATTTAATAACCTCCTCGGAAAATGTGCCAAAATGTTGGGAAAATTAATTGTCTTAATTAAACAATTCATTCGCTCACACGTAATAATCAACTAGGATAAGTTTATTTATTTCAAGGTTATCAAGCATAGTATATGAAAGTAACATTTACCAACTGACATTAACTAGTTCCTAATTATCACTATGCTTTCCTTCTACAAGAACTTAGCCCTTAATCAAAACACAAGATTATTGTAACTATTCACACGTGTAGGAATGGAAATCAATTCAAATAAAGATATTATTGTCAAACCCACACTTGCATGAAAAATGAATATATGGAAATGGAATCACTCTTGCAGAAAGGAAAGAGTATTCATCTACTATAGGATGACTCTTATAGAAAAGTAAGTGGCACTCCTTGAAATTGATTCCTCACTTGTGTAAAATCATTCAACCACGACCACACACAATCATCAACCCTTATGCTAGCATTCAGAAATAAAAAACAATTAATCAAATCCATAATAAATTGTATTAGTTTGTGACAATAACTAATTAATATTTTGTAACCACACTGAGTTGTAAATTTGTAGCAACAATTAAACAACAGTAACAACACATAATTAAAGTGGATCGATCCAGTGTTAGTTATGATGGAATTAGATATACCTATATTCAAGTATTCTACAAGCTAACTCAACCAAGCAATAACAACAATATATCAAGCAAGAAATCAGTAACAATAGTAAACTGAAATCACAGGAATTGAAATGCCACAACCTACAAGTGAATTAATTAAACTACACTATCTATAGACACAATGATCCCTACTAATGAGGAGGGTATTTCCTCCTTAGCATGGAGTTGGTAAAATTACAACTCATGTGCTAGCACAGTAGATCATAAAATTAACAATGAACTTGCAGAAGATTTCATTAACTTTCAAAGAAATAAATGCATGGTATTGAAAACAATAATGGTGTCCCCTGCATGGGGCAGAGAGATCCCTTCTTATAATTTTATCTCCTCTATCTAATCTTGGTATCATATCATCATGAATAACCATAAGAATCTTTTGACTCCCAGGCTATTCGAATAATATTAACTAAAAGTATTTTCTTTAAAACAAGTTACCACAAATTATCTACAAATAAATTCTATGCCATAAAAAGTGCCTCATTTTAGCAAGTCACTAAAATATTGGGAATCGTAACTGTTATGGAAAAATTGGTCACTTTGTCAAGAAAATTCAATCCCCTACTACTGCAGTGGTCTAGGTTAACCCTGCTAAGTGACAACGTACACATCAACTCCTGAATATAGCATTATGAATTGGGTCAACGCAGAACAGAGTATCAACATCAAAATACCAACAAAGCTTTTGGTCTGTTTTAACAACTTCACAAAATCCTATAAAAACAACATCACATTATCTCGGAAAAGGTAGTAGCAACATCCTGGCTAATAGGGTTATCTTGTAAACATTTTCTTTATCATGTTGTCAATAAAGACACTCAAAAAAATTATCCTCTCATCAAATGCAAGAAAAATTGCATAAGTTAAAGTGACATGAGAAAGTGGCAGACCTTAGTAAAAAGGATAATCAAATAAATAAAAAGATGCAAATATGAAGGAAAAAATGGTCAAAAAGGTAAATAAAAGAGTGGTGAAAAGGATGCCAATAATTGGGCCCAACGCCGATCACTATAGTTAGTAGGGAATGCCTACTGGAATTCACCTTTAATGGATGTGGTCATCTTGACATCTTCCCTCATTTGCTTGTATCTTGAAGATTTTTGTCCCTTCCTCTTGAAACTAGTTTTATCTTTCTTTCTCCAATATGATTAGAATTCATCCTGATGCTCAAACTGATCATAGCAGTAATTGGCCTTTTGCATGGTATCCTCCAAATTTCTTCACTCATTAAACTCAAGTTTTCCTTGGTAGGACTGTGATAACCCACTAAGGTATCTTTGGATCTTCACCTTCTCGTCCTTTATATATGGCACATACCTCAACAACTCCAAAAAATTGTTACTATAAGCGTCCCAAGTGAGTTGTCCTAGATTATGCTCATGGAAATCCTTAATTTTGTTGTCATAATACCTCTTAGAAAGGTACTACTCACAATTTTTTTTTCTCAAATTTCCTCCATGATAGTCCCTTTCTCTAATTCCCTTAACATTTCTCAAGTCTTCCTAACATATGTCAACTTTTCCCTTTTGACTAAAAATGGATACTCTAGTATTCATGTTTTCATAGTAGTCATGGACTTTGAAGTATTTATTCATTCCCAATAACTAGGCTTCTACCTCTTCAACCTTCTTAATTTTTCTCCATCAAAGGTGGGGGGATTTTCCTTCCTGAACTCTTCTAGCGTTGTGCTCCTCTCAATTCTCCTTTTTTGATGGTGTCTTTTGGTTGCAGCACTAGATGACTGGTCATGGCTACTTGACTCCCTTTATGGCATCCTAAGTGGATTTTCTCCCCTCGCTTTGTCTTCACTTGATTTCCTATGCCTTTTTCTTAACATGTTTCCTTCTACCCTATTGGTTTCAAATCCATGCTTTTAGATCTCAGATGGGATTTGCATGGATTTTTGTCTGCCTAAATAGTTGGCACCAAGCTCATGTTTATTTTATCTTTTCATCTCTAATAAGCTCTACAAAATCATTGCATTCACCTCTTCTTACCTTTCTTGTGCTCTAGCAATCCTTTCATTATCTGCTTTGCAACTTCTTAATTCATCTATCAAACCCTTGAGGGTCTTTCTCCAATCAAGGGAATTTTTATCTAATATTTTTCCCACTAGGTTCTCTTCCTGATGATGATAGGATCTGAGCATGTTGTACTCTACCATTATGTTTCTTCTTCCTCTATTTCTTGTTGGAATTTGAATCTTCGTATGTGTTTTCACACACATACAATTGTTAATTAAATTTGGCTTGAATATACTATTTTATCGCCTTGGTCTATCAACACTTAAGCATGTTGATTTGAAGTTGATCACAAAATCAAAACCCATTTCAGTATGCATATTAGAAGAGAAAATAACATATTAGTATTCTATCAAGGTTAGCAACCACAAAAACTACAAACCAAAAGTCAACATATGTGATAATTAATCTAGTGTATTAAATTTTATCATTTTTTTGTGAGCCTCTCCAGGTCCAATGTTGAACCTTTTCTTTAATTTCACTCTGTAACAAAGCTCGAAATTTTAATCCCAATGGTCCAGTATTGAACCTTTGTTTGATTATCACTCTATAACAGAGCCTCAAATTTTAATCCCAAAGGTCCATTTTTGAACCTTTTCTCTGATACCTCTGTAGTAGCAAAGCTCTAAATTTTCTATTTTAAGGCCCATCCAGTCTTAGTATTGAATCTGGGATCTGAAACCACTTTGTAACCACACTCCCACCACCCACCCCCCGCCCCCCCCCCCCCCGATCTTACCTTGGGTTGTGGAAGGTGTTACATGCTTTCTTTAACATGGCCCCCAAGGTATATTACGAATATGGGGTTCTAAAATGCCTCTTCTCTCAAGTTTGCAAAAAATAGATTTTCACCTCACCATTATACTAACCTCATCAAGATCTTTCCTACAATATAAAATTTATCTCAATCTTAGTCCTGGATCAAAATTTATACTCATTTCAAGTCAGCCTATTAAACAAGGTCATGTCATTATATTATCTACATGACACCCACCTAGCCTCCACGTAACCCTAAAAATTAATCACAATGGGGCTGCCATGCAAGGCCCATGCCAAGCTGACTCGGCCACTCATTCATATTACAACTCGTGGCATACAAAAACTAACCCATGACTGGGTAATGGGTGGTGTTCAATGGCAGGGTTCTATTTTGTTGAATTTTGGGTAGTTGCGAGAGGTGTTCCCCAACGACATTAGCCAAAAAAATAAAGGAAAGGAAATTCAAATTTAAATCTCAAGTCAACTCAAAAATTGGAGGGAAATTTTTTTAATATTGCCCCCAAAAGTCAAGTCGGTGCAACTTTATGCCCCACCTCTTGGGGCACCTTATAACACTATAAAAAGGGAATTATCCCTTTGCATTTGAGACATAGTATTTGTGAGGAATCACAAGGAAAGAAAGCCATGGATTAGGTTGAAGGAATGAGTTATATTTTTGTGCATAAAAGGAAGATGTGTATACTTCTATGTTGGATGAGGAAAGGGAAAAACATGAACATATTATGTTGTTATTAAAGAATATAAGATTGGAGCTATGTTCTATCTAACCAAATTAAAGGTTTAAAAAGTTTTTTCTATGAGGGTCGAAGCCCTAGAAAGAGGTAATAAAGTAGTTGATGTTCAGGACTAAGATACTAAGGTCGCCAATCGAGGCCTCAAGAAGTAGGTCGTAGGCCAGAAAGGGAAGGATCGAGAGACCTATGAAGCATGGGAGTAGGACCGAGTTATCTTAGGGTTGAATAAAGGCAAGAAAGGCTAGACAAAGAGCTATTGTTCTATATTTATTTTTTAAGACTAAAAATTTACTTTGTTGAATTATTAATTTCTCCTAAGAAAATATTGGTGGGTTTTTCCCTAGTTTGGGTTTTCCTAGGGTAAAATTTTGTGTCTCTTGTGTTTGGTTGTCTCTTTATGATCTTATTGGAATTATTGTATTACTATCAATATATTTTATGTGTAATTTCTTAATGACATAAGATCTTTGGATTAAGAAATCATAGGAAATCAATTATAATATTAGAAGATCATGAAAATTCAGCATGGTATTAGAGCAAGGAAGGATTTTTTCCAAAAAAGACGAGGTTGTTTTTTATCTAAAATATATCTGGAAGGTTGATTTAAAGGTTATGTTCAAGGGACAAATATCTATCCAAGATTTGGAGAACAACTTCAGGCCTGAGGTAGAGCACCCGAGTTAGAAAAAATTGTCTACATATGATGGACTTTTCCAAACTTGTGAATTTTTCACCGTTATGGTTTCATTCGAATTTAATGGAAATATTTTGGTTCTATTTGAATGATCCATTGGTAAAATGACGTGTTTCAAGTGTAATCGAAAAAATTTTAATTCTGGTTGAGTTTGCATGATTAACTAATTTTCTCTTGTTGACAGCTCAATTGCGGATGAAAATATTTGGTTTGATCATGAATGGAGTTATATAGTTTGAATGAATATGTAATGATATGTCTCTAGTCCGCATTGATCTATATATTATGGTTTGAATATGATATAAATTTGGTATGGCAGAAGTCTAGTTGAGGGTATCGCTTATGATTTTGTGATGGACCAATGGTTATAACAATTGATTGGCAGCCTTGGCAAGATCGGACGAGGCCCAAAATTTTCCAGTGGCAAAGCTTTGGTGGAAGTTTTGTGGGACCAATAACAAAATTGATATGAAGTGATCAATCCCTAGTTACATGGCTATTCCTTGTATCAACAATAACGAATTTCAGTTTGTCACCGTGGCCTATATATATATATATATATATATTGGATATAGACCACGGTGACAAACTAAAATTCGTTATTGTTGATACAAGGACTAGCCATGTAACCAGGGATTGATCACTTCATACTCATAAGTTGAAATGACGAATATTATTAGCGAAATAAGAAGTCTACAGAGGTGGATTAATTTCTCAAATGGTCAAAATTGGCTAGAATTCGGGAAAAACAATTTCAAGAAATAATGTAGTAGCAGTGTTTGAATCATATTTTTGATGGTGGAAATGGATTCAGCACCATCAAAAGCTTTTAGGACACCCAAAATCTTGAAGTTTGACAGCAGTGACTTGGATTTTCAAAAATCTCTGTCAGATTCTATTAAAATCTTGCCTAAATTTCCATGATTTTCAGGGAAAAAAACAAGTTGGTTGGACTAAGGCTTAGCGAAAGCCTAGTATGGAAAACCCTTACACTTTTTATGTTGTGCAAGGGATCATGCCTTTTTTTTATGTTATACACGTGTATACGTCCATTATCGTGGATCTACATCATGTGTGCCAAGTCTGGAGGTTTGATTTACCACAGTTTATGTGGAGTCTGGAGTAACCACAAGTGTAGAAGTTTATAATCACTAATTTTGTTCTAAATGTCTAATCATCTTTTCAAGTCGATTGCATTGAGTCTAAAAAATTGAATACCCATGTCGTTTATGCCGAGTCCAGAATATTTATTGTATAAGACAGCCATGTGGATCGACCTGTAATCCCATGGGCATGGATTAGTTGGACGAAATTTCATTACCATAAAACAATTTGCATTGTGCAATGATACAATTTAAATTGGAAATATTAATCAATAAGGCATTTGTATACATCATGTTGCATGTTTGTTTGTTCCTTTATTTTATTTCGTGGATGTTATTATGTCGCATCATTTACACTATCCAATGAGATTTTTGAAAGGCGCCCAGAAATGTTCTCTTTGTAGAAAATTTAATTTATTATATAGTGGCATCTGATTCTTTTAATGTTTTGAGTATTTATTGATCCAAATCAAAATCCAGATTAATTTGGGCATTCACGACTCAGAGTCGAATACCGCCAAAGGGGTTTGACAATATTACAAATCTTCAAAAGGAAGTTACTCCAAATCTGGAGGGAGCTGAGGAGTTATTTATTAATGTATTCATGCTTGTGTAATACAATAATGGGAAGACTTGAACATGGAGTTCAGTAAGGAGGCAAGGATCAAGAAGGAGTTGAAAATTTCTTGGCAATCCTCAGATCAAAAGATAATTACTTTATATCTTTCCTCCTTGATTATTTATTTATTGGTGAGCATCTTATCTTTGTATTTTTTTTCATGGTTATAATTGTTTGTTCCATGACCTCCTAATGAATGTTGTAGGTACATCGTGAAGGTTTACAAGGCTGTGGCAAGCAAATAAAAACATTAGGAAGAACACGGAAATTTTTTTGGCAATGGGATTCTCCTAGGATCAAGCATAAACTCAGCTAGAGTGATTTGTTTTCAAGAGGGATAAGTTGTACAAATATGTAGAACCATTCCATATGACCTGAAGAAGATCCTAATTTAGAGGGATTAGATAATCATGAAGTCTAAAAGCATGCAATGAATGAGGAATATTAGTCCATCTTAAAGAATGATGTGTCGAGTCCTAAAGGGAAGTAAATGGTGATTTCTAAGAGGATATACAAGATAAATTATGTATCATATGGAAAGCTCATAGAGAGGTACAAAGAGAAACTCATGGCAAGATGGTTCTCTCAGAAAGAGGGCGGCGACTATGAGGAAATGTTTTCTCTAATTTTTGGGTACAGTTCTGTTAGAAATATTATTAATATTACTTATGTTGAAGGGTACATCAGATGGATGTAAAGACCACTTTCCTCGATGGTGTAATTGAGGAAGAAGTGTAGATAGAGCTTCCTTAGGGATTTGAGGTACATGAGATGGAATCTCATGTTTATAAATTGAAGAAGCTTTTGTACGGACCTTACGCATGGTATTCTTGGATTGATGGATATCTTATGAGTATTGGTTGATCTTGTTATTATATGACTTGTTTCTGACAGGAGAAAAATGACTCATGTGACAAAGTGAGAAGCAATGGCAGGAGGATTTTCTTCTATTATAGAGGGATTAGTCAAGCCCTGCTTCAGTCTCAAAGGGAGTTTACCTCTAAGTTTGAGAGGAAGGATCTTGGTTACATACACTAATTTTTGGGACTAAAAGTGTGGCAGATGTCGGGTGATATATTCCTTGGTGAAAGGAAGTATATTAATATGATTCTTCAAATATTTGGGATGATGGACTATAAGTCCATGGTCACTCCCATGGTAACCAATCTAAAGAAGCTAAGTATCAGAGGGAGAACCCAGTCAGGGTCACCGGAAATCAACTGTGGTGATGGATTCTATGCAGAAATTTGGGTAGTTTATGATTGAGCTGAGGCATGTGACACAACATGTGTTAAGGTACTGACATGGTACAATTGGATATGGATTGAGATGTGTCTCAAATGGTGAAGTACAGTTGCAGGGATTTACAAATTCTGATTGGGCGAGAAGTACTCAAGAAAGGAAGATCAGATTGGTATGTTGTTTTAGTTTGGGTTTTACTATGATATCCTCAATGAGTAGGAAGCAGACATCAATTGCACTCAGCACTACAGAGGTTGAGTATATTGTAGCTATTTTAGTGATTTGTGAAGTGGTGTGGCTTCGAAAGCTACTTTTACGATTGTTTGATCAAGTGTAATAGATGTATAAATTATACAATATGCATGTATATCTTGGATTCACCCAATCTAACAATGTACTAAAGTTAAATACTAAATTGCTTCTACAAATATTTTGTGGAGTTAAAATCACAATCTCTAATCACATGAACATGAATAAATATCAATCACACACAACGCATATAATTTCCCAAGGAAAGCTTACAGCTAAAAACCCCACTATATTCTATTGTATATTAAGCATGGATCATGAAACAATTACATACAAAACTCTTCTCACAAGAGCCCTCCAGTACTCAGCTAATTGTCTCACACTATCATATGCAAAACTGACCAACACATAGCCAATTCTCAGCCTTCAGACAGCCTGCCTTGCTTGCACAATCCCTGATGGTAAAGATCCCTAAAAGATAAGAATTATTTTCTGCCTTGACTATGCAAATATCATGGGCACTCCAATGGGTGTTTTTCTGCATGTGTGCAAGTAGATAATCCTACAACTAATAGTCAACTTCCCTTTCACCTAGAACTCAACTGGGTCTCCACTGGATTTGACATGCATGCAGCTAATACTATTAAATCCTTAGTTACATGTGATATCACTGATTGTGAATTAATTAACATTTAATTCACTAGATCTCTCACTAGTGTATCTTCATTTACAACTAGCACAACTGATTTTAACTCACTTAACTGAGTTAAACTGATTTACAACTTTAACCAACTCATGCACCACTGCACTTCGAACTCTGTTACAACTAGAATTACTCTGCATGCCTCACCAACAACCTCTAACTTGAGATCCACTAGTTAACTGAATTTATCACTTTCACTTAACTCATTCAATTTCACATTGAGAACACATTACAATTTAATGTCCATCTTAATTAAGGGGTAATAAAAATAGACATGCACCCAAAAATAGCATTGTGGGCCCCACCCTATTTTTGGTGCTTAATGCAACTAGGTGCTTAATGCACTGGGCATGGGTGTTGAATCTCAACAAGAGACAAATGTGATGACAGGTCGAAGCACATGGTACCATGATACAAAAAGGAGCAGTGAGGCTCCAATGCATTTCTACGGACATGTAGGTTTCTGACATTCTCACAAAACCTTTGTCCTAGGACAAAGTTTGTGTACCTCGGAGACAAGCTTGGAGTGGTTGAGAATGCTTCCCCTAGTTAAATGGAGTGTTGATGTTGAAGCATCAAGGGGAAAATATTCTCCCTAGGTCAAGGGTATTTGACTAGAATCCATGTAATGTGGCTAGGGAGATTGGCCAAGTGAGCATCAAGGCCCGAAGTTCTCCCCCTGTTAGGGGTTACCTAACCATATTTCCAAGGGCTATTTTGGTAGTGGGATGAGTGAGTGCCTTATAACATCAGGGAAGTGTTTTTCCATTCAATAGCATGTGACGACATGTGGGAATTTTAAATGGTCTTGGGGTTTCACCATTGGTTAGGGGGTTCCTAACATGGTTCCAAGTGATGACTTGTTGAGTTGGTGACCCAAGACTATTCTTGTTGACCCCAGTCATAAGGTTTTGAAAATATTTCCAAAGGGTTTTGGCAAGTGGGTGACTATATACATTTGCAAACTATGTGTGGCGAATGGGTGACTAGATCCTTTTGCATGATGATGGTGTAGGATGCTTTCCACATGAAGTGGATGGATACATTAATATAGTTGTCCCATTCAATATTTTCTTGGGATGGAGTGTAGAAAATATAACCATGGGGATTCAATTTTATCTTATGATATACTAAAACAAGATACTGAATCCCTTCTACAATTTGCAAAAATAAACACGATCGCACAATCACATAAACAAGCAAGAGAAAGAGACAATCAATCGCACAACACAAGATGTATCTGGGGGAAGCATGCTACCTAAAAACCCATTATCTGTATATTGCATAAATTCAAGGATCATGAAACAATACAATGCTTTCTCTCACAAGAAAACTTTTGCACTCTGCCAACTGTCTCACACTAATCTAGGAAAAATTGGACAAATACTTAGCCAATTCTATGCCTCTTCTCAGGCTGCCTTGATTACGCATTCCTTGAGGAATTAATGCCCTGTGAAATAGGAAAATCCCTTGCCTTGACTGCGTAATCCATCCAAGGTATCCAATAGAATCTATAACTGACCTGTACAATTTTCTAATTATACAATTGCTAGTTATCTTCCCTTTATCCTTTGTCTCAACTCGGTCTTCATCAGAACTGAAATGCAAAAGCTATTTATAATCAATTATCAATTAAATGATTGATCACTCATTGTGAATTAAATCATATTTAATTCATTGGACCTCTCACTAGCTCATCACTTAGTTAGAACTTGTTAAACTTATTTTAACTCAATTAATTGAGCTAAATAATTACAACTCATGCATAACTACAACTGGACCTCCTTAAATCATGGAATCACTCTACATTCATCCTATCTGACCCTCAACTTAAATTTCCTAAGCTAATTTAATCATTCTGACTTAGTTAACTAATACAAGTTGTTATGAGATGAAACTACAATTTCTCTTCCAAATTTAATTAAGGGAAAATTAAATTATAAGGCCTACATTGGGGTGCCATTTCAACACTCTCTCAAAAAGAAAGGGATTATCTGCTACCCCGATCCTGTCTCTGTGGAATTCAAATTTTCTTGTTGCCAGTGCCTTCGTCAATATGTTTTCATCCTTCTCCTCTGTGTGAATGTACTCTAATGACATGATCCTCCTCTAAACACAATATCTGAGATGGTGATATCAGATATCAATATGCTTGGACTTGTCATGGAATAATGGATTAGCTGAGGTTTGATGCAACTCTGTTTATCACAATGTATCACTATCAGATCCATTTGTTGACTAAAAAAACCAACAAGTATCTTCCTCATCCAGATGGCCTCGCATGCAGCCTGATTGGTTGCCATGCACTCTGCCTTTGCTGAACACAGTGCAACTGATCTCGGTTTCTTGTTGTACCAAGAAACTATTGTTGATCCTATGATAAATATGCCTCCTGATGTGATCTTCCGGTCGGATGGACTCCCAACCCAATCTACATCGGTGAAACCTTGAAGCTTCACTCCCTCTGTCCATCTATACCATAATCCATACTTTGTAGTGCCCTTGATATATCTCAACACATTCTTCCCTGTCTTCTAAAAGAGCCTGGTCGGCTTAACCATAGCTTAGCTCAGTTGGTTAAATGTGTAGCATATGTTGGGTCATGTGTTCACCAAATACATGATTAAACCCACCAACTTCCTGTAAACAGCAGCATCCACTACTTCACCTAAAGTAACATCCTCCTTCCTCCAATTTCTTGCAAGAGGAGTCTTTATGTGTTTGCTTCCCTCCATGTGGAACTTCCTCAGGATATCCTTGGCATAATTTCCCTGAGATAAAAATATATACCCATCTCTTTGCCATATTTCCAATCCAAGGAAAAAGTGCAAGATCCCAATTCCTTCATCTCAAATTCTCTTGCAAGATCATCTTTGCAATATTTTATGAGCCACTCATCACCTGTCAGTATCAGATCATCAACATAAAGTATGATAATCAAATGCTTACCATCAACCACAATATGATATAGGTTCGCATCCGATTCACCCTTTGTGAAGCCCAACCCAGTGAAATAGTTGTCAATCCTGGTGTACCAAGCATGGGGTGCTTGCTTCAGCCCATACAGTGCTCCCTTAACTCTGCACACATGTGACTCCCTCTCTAAGGTCTCAAAAAATTTCGGCTACTCAATGTACACTTCTTCCTCAATAACTCCATTTAGAAAGGTTGTCTTTACATCCATCTGATGTATCTTCCATCCCATCCTCGCAGAGAGTGCAAGGATGGATCTAATAGATGAGTACCTTGCGGCTAGTGAAAAAGTCTCATCATAGTCAATCCCCTCCACCTGAGAAAACCTTCTGGCCACAAATCAAGCCTTTTGTTTCTCCACACTCCCATCTATTGCATAACTCACTTTGTAGACCCATCTGGATCCTACCACTGACTTCTCCACTAGTATTAGGAAAACTTCCCATGCATTGTTCCTGAGAATGGAGTCATACTCCTCAACCATGGCATCAACCCATACCATCTGATGCACAACTTCCTCAAAAGATGATGGTTCTATATCAATACCTCTACTCATAAGAGACATGTATCCAGTGTACCACTCTTAGGACCTTCTCTGTATGTGTTGTGATGCGGGTGCTCCCACATTCTCTCTCATATCTAGCAATAATATGTTAGCCTCTCTGGTGTGCTTCCATCTCTGGTGTATGCCTCTACATCAGTGGTTTCTACCACTATTTTTTCCTCTGCTTGTGTCTTCTCCACATCCTAAGGTTCAACCTTTGGAGCTAAGAGCTCCTCAACTGCATGCAACTCAAGCTAACTCTCAAGGGACAATTGCATGGCTTTGTCCTTATCAAACTTCACATATCTTATGACCATTGTCATCTAATGTGCTGGAAAGTACACCCGATAGTTGTGACGTGTATTAGTGTACCCCGAAAATATCCGCAACTCTATTGTTGGCTCCAGCCTCTTCCTAGCATCTTTGGTCATGTTACCACTTATAATTTTGTGAAACATTACTTGACATGGTCATATAGTTCATTTATCAAAGGTCTCAAGTTGGTATAGGAAAATTTCATTTTTTCATATTTAACCTATCCTAAGATTCAAGACCACCTCCATTTTATCTTAATCCACCTCTATTCGGGTCATTTCATGTCCCATCAGTCATCATTTTCTGACAGTTTTCATTTCCCAAGTGTTTAAATCTAAAAAGGAAACTTTAGCCAGTTTTACAACTTTTCGTAGTGTTTTATACTGTGAAATAACAGTTTTCGCTATGAAACTGCCTAATAGTTTCGTAGCGAAACTATCAGAGAATGAATGAGATATGCTATGAAAAACTATTTTCTTGTTTGTCTTGTCAAACTCGATGCAAGGTGTCAGTTCATGATTAGAGGAGTTAGGGTGGATGTCATTCAAGTCTGTTAGGGTTAATTCAAACATACAAAGCCAACTTTGAGGTCATCATTACCCTTTTTAGCATGCATGTGTCATGATTAAGGCATGATTTGTCATTTAAACCATAAAATGTTACCCAATTAATATTTTTTACATACTCCACTTTATCTTTGCATGCTATTGAATTTCTGGAGAGTTGCTTCATCGAGCCAAGCAGGTTGTTGGCATATTCAAAGTTGCAGGTGTCATCAAGCAAGCGAGGCTGATAAGATATAAAGTCACCATGAATGCAAGGAATAAATCTAACAAAGGTGGTCACTGCCACAGGTATGAGCCAACATAAATGAATTTTTTAAATGAAGACCCAAATACCTTGGAGGTATTCAAAAGAACATGTTGCTTGCAATTTTGTCAAAGATTTCAAGGTTTTCATCTACAGGTTTCCAAGGAGTTTGCTAACAGCTTCACTGGAACAGCTTCAAAGGTGGGAATGCTAAACCTCACAGTAACACCAGACAGAATTTCAGTAGCAACAAGAATCACTAGAGGGGGGGAACAGCGGTTTAGAGGCATCAAGTTCACCATGCAGGATTGCAAAGACTTCATCAAACCAGATCATAATGAAATTGATCTTACAAATTCCATCCCTAAGAGTTTCATGAAGGACAAATTTTCAAAGATGTTGTTGATCATTCAGAAGTATTTCACCTGCGAAGGAAGATTTCACATGGTCTACTCCTACCACCTCGGGCTTCTTCTGCATTTTATGGGTAAGAGGTCACTTTACTTTCCCTTTTATTTTTACAGAAGACTAGGTAAAATTTAGGATAAGGTTCAAGTTAAAAAAGAAGGAATTGAAACTTCTCTCTTTCACCATGGTTTGATTAAGTTGTTGGTGTTAGAGGAGTTGAAGAGACTAGATAAATATGGGACATATGCTTTTATGCTTTTGAATACTATCAGTAATACAAAGTGACTTTCTTCTTCACAGACCTGAGATTCTCATGAGGTTTTTGATATCTTATTAATATATATATTTATGTTTATCACTTGTAGTAGATTTCATTCCTAATTACTCAGAATTCATAACATTATACTCTGACTTCCTTTAGTGATGAAATGACTATGTTTTCTTATGTTTTATGTGTGAGTTGCCTTTGTCTAAAACCTCTATCTGCCTCAGCTTCCATGTGAAGACCTATTGTCACTGAGACTACTGATTTTTTACTCCATAAGCCCAATGGTTGCATGCCTACATTTTTCAACCTGCAATCATATAAAACAAGTTATAATTCCATAGAGTTGGTCATCTATTACTATCACTATTCAAAATCATAAACCCCCATTGAGAGAGCCCTCTCAAACTCAAGAGGATAATCTTCAGTTAGAAGTGGTTTGAAACAGTTACACTGAGTTGTTTGATGATGTTGTGTAACCAACTCAAAAAATAGAAGAAAGGAGATATCAACGCCTTAGAAATGAGCCACTTCGAGGGGGAAACCTTCAATACATTACATAAATGAACAATTCTTGGATGATACAATTTACAAAACCTCCTTTCTATATATAGGAGTCCATGGGGCCATAATGTAATCCTAGTGGGCCACAATGTAATCCTAGCCGACTTAACAATAATAATTTAAGGGCACAATAATAACAAAATGGGGGTTACAAGGGTACAATAATAACAATAAGGGGGTTACAAGGGTACAATAATAACAATAAGGGGGTTACACTAACAACAATAAGGGACTATACTAGTAATATAGGGAGCTAACATGCCCCTCTCCTTCAAAAAAGTGTTGTCCTCAACACTTGAGTAGCTCTGGGTGCTTCTGTATAAAATTCTCATCCTCCCATGTAGAATCTTCGGTGGGTAAGTTCTTCCACTTGATGAGATACTCTGAAATTGATCGATTCCGTAGTTGTCGAGTTCTTGTTTCCGTGACCGCTTCAGGTTCCAATATGATTTTTCCTTCCTCATCAAGTTCTGGAAATATTGTTTGAGCTGGAAGATTTTCACCTATAACCTTCTTTAAGCATGAAACATGGAAAACTGGATGTACTCGCGAAGAAGCAGGAAGCTCCAATTTGTATGCCATAGTACCAATCTTTTGCAACACCTTGTAAGGACCATAGTACTTTGGCGATAATTTATTATCCTTCTTAGCTTGCTTGAAGGACATTTGTTTATATGGTTGTAGCCGTAAAAATACCCAATCTCCTACATCAAAACTTCTCTCGCTGCGATGTTGATCTGCCTGTTGTTTCATTCGATTTTATGCCAAATTCAGGTTATCCTTTAAGAGTTGGAGAACTTCTTGCTGATGCTCGATGTGATCTTCCACTGCTTGAACCTTCGAATTTTCCTTAAAGATGATGTGATGGATGGTGGATGATATCCATAAAGTGCCATAAATGGGGTCATTTTTGCTGCAGTATGGAAGGAAGTGTTATACCACCATTCAGCGCGAGGTAACCACTTGACCCATTGTGTTTGTTTATCAGATACAAAACAACGAAGATATCCTTCCAAACATTTATTTACTATCTCATTTTGACCATCGGATTGAGGATGATAAGATGAGCTATGAGCTAATTGAGTACCCAAACAAGAAAATAACTCCGTCCAAAAATTTCCAGTAAAAATGGGATCTCTGTCACTCACAATAAACCTTGGGCTTCCATGTAGCTTTTGAATTCTGTCCATAAATGTAGTAGCAACTGTACTTGCTTTAAATGGATGAGATAATGCACAAAAGTGTGCATACTTGGTAAGTCTATCAACTACCACCATGATGACATTCTTTCCTTCGGACTTAGGTAAACCTGTGATAAAACCCATTGAAATCTCCTCCCAACGTTGACTTGGAATGGATAAAGGTTGTAGAAGTCCCGGGGTCTTAATTGTCTCCACTTTATTCTGTTGGAAAACCAAACATTCCGCCACAAACTTTTGAATATCAGATTTAAGGCCATCCCAAAAAAAATCTTTCTTCACCCTGTGGTAAGTTTTTAAAAATCCTGAGTGTCCTCCTAAAGGAGAAGTGTACAATTCCAGAAGAATCTTTTGTTTTAGTTGGGAATTCTTACAAAGATATAAGCGATCTTTGTACCATAAGGAATCATTTTTCCAACTAAATGTATCGGATGTACTAGGATCTTGCTGCAACTTTTGAATGAGTGTCCATACATCTTTGTCCTTCTTCCATTCATCTCTTGCTTCAGTTATCCAATCTGGTTGGATAATAGAAATGGCACAAAGCAATGCTTCCACCTCTTCATTCTTTCTTGAAAGTGAATCTACAACAACATTAAGCTTTCCTTTTTTGTAGATTATTTCAAAGTCATAACCCAACATCTTTGGGACCCATTTTTGCTGCTCTTCTGAAGATAGTCTTTGTTCCAAAAAGTGTTTAAGACTATCATGATCAGTTTTTACCTTGAAGTGTCTTCCCATTAGGCAAGTTCGCCATTTCTTTAGTGCATGCAGTATTGCTAACATTTCCTTCTCATAAATAGGTTTCTGTAAATACTTTCCTTTGATTGGACGACTTTCAAAAGAAATGGGTCTTCCTTCCTGTATTAAAACTGCACCAATTCCATTTCCTGAGGCATCACATTCCACAATAAAGGTTTTTGTGAAGTCTGGCGTAGCTAAGACCGGTGCTAGGCACATTGCCTCTTTAAGATGTTCGAAGGCCTTAGTTGCTTCAGGAGTCCATGAAAATGCATCTTTCTTCAATAATGTTGTTAGAGGTGCTGCTATTCTCCCATAATTCTTAACAAACTTGCGATAATACCCTGTTAACCCGAGAAATCCTCGCAACTGCTTTATGGTTGTGGGGACTTTCCATTCCTTAATGGCTTTAATTTTGTTAGGGTCTGCTTTAACACCCTCGTGAGATACAATATGACCTAGATATTCCACCTCTTGTACTCCAAAGAAACATTTGGATGTTTTTGCATATAATTGTTTCTCCTGCAATAGTTTGAGCACCCTGTCAACATGTTCAACATGATCCTTCCAAGACCTGCTATAGATTACTATATCATCAAAAAATACTAGCACAAATTTTCTAAGGAAGGGTTGAAAATGGAATTCATCAACCCTTGAAATGTAGAAGGTGCATTGGTAAGGCCAAAAGGCATGACCAAAAATTCATAATGACCCTCATGAGTTTGAAATATTGTTTTTGGAATATCTTCAGTCTTCATTCTAATTTGATGATATCTCGAACGAAGATCCAACTTGGTAAAATAAATTGCTCCATGTAATTCATCCAATAATTCATCAATCACAGGAATGGGAAATTTATCTTTAATGGTGAGCTTATTCAGCTCCCTATAATCCGGACACATTCGCCATGATCCATCCTTCTTGTGTACCAATACTACAGGAGTAGAGAAAGAACTTTGACTAGGTTGAAGTATACCCGCCTCTAACATTTCTGCAATCATACGTTCAATTTCGCTCTTTTGGAAGTAAGGATATCTATAAGGCCGGATGTTTGGAGGAACACTTCCTGGAATCAAATGAATAGCATGATCATGATCACTAATAGGTGGGAGTCCTTTGGGAGTTTCAAACACCTTGGAATGATTGTCCAAGACTTGTTGGAGATCTGCAGAAATAGATGATTTTGATGTTGGAACTTCTAGTGAGCATAATTGTGCAATTACGCCTCGTTGTTCTTTCTTTAGAAGCTTTGTCATGCCATTAGAGCTTATTATCCTTCCTGGCTTCCCTTCAATACCTCGTAATTCGACTTCCTTTCCTTCTGAAAAAAATTTCAAGAAAAGTTCTTGAAAATTAAAAGCTACCGTCCCCAAAGATTGCAACCATTGTACTCCTAGTACAACATCAGCACCTCCCATAGGAATGGAAAGCATTGGACTAGTCAATACATATTCCCCCATGGTTAGCTTGATATTATGGCATTTTCCAGAGCAATTTATAGTTCCTCCATTTGCAACCATCACTTGACATTCTGGTGCTGGGTATAGGAAACAATTTAATTCCTTGGCTACCTTACAATGAATAAAATAACGGGAGCTACCTGAATCAATCAACACTATTACCATTTTCTTCTTGATTTTTCCTTCTCTCTTGAGTGTTTGAGGAGTGGTAATTCCTGCCAGTGCATTACACGATATGGTCGGATTCATTTCTTCCTCTTCTAGGGCTGGTTCCTGGTGTATATCCTCTTCTTGTTCATTTTTTTCTTCCTCTTCACAATCTATGTAAAATAATTTCTTCTCAGCACACTTATGACCTTTAGTGTATTTTCTATCACAACTGTAGCAAAGCCATTTTGCTCTTTTTTCTTCCAATTGTTGTGGTGTCAACCTTGTAGGTTGTGAAAATCTAGGCGTAGCAACACTTCCTTCTTTATAGAATTGAGTGGTAGGCTTCCTTGTCGCCATTATTTTACATTCAACTTTTCTTGCCAACCTGAATGCCTTCTCCAATGAATCCAGTTCCAAAACGCGAACTTCATGTTGGATGTTATCCTTTAAAGTGTCTATGAAGAGATCGATCCCGTGTTCCTCTGGAATATCAGTTACCCTTATAATCAATTTTTGGAATTCCTCAATGTGCTGCCCCACTAAACCCTTTTGTTTGAGATTTATCAATTGGCTAAAGAAGGTGTTGCTCTTTGTATCCTCATAATGTGCTATCATTTCTTCCGTAAAAATCGACCAAGTGACAATTTTTTTACGGGAGCAAAGCCATTGATACCATACAAATGTATTTTGTTCTAAATGTAAAGTTGCAATGCGTACCTTTTGTGTGTTTTGCACGTTATGGAGATCAAAATATTGCTCCATCTGTAGTATCCATGTTACAGGATCCTTTCCATCAAACTTCCTCATATCCATGTTACAAAAATTAGAGTTTATAAAATCACGATTAACATTGATTTTGTTCTCATCATGAGGTTCTTCTACTATCTTTTCACCATTAGGAAACATTTCTTGTATCAACTTTGTCAAACCTTCGATGTCTGTTTTTAGATCATTCTTCATGTTTTCCATGTTTTATTTCATGTCATCCATCTTAGCTTCCATGCCAGCTTCCATGCCAGCTTCCATGCCATCCATCTTAGCTTCCACGCCATCCATCTTAGCTTCCACACCTTTCTTCAAAACTTCCATTTCATTTTTTGTTGCTCTTTGCGAGAGTGAAAGTTGTTGCACTTGCTCTTGTAATTTTGATAGATCATGTTGCAATTCTTCATCTTCATGAGTCATAGTAGAGCCTTCTGAAGGCTTAATGGGTGTTGAATTATTTTTACGGGGCATCTTTTAGAACCCAATACTGATATATATTCTACAATATGCCCTTGGAATCAATTCAAACTGATTCTTCAAACAAGACTTATGCAATTCGGAATATATATATATATATATATATATATATATATAATTAAATTAAATAAATAAAAAATAAAAAATACACACCTTTTTCTTGCTTTTGAGGAGCTCGATAATGAAATTGGATTATCTTTGTGATTGTAGCACTTCAATATTTTATTTTCGGTACCAACGTAGCCCTCTGAATTATCTTTCGAATGACATAGGTCTGACCTGATTTGGATTCTCCAAGACAAAGTTGTGTCCAATCTCCCACAATGACCTAATTATGGATTGGTTTAGTAGAGCGAACTTGTACAACTTGCCACGTGTCACTGTTTCATCCTTCGTCTCTAAAATTGATAACCAAGAAACTAAAGTTCGTGTACTTGGGACCAATTTTTACGGCACTCCAATCTAATGCCCAGAGAGAGAGTTATTGAACTTTTCCTACGATCACCTCTTTGAGATGAAATTCAGGAGCTTGAAAAAGCACTACCTTCCACAGATCATATCTGCAAAAATATTGCGAACCAAGCTCTGAAATTTTTTGACGAATTTCTTCAGGATTTCAAATTTTCACCATAATAATTTCAGATTCTGAACCTTCGTAGAAAAAAAGTTATAGCGCAAATGCCACGATGACCTGTTTAGGAGCCTGAAAAAAGACTTAATTTCCACAGATCATATCTCCGAAAATGTTGTGAAGAAAGCTCTAAAATTTTTAGACAATCTTCCTCAGGATTTCTTCTTCGCACCCTAAAAATTTTAGCTTCTGAAACTTCGTAGAAAAAAATTTATAGCGAAAATTCCACGATGACCTGTTTGGAGCAGCGAAACCCTAGAATCCAAACCTTTGATACCAAATGTTGTGTAACCAGCTCCAAAAATAGAAGAAAAGAGATATCAACGCCTTAGAAATGAGCCACTTCGAGGGGGAAACCTCCCATATATTACATAAATGAACAATTCTTGGATTATACAATTTACAAAACCTCCTTTCTATATATAGGAGTCCATGGGGCCATAATGTAATCCTAGTGGGCCACAATGTAATCCTAGCCCACCTAACAATAATAATTTAAGGGCACAATAATAACAAAATGGGGGTTACAAGGGTACAATAATAATAATAAGGGGGTTACACTAACAACAATAAGGGACTATACTAGTAATATAAGGACCTAACATAAATCAAAATCATAAACCCCCATTGAGAGAGCCCCCTCAAACTGAAGAGGCTAATCTTCAGTTAGAAGTGGTTTGAAACAGTTACACTGAGTTGTTTGATGAGCAGCCAATCAGGTTTAATTTGGTGATAACATTTTGGTGTGTCTTCCAGGAGACTGAAGATATACATTTCCCAAAATTTTGAAGCTAAACTCTTGAAGGTAGCAGGAGCTCAAAATCTGTTCGAGGCTGCAACTACCTTGGTGACTCCATTCAAAATTCTCATGTTCAAAGGTGTCTTCGAAAAGGAGATATACAAGGAGTAATCCTGACCCTAATCCACCTACAATTGTGGATAATCCAAACACAATTTCTAGAGGTATTCAAGGCATCTCTGCACAATTAGGTACTCCATTACGCACAAAAGCCTTGTTCTCTAAAGTTTTAAGAAGTCTTGAAGATAAAAATTTTGATGATAAAATTTAGGAAGTCTTGCTTAGGTCTGAAAATGAAAAAGAATTGACTAAGATTGTTTTAGACCTACAAAGAAGAGGTATTGATACCTCAGCCTTAGTGACCCAAAAAGATAAAGAAGAATTTTGGGGGGCAGTCACATCCGAGTTATTGTTAGAGAGGGAATATTTAGATAAGTTGAGGGAACTAGACCCATTTGAAATCTTGCTAAGAAGAAAATTTGGTTTTCCTTTACCTGACTGGAGTTCATTTGTAACTAGACTACAAATACCAACTACTCCACCTCCTAACAGTTCCTCTTCTTCTACTACTGTTGTCCCTAAAAATACCATAATCCCTATCATCATGGCTGGAAATGTTCCACCTCCACCTGCTGCTTCCCTGCTAAGTATGCCCCTCTTGTTCTCCCAGCTGTCCTTAATGCCCTTCCAATTAAATATTCTGCTAGGATTAAAACTTGGGTAAGTGATGAAGAAATTGTAGCTGAAGAGCATGTAGACTAGTTTAATGACTTCATAAACAGGGAGGAGGTTGACCATGAAGATGTCAAAATGAGACTTTTTGCTCATAGTTTCACTGGTGAGGTCAGAAAGTGGTTCAAAGCCCTTGCTCCAGGAAGCTTGCATAATTGGAATGAGTTTGAAGATAGCTTCTTGAGAAAGTGAGGAAATAGAACAAACCCTATGCAAGCCCTCACTGAGTACAATAGTTTGAAAATAGATGTAGATGAAACTATCCAAAATTTCTCCAAGAGATTTAATAAAGTTTATGATTCCATTCATGCCCATCTTAAGCCTCCACCAGGAGCAGCTCAACTGAGATATGCTGAGGCTTTTGACTATGAATTTTCTATCCTACTCAGAGAAAGAGAATCCCCTTCACTAGCAGAAATGAAAAATGATGCTGTGATGGTGGAAGTCAATATGATAGCAACTAAAAATTCCAAGATGGGAAAAACAAAATTGAAAGAAGAAGATAAGCCTTCCACCTCAGATGACAAATTTGACTCCATGATGAAAACAATGGAAAATTTGATGGATATGCTTGCCCTTGAAAATGCTTATGCTCCTCCTGCACAACATGAACCCCAATTTAGAAATCCACAGTTCATAAGACCTAGAGACCAAGGGAAAACAGAAATCGGCCTAACCCTCAAGTAAGGCCTCATTTTCAAAAAAATTTAGTTGATGAAGAAGATAAGCCTGAGATACCAGAATACTCCATTCATTGCCTAGACGAAAACATTTCTGGAATGTTTTTAACTAAAGAAGAGCATGATGAGTCGGATCACAATGTAAACAAGGGTGAGGAACCATCTGATTACCTTAAGGGTTATCAAAATGCAATCTTTGAGATGCAGAAGAAATACAACCTCAGAAACATAAATGTCCCTATTACTGCAAATAAAACACAGCCCAAGAAAGCTGCCCCTAAAGCAGCTGAGGTTAGAAAATATCCACCACCTCCTCCTCCTGTCAAAGAGACTGAAAAAATTACTTTTTGTTTTTAGATTGGAGAATGAGATTTCCAAAATCAAGATCCCAGTCCCTTTTGGAGAAATTCTTAAGGAAAATGGATACAAAAGTAAAATTGTAAAAATGTTGAATTCCCAACCTGGAGCTGTAGACATCGTTAATGTACAAGATGACCAAACTACCATCTACTTGCGACCAAGATTAGAAGATGAGCAGAATGAAGAGGTACCTCCTTTCTATGTCAGTATTAGTATCCATGACATGACATTAAACAATACCATGTTGGATTCAAGGGCCTCTCATAACCTCATGCCTAAAGTGATTTTGGAAAGGATGGGATTAGAAATCACTAGGCCATATAAGGATTTGTTTTCTTTTGATTCAAAAAGAGTTCAATGCATTGGATTGATAAAAGATGTTGTTGTTGGTCTTACACAAGTCCCTTCCAAGAAAGTGGTAATGTACATTGTGGTAGCAGACATTCCACCCAAGTTTGGCATGCTTCTATCCAGGTCTTGGGAAGCAAAGATCAAAGGCACCATGCAGATGGACCTAACATATGCCACCATTATTTTTTTTAGTAAGCAAAGAAGGTTGTACAGAGAAACAAGGATGGATTATATGGTAAGAAGCAAGGATAAACCTCAGAATTTCCCAATTTATGTTGTTGAAACTGAATTAGGATCAGCTATACTTTTCAATGAGCTAACTGATGAAACAGAAGATGAAAAGAAAGCAGAAAATCAAAAAGTTGAAAATTAGGAAATCATTGAAGAAAAGGAAGAGGGTTGGTGGTTGTTGAATTTTGATGGATCAGCTGGAAGAGATGGGGCTAGAGCAGGTATTTGGATTACAACTCCTGATGATGAAAGTAAGTACTATTCTTTCAAACTGAACTTTGATTGCACAAATAATATGGTTGAATATGAATATCTGTTTTTGGGTTTAGAATTTTTGAAAAGATTGGGTGCCCAAAAAATTTCAGTTTGTGGAGATTCTGAATTAGTTATTAAACAAGTTGAAGGTGTATATCAAACCAAGGGTGTGAAAATGAGAGTATACAGAAATTAAATCATGGAGATGTTAGAAAAATTTCAAGAATATTCATTTATTGTGAAGACTAGGGATCAAAACTCAGTCGTTGATTCCCTAGCTGTTTCTGCAAGTCTGTTTGTTATCCCTGCATATTCCACTAAAAAATATGAGGTTGAAGTTCATCATAGGCCTGCTATCCTAGACAACATCATCCATTGGCAAGTGTTTGAAGATGACCAGCAAGTCAAAAACTTCATAGAATTGAAAGAGGAGTTTGAAAGCACACAAGTAGATCAGCAAAACATGCTTTTTGAAACTAAGGGTAATTCTAAATTTTTGTAGCTAAAGAATAATTAAATACCCAAAGGTATCATCCCACTTGAAAATATTTTTGACCAAAATGATGTGTTCAAATTTCCTAGGATACAAACTGATGATGATGAGGTAGAGATTTGTAATCTTGGTACAACATCAATGCCTAAAATGATCAAACTTTCAAAGTTTCTTTCTGTAGAGATGAAACAAAAATATATTGAGATGATGAGAAATTTTATTGATGTTTTTGCATGGAGTTATGTTGATTTGAAGAAGTATGATGCTACTATTATTCAGCATACCATTCCTATTAAAGAAAATGAGAAACCTTTCATACAGAAGTTGAGGAGGATTAATCCACTGCTTATGCCTCTAATTGAAAAGGAAATTAATAAACTCTTTGATGCAAAAACTATTGTTCCCATCAGATTCTCAAATTGGTTTGCTAACTTGGTTCCAGCCAGAAAAAAGAGTGGAGAGATCAGAATCTGCATTGACTTCAGAAACTTGAACAAAGCTTCTCTGAAGGACAATTACCCTCTCCCTAAGATGGATCAAATTCTGTAGAAAATTGTTGGTTCGCAAAGGATGTCTATGCTGGATGGTTTTTCAGGATACAATCAGATATTGCTGCACCCAGAAGACCAGGAGAAAATTGTTTTTACTACACCATGGGGGACATTCATGTATGCAAAGATGCCCTTTGGTTTGATGAATGTCGGAGCGACCTTTCAAAGAGAAATGGACATTGCCTTTGCAGAGGAAAATGATAAGTTGGTGGTTGTTTATCTGGACAACATAACAGTTTTCTCAAGAAGAGAGGAAGATCATTTAAAGCATCTGGAGAAAGTTCTGCTGAAGTGTAGAAGGTTTGGTATTTATCTTAATCCCACTAAGAGTATTTTTTATTTAACTTCTCGAAAGTTTCTTGGGCACATTATATATAAAGATGGGATAAAGATTGATCCAAACAGATTCAATGCCATTCATAAAGTAGATCTGCCTAGAAGCAAGAAGGAAATTCAGTATTTCCTTGGAAGAGTGAATTTTGTGAGAAGGTTTATTCCCAACTTTGTTGAGATTTTCAAAGACATAACCAAGATGTTGAAGAAAGGAGATGATATTAAATGGGCAGTTGAAGTAAAGTAGTCATTTGAGGAAATTAAGAAGGCACTCACTCAGGCCCCAGTATTGATCAGCCTGGATTTTTCAAAGGAATTTCTAGTTTTTACATTTGCATCAGAAAACACAATTGCTGGAGTTTTGATGGAGAAAGGACAGCAAGGTACAGAGCAGCCCATTTCATTTTTTAGCAGAACCCTTGCTAATGCAAAGTTGAAGTACAATATCTTAGAAAAATAGGCATATGCTTTGTTCAAAGCCATCAAAGACTTAAGAATTTATATTCTGCATTCTCATGTCATATCATTTGTGCCTAATGTTGTAGTGAAATACATCTTGACTCAAGCTAATCCCGATGGAAAGAGAGGGAAGTGGATAGCTAAATTTTTGGAATATGATATAGAAATCAGACCTACAAAATTGGTGAAATGTCAAGGGCTAGCAAAGTTGATGGCATAGTCCAATTTTGACTGTCTTGATATGAATTTTATTGCAGAAATTTTAGAATTATCAGATGAAGATGAAGAGCTAATTCCTATTGAAGATAAGTACATTCTGTCAGAGTGGTATAGAGACATTGTTTTGTCTTACATCATCATAGAGCTCCTACTGAATTGACTAAATCTAAACCAAGATTTGTGAAGCTGAAATCTCAGAGGTACTGCATCATAGATAAAAATCTATACTGGAAAGATACTGGTGGCGTTATTTTGAATTGCTTGCTGGAAGAGGAATCTGAAAGGGTGATTGGAGAGTTTCATAAAGGATATTGTGGAGGACATCACTATTGGAAGGTCATAGCAAATAAAATTCTCAGATCAGGGTACTACTGGCCTACCATGTTCCAAGATGTTTACAAAAAGATAGCTGCCTTCCATGAATGTCAGTTTTTTTATGGTAAGAAAAAGCATGTTCCTTTACCCTTGATGTCAATTTATGTTGAGGCGCCTTTCCAGCAGTGGGGGCTATATTTTATTGGTGAAATACATCCATCATATTCTGGGCAGCATCATTGGATCCTGACAGCAGCTGATTATTTCACCAAGTGGATTGAAGAAATCCCAACAAGGCAAGCAAATGATTCAGTCACCATTCAATTCTTAGATAATAACATATTGTCCAGGTTTGGTTGCCCTATGAAGATCGTCACTAACAATGCACAGGCTTTCAAATCCAAGAGGTTGATCAGTTTTTCTCATCAATATCACATTACACTTGGACACTCTACTGCTTACTATCCATAAGGTAATGGTTTTGTTGAATCTTCTAACAAAAGAATTGTTAGAATTATTAAGAATTTGTTGTAGAAAAATAAAAGGTCATGGCATCTGAAGTTGAAGTATGCTCTGTGAGATGATAGAGTGTGTATAAAAAGGTCAATTGGCACTTCACCTTATGAGTTGGTGTATGGAGCTAAAGCCATTTTTCCTACATCCTTGGGAGTGTCTGTTATGAAGTTGTTGCAAGGATTATAGGAGGAGCCAAATGCTATTCAGAAGAGAATAAACTAGTTGGTAGCTCTGCAGGAAAAAAGGGAGGAAGTATATAACAACAATCAGTAGTCTCAACACAGAATAAAGAAGACATTTGACAGGAAGGTCAAAGAGGAAATTTTCAGATTCAAGATGTGGTATTGAAGTGGAGGCCAGAATTGAAGAAAAGGGGAAACATGGTAAGTTTGAGAATATATAGAAAGGTCCATTCATAGTAGCTGCATTCCATGGCAACAACACTTACCTACTGCAAGAGATGGATGGACAACCTTGTGCTGGAGGGCCTGTCAATGGCAGGTTTTTGAAGCACTATTCCTCTTAAATTTCTACTGATTTTTCACTCTATTATATATATTCCATTTTATTATCTTTTTTTGCTAATAAGGACAAGCTAATCATCAAACTTGAGCCCGAGCTGAAGGCCATTAGAGTTTGAAGAAATCTTAGCAGATTTTAGAGTTTTTATTTCCAAGAAGATGGATGGCACTGGAACTACAGGTTCTTTGGTGTACCACAGGGGCACACCATCCCAAGTGGAGCCACTATTATCACTTATAATTTTGTGAAACATTACTTGACATGGTCATACAGTTCATTTATCAAAGGTCTCAAATTGGTATACGAAAATTTCATTTTTCCATATTTAACCTATCCTAAGGTTCAAGACCACCTCCATTTTATCTTAATCCACCTCCATTCAGGTCATGTCATGTCCCATCAGTCATCATTTGTTGTCAGTTCCATTTCCCAAGCGTTTAAATCTGAAAAGGACACTTTAGCCAGTTTTACAACTTTTCGTAGTGTTTTATACTGTGAAATAGCAGTTTTTGCTATGAAACTGACTAATAGTTTCATAGTGAAACTGTCAGAGAATGAACTAGATACGCTACGAAAAAATGTTTTCCTGTCTGTCCTATCAAACTCGATGCAAGGTGTCAGTTCATGATTAGAGGAGTTAGGGTGGATGTCATTCCATTCTATTAGGTTTAATTAAAATGTACAAAGCCAACTCTGAGGTCATCATTACACTTTTTAGCATGCATGTGTCATTATTAAGGCATGAGTTGTCATTTAAACCATAAAATGTTACCCAATTAGTCTTTTTGTCATACTCTGCTTTATCTTTGCATGCTATTGGATTTCTTGAGAGTTTCTTCATCAAGCCAAGCAGGTTGCTGGCAGATTCAAAGGTTGCAGGTGTCATCAAGCAAGCGAGGATGAGAAGATATAAAGTCACCATGGTTGCAAGGAAGAAAACTAACAAAGGTGGTCACTGGCACAGGTATGATCCCATGGACATGAATTTTTTAAATTAAGACCCAACTTCCTTGGAGGTATTCAGAAGAACAGGTTTCTTGCAATTCTATCAAAGATTGCAAGGTTGTCATCTACAGGTTTCCAAGGAGTTTGCTAACAGCTTCACTGGAAAAACTTCAAAGGTGGGAATACTAAACCTCACAGTAACACCAAACAACATTTTAGCAGCAACAGGAATCTCTAGAGGAGGGGAACGGTGGTTTAAAGGCATCAAGTTCGCCATGTAGGATTGCAAAGACTTCATCAAACGAGAGCATAACGAAATTGATCTTACAAATGCCATCCCTAGGAGTTTCATGCAGGAAAACTTTTCAAAGTTGTTGTTGATCATTCAGAAGTATTTCACCTGTGAAGGAAGATTTCACATGGTCTACTCCTACCACCTCATGCTTCTTTTGCATTTTGTGGGTAAGAGGTCACTTGACTTGCCCTTTTATTTTTATAGAAGTCTAGGTAAAATGTTAGATAAGATTCAAGTTAAAAAATAAGGCAATGAAACTTCTCTCTTTCACCATGGTTTGATTAAGTTTTTGGTGTTAGAGAAGTTGAAGAGACTAGACAGATATTGTACATATTTTATGTTCATGAGTGGTTTTGAAGTTGATCCTATCACTCCTAAAAGAGTTTCCAAAAGCAGAAAATTTCATCACCTACAGTGGCAGAGGAAGTTGAATAAGAGAATAGATCAACCCCACTAGAACCAGTGAGCATGGAGATAGAGCCTCTATACAATATTCAAACACCTAAAACCACAGCTGCAAAATAGAAGCCAAAAGTTAGCAAACATGGAAGCACGAAAGTTACTAGGAGCCAAACAGTGGTTAAGGGTAACTTAGAGGATATCTTGCATGCAATTGATATTGAAGAAACTCCCATTGTCCAAGCTAAAGATGTTGAAGATGGGGGAAGAAAGCTAAAGAAAGGAAAGATAGCTGAAAAGTTAGAGTTTGCGGGAGAGGGAAATGATGTCGGTTTCATGTTTTATTTAGAAAGCCAATGACCAAACATTATTAAGTCCCTATATTAATAGTGTAACCCCTTATTATGTTAATGTATCCCCCCTACTGTTATTATTGTACCCATGTAACCCCCATATTGTTATTATTGTGCCCTTACAATATTATTGTTAGGTCAGCTAGGATTACATTATGGCCCACTAGGATTACATTATGGTCACATGGACTCCTATATATAGAAAGGAGGTTTTGTAAATTGTATCATCCAAGACTTGTTCATTTATGTAATTTATTGGAGGTTTCCCCCTCGAAGTGGCCTATGGATAAGGCATTGATATCTCTTTTCTTCTATTTTTGGCGTTGGTTACACAACATTTGGTATCAGAGCTTTGGATTCTAGGGTTTCGCTACTCCAAACAAGTCATCGTGGAATTTTCGCTATAACTTTGTTTCTACGAAGTTTCAGAAGCTGAACTTTTTAGGGTGCGAAGCCAAAATCTAGAGGAACATTATAAAAAAATTTCAGAGCTTGGCTCACAATATTTTTGGAGATATGATCTGTGGAAGTTAGGTCTTTTTTCAGGCTCACGAATTCAATTAAAAAGGTCATCACGGAATTTTTTTTCGCTATAAATTTTTTTCTATGAAGGGTCGGAAAGTTTGAAATTTTTTAGAGTGCGAAGCCGAAATCCTGAGGAACATTTTTAGAAAATTTCGAGCTTGGTTCGCAATATATTTGGAGATATGATATGTGGAAGTTAGGTCTTTTCAGGCTCCCAAATTTCATCTCAAAGAGGTAATTGTGGGAAAAGCTTCATAACTCTCTCTCTGAGCATTGGATTGGAATTATGTAAAAAGTGACTAGAAATACACGGACTGTAGTGCCGTGTCTATAAATTTGAGAGCCAAAGGAGAGAACAGTGAGACGTGGCAAGTTGTAAAAGTTCACTCTGCTGAACTCGTCCATAATTAGGTCATTGTGGGAGATTGGACATAACTTTGTCTTGAAGAATCCAAATCAAGTCAGACCTATGGCATTTGAAAGAAGCTTCAGAGGACTACTACAGGGCTAAATTTCAGATATTGAGGATCTACAAGTATATAGATAAGTCAATTTCAATATCGAGCTCCTCAAAAGCAAGTAAAAGGTGTGTATTTTTTTTAATTGCATGAGTCTTGTTTGAAAAAGCAGTTTGAAGTGATTCCAAGGGCATATTTTAGAATTTTTATCGGTATTGGGTTCTATAATGCCTCCAAAAAATAATTCCATACCCATTAAGCCCTCAAAAAGCTATACTATGATGCATGAAGAGGAAGAATTGCAGTATGAGATATCAAAATTACGGTACCAAGTGCAACAAATTTCAATCTTACGAAGAGCAACCGAAGATAACATAGATGGTTTAAAAGCAAAAATGGAGGCTAATTTGGATGGTTAGAAGGATCAAATAATAGCTAATATGGATGATAAATTAGTGGAATATCACATCGAGCATCAACAACAAGTTCTCCAACCCTCAAAGGATAACCTAACTTTGGTGCAGAATCTAATGAAACAACAGGAAGATCAACATCACATCGAAAGAAGTTCTGAAGCAGTCACATAAAAAAGAACTCGACAAGTACTATCAATTTCAGAGTATCTTAGCAAGTGGAATAATTTTCCTGTAGAAGATTCCTCATGGGAGGATGAGAATTTTATACAAAAGCATCAAGAAATAATCAAGCGTTGAGAACAACACTTGTTTGAAGGAGAGGGGCATGTTAAGTACCTATATTAATAGTGTAGTCCCTTATTATGTTAGTGTTCCCCCCCGTATTATTATTTTTGTACCCCTGTAACCCCCTATATTGTTATTATTATGCCCTTACATTATTATTTTTAGGTCGGCTAGGGTTACATTGTGGCCCCACCTAGGATTACATTGTGGCCCCATGGACTCCTAATATATAGAAAGGAGGTTTTTCATTTGTATCATCCAAGAATCGTTCATTCATGTGTATTTAGGACTTTTCGGTGGCTTATTTCTAAGGCATTGATATCTCTTTTACTATATTTTTGAGTTGGTTTCACAACATTGCAGAAAAGTTATGGAAAGCGACAAAGAGCCTGAAAAGGTGAATTGACTGCCTACGACCACCAAGCATCATAGATCTCTCTTCACATGCAAAAGAGGAGCAGGTTATCAAACAAAAGAAGGGTAAAGAGAAAATCACTAAAAAATCAGAAGTGGAAACCCTTAAGGAGCAGTTGAAAGAGGCAAGCAAGGAGATATCAGTCTTGAAGCAAGAAGCAAAGAAGCATAGAGCTGAGAAGGTCCAGTTTGAATTAATGAGGAAGATCTGGGAAGATCAAGTCACAAGTGTCTCAAAGACCTTGGACAATACAGAAAAGCTGATAAAGTGGACTCAGCCACTAAGAGGAGAGGTCAAGCACATCAAAAAGATAAAATTGCACTTGCAATCTAAGAACATGGAATTAAAAGACAAAGTGCAAGACCTTGAAGAGCAATTGGAGCTGATTCATGAAGAATTGGAAAAGAAAGGTTTAAAGATGACAGTTGTAGAAGACCCTATAGCTCAACTGATTGTAAATGAAGATGAAACACCACAGGAGTAGTAAGTTGAGATTGAATATGCCTTAGAAGGTTCATAACATGCTAAGAATCAAGATTTTTCAGTTGGAGGTTAGTTTTTGAAGACAATTTTGAAAGGGGAAATTTCTGGCTTTTTACACATTTTCGTAGCGTACCTCAGGCTTGAAGCCAGAAATACGCTACGAAAAAAATAGTAGGTGTGTTTTTGCTTTTAAAGATAGTTTTTGCATGTTTCAAGGAGGGGGATTCATGGTGGTAAGGTGTCATGACTTGATTAACATGATGGAACAGCAAAGGAGTGAAGTAAATGGATGCAGAAGCCACTTTTTCCATGCTACCAAAACTCGCTACGAAACTATCTTGTTTTCGTAGTGAGCAATTGTTGAAGGTTTTGAGCAGCCTAAAATAATTTTTTGCCAAGATGGAGGTCTCTAGCATGTCAAGGGATTTTATAAGCAAATATTTATGATTCAAAGGAAGTGCCATGCAGCCAGGTCACCAGTCAAAACATCATTGAAGATAAGGGTCATCTATTCCTAAAAAACAGGGTTATGCTCCACAAATCTAGGGATGTTTTAAATATGTAAAGTGGAGGTGAATTTGGTCATGTGTCCTTTGATCATGTGATATTTATTTTGCAACCATCATGTAACTATTTCATTGATAGGATAAGATAAATGTAATAAATAGGAGTTAGAGTCCTATTAAGAGATGGTTTCTTTAAAAGTTAGCAGTCAGTTTTTTGTTGAAAGTTATGTATTTCAGTTATGAAAGGTGTCATAGGAATTTTTGAGTATCTATCCACCAGACAGATCATCCTTGTTGTAAATAATGTCTATTCAAAGACAAAAAATTGAATTAGTAAGGGGTTGGAGAACATTTGCACTAAATTGTTGCTTGTATGCTTTTAACTCTTATCAATAATACGAAGTGACTTTCTTCTTTACAGACCTGAGATTCTCATTAGGTTTTTTATATCTTATTGATCTATATCTTTATGTTTATCACTTGCAGTAGATTTCATTCCTAATTACTCAGAATTAATAACATTATGCTCTGACTTCCTTTAGTGATGAAATGACTGTGTTTTCTTATGTTGTGTGTGTGAGTTGCCTTTTTCTAAAACCTCTACCTGCCTCAGCTTCCATGTGAAGTCCTACTGTCACTGATACTACTGATTTTTTACTCCATAAGCCCAATGGTGGCATGCCTACATTTTTCAACTTGCAATCATATAAAACAAGTTACAATTCCATAGAGTTAGCCATATAGTACTATCACTATTCAAAATCATAAAACCCCATTGAGAGGTCCCTCTCAAACTGAAGAGGCTAATATTTAGTTAGAAGTGGTTTGAAACATTTACATTGAGTTTTTTGATGAGAATCCAATCAGGTTCAATTTGGTGATAACAAGTCACATTGAAATAGACAGATGAGCCAAAAAATTTAAAATATGAAACATATGGTTTCTTACCTGAAAACGCCTCCTCTCATGTACTCATCCCAAGTATCCGATGTGGATTTATGTTCTGCAAAAATATTGTTGTATTGAATGCATATTCCCAAAAATGCAACGGTAGACCCTGATCATGCAACATATCTCGTGCTTCTCCAAAAATATTTCTTTTATTTCTCTTTGCAACGTCATTCTGTTGTGGGTTATGAGGTCGAATCAATTCTCTTTGAATTCCTTTTGAGGTGCAGAAGTTCTTGAATTAGTTAGAGATGTATTTCCCACCATTGTCGCTCCTCGGAGCCTTCACCTTCTTCCCTGTATCTTTCTCGACAAGTGATTTAAACGCACAAAACTTTGAGAACGTTTGATCTTTCTTTTGCATGAAGAAAATCCAACACTTTATTGAAAAATCATCAACAAAAATCACATAATACATGTGCTTTGTTGTGGAAGTTGTTGAGAACAGTCCACACACTTCTGAGTGAAATCTCTCAAGGATTTTCATTGCTCATACTTCCTTATCGTGAAAGGTGACCTTTCTATACTACCCCATAGCAAAACCTTTGCATGTGCCTCTCTGCGCAATTGTACCCTTTGGAACCCCTGTAGAAATATGTTGCATGATTCTCAAAGCGATGTGGTGTCGATGACCCAACCTCCTATGCCATAACTCACTAATGTCTTGCCTCAATGTTGTGAAATCATCCACGTCATGTTTTTAGAGGTTCTTCACCCGAACCTCAATATTTTTCTTCTATCTCGTGGCTTTTTTATGAAGGAACACCTTTCCTTCACTGAAAATCACATCATATCCATGATCTTCCAACATAGCAACAGAAACCAAATTCTTCTTTAAACCGAGTACATGCATGACATATTTTAGTATGAGGGGTTTACTTGACTCTCTCTGGAAAGTAATTATACCAATCCTGGTAGTTCTATACCTCCCGTCATCACCCATCTTAATGTGCATATGGAGATCCTTCTCCTCCAAGCTGTTGAATAATTATTTGTTGTCGATCATGTGGAATGAGGCACCACTATCCAAGTACCATGCAGATCCCAACATTTATGACACCATTCATGCAATTAGGGTAAAGTCTAGATCGAATTTCAAATTCAATGCTTCACCTGTTTCTCCTCCTGAGGCCCTCTTGTTGTTCTTCTTTTGTGGAAAATTTGTGGCATAGTGTCCATGCTCATGACAGTTGAAACATTTCACCTTTGACAAGTCTCACTTATTTCCTACCTTGCTGGTCTCGAATTTGGAATGGGATGTCTTCCCTTTTCCTTTATTTGCCTTGCCATCCAAGGCACAATTTTCCTCATCATCAGTCTTTGATTAGGATCCATCTCTGGTCCGCCTGATTTCTTCTTGTGCCAAATCAGACCAAAGTCACTCCCAATCTGGCAGCTTCTCCCTCCCATTAATAGAGTCTTGGTAGGTATGCCAGCTCTTGGGAAGGCCTAGAAGAGATAAGCTCACCAAATCATATGTTTCAACAGTGGCCCCAACACTTCCAAGCTCATCACGACATGTGGTGAACTTGGTCATGTATTTCTCGATCGTGTTTCCCTTTTCCATTTTGATCTTCCTGAGCTTTTCTTTCAGCACCAGCTTCATGTGGTCAATGATATTATAACACAAATCTATCAAGGCCTTCTACATTGAATATGGAGTATCCTTCCTGTGGAGATTCGAGACAATATGGTCCCGAACCCCCTTTAACAATATCATTCTCGCCTTCGAAATAATCTTCTTACATGCAGCAAGAATTTGAGCATCTGATGTTGCAGGCTACAGGACATTAGCATCTATGAAAGCTTTTAGTCCATTGTGCTCAAGCACTTCCTCCATCTTGTCCTTCCATGCAATATAATTTGAATTTCCCTCGAGTTCATATTTGAGTCTCAAGCCATTGAAAGACATATTGATCTCATGTTGGACACCGAAGAAATAATCCGCAAATTCGAACCTGATAAAAAATAAACTATGTATTCTCCTATTCTTGTGATTCTTGGAGATCTGATACCATGTAGAAAATCCAACCACAAGGATTAAATCTTATCTTATGATATACTAAAACAAGATATTGAATCCCTTCTACACTTTCTAGAAATAAACACGATCGCACAATCACATAAACAAGTAAGAGAAAGAGACAATGAATCACACAACACAAGATGTATCTGGGGAAAGAATGCTTCCTAAAATGTTGTGTAACCAGCTCCAAAAATAGAAGAAAAGAGATATCAACGCCTTAGAAATAATCCACTTCGAGGGGGCAACCTCCAATACATTACATAAATGAACAATTCTTGCATGATACAATTTACAAAACCTCCTTTCTATATATAGGAGTCCATGGGGCCATAATGTAATCCTAGTGGGGCCACAATGTAATCCTAGCCGACCTAACAATAATAACAATATGGGGGTTACAAGGGTACAATAATAACAACAAGGGGGTTACACTAACAACAATAAGGGACTATACTAGTAATATAGGGACCTAACATGCCCCTCTCCTTCAAAAAAAGTGTTGTCCTCAACGCTTGAGTAGCTCTGGGTGCTTTTGTATAAAATTCTCATCCTCCCATGTAGAATCTTCAGTGGGTAAGTTCTTCCACTTGATGAGATACTCCGAAATTGATCGATTCCGTAGTTGTCGAGTTCTTGTTTCCGTGACCGCTTCAGGTTCCAATATGATTTTTCCTTCCTCATCAAGTTCTGGCAATATTGTTTGAACTGGAAGATTTTCACCTATAACCTTCTTTAAGCATGAAACATGGAAAACCGGATGCACTCGCGAAGAAGCAGGAAGCTCCAATTTGTATGCCATAGTACCAATATTTTGCAACACCTTGTAAGGACCATAGTACTTTGGCGATAATTTATTATCCTTCTTAGCTTGCTTGAGGGACATTTGTTTGCATGGTTGTAGCTGTAAAAATACCCAATCTCCTACATCAAAACTTCTCTCGCTGCGATGTTGATCTGCCTGTTGTTTCATTCGATTTTGTGCCAAATTCAGGTTATCCTTTAATAGTTGGAGAACTTCTTGCTGATGCTCGATGTGATCTTCCACTGCTTGAACCTTCGAATTTTCCCTTAAAGATGATGTGATGGATGGTGGATGATATCCATAAAGTGCCATAAATGGGGTCATTTTGCTGCAGTATGGAAGGAAGTGTTATACCACCATTCAGCAAGAGGTAACCACTTGACCCATTGTGTTTGTTTATCAGATACAAACAACGAAGATATCCTTCCAAACATTTATTTACTATCTCAGTTTGACCATCAGATTGAGGATGATAAGATGAGCTATGAGCTAATTGAGTACCCAAACAAGAAAATAACTCCGTCCAAAAATTTCCAGTAAAAATGGGATCTCTGTCGCTCACAATAACCCTTGGGCTCCCATGTAGCTTTTGAATTGTGTCCATAAATGTAGTAGCAACTGTACTTACTTTAAATGGATGAGATAATGCACAAAAGTGTGCATACTTGGTAAGTCTATCAACTACCACCATGATGACACTCTTTCCTTCGGAATTAGGTAAACCTATGATAAAATCCATTGAAATCTCCTCCCAACGTTGACTTGCAATGGATAAATGTTGTAGAAGTCTTGGGGTCTTAATTGTCTCAACTTTATTCTGCTGGAAAACCAAACATTCCGCCACAAACTTTTGAATATCAGATTTAAGGCCATCCCAAAAAAATTCTTTCTTCACCCTGTGGTAAGTTTTTAAAAATCCTGAGTGTCCTCCTAAAGGAGAAGTGTGAAATTCCAGAAGAATATTTTGTTTAGTTGGGAATTCTTACAAAGATATAAGCGATCTTTGTACCATAAGGAATCATTTTTCCAACTAAATGTATCAGATGTACTAGGATCTTGCTGCAACTTTTGAATGAGTGTCCATACATCTTTGTCCTTCTTCCATTCATCTCTTGCTTCGGTTATCCAATCTGGTTGGATAATAGAAATGGCACACAACAATGCTTCCACCTCTTCATTCTTTCTTGAGAGTGCATCTGCAACAACATTAAGCTTTCCTTTTTTGTAGATTATTTCAAAGTCATAACCCAACATCTTTGTGACCCATTTTTGCTACTCTTTTGAAGATAGTCTTTGTTCCAAAAAGTGTTTAAGACTATCATGATCAGTTTTTACCTTGAAGTGTCTTCCCATTAGGTGAGTTCGCCATTTCTTTAGTGCATGCAGTATTGCTAACATTTCCTTCTCATAAATAGGTTTTTGTAAATACTTTCCTTTGATTGGACGACTTTCAAAAGCAATGGGTCTTCCTTCCTGCATTAAAACTGCACCAATTCCATTTTCTGAGGCATCACATTCCACAATAAAGGTTTTTGTGAAGTCTGGCGTAGCTAAGACTGGTGCTAGGCACATTGCCTCTTTAAGATGTTCAAAGGCCTTAGTTGCTTTAGGAGTCCATGAAAATGCATCTTTCTTCAATAATGTTGTTAGAGATGCTGCTATTCTCCCATAATTCTTAACAAACTTGCGATAATACCCTATTAACCCGAGAAATCCTCGCAACTGATTTATGGTTGTGGGGACTTTCCATTCCTTAATGGCTTTAATTTTGTTAGGGTCTAACTTAACACCCTCGTGAGATACAATATGACCCAGATATTCCACCTCTTGTACTCCAAAGAAACATTTGGATGTTTTTGCATATAATTGTTTCTCCTGCAATAGTTTGATCACCCTATCAACATGTTCAACATGATCCTTCCAAGACCTGCTGTAGATTAGTATATCATCAAAAAATACTAGCACAAATTTTCTAAGGAAGGGTTTGAAAATGGAATTCATCAACCCTTGAAATGTAGAAGGTGCATTGGTAAGGCCAAAGGCATGACCAAAAATTCATAATGACCCTCATGAGTTCGAAATGTTGTTTTCAGAATATCTTCAGTCTTCATTCTAATTTGATGATATCCTGAACGAAGATTCAACTTGGTAAAATAAATTGCTCCATGTAATTCATCCAATAATTCATCAATCACAGGAATGGGAAATTTATCTTTAATAGTGAGCTTATTGAGCTCCCTATAAGCCGGACACAATCGCCATGATCCATCCTTCTTGTGTACCAATACTACAGGAGTAGAGAAAGAACTTTGACTAGGTTGAATTATACCCGCCTCTAACATTTCTGCAATCATACGTTCAATTTCTCTCTTTTGTACATAAGGATATCTATAAGGCCTGATGTTTGGAGGAACACTTCCTGGAATCGAATGAATAGCATGATCATGATCACGAATAGGTGGGAGTCCTTTGGGAGTTTCAAACATCTTGGAATGATTTTCCAAGACTTGTTGGAGATCTGCACAAATAGATGATTTTGATGTTGGAACTTCTAGTGAGCATAATTGTGCAATTACGCCTCATTGTTCTTTCTTTAGAAGCTTTTTCATGACATTAAAGCTTATTATCTTTCCCGGCTTCCTTGCAATACTTCATAATTCGACTTCCTTTCCTTCTAAAAAAAAATTTCAAGAAAAGTTCTTGAAAATTAAAAGCTACCGTCCCCAAAGATTGTAACCATTATACTCCTAGTACAACATCAACACCTCCCATAGGAATGGAAAGCATTGGACTATTCAATACATATTCCCCCATGGTTAGCTTGATATTATGGTATTTTCCAGAGCAATTTATAGTTCCTCCATTTGCAACCATCACTTGACATTCTGGTGTTGGGTATAGGAAACAATTCAATTCCTTGGCTACCTTACAATGAATAAAATTATGGGTACTAGCTGAATCAATCAACACTATTACCTTTTTCTTCTTGATATGTCCTTCTATCTTGAGAGTTTGAGGAGTGGTAATTCCTGCCAATGCATTACACGATATGGTTGGACTCATTTCTTCCTCTTCTTGGGTTGGTTCCTGGTGTATATCCTCTTCTTGTTCATTTTCTTCTTCCTCTTCATAATCTATGTAAAATAATTTCTTCTCAGCACACTTATGACCTTTAGTGTATTTGCTATCACAACTGTAGCAAAGCCCTTTTGCTCTTTTTTCTTCCAATTGTTGTTTTGTCAACCTTGTAGGTTGTGGAAATCTAGGCGTAGAAACACTTCCTTCTTTATAGAAGTGAGTGGTAGGCTTCCTTGTCGCCATAATTTTACATTCAATTTTTCTTGCCAACCTGAATGCCTTCTCCAATGAATCCGGTTCCAAAACGCGAACTTCATGTTGGATGTTATCCTTTAAAGTGCCTATGAAGAGATCAATCCTATGTTCCTCTGGAATATCAGTTACCCTTATATTCAATTTTTGGAAGTCCTCAATGCGCTGCCCCACTAAACCCTTTTGTTTGAGATTTATCAATTGGCTAAAGAAGGTGTTGCTCTTTGTATCCTCATAATGTGCTATCATTTCTTCCATAAAAATTGACCAAGTGACAATTTTTTTAAGGGAGCAAAGCCATCGATACCATACAAATGTATTTTGTTCTAAATGTAAAGTTGCAATGTGTACCTTTTGTGTGTTTTGCACATTATGGAGATCAAAATATTGCTCCATTTGTAGTATCCATGTTACAGGATCCTTTCCATCAAAATTCCTCATCTCCATTTTTGGAATATGGTGGTTCTTCCCACCAACATTAGAGTTTATGAAATCACGATTAACATTTATTTTGTTCTCATCATGAGTTTATTCTACTATCTTTTCACCATTATGAAACATTTCTTATATCAACTTTGTCAAACCTTCCATGTATGATTTTAGATCATTCTTCATGTTTTCCATGTTATCTTTCATGTCATCCATCTTAGCTTCCATGCCATCCATCTTAGCTTCCACACCTTTCTTCAAAACCTCCATTTAATTTTCTGTTGCTCTTTGCGAGAGCGAAATTTGGTGCAATTGGTCTTTTTATTTTGATAGATCATGTTGCAATTCTTCATCTTCATGCGTCATAATAGAGCCTTGTGAAGGCTTAATGGGTGTTGAATTATTTTTACGAGGCATATTTTAGAACCCAATGCTGATATTTATTCTACAATATGCCCTTGGAATCAATTCAAATTGATTCTTCAAACAAGACTTATGCAATTCGGAAAAAGAAAAAAAAATACACACCTTTTTCTTGCTTTTGAGGAGCTCGATATTGGAATTGGATTATCTCTGTGATTGCAGCACTTCAATATTTAATTTCTGTACTAACTTATCCCTCTGAATTCTCTTTCAAATTCCATAGGTATGACCTAATTTGGATTCTCCAAGACAAAGTTGTGTCCAATCTCCCACAATGACCTAATTATGGACTGGTTCAGTAGAGCGAACTTGTATGACTTTCCACGTGTCACTATTTCATCCTTCGACTCTGGAATTGATAGCCAAGAAACTATAGTCCGTGTACTTGTGACCACTTTTTACGGCACTCCAATCCGATGCTCGGAGAGAGAGTTATTGAACTTTTCCCACGATCACCTCTTTGAGATGAAATTCTGGAGCCTGAAAAAGCACCACCTTCCACAGATCATATCTCCAAAAATATTGCGAATCAATCTCTGAAATTCTGACGAGTTTCCCTCCTTGGGGCTTCGCACCCTAAAAATTTCAGATTCCGAACCTTCGTAGAAAAAAAATTTATAATAAAATTCCATGATGACCCGTTTAGAGCAGCGAAACCCTAGAATCCAAAGCTCTAATACCAAATGTTGTGTAACCAGCTCCAAAAATAGAAGAAAAGAGATATCAATGCCTTATAAATAAGCCACTTCGAGGGGGAAACCTCTAATACATTACATAAATGAACAATTCCTGCATGATACAATTTACAAAACCTCCTTTCTATATATAGGAGTCCATGGGGCCATAATGTAATCCTAGTGGGGCCACAATGTAATCCTAGCCGACCTAACAATAATAATTTAAGGGCACAATAATAAAAATATGGGGGTTACAAGTATACAATAATAACAATAAGGGGGTTACACTAACAACAATAAGGGACTATACTAGTAATATAGGACCTAACATAAAACCCTGCTATCTGTAAAATGCCTCACATTGATCTAGGCAAAATTGGACAAATACTTAGCCAATTCTCTGCCTCTGCTCAACCTGTTGTGCTCATGCATTCCTTAAGGAATTAATGCCCTATTAAATAGGTAAATCACTTGCCTTGACTGCACAATCCATCCAAGGTCTCCAATTGACTCTATAACCGACCCATACAATTTTCTAATTATATAACTGATAGTTATCTTCCCTTTAACCTCTGTCTCAACTGGGTCTTCATCAGAACTGACATGCACCAATTATTTATAGTGAATTATCAGTTAAATGATTTATCACTCATTGTGAATTAAATAATATTTAATTCAATGGACCTCTCACTAGCTCATCACTCAGTTAGGACTAGTTAAACTTATTTTAACTCAATTAATTGAGTTAACTAATTACAACTCTTGCATAATTGCAACTGGACCCCATTCAATCATGGAATCACTCTATATGCATCCTCTCTGACCCTCAACTCGAATTTCCTAAGCTAACTCATTCATTCTGACTTATTTAACTAATATGAGTTGTTATGAGATGAAATTACAATTTCTCTTCCAAATTTAATTAAGGGAAAATCAAAATTAGAAGCCCCGCAGTGGGGTGCCATTTCAACATGGAGAAGTTTTTCAACAAAATGTACATCTAAGGAATTCAAGGAGAATACCTCCATATATAAGAGGGAGTGTTGAATTTTGGGTAGTTGCAGGATGTATTCCCTAACTACATTAGCCCAAAAAATAAAAGGAAAGGGAATTCAAATTTAAATCTCAAGTTGGCTCAAAAATTGGAGGTAAAAAAATAAAAGGAAAGGGAATTCCTTTTATTTTTTGGGAAAGGCCTCTGAAGCCTAGGAGTAGGAACAAATTATCTTAGGGTTTGGGAAAGGCTAGAAAGGATATAAAAATAGTTGTTGTTCTGTATGTATTTTGCAAGACTCGGATTGTACGTTGTTGAATTGATCAATTTCTCCTAAAAAATATTGTTGGGTTTTTCCGTAGTTAGGATTTTCCTAGCGTAACATTTTGTGTCTCTTGTGTTTGTTTGTCTCTTAGTGATCCTATTGTCATTATTGTATTATTTTTGAGATATTTTATGTATAATTTCTTAATGATATAATATGAATTGATTAAGAAAACACAAGAAATATTATAAGAACATGAAAAAACAATATGCTTTGGAACCATGGTTGGATTGACAAAACCCTTATTGGTGTGCCGGCTCTCATGTTCAATAAGAAACAATTTATAATGGTGGGTGGTGACATATTTCCGTGGTTAGAACCATGGTTGATTTATCCAACTCTTCCAATGTGCTCGTCTCATACTTACCATGCGATGAATCACATAGGGGATGAGTGGTCGGTGGTGGCTGGTGGTCATAATTTTGGTGCTCTTGGTTCCACCCGAGTCCCACTCTTATCCCTTCTAATCATTTTGTATTTGGCTACATGTATTGGCCCTCTTAAATCTATGCACACATGGTTTACATTCTATGGCCAATATCCCTGATGTCTCATGTGTCACAGTTCTTATGGGGCGAGGTTCTGCCCCTTGCCCTTTGGTGTTGATCCTGCTCACACACGTATAAGTTTTAAGCTATGTTGCTTATCGATCCCGATGACATATGCATATAAAAATAATTAAATAGTTGGGTTTATGAAATGGGAAGGGTGATCGCCTTGTACTAACTACTTGAGGTTTATGGCTCAAGGGCCTAAAGCCCCAAATCCTAAATTTTTGCATGATAACCATTACAGGGAATAGGTTGAGTTGTATATTTATTTACAGGCCTTATCAATCAACTAAATGGGAAAAAACACACAATGTCTTACCTCTATCGTGATCATAATAATGGATAGCATAATCTTGGTGTGCATTAGAATTCATGGACATACAATATATCATTCTAGTCATGAGTATAATAGCAAACTTCTTAGCTCTGACATTCATTTATATTCATGAAAACACAAGATATTTCACTAGTAATAACATAGAAAGGAACATAAAAATTCATAACTCAATATGCATGAGTAATTTATGTGTGTGTTTAAAGATGGTTGGAAACTGAAAGAGGTACTTCAACTCTCCACCCAACCATAGGCCAACTACATTGCAACCTTTCTTGCAACTGACCACCCCTTATCTAAATCCATAGTTTAAGGGAATGCTTGCTTAAGGGACTTCACACAAATGGTTTAAATAGGCACTTAGAGAAGGATTTCGTTGTTCAGGTGGTTTATCAACTATCCTTTGATAGTAAGCGCCACAGTAACTCACTTACTATCGTATAGATCTATATTAAGTAGAATGAATTAACACAATAGATGATACCTTGATATTTTGTCGTTGGCCTCTTTGTTTCAACTTGCAAACTAGAAATTTGTTCCTTGGCCACAAGCTAACCTTGTTTAAGAAGCATAACGAGACAATATATCATTGTAAAACACAATGAAGGCTCTCACCTAGGCTAGTCTAGCCACAATAGTGTTGATTCCCAACACTCGATAATATGTAGTAGGCCAAAGACCAAGAGACCTAATTCTAGTTCACCATCATAGGGATGTTTTCTTGCTCTATATCTTGAACTAGCCTTCTCCCCTAGATTTGGCCCCTTCTTATATATTATTGGAGGAACTTGAAGACAAACATATTGCCATGTGAACTAGGAGAATACAAGTCATGACAAGTTCCATGCACATAAATGCATCTTTGCTAAGTCGTCTCTTATTGATCTCCTCATAGCTCTCTAGTTCTTAAAGCTCTAAGGGGTGGTTGTGGGTTTTGTATAGGAAAATTGTGACTGCCTGTGCTTGTTCTATGAATAACTTGTTCTAGTAAAAAGCATATCTATATCTTTGTATAAGTTTTTGTCAGCAATTTCTTTGGTGTAAGAGTGACTTATCACTTCTTTACATCCAATAGATTCTTTACAAGGCCTATGGTGGTAAATAAAAATATAACACCATTGGACATTATGGTCACATATTTTAGATATAACCAGGATTATATTGACCATATGTATGCTTAGGAAAGCTTTAATAACATTAAACCTTGAAAATGTTGAAATCTTGACCTAAAATTTCATGAGGAATCCTAAAATGGGAAAACCTTATGCATGGATAAGGGAAATCCTAGAAACTTTGTTAGAAAGAAGGCCATATCATTGATGTAGCTTTTTATGTAAGAAGGAAGGCCCCTTGCTTTTGGAAGTAGTGAACTTAAAGGAAATAACTTACTTAGACTCGTCTATGAAACAAAAATGTTGGACATACTACATGTGGTTAATAAATGGTGTCCATACCTAATATGAAGACACTTCAAAGCAAAAATAAATCATGATGGCTTGAAATACTTCATGGAATAAAGATTGTCATCAGAAGAGCATCAAAAATGGGTTACAAAGAAGCTAGGTTATGACTTTGAAATTATCACTGAAAAGGAAAAGAAAATATTGTGGTAGATGCACACTTAAGGAAAGAGGAAGACACAAAGGGTTTACCATGTGCTATTTCCATTCCATAATATTATTGGGTGGAAGAATCAAGGATATAATGGAAGCGAGATGAGAAGGTATACAAGAGGACCCCAATGAAGTAGAACAATTTATGTGGAAGAATGATTTGTTGTGGTATCAAGATCACTTGTGCGTATGTAAGAAGTATCAGCTCAAACAAAAGGTCTTTTTGAAATTACACACTTCCTTGTAGGGGGACATCCCCGGTTCTTTAAAACATACCATTGGATAAATAATAATAAAAATTGGAAGGTCTTAATGTAGACGTGAAAAAATCTGCGGTTAAATGTGTGATATGCCAATAGAATAAGGGAGAGACAATCAATATTGTAGATATCCTACAACCATTATCCATACCAAGATTACATTGGGAAGAAGTTTCAATGGATTTTATTACAGGTTTACCCAAATATAAAGCCAAGAATGTCATTATGTTAGTGGTAGATAAAATGACAATGTGTGGCCTATTTGCTTTATTTCTCATCATTTTAATAAAGTATGATGGCATAACCATTCATGGAAACAATCCAAAAGCTATATGGAATACCAAAGATTATTATAAGTGACAAAGAACTAATTTTCAATGGAAAAATTTGGACCAAATTATTGTCTTATTTGGGTACTAAATTGGCTAACAACTCATCCTATCATTCTCAATCTAATGGGTAAATTGGGATTGTGAATAAATGCTTAGAAGTATATCTATGATGCTTTGTATATGATAAATAGACGCAATTATTCAAGTGGTTCCCCTTGGTATAATGGTGGTACAACACATTCTTCCATACTTCATCAAAAATGTCCCCATTTATGGCACTTCATGGATATCATCCTCTATTCATCACATCACCCTTGAAAGGGACTATAAAGGCTTAGGAAGTGAAGGACCACATAAGGAATCAACATGAGGCTCTTAAGTTATTGAAGGATATCTTGGTTATAACACAAAATAGTACGAAACAACAAGTAGATCAACATTGTAGTGAAAGGGAGAAATGGGGGATTGGGTATTTGTGATACTACAACCAAGTAAACAAATGTCCCTCGAGAAACAAAATAAGGACAATAAAATAGCATCAAAGTATTATGGCCCCTATAATGTATTATAGAGGATTGGTGCTTCCATATTCATGTATACATCCATTCTTAGCATATCAACATTGTAGTGAAAGGGAGAAGTGGGGGATTGAGTATTTGTGAGACTACAACCATATAAATAGATGTCCCTCAAGAAACAAAAGAAGTACAATAACTTATCACCAAGGTATTATGGCCCCTATAATGTGTTGCTCAGGATTGGTGCCTTCAACTTCATGTTTACATCCAGTCTTCCATGTTTCTTGCTTAAATAATGTAACTGGTGATAAGGTCCAAGTCCAATATATTTTACCAAAGATTAATGAACAAGGGAAAATCATAATAGAACCAAGAACAATATTGGAATAAAATATTAAGTAGTTGAGAAATCAAACAATTACTGAGTATGCCATCAAATGAAAGAACCTACGAATGGAAGAGGCGACATGAGAAGAGGAGTTGTTCATGCAGAAACACTTGTAATTAGTTTGGTGTTGAAGACAATAATTGTTTCATGGGGAAAAACATGTTAAGTCCTATATAAACCCAATGCTAAACTTAAAATCCTTATTAAGCCCTAGATATTGAGCTATTGTGTTTCTATTGTTATATTTTTAATTTTGGCTAGAACCTTTACTTGTAACATTTCATTATAATTGTATCCTTAGCCTCCTATAAGTATACTGAGGAGACCTAGTCTTTGGATCATCAAATCTTATATTATAGATTGTATTCATTATAAAAGGAAGAACCCCCTAAAAGTGAACTCTAATTATTAGTTCCTTATCATTTTTAGGTGTAATGTTCATAACACTCTAGTTGTTGAAGCTCGAAGGGGTGGTTGTGGGTTTTCTATAGGAAACTCATGACCAATTATGCATGTTCGAAGAGGAACCTGTGGTCAAATGTGCCTTTAATAGGAAATTGTGTAGTTAGGTCTTTTTATAAGTTTTTGTAAGCAAATTCGTTGGTACATAGGTGATTTTAGGTTCTTTACATCTAATAGCTTCCTTGTCGTGCATGTTGTGGTAAATATAAGTATAACACCCCTAGACATTACTGTCACATATTTTAGATATCAATAGGAATATCTCGACCATATGTATGCCTAGAAGAGTTTTGATAAAGTTAACCTTGAAAGTCTTGAAAGACCTAACCTAAAATTTCACGAGGAAACCTAAAAAAGGAAAACCCTGAAAACCCTCTTAGAGGGCCTTAGAAGGTAAACACTTTGTTATAGGGTTCTTATGGAAAAGCATAACTTTAACCCACTGAAGGCCTATATATGGTTTTGAAAAGTGTCAAACATTTTAGGATCTTGTGAATGAAAGATCAAACCACAAAGGAATGAGATAGCAAGCCTAATATGAATGATATATTATTCATAACAAGGCCTGATATTAATTTCTAAGGAGGATATTTTGAATATAAGGTCAACTCGAAGAGAAATATGATATCAAGCTTAATAGGAATGATATACCAACCTTAACAATGCTTGCTACCAATTTATTACTCTATTATTTATGCACAAGGTGTTGGTATAGGAAAATTGTATACTTGTAGTTAATCCCCAATTTTGCATTATTGAATGCAAAATCCACTTTAACAAGGGAGAGATTTGAACTTTGCGTCTCTCCTAAGCAATAACAAAGCCTTTATCATTAACCATTCAAAAAATATTGATATTTTTTTTTTGCTTTTTATGATAAATAAAAAAATTTCTTTACCACTATAATATAAAATAAAATGTACAAACCGAAAGAATTGTTTATGATTTAAAATGGACAAATTTATTGAATAAAATATTAATTAACATATATTTAATAATTAAAACAAAAACATCTCTTAATAATATATCTTTAATATAAAATACAAATATATAATTTATATTTTTCTACTTAATCATTTTTTTACTAGAGGAATGGTAGGTTTCATACTCACATGACACAGGGTTGATTCCAACTGCTACCACTATAACCCTTAGGTGCCTACATATACCCCCTCCACGACCGCATATAAATCGAAGAGGTTTTGCAAAACCCAATCTAATATGGGAGAGATTTGAACTTTGCATCTCTCCTAAGCAATAGAAAAGCCTTTACCAACAACCATTCGAAAAAATATTGATATTGTTTTTTGTTTTTGTTTTTTTGTTTTTTTGTTTTTAAACAAAAATGTTTCTTTATCACTATCAAAGAAAATGTACAAAAAAAAAATTGTATATAGATATAAAATGGACAAATTTATCAAATACATAATTTTTTTTGTCTGTCAAAAACTGGTATTATATTATCATTTTAAAAACATAATTTACAAGAAGAGCCACCATGGCTTGATTACATTCAGTCACCCTCAAAGGCATACAATGCCCATGGAACTTGTGTGTTGGCCAAGGCATTTGAAGCACTTGGTTATTTGCCGAAAAATTACAACAAAAAAATTGAAAGCTATCTTCAAGAAGGTGGATGCAGGGGACCTAGCAGAGGAGCCATGAAGAAATGATCATGGTGGTGCAGGTGGTAGCTGATGTGATCCATTTGAGAATCCAGGGCTCGAAGTGGTCTTGAGAGCACCTTAGAATACGATGCAAACTCTCCAGGGCCTCAATGGTCTTTGTCTGCAGGAATTGAACCACGCGAATGTAATCCTCTATTTCATTCTGGTCCTCGTACCTCTGCTCTCGCAGGGTGTCCAAGTTGAGTTGAATCTGTTGTAGTTGGGTGGAGATGGCGTCAAGGGTGACCCGCGCCTCAATGTTGTCAGGGGATTGGGATGGGGAGACATCCATGACCACTACTGAGTGCGGACTCTCCGTAGACTCTGAGTGTGAATTGGGGTCTTCTGGAACCGCTCTATGATCCATTCCTCGGCCGAAACCACCACGAAAAGCCCGCTCGCGCTCTCTCGACATGCATACCTCCCTCTCTGCCTCACTCTTGGCTATGCGAACACTCCAAATCGCCTCTATACCACTCGTCCGAGACTACCACACCCCTCTACCAAACCCTTACTTGAGTTTAGCTCGAACCTTGACCTGCGTCTCTTGGGTGCCATAGATGAGGGACACATAGCCACCCCTAATTTTTCCACTGCAACCCAGGGAGGTGAAGAGGTTCCAACACCCACAAATTAACATTGTAGGGAGGCTATATTTCTCCGCTAGTCTGAGGCAGAACCACCCAGGAGTTATGGCGTTGAGGGGTTGTTGATATGCCGTCTGCAGAATTGGAGCTGGCACCCAGGCAACGAGCTCAATTCTCCCGGTCAAGAACACGTCCACCATCTGAATTTCCCTACCGCCTCCCTCATCCTCCTCTTGGTGCACCTTGCGGGTTCCGAAGCCATTGCTAGGATACCTCCCCGCTTCCCACTGTTCGCCTGTACTTCCCAAGGGGTCTGCTCTGTCCAAGACGGTGGAGCTCAAACCAGGGCTTGAGATCCATCAGGTGATCGTCAACATTGATCGCTGCTCCAACCTTCACCATCGCCCGTAGAACCAAAATGTGCAGAAGAACGACCTCATTTCTCCTTAACATGACCACCCTGTCTTGATATTGCCTGCCCCCGAGGCTCTTTACCACTCACTCGTGCGAGCGTGGTGAGTCGACGGGCACATGTCTTGGAGTCGGGTGAGCCTTAACTATCCCCCACCCACTTTAACAAGTGATTGGAAACACCCAACGGGGATTATCAAATACATAATTAATTAACATATATTTAACAATTAAAATAAAAACCTCACTTAATAATATATCTTTAATATAAAATATAAACACTCTATTTTATTTTTTTCTATTTATTTTTTTAACCCGAGGAATCGAGGACTACGTTGGTTTTGTACTCGTGTTACATGGGGTCAATTCCAACATCTACCACTATAACCCTTAGTCACCTACGTATACCCATTTCTCAACCAGAAAATTAGAGGGATTTGAATCCACAAACCTTCTCACACATAACACTTCATTTTCATGGCCATCACCAATTAAGTTATCCCCTAATAACTTATATTTTATAATTATTAAATTAAAATACTATGAAAACATAATAAATAAATATCATAGCAAGTATAAATGTAATATCCCCAATTTTGTAAGCATGGGAATTTTGCCTAATTTTGGTGATATTAAGTAAAGGGGAAAATTTTATTTTGGAGAAAGTTGGCAAGTATTATTTTATTGGAGATTAGTAGCAAATTATTATTTTATTAAAATGGAGGCAAAAGTCACTTAGAGGAAAATGACCTCCACCAATAAAATAATAATTAAAAATGAGTGTGGAAGCATGGGAAAAATTATAAAAGTAGGATGGACTCGTTTTCTAATCATCTCTTGACTATTACATTTCATCTTCTCTTGGGGTTGTTTAGCACCAAGAATTCCAAGAATAATTCCACCCTCGTTTCAGAGAACTTCGAGTGTCTCCCTAGAGAGGTAATTTGGGAGACAAATTCATGGCTTTCCATGAGCTTCATTGCAAGAGATTTCCTAGATATTCGCATTTACTAGGCACGGAAGGAGTTCGTGGCACATTATTTGGAGCAGTTGAAGTTGGTTGGAGACTCCGGGATTTTTTTGAGACATTCTTCATAGTTAAGGCCAGATATTTGGAACATTTTGTAGGTTAGTGAATGAGGCCAGAATTTGGTACGAATTTCCCCTCATTTTGATAATGTGTCGAGTTCACTGGCTCAAGTCTACGTAAGAGCAAAAGGTGGCTTCTTTTCGAGGAAATTTGGATTCGAGAAATCATAAAATTTTTGGAGGGGATCTTTACAAGACTTTGGGAGGCTTTCAGTGTCATATTTTGGGTATCCTACAACAGTTCCATTATGTGGGGAGTTTTTTGGCCAAATTGGGTAATTCACACTTATTGGGGGTCACCAGGGGCCAGTGGATTTAGCCCAAACCCTTTCTAGGTATTTATGGGTTTGGTGAGAGGAGGCTAGGATTAATTTTATATAATTTTCTGAAAACTTTTGAGGGAAAATTCCTAGTTCCATTCAGCATTCAACAACAAAAATTATTGGAGCAGGGCGCAGTTTATCCCGAGACCATTTCCACCACTTAGGTCTGTGAGATATTTATGGGTTTTGTTGGAGTTGCTGTGGAGAGCCTACATTTAATTTTGTGAAATTTTTGGAGTATATTTGAGGGCCGAAATTTCAGTTTACCTACAACAGCAGTGGCAGTAATTCATTGGGTCAGCGCATAGGTTTTTGGTGGATTCATTCCAGTACTTGGCCATCACAAGTCCAACCTGGGTTTCGCCTAACTTTTTGTAACAAGCCCAGGTTCCTATTACCATACTCATTATACTCCATGCTGCTCAAAATGGCTTGGAGTTTTGGTGCATTTCCTGTTATGTTTTGGTTTTCTGTGTATGTGTTGAATTTCCTAGATGTTGTTATAGTGCATGCTTATGTTATTCACTTAATATTTCCGTTAGAAATATTATAGTGGTATCAGAGCCATGATCTTGGCTAGCAATGTGGGGTATTCATCTAGATCATGTAAGATTTTGGCATGTATACACAGTGACAGGTTAAACCATAGACAACCCATGGCTCAAGGAAGATTTAATATACAAGATTTGTGTGGTGGAATCCATTGGAACGATGAGATATTGGCGCAGTTGAGGAAGGTGTCATACCATTTCCATCCTCATCCTTACAAAAGAGACACTAGTGGTGTGCAGGTTGTGGGTATGCAACCATCAACATTATGTGAGGAAATTTGACAGAATCAGGGCAATAGATCTCCTTAAAAGGAGCAAACAAGACAGGGACAGTTAGAGGGTGAGACCAGGGGGCGCTTTTGCTGGTGGAGACGTGGCTTTAGATTTCAAGAGCCTGAGGAGGAGGTTGAGCATGAGGTTGTGGGCACACTTGAGTTTGAGGAGCATGTCGATGTGTCCAGTGTGACACGAGAGTCACCCTTGATGGAGATTCCTTTTATAGCTCTAGCTGACACCTTGGGGTAGAGAGTAGAGAACACACCCATAGGGCCTCCATTAACAAGGTGCCATGAGACACACATATGTCCACCATTGAGGAGGTTCCATCCATTTTTGAGGTATTAATTGATGAGGTGTTTAAGGTTTTGTCTAAGTTTTCAGGTGATAGCAGTGCACATCAAATTGGTGAGGTGTTGGGAGACATATGCACCTTTGATGAGGAGATAGTAGGTATAGAGGCATCCATATGTGTGATAGAGTTTCTAGATAGTAGCTACCTATCGTTGATTATTTAGGATGTTATGCATGATGAGCTATCTGTGGAGGGGTATTTAGTGGCTCATGTTGAGCCCATGGTGGAGGAGTATGAGCAACCATTCTTGGATTCATTCATTTATGAGGAGAATTTAGGTGCATCATAAGTTAGCAGAGTTGTCGTGCTTCCAGACGACAATCCCCTTCAGGCATACATCGATGGTGCTTGTAGCATTATTAGGCTGCCTCCTCGTGTTGGTGAAAGAGATTCTGCATTACCTAGGAAGATTACATGGTTTGGCTAAACTAGCGAGATTAAGTGACATGAGTTGCATAGGGTGCACCATTTAAAGGATGGAGGACTTGTTCTCTGAATGGTTGTTTGTGCATTCAATCCTTCTCTTAGGGTTGGATGTCGAGGTATATTGAGTTTGTATCTGGTGGATTTGGCTAGGAGGTTAGATGCATCCATGTCCACATATCATAAGAGGCTATGTATTACTAGAGGGGCTCGAGGGTTAGACTGTTTTTGGGATCAAAGTGGGATTCTCCATCACATAATGGAGTCGGTAGGTGATAGTAGTAGCTGCATGATGGAGTCGGTGGTTGGGTGCACACACCTTTTCATGTCCCCTTCAGAGTTCCTGACTGTAATAGCCCTAGTCAAAAAATCATGTAATAAAAGTTAATAAAGGAAAAATAAGACCATGGTCACGGGACATGTATTCCAAGATTAATGTTATGAAAAACATCCTAGTGTGGGTGTTAATTTGGTTTATTATGGCTAAGGAAAATGGAAAAGGATTTGGAAATGAAAAATGCATTAATTGGAATTTAATTTATGAAAATAATGGAAAATAGGAGAAAAGGAAGGTGAAAGGTCACAGGTTGCATGTGAGGAGGAAAATGAAGGGAAATAATGGAAAATGAATAAATTAGAGGCCTCATTGATAAAAAGGCTTCTGAGGATCAGTTGGTAACCTTTTTTCAGTTCAGTTTTGGAGCTCTCTCTATATTCTCTCTCTCACACACTCTTCGACACTTGGAGTTTTCTTGGAGCACTTCAACATTGGATGAAGAAAAGCAAAGAAGGCAAGAGGAATCAAAGATCAAGCAAGGAAGAGCAGGATGAAGCGACTACATCGAGATTATTTGCAGGTATCAAGTTGCATGTACGATTTCCTTTCTAGTTTTTGCATGCATGGTTATGCATGTATGGTTTTGGTTATGTTCTTGTCACGGGCATGGGTTTTTCCAAGTGTGACAGTGTTCTTCATCCTTGCTTCTCCATTTTTGGATAGCCATGGTGTGATGGGGTTCTCATGTTTTGGTTGAGCTGGAGTGTCGAATGGATTCAAAAATGAGTGAGGTGGTCTCTGAGAGAAAGAACACATCGCCTAGTGATCCCTAAACTCAACTGCGGGTTTCGGTAAATCCATACCCTAGTAACCCCTGAACCATACTATGAATTGCGGTAAAGTCAGATATTTTTTGCCTCGGTGGGCTTAGGAATCCTTGACCGATGACTGGCGGGATATACGGTAAACCCTAGAGGTGTGTACCCTTGATCATGCCTAGGAACTCTTGGTCGGTAATGGCGGGATATACGGTAAATATTGGAGGGTGGAGTCTTGATTAGGCCTAGGGATCCTCAACCGTTGTATGGCAGGATGTACGGTAAAGCCTAGAGACTAAGAGACATGCAAATTCCTCACAGTGTAAGTGGATAAATCTGCTGGAATCCATACTTTTTTATGGCTTACTGATCCGATGGGGATTGCAGTAAAGTTTGGTTTTATTAATGAGGGTGAGGCGGTTTAGCCTCAGGAAGCTCTCGTTGATTTTAGGTTATGAGCCCCACATTCATGCTTAGGATATGGCACGAGGGTGATTGGCTGAAAGAAATATTTTATTCAGCCAATATATGGTCGGGTGGTACGTGGAAGTCCCAAACCTGGTTGGATTATGCATTCATTAATAAGAGTTTATTCTCCTTGGTATTTCATGTGTAAATGTATTGGTTCATATGTGGCAATTAGGGTTATTGTATCCTTGTTAATTATGTTGGTTATATGATGGTTATGAGCATGTTTTATGATGGTTATGATGTATGGCTCTCATCATGTTTTGGTTGATAAATGAATGTACAATGCATATATGACCTAATCCATGATAATGCAACTAATGTGATAAGGCATCAATACTTCTTTATGAATCTCAGATAAGTATGAGACCCCTATGCTCAGATCTGGTTTTATGCCTTGTAGATTACATAATTATGACATGTTTTACGAAATGCTTGTCATGGCTAGTAAGGGTCTAATCAATTCATTGATCAAATGTTTGCACTAGTACCTTTGTTTTAGTGTTATTTATCATTTCTGAAAGTCTCATGGTGTTTTGGGCAGTGGCCTGAGTCCTGGCCCTGGAAAAGTGGCACAAAACATGGGGTCATTGGCACAGAACTAGCTAAAAAAGTCCCCAATCGCTGGCTTCCCTTCTTTTGTGAGTGACTGGAGGCCTACAGTCGATTTCTTGGCTTTTCAAGGGAGCGACTGAGGGCCCAAATCAAGGAAAAGTTAAGTTGCCTCAGGGCTTGGTCACATGGAAGGGTTGGTTGTCTCTTGGAGTTTTTGTAGCATATGTGGAAGGTCAGTTTGGTTTAGTTCCATCAGTTCCAATTCCTTAACTATACATGGGGGTTGAATCACATCATAGTAGCCTCTCGTCACATGTTTACCCCAGTGGATCGGGTAGCTTGGGTAAATTTGGGAGGAGGGTGTTACACAGTGGTATTAGAGAATGGTTCAACTCTTGGACTGGATGGGTGGAATTTGGTTTTCATGCATGCATGTAGGTTGTATATGTGCTTGTTATGTATGCATAGTGATGGTCATTGTTACAATTGTGTTGTCATGTATAATTCGATGATGTTGATATTGGGATGTGTTTGGCATGAATGCATGTCGGTTGTATATGCATTTGTTATGCATGTCAGTGTATATATGTTGTTCTGCATGCATTTTTATGGTTAAGGCTATGCATGCCTAGTATATTAGACATGCATCATGATCGTCTTTGTACGCATTTTAGGTGATCATGATGTTGTTGGTATGTTAATGTTATAATGTTGATGTTTTGGTTGAGATAGAGCAGGAGATGTAGTCCATTAGAGTGAGGTTGCAGCACTAGACTTCGGGGTAAGAGCATATCGTCATACAGGTTTGTATGTTGGTTAATGGATGTTATAAGCATTAGGGTTATGTACATGTATGTAGTCTATGGATTTTGTGGTTACAGGTATGGTAGATGTTATTTAATCAGTGTGATCACATGTACATGCGTCGGTTAGTTATGAAGGATAGTAACTTGTTGTTATATGAATTGTGGTCATATGCATGATGGTTATGGTCATTGCAAGTAAGATCTTGATGGTATATGTATCGTGCTAATTTGGATTGGCCTATGCAGATGATTGCGGTTATGGAATTTAGGTATGAGTCGATCTATTTGTGATAGTGTGTTATACTAATCTAGACTAATTGTGCATATGTGATTGCTATGCATGAATGAAAATTGTTTATGAGCTTATGATGTGAACATGTTAGCTATTTATTGTTATGGATACCATGACATTATTTATGTTTGAGTTGATGTGTTGTGAATTTATATCGTACTAATCTAGATTGATTATGCCGACAATATAACCTCCCCTGAGATACATTAAGGTATGAGTTTGCTTATGTCGTATATTTGGTGCTTCAATGTTTGATTGTGTCTAGTATTTGGTGTTTGAGTGTTTGGTGTCGATTATGTTGTTTATTTTTTGTTTAATGTTTGATTAGTTGCATGATATGAGTTTGTATCTATAAGATTGCATGAAGAAATGATCTTGTTTTAAGATGATCATGCTAACACAATATGTCCTAAGACAACTGATATGTACTTGAGTGGAAATAGGTGATAGCTGTAGCATTATGTCTTATGACTGTTAGTTGATTATGAAATGGTTGTTAGTCTTGATAAAGGTTGTTTTAAAGTTAGTAAACATAATGTATTGATCTTTGGAACATATGATTGACATATGTCAACAATTACAGGACAACATGCTTGGTATTAGCATGACAAGGTAATAGTTGATTTGTTTATGTATAACTAACAGTTGGGTGATGTGATAACATGTAATAAGACTCAATTGCAGCAAGGGTAAAAGGTAAAAGAAAAGGATTGGGTTAGAATTCCTTTGGATATGTTTAGAAACCATAATTCCAAACAAATGAGTGCCTTGCATACATGAATTCTTCTTAACCTTGATTTTGTCTGACATTATATAGATATATGCTATATTCATGAACATGTATTTGATTGGTATATTAGCTAGTTTCTAGTTGTAGTTAGATTCGTCAAGGGATTTGGAGTCCCTTGAGAGATGGTATGGATGTGTGTTACAAGGTAGTGTGCTTGGCACAATAAGGTAAGATAACTACTATATTGTTATGTTTATTTATACATTGACGATTATGTGTTTATGGAAATATGATGCAGGGGATTGCATGGAAAAAGAGACTTCCATGAAATATTGAAGAAGGATCAGGTTGGGCTTTCCCTTGGAAGCATTGGGAACCATGGGGATTCATTCATGGTGTTTGTTTCTAGTACTGTTCTTTTTGTATTTGGTGATTTGTTGTGCTTGTTTGTGACTTTGTTTATGTCTGGTGTATGGCCATATCACTTTGTTTGTGGTGTCGTGCTACTATTGGTTTTCATGGTTTTCTTGTTATTGTCTCTTGTTATTTCCCTTTATGTTTTAGATTCATGAGAATTGGTTGGGAAAGAGGAATTTGATGGAGCTCGGGGAGAGCTGAATGAAACCCAACAAGTAATGAAAGATCCGGATGAAGCTCAATGCATGTATAAGGGCAGTTGAAGGGGATGAGCTCAGTGCATGTATAAGGGCAGTTGAAGGAAAGAGTATGATAGTTGGTTGGATTGGTTGAGTTCATTGGGTAAATGTACGGTGGTAGGGAAATCATGAGAAAGGTAAAGTAAATGGATCTGAGATATCACATGCCTTGGTTATGTAGGGAATTTTTGTTCTCAATGTTGTGCATGTTGTGCACAAATAAAGGGAGTTCTCTTAACCTAGACCTTGTTAGAAAATTATATATTAAAGAGCAATGCAACACATAAAATATGCAGAAAAATACAAGCATAGAAAACACATAAAACTAGAGAGACGCAGGTATACGTGGTTCACCCAGTTTGGGCTACGTCCACCCCGAACAGCCAGTCCTTCCTTTCTATTATCTAGCAAAATTAAGAGACACAACCTACAACAGATCCACTGTAATATCCTATGTTCTCTCTCATAGTATCCCTATTTGTTTCTTGCTCTGAGAATACACATACAATACACAACCGCAATACAATGCCCTCATACAAGCGAGGGGTTGCCTTCTAGGGAAAAAACCCCTAAACTAAACATAACTTCTACCGTCAGATCATCTGCCTAATGAACGACCCAGATTGACTAGAAATTACTATACTTTTACAAGGAAATTTTACATCTATTTTTAGCTTTGGGGGCGTTTCCCTCGAAACCCCCCACTAAGGGAGGGCTCCATAAAGTCACAGCCCCCCTCCTCCTGGACCCCCCAGGTAGAGTTTAATTACAGGCGGTGTTGCTGCCCCATTAAGGTACATGATCCAACACTGTGATACAATATAAACAAGATAATCAAGCTCCACACCCAACATACCTTATGATATTTGGTAGTTATGTTGTGATATTGATCATGTTGATGTCTATATATGTATGTATGAATGTTGTTGTCTATCAGGGTCGACAGGAATCATGATTATTTTATGTTCATGTTTATATGTATATATGCATGTGTGTATGTCATTGTTTAACAGGGTCATCAAGAATCATTCTTGTGCAGGAATGATTGCTTATGCAGGTGAATGGCATGAAGAGGTTCCTGTTTTATGAGGAATCAAGTGGGAAGAGTAACCCTGACAAACCTATGAGGTTAGTATCATGTGGATATGAATGAATATTATGTGATTACACTGTGACTATGTTTATGTTATGGACAGGTAATGTTTGGGGATACATCAACAGAATGAGAGCCGTGTAATTTGCGACATGCTGAGACAAGCATGGATGTTGGAAAGACACTAGAAGCAATGGTAGAGTTAATGTGTGGTCAATGGATGTGTGGTACTATTGTTGTATATATGTTATGCATGTTATACCCATGATGTTGTGTACATGTAGTGTTGCGTATATATGATGTTGTGTACATGTTGCTTATGTAGTGTTGGTATCAGATGATGTTGTGTGTATGTTTTTTATGCAATTCTATGTATATATGGTGTCATGTACATGTTGTTTACCCAGTGTTGTGTACATATGGTGTTGTGTGCATGTTAGATATGCGGTGTTGTGTACATATGGTGCTTTGTGCATGTTGGATATGCAATGATGTGTACATATGGTGTTGTGCACATGTTGGATATGCAGTTTTGTGTACATATGGTGTTTTGTGCATGTTGCATATGTGGTGTTGTGTACATATGGCGTGGTGTGCATGTTGTACATATGGTGTTGTGTACATGTGGTGTTGTGTGTATGATTGTACATGTGGTGTTGTGCGCATGTGGTGTCGTGTACATGTTGTACATGGAGTGTTGTGTGCATATGGTGTTGTGTACATGTGGTGATGTGTACATGTCGTGCATGTGGTGTTGTGTACACGTTGCGCAAGTGGTGTTGTGTACACGTTGTGCATGTGGTGACGTATACACGTGGTGTTCCATACATGTTGTGTAGATGGTGATATGTACATGTGGAATTGCGTGCATGTCGTACACGTTATGTTGTGCACATGTGGTATTTGTAGAAATTATATAACTTATGTGTTATATGTCCAAGATTCTCCTGATCTCACACTATTCCACCATTGATCATTTGCGAAAATTAAATCAAGATTGCAATGCACACATGAAACAATAAAAATTCACACACATTAACACAATTATTTAATGGGAAAGCATGAAGCTGAAAACCCCAACTATCCATATATAATATATTTCATAGAGATCATGTAACAATCCTCATACAAAGCTGATCATATCAAGCTCTCAGTACAATACAATCGCTACACACTAATCAAGCCCGATCTTGCAAATCCATGCACCGATCTTTGCCACCTGCTAGCCTGCCTCTACTGCGCAATCCATACAGAAGAATGGCTCTGAATGAGTTTGAATTACTCCAGCCTTGCTCACGCAATCCTCATTGTGTTGAAGCCCCGAAAATCAAGTCTACAACAAGGGGGATACCCACCCGGTCCGGACCTTGGTTGGCAGCTCCTTTTCCGTTTGGTATAGTGGGTCTGACTAGGGATAATGGGACCAGTTTCCCAATATGTGTGTGTGTGTGTTGAGAATTGATATTTCCTTTCTAAAAGTTACTAAGTGAAATGATTTTATTCTAATTATAATCTATAACATGCAATTGTATTCTAATTAAATAGAAATATCTAATTCTAAACTAACCCGGGATGTAATCTTTTTGATATGCGATCTAAAATGATTTCAAATAACAATTGGTAATAAAAATCATTCAAATGTTATAAGAAAAGAATTTAATAAAGATAAACCACTTCGTATAAAAAGTTAGACGAAACAGTTGTGAAAAATATATCGCATAATAAGCTACTCATATATTAAGCATAAACAAATAGCTATCACCGTACAAAAGTGCCAAATGATAACTCAAGCATTCAAGCATTAATACATAAACAACTGAACATAAATATCACTTTAACACAGAGGCAGAAATAGTTAAGAGATAAAAGTACCATTTATAACTAGTTCTACTCATGAGCTTCAAGCAATAATGACTTGTCTCTTCTTAATCCAACATCCACTAAGAGTACAAAAGTGCAACATCAGTAGTAGATATTAAACGCAGATATCAATAAATCCTATTCCATTCATTCATCAAAACCTCCTCGGAGGGTGCAAAAGTGCATGTTCTGAGGACAAGTTTTTGACAAATTTCAGGACCCTTCTCTAAATGCATGAGAAGGGTTTAAATACTACTAACTAAAATCTAAAAATAATTTATTACAAAAATGTAGAATACGGATTAAATGACCATCCTCATTTTAGGCAAAAATAAAGCAAAATTATTACTAAATCTAAAATTAAAACTAACAACTAACTACTTGTGAATCTGTTCTTTGAAATTGCAAGTGTTCAGCATTTGTTTGAGAAGAGTTGGTTGGCCGACTTCTGACTTTAATTTTCCTGAAAACAGAATCAGCAAGATCTGGCGCCATCTTCTCGGCAGAATTGATGATACATTTGAGAGTCATGCACTGGCTGTGTGGTTTTACCAAACACGCCCAGTAAGAATCCCAATTTAACTTTGTTAATCTTTTAATCGATTCTGCCTTTTCTTGAGCCTTCTGTCTCCAGTCTGTCTGCAGTTGCTGTGCTTTTGGTAGGTACCATGGAGTATTTTCTGAGATCAGATTTGCTTTGTACAAATTTTCATTTATACAATCAATAATATTGCTTGCTGTTGTGGTTGTTTTTTCTGCCGCTTGCTCTGCTTTCCTAATTTGTGCATCCCAATTATTAAAGAGCATTTCTTTGTGATTGTCATTGATTATTGGTGCACCTTCTCTTTTCCCCTCCTCTGTTTCTTGCCAAGCCAAATAGTCAGTAACCCTTTTATCAGTTAAATCATAATCATGTCGTAAGTCTACGACTTGATTATTGATTTTATCACTTTCTTCACAATAAGAATTCCACTGTGATATTCTTTGGCATAATATTTCTTGTTGCTGCAGTAGTTGATAATTTAAGGAAATGGACTCTGTGATGAATTCTGTAAGCTTGGGATCATCCTTGTGCATCTCTTACATAACTTGTAGTTGTTTCACTTTTTCAGCCAAACTTTTCTGGTATCCTATCTGCATTTGTTGGAAATCTTGCTGTAATTTTTCAAGTTGCTTCTGTGCTTCGTTGTTGGTGTTGGCTTGTTACAGTTGTTATTGCAAACCCTGTACTTGATCTTCTTTATCATTCAGTAATTTTCGTACCTCAGATGCTTTATCAATGGCTGCAAAGGCATATGTTCCTGTGATCTGAGATAATTTAGTGAGATTTTCAGTTGGATCAGTGGTAGGATCTTGCCATAGGACGTCTAATTGTTCTGCATCATGAGAGAGCACATTTTCCAATTTTCTTTTATTCCTTTGTCTTCTTACCACTGCCTTGTGTTGTGGACTATAAAATGCATCAAGAGGAGGAATCTCCTCTATTTTGAGCATAATTTCAGAGGATGGGGTAATAGGAATATGTTCCATTTCTGAGATATTGCTAGTTATTCCTATGATTATATCTTTTGTTGTCTGTACATTACTCACAGGTGTCTGTGTGCTCTATCCTTCAATATTGATTAAATCATTGAATGTCTCCCATTCTTTATCTAACTCAGTTCTGACTGATGGTTGTTGTACAATGAGAGGGGGAAGATTTGCCTGAGGAGAGGTTGAAACCTGTTGCTGTGAGAGCTCCTTTTACTGGGCAGTATCCCTTAATGACCCTTCACTTTTATCATGGTCATTGTCAGACCTCTTAGAATGTTCAGACATTTCTCTCCCAGACTTGGATTTAGATCTGTCTGTACCTGAACTTCCACTGAGACTAATACTAGGAGTTGGTTCCCTTATGGGTTCCAGGCGTAATTTATCCAAAGGGATAGTAGTTAACCTCCTTTCCCTATATATCTTGAACTCCTGAAATTCTGCTGGAGGAAACCGTATTTGGGCGGAATTTAGAATCTCTTTAAATGTGCCTTTTTCTTGGAACATGTCATCAAAAAGATCATCTTCTTTAGAAAACACTCTTATTTTGACTACAGTAGTGAAATTTTTAACAATATCATAAGGGTCGAACGGTCTTCTTGGAAACTTGAACAAACGTAAACATGTAATGTTGTTTACTTCTTTGAATGAATAACCAACATCAAATACTGAAAAGGCCCCACAGGCCATAGGAAATTGTGGCCAGATAGCCTTCTTTTTGTCCTTCAAATCTTTAGTCAAACCTCCTTCTCCGCAGGTTTGATAAGCAATTTCTCGTGCCATGAGTTTATCAGGAACATACAAAGGTAAAACGTGAGGGGAAACGAAACTTCCAAAAACCCTGACATATGTAAACAGTTCTTCTCCAACCATCTCGCAACAGGTAGTATGTCTACCTCTGCTTCAGGAGAAAACCTAGGAGCATCTTTATCATACAACATTTTTTACAGGGACAACATGATTCCATGGAAAATCTTGTAAAAATAGGGAATGAACTTGGAATCCCACAATTCTTTGTGATAAATATGAATGGGTAAGGGGTCTTGAGTCGTCCATTTCCACCCCATTAAAGGAAACTTGGAAATATAACAAATTGAATCCATCACATAAGCAGATAAGTAAAAAGGGGGATAAATTCTCTGAGAAACAGTTCTTTTAGACTGGTAATTCAAAATGGCCGTGGCGAATTTGTCAGATAATATCTTAGCCCAATCCACAATAGTAGCATTAACAACAGCATTCAATAATGGTAGCCATTCAGATGAAAACTTATTAATGTCAGGCTTTCCAAAAATCCTGCAGAGCATAGCAGAAGCAAAGCAATACGAAGAAGTGAGAGAACCAGTACTATACATACCATGTTTATCCTTCTTTAGTGGTTCGTCTCTCCTTGACCAGTCCTTGGTGCATTCTACCAAGTTTTCATTTTCTTTGGAAAACTTTTCCATGACTTGTTTGTTATAAGTTTCCTGTGGCTCCGGCAAATGATACATGAGTCTCAAATCTTGTGGAGTGAATGAACCAATGAGTTCTTGACCTTGAGTCTTAAACTGTCTGTTTGTAATATCAGTGTTGTCGAGTACCCATTTAACCATGTCCGTGTAGGGAATAATTTTGGGCCTTTCCGCTATCTGGTGTAAAAATGACCAGGCTAGCTCTATAATAGACGCTTCAGAAGACCCGTGTCAGCCTGCAGTGGCTGTAACCTCCATTACTCTGCGGTTCTCTTCCTCAATTAGATTATACATGCCCTCCTAAGTATTAATACCAGCGTCTTTGTTACAGGCGGTGTCTGTATACAAGGGAGTCATTTCTTTATCTTCAGAACTCAGAGCCTTGTCCTTCTTTCCCATTATACGTTGAATATTGCTTTGTATAGTTCTCTGTTCTTCGCTCCTACAATTTACAAATTAAGTGAGAATAATGATAGGAAAAAGGTGACGGGAAAGTTTTAAATGTTGAAGACGTATAAAATATACCACCTTACGTGAAATAGCTCTTCGATCAGAACGAAACCATATTTCATTAATGATTGACAACCAATTCATTGATTAACATTAAAGCGCATAACCAGGTCTCGGTTTATGGAAAGATTTTTTTTTCGTATAATGAGCCTTAAATATCTGCGATAAGGCGATCTGCGATTTGCTTCGCAATATCACAATATCGCAAATCGCAATCTCGTAAAATTTCAATATCACAATACCGCAATATTGCAATATCGCAAAATAACTGGATCGCAGCAAAAGACAAATCTCCGTTAATGTGTTTTTTTGCGAAATGCAATTTGTGATATATGCCATCGCATATCAGCGGTTTTGAGATTTTCAGCGTAACATATGACATTTGAAGCATGTGATGTGATGAATGTTCTTTTAATGCGTAGTTTCGTATCACGATCTCGCAATCTTAGAATTCTGCTTGTAAGGAGGTATTCATTACTTTCATGCGATGCGATATTTCTTTAAAGAATGATTTTATTCTATCCTATCATAAAAGTTAAGTTTTTAGATTTTTCAAGGGATATTCTCCTAAGTTTATGATAGTAAGTTTTATTGAAAAAGGAAATACAAGCACTAATCGATTTTTTAAATTTTTTGACTAAGGGTCCCCATTTATTTAGTATTAGTGATAATACTAAATAAAAAGGGGGGCTGTTGCTGGCCACAACAATTGGCGATTCACTCGGAAGAACCAGTTATCTCTACTTTTCTTTTGAATTTTCTAAACTTTCAAAATAGAAATTTTTTCAAAAAATCAAACTTTATTATAGAAAGACAAAGTACATTATGCTTTTATCTATCAATGATATTTCGTTTCTTCTATATTCAACTTTGACTGTTTACTTCCTCAAGCTAGTCCTTGTATCTACATCAGTCATTACTTAGTTTATAAAGATAAAAAAAAAGGCTTCTCTGTAAATCAGTTTTAAATATGCTCATTTGTCGTAGGTAGAGCCTCTACCGCCAGCAGGCGTTTATAGCCTCGACAGGGTTACCTGTTACCCAACAATGATCCTGTATCCTACTTAGAGAAATTTACAATTTTCAAAGAGAAATCCATATCCACACTTACTGTTTTTATTTTCTTTTTTATCCTTAAAGAACAATGTCTTGGTTTGGTAGCCAATTTATGACAGTGCCATTCACCTTATTTATAACTTTGCTGAACAAGTTGGCTCGTGATGAGACCCCTTGTCTTTTGATTGCAACAATCTTGACTCATTGCCCTGTTGTGGTATGCAGTATTGGCAAAGTCAGCAAGCTATAATATCTATGATCATGATAAGTCAGCTCGTGATGAGACCTCTTACTCTTTAAGTTAAAGTGTATCATTGGATTATTCCCTGAACATTGTAATTTTCTAGGTGGGGAGGAAGTCATTGTTTCCTTAAGATAGCTCTGGACGACAATGGTAGAGTTTTTGGAAAGAACTTTTCTACAGAGAATCTTTATTTTGTTATTGATACCTTTCATTAGACTGATATAAAACAATTTCCCACTAAAGGTTGTTTTTTTATCAAAATTTACAAGGTTGAAACTAGTATCAGTTCTAAGCCTAAAGCTTTTAACTGTATCTTTCAATAATAATGATCAATTTTCTTAGAAGAATTCTATTTATACAAGTGAAAAAACAAAATCTAAAAGAGAATTTGTATCTTTTTCGTGAATTCCAAATATAACCATTAACAATTGGTTTTATTATGAAAATAAAGAAAACTATTATACAAAATAGAAGAATGATCTCCTCTGGAAAATATTTTTTGAGGATATGTCCGTTAACAGGTAAAGACTCACTTTTTCCTGTTAAATCCTGTAACATAAAAGTAGATGGACCTATGATCTCTGCGATTTGGAAAGGGCCAAGCCACATTCGTTGAAATTTCGTATGTTTCCCTTTTTCCTCATGAGCCTTGTCCCATTTTAAAACTAGATCTCTGACCTGAAAGTCCTTTCTGGATATCATGTTTGAATCAAAAGAAGCTTTCACTAATGCTTGGTGATGAGCATGAGTTATTTTGGCCTTTTCTCATTGTTCTTCTAGCTTTATTATTTCCAGCTGTCTTAATTGTAAAGAATAATTTGGTGCTTCATCAATATATTGAACTAAGGCCAAAGAAGGAATGCTAGATGAGTTGGAAGAACCACTTCTTTCCCATAAACTAAATTAAAGGGAGAAGTGCCAATGGAGGCTTTCTGCGTTATTCGATCTGCCCATAAAGCATATATTAAAGACTTGTGCCAACTTTTATGATTTTGATCAATGGTTCACTTAATGATTCTGATTAAGTTTTTATTTGTAGATTCAGCTAACCCATTTCCCTATGGATAATAATTGGCAGAGTATTTAAGTTTGAAACCTCTTTTGAGTGCAAATTCAGTCATAGCATTACCAGAAAAATACGATGCATTATCAAACGTTAAAGTAGAAGGTAAACCAAACCTAGTGATTATGAACTGATCTATGAACTCGATGATATGCTCGACATTGGCCGTCTTGAGAGGAATTGCTTCTACCCATTTATTAAAATAATCAGTTGCTGTAAGGATATACCTGTGTTGTTTAGAAGAGTGAGGAACGATCTCACCTATTATGTCCAATCCCCATTGATCAAAAGGTTGCTCAATGTTGACTGGTTGCAGTGGCAATGATGGTTTCTTTTGTCTCCCAGCAGCGGTTTGACAAACTCGACATTTCCTTACGTAGCTATGTGAGTCTTTGAATAGTGTGGGCCAGTAATAGCCTGCGTGGAGGATTTTATGTGCAGTAGCATCTCCAGCATAATTTCCACCTGCTGGCCCATCGGGAAGTTCCTGCAAGACTTTTTTAGCTTCAAATTTCTCAAGACATCTAAGGAGAAAATAATCATAATTCATTCTAAAAAGAACATCATTCACGAGCTGATATTGTTTAGCTTTTAACCTTAGAGCTCTTTTCTTGGTGTAATCGAGATTTGGAGGAGCATATCCATTCTTTAGATAAAATATGATATCAACATATAATGATTCAACATCGTTTAGGATTACCTCATACATTTGCATCTCTGCAGATGGCTTTTCAGAAATAAGTGATGCTCCAGCTACTATTTTGTAGAAGCCTTGACCTCTTACAATACTTGTTGGTTTGATTTCTACATCATATTCTTGTAAGGCAGTAATCCAATTGGCTCTTTTCTCACCCACATCTTTCTGTACTAAGAGATTTCTTACTGCTGGAAACGGTACTATGATTCTTGTATGGGTTTTAAGTAAAAAGGGTCTGAAATATTTAATTGCTTTGAAAACAGCATAAGCTTGTTTCTCTACATCTGAATAATTCAACTCAGCCCCTTGTAAACTTGAACTGAAAAAAGCAATTGGGGCTTCTGCCTTGTCTAGATTTGCTTGAGTGAGTATCGCAACATATGATTTATCAGAGGCAAATGTATATAAAATAAAAGGATCGGAAAAATTTGGAGTTGCTAAAGATGGAGCGTTAACAATTGCTTGTTTGATCGGATTGAATGCCTCATATTCGTCTTGGCCCCATTTGAAGTTTGAATTATTTTTAATCATTGCTTGTAAAGGAGATACAATTCTTGAAAAATCTGGCACAAATCTCTTTACAAAATTAATCTGACCAAGAAAATATTGCATAGATTTCTTATTATGGGGTAGGGGTATTTCGGAAATCTCCTTGATTATGTTAGGATCAATATGAATTCCAGATTTTGACACTATGAATCCAAGAAGTTTTCCTTCACTTAATGCAAAAAAAGATTTTTTTGGGTTAAGTGAAATTCCATACCTTTGACAACGTTGGAAGATCTATTTTAAATCTCTAAGATGATTGCCTCGTTTCTTGGAATATACAGTTATATCATCCAAGTAAATTACAACTGATTTGTTAACTAATCCCTTAAATGCGATGTCCATGGCTCTTTGAAATGTGGCACCAGTGTTGATCAGACCAAAAGGCATCTTTTGATATGCATAAGTGCCCCATTTGGTTTTGAATGTGGTTTTCAATTGATCATCGAGATGGAACAACACTTGGTTGTAACCAAAGAAACCATCTAAGAAAGACATTAATTCTGATCCTGCAACTGCCTACAATATTTGCTCCATAGGAGGCAAAGGAAAATTATATTTTTGGTAGGCTTTGTTAAGATTTCGAAAGTCAATGCAAATTCTAATGTCTCCTTTCTTCTTTCTAACGAGAACCATATTGGAAACCCATTTAGAATGTCGAACGGGAAAAATAATCTTGGCTTTCAATAACTTATTGAGTTCAGATTTGATCTGATTTTCCAAATTGGGATGGATCTTTCTCAGCTTTTGTTGGACAGGTTTTTCATCGTTTATCATTGGGATAGTATGTTGGATGATAGAAGTGTCATAAGTTTTGAGTTCATCATAGTTCCAAGCAAAGACACTTTTTTATTGTTTCAAAAGACGAACATATGCTAATTTTTCTTCAGGAGCTAGACCAAGGCCTAGTTTGATATTCTATGGTTTGGCATCAGTTCCTAGATTTACTAATTCATAATTCAAAGTTGAACTTTGCAGTTTTCAATTGGTAGATCTTTTGAATCGATCTTTCAAATCATAATGGTCTTCTAACTTGACTATTGACTTTGGCATAGCATTATTAGTGCTATCTTGTTGCAATTGTCTGTCATGTTGGTCTTCATCAATTATCTGATTGGTGTAAGATCCTTCATATGTGAGGAAACTTACAATATCAGGATCATCGTTGAAAATCCTCCAATTGGTAATGTTATCAGGAATTGAGGGTCTAAAGATTAATTCGATTTAAAATCGATCAGGGCTATAGTCTTCTGCAGGAATGAGTTTGGAAGCTACGTTAGCTAGAAGGTCTACACTAGCATTCTGGAGTCTGGGAATTGATGAAATGTTAAATGCTATAAAGTGTTCAGTCAGATCTTGAACTAAAGATTGATAATGCTTTAAATGACCTGATAAACAATGTATAGTATTGCGTACCTGTCTGATTACAATTTTAGAATCTCTGAAAACTTGTAGATATTTGATATCTAATCTGATTGCTTTATATAATCCTTGGACTAAAGCTTCGTATTCTGCAGTATTATTAGTGCAATCGAACTCGACTCTGCAAGTTAGCAGATTTTTTTTTCCCTCTAGACTAATCAACATACATCCTGCTCCTGCTCCTTCATTAGACTTAGAACCATCAAAAAATAACTTCCAAAATAAATTTTTATTTACAGGAGTATCTATAAAATTAATACATCCAGAACTATCTGTTTGAGAAAAAATTTATATTTGAGATAAAACAGAATGTTCTAAGTAAGGTGAAGTATGAGCATTAAAATTTCCTAAGAAAGAATCAACTAAATAATTACCAATAATGTTATTGCTATATGCTACCGGTTAATTTTCTCCTTCCAGTTCTGTTACTATGTATTTATGATGTTTTTCTCGCTCAGCCTTTATCTGATTTGGTTTACCATTGTAAGGAAGCCACATGTGCGACCAATCAGTTGCAAAGTATCCATGAAGTTTTTCTGACTAATCTCTGCTAAGAATTAAGCCATAAAATTCTGGAATATCTGCAACTAAAATGTCGATAACTTGACATACCTTTGGATTAGATGACAGTCTTATGGTAACCTGATTTAATTCGCCGATCACTTCAACTTGCGATCGATCTAGTTGAACTATGCGCACAACATATTTTTGTGGTTGAATGTTCAATTTTGCACATATTTATTTTGGTAAAATATTAGATGAAGCTCCAGAATCCACTAAACAATTATGCAAATTTTTATTGAAAACTTCATAAGTAAGAATAAATTGAGGAGTATGAGATCTCGACCTTCCTCCAATTAAAGCGATATTTTCTAGATCAACTTTACTAATCGCATTAGTTGGAGGTCTTCCCATCTCGTTGGAAGCTGGAGAGATTACAGTTGCAGGCAAAGGTTTTTCTAGTATAGCATGTAATTCTTTAAAAAGTACCTTTAGCTGGTGTTTTAACTTGCTCAATTCATAAAAAGTGATGTTAGCCCTAGTCTTCTTCATGTCTTCTATGATATTATACTCCATTTCATCCAAAACGATCATCGTTTTTGATGGAGTTGATGAATCTGTTTGGACTGGGCTGGTTTGAATCGCCTTAGATGTTGTTTTCTTGGCTGCAACTTTATCCTTAGTCATTGAGCTTGCGCTCTTTGGCTTAGGAGTAGGTTGAGGAGGATCAAGTTGATTTCTACTTCGAGTGCTAACCGGGGATGCCTCTTGATATTCTTCATCTAAGAGGATGAAATCCCACATACCTTGTACTTCTACAACTTCTTCTTCATCGATAGTTTCTTCAGTAGCAATCTCCTCTTCTTCTTCTTTTGATTCAACATTTGTAATAGCATTTGGTGGCTTTGAATCAATTGAAGGGTTTCTTCTATAAGGCTTGAACGAATTTTTAGAAGATGTTTCTGCCACTTGTTTCCTAATATCAACCATTTCGTTGGACATGGTCTTCAGAACTTTCTGCAATCCTTTTAAATCGAATGGATCTTTCGATTGTTTTTTCTTGGGGTCTTCCTTAAAAGTAACCTTCTTGGATTTTCGTTCCTCTATAGCATTTTCTTTTCTAGAGCAATGATATGTTTCTCTACTGTTATTGCTTCTTTCATATTGTCAGCTAAATTTGTCTTTTTAGCCCTAATGAAGATTGCTATGTTTGATGGTAAAGCAGAAATGTACCATTCACTTCGCACTTCTTCGCTAGGCTTGGAAGCAGTAGGAATTTTATTTAACAGTTTATTGAAATGTGAATTAAAATCCTTGATAAGTTCTTTTGACTCAGCCCTAAGATTAGATAAGTCATTGATCAGTGTCGTTGTAGACCTGTCATCACCGAACTTAGTCAAAAATTGATCTTGAAAGATATCCCAACTAGTAATAGATCCAGACAGTAATGAAAAATACCATGATCTGGATGCTCCTTATAGAGTATAGGGAAAAATTCGGACGACAACATCTTCATTAGTAACTCCATTGAGATTTATGGACAACATAAAGTTATTTATATGCTCTTCCGCTAGCATGCCTGCTTCAAGATTAAACTTAGGTAGCCATTTTTCAGGATGGGCCGGTATTTGACTCATGGGTGCAGGCATTAAGACTGCTCCTGGGTTATTCCATGGAGATTGGGCCATCGCTGAACTACCAACAGAAGAAAGTGCAGAAGATGATCCCTGCGGTTGGGAAGATGAGGATATTATGATTCCAGATGTTTGAGAAGGAGATGTGGAAGTTCCAATGGACTGACGGACGATAGTTTGAAGTGGAAGGGTGGATGGTTGACTTCGTAGTGAGGAGGTTGAGATGGATGATGATGATGAAAGAGTCTCGCTATCAGACCCTTTAGGTGATTTCCTTGCTCTCTTCCTTGTAGGTAGATGTAGCTCAGTTGGCTGAATGCCAAGCTTTTCACTCTGTAATCTGGTGAGAGGATGAGCAGGATTATATTGCGAAGTTACACTGCCTTTAGATTTATCAGATCTTTGAGGTGATATTGAAAATCGCTGAAGTTTATGGATCAAAGATTCAACTTCAGGAGGTTCAATAGTAGATTCTTCTGAAAAGTCAGGATTTGTGGCAGTGTCTGTTGTTCTTTCTACTTCTGGCTCTAGATTTAAACATTCTAATTGCGATGGAGAAGTTGGGGGAGATGGTGAGGGCGATTTACTCTCAGAATGGTATTTAGATTTTGACTTACTTTACATTCATAGTTTGGGGCCCTCCTTCTAGCACCAAATATGTTGAAGCCCTGGAAATCGGGTCTACAACAAGGGGGATACCCACCCGGTCCGGACCTTGGTTGGCAGCTCTTTTTCCGTTTGGTATAGTGGGTCCGACTAGGGATAATGGGACCAGTTTCCCAATATGTGTGTGTGTGTTGAGAATTGATATTTCCTTTCTAAAAGTTCCTAAGTGAAATGCTTTTATTCTAATTCTAATCTATAACATGCAATTGTATTCTAATTAAATAGAAATATCTAATTCTAAACTAACCCGGGATGTAATCTTTTTGTTATGCGATCTAAAATGATTTCAAATAACAATTGGTAATAAATATCATTCAACTGTTATAAGAAAAGAATTTAATAAAGATAAACCACTTCGTATAAAAAGTTAGACGAAACAGTTGTGAAAAATATATCGCATAATAAGCTACTCATATATTAAGCATAAACAAATAGCTATCACCGTACAAAAGTGCCAAATGATAACTCAAGCATTCAAGCATTAATACATAAACAACTGAACATAAATATCACTTTAACACAGAGGCATAAATAGTTAAGATATAAAAGTACCATTTATAACTAGTTCTACTCATGAGCTTCAAGCAATAATGACTTATCTCTTCTTAATCCAACATCCACTAAGAGTACAAAAGTGCAACATCAATAGTAGATATTAAACGCAGATATCAATAAATCTTGTTCCATTCATTCATCAAAACCTCCTCGGAGGGTGCAAAAGTGCATGTTCTGAAGACAAGTTTTTGACAAATTTCAGGACCCTTCTCTAAATGCATGAGAAGGGTTTAAATACTACTAACTAAAATCTAAAAATAATTTATTACAAAAATGTAGGATACGATTTAAATGACCGTCCTCTTTTTAGGCAAAAATAAAGCAAAATTAATACTAAATCTAAAATTAAAACTAACAACTAACTACTTGTGAATCTGTTCTTTGAAATTGTAAGTGTTCAGCATTTGTTTGAGAAGAGTTGGCTGGCCGACTTCTGACTTTAATTGTCCTATGAAAACGGAATCGACAAGAGCTAGCGCCATCTTCTCGGCAGAATTGATGATACATTTGAGAGTCATGCACTGGTTGTGTGGTTTTACCAAACACGCCCAGTAAGAATCCCAATTTAACTTTGTTAATATTTTAATCGATTATGCCTTTTCTTGAGCCTTCTGTCTCCAGTCTGTCTGCAGTTGCTGTGCTTTCGGTAGGTACCCTGGAGTAGTTTCTCAGATCAGATTTGCTTTGTGCAAAATTTCATTTATACAATCAATAATATTGCTTGCTGTTGTGGCTGCTTCTTCTGTCGCTTGCTCTGCTTTCCTGATTTGTGCATCCCAATTATTAAAGAGCATTTCTTTGTGATTGTCATTGATTATTGGTGCACCTGCTCTTTTCCCCTCCTCTGTTTCTTGCCAAGCCAAATAGTCAGTAACCCTTTTATCAGTTAAATCATAATCATGTCGTAATTCTACAACTTGATTATTGATTTTATCACTTTCTTCAAAATAAGAATTCCACTGTGATATTCTTTGGCATAATATTTCCTGTTGCTGCAGTAGTTGATCATTTAAGGAAATGGACTCTGTGATGAATTCTGTAAGCTTGGGATCATCCTTGTGCATCTCTTGCATAACTTGTAGTTGTTTCTCTTTTTCAGCCAAACTGTTCTGGTATTCTATCTGCATTTGTTGGAAATCTTGCTGTAATTTTTCAAGCTGTTTCTGTGCTTCGTTGTTGGCGTTGGATTGTTGTAGTTGTTGTTGCAAAACCTGTACTTGATCTTCTTTCTCATTCAGTAATTGTCGTACCTCAGATGCTTTATCAATGGCTGCAGAGGCATATGCTCCTGTGATCTGAGATAATTTAGTGAGATTTTCAGTTGGATCAGTGGTAGGATCTTGTCATAGGACGTCTAATTGTTCTGCATCATGAGAGAGCACATTTTCCAATTTTCTTTTCTTCCTTTGTCTTCTTACCACTGCCTTGTGTTGTGGACTATAAAATACATCAAGAGGAGGAATTTCCTCTATTTTGAGCATAATTTCAGAGGATGGGGTAATGGGAATATGTTCCATTTCTGAGATATTGCTAGTTATTCCTGTGATTATATCTTTTGTTGTCTGTACATTACTCACAGGTGTCTGTGTGTTCTGTCCTTCAATATTGATTAAATCATTGAATGTCTCACATTCTTTATCTAACTCAGTTCTGACTGATGGTTGTTGTACAATGAGAGGGGGGAGATTTAGCTGAGGAGAGGTTGAAACCTGTTGCTATGAGAGCTCCTTTGACTGGGCAGTATCCCTTACTGAACCTTCACTTTTATCATGGTCATTGTCAGACCTCTTAGAATGTTCAGAATTTTCTCTCCAAGACTGGGATTTAGATATGTCTGTACCTGAACTTCCACTGAGACTAATACTGGGAGTTGGTTCCTGATGCAGGAGCATTAGGCAAAGAGAAAATACATTGTATTTTATTAAAACTTAGGGGTTTTTAAGTTTTTAGAGGAGCTAGAATTTTATGAATGATTTGAGTGGGTTTTATGTATTTTTAATTAAATATTGTAAATAATTAAAATATGAGAGAATTGATCAGTTGAGGATGTAAAGGGATGAGATATTTTTCTAAATATTAATTTAGAAATTAGTTTCATTAATTATGGGTGAGAGAGGATCCTTAGGGATTCAAGAGTGATTTTAGCATTTTGTTGAGAAGTTGAAGGGATTGAGCTTAAATTAGATCATTTTAAAATTGTATAAATTATTAAGCCTCAAAGGAATTGAAAATCAGAGAGAGAGAGAGAGAGTGGAGGTTGATTAGAGTAGAAGCAGGGCTTTTGTTTGTAAGCCTGCGGGCAATTATAAAGGGCCAACGATTGGAAATCAAGCCAAGAAGAAGAATGTTGATGTAAGTGCTATTTATTAATGCAGAATTTAAATTTCTGAAGTTCATGTTCCATTATTGAGTCTGTGTAGAATTGATTGAGTAATTTAGAATCAAAATGAATCGATTCTGATAGAAGGAGAATTTTGTTTAAGACATTGGGTGAATCACGTGTTTATGGTATAAAAAGGGGTTTTGAATCCTTTTGAATTGTTGAGTTATATGGTTCTGTTTTAAATTGAATGCAATCGAATGTTTTATTGGGGCTGGATTAATACTTCACAGTTCTGTTAATAAATATATGAAGTCCAAGTAGATTTTGGAATGAAACAGAAGTTTATTGAAGTCCAACTTCAATACAACTAGGACTGAAATTTTGAGATTGAGCATGTTTGAATTTTAAGTTGAGATGTTGTTGTGAATTGGCATCAGATTTAGCAGATCTGTAGCATCAAGTAAAGCGGAGATAGACAAGTCTGGAAGGTCGGTTTTGTGTTTAAAACCATTATATAAGTGTTCTGGTTCTATTGGCAAGAACCAATGAAGAATTTCTGATGTTGCTGAAACACAATCTTCAGCATAGGGAGCAATTCGTTTGTTTGTTAATGTTGCTGAAATACAATCTTCAGCATAGAGAGCAATTCGTTTTGTTTGTTAATCTATGATATTGCTAAAACACAATCTTTAGCACGGAGAGAAAGCGATGAATTTCTGGGTGAATCGAATTAAAGTCTGTGTGATTTGACTTCAAAGCAATCAGAAATTTAAGCCTTGAAGAAGCAGTTTTACAGCCAACAAACACAGAGCTCTGGCATATTAAAGTTTAGCATTTCATAAATTGCAGTTCTATCAGTTCAGTGTTGTGACAGGTAAATGGTGTTGAAGTCCTGTTAGCAGTGTTTTAAAATAACGCAATTCCCAGTGAAAGTTCTGAAAAGTGAAGGATGCTAAACGCAAGACTGGTTTAAGTCTGGTCAAATATTCAAACCGAGAGCAGAGTCAATTGACTATGATAGAGTATTAGCGCAGAGGAGATATCAATCGAAGGATCAATTCGATTGCAGAATGGAAGATGTTGCAGCATGGTAAATTTTCGGAGAAATGTGGATTAGAAGTTCAGCCGATTTCATAAATGCACGTTGTTGGTATGATCCAGCGCTTAACATTTGTATGGTGGCCAGTTAAGTTTTGATCAAATAAGAATTGAATAAGCGTGATTCAATTTGAAGCAGATTTGGTCGTTGGCGCCATTTGAAATCAGGTTTGTAAGTATTGTATGGATAGATCAAGACTTGCGTTGAACAAGGTGAAGGTAGAACATTAATATGGAATTTATTCGAGGTAAGAGTAATCTATTCAAGGATTAATTTTTGAGCTTCCGCAAAAGTTTATGAAATTGCAAGAAAGTGGACTTTCTTGACATGAAACAGGAATTGCCATTTTATATGCATTGGAGAGTGTGTGATTCTAGGTATTGTAGGGTTACCCCTGCATCAAGTGGTATCAGAGCAGGAAGGCTCTATTGAAATTGAAGAATTTTTTTTGTTTTTCTGAATGAGTGAAGGAAGGTTCTGTTGAGAACTGAAGGGTTTTTTATTTGAATGTGTGATGAAGACTGAAAGGAAGATCAGATTCTAAATTTGATATGCAAAGGTACACGATTGCAGTGAACAGGATTGCAGAAATCAATGGAGGACAAGATCATGCAGGATCTTAAACGTGAAATAATTTTCTGATTTGAAATTTGTGATTAAAGTTTATGGTTGCAGACAAGATGATGGCAGCGAACCTGACATTCAGCTAAAGGCTGGATAGGGAGGACTATTGCAGTGTTTTAAAGAGAAGGTGAGTTGAAGAGATAGCCTAGAGAGAGCAGAAGAGAGTGCTCAAGAGGTTCCATAGGTAGTGAACCAGTACTTACCAAAAGATCGGCTCCAATGAAGTGGATTGGTGAGGTAAGTGACAACAGGAGATCTTGCTATTGCAGAGGCTAGTGCAACTCATGGTGAGTGAGAAACTCATAAAGAAGATGATCATGGAGGATCAGAGAAGAGGTTCAGAGGAATTCCACAGAGGTGAGATGACTGATAAAGTCAGAGAAAGGGAGATTGCAGTGATGAAGGTACAACTGCAGGTACTACAAGAATGGCTGCAAGAGCAGAAAAACCAGAAAGGAGGATGGATCTTTCCACTGAAGGGAAAGAGAGCGATTTGGCAACCATTGCAGATGAGGTTGAGGCAAAGTGAGATTGCCTTATTGAAAGGAGAACTTAGAGTTCTTGAGTCAGAGATGAAATTTGAAGATTCCACACACAGATCTGTTCAAAGGGAAGTGCTGGAGGAAGTAGTCAAGACTGAAAATTCTTGTGTTTCTAAAACTAATAAGTTGTGTATGTTTGCAGGTACAGTACAGGGAGATGAGAAAGCTTTAAAGTTTTTTAAAGAGCAAGAGAGAGAATTGAATCTGAAGTCTATTCAGATCAATGCTGAGATAGCAATATCTCAGGAGGAAATGAAGACAAAGAAGTCTAATCAGAGTATTAAAGAAAAAGAAGGAATACCATCTGATGATGAGTCAAAATCCGGTGAAGGTATAGAAAATTGTGTGAAGTTTCCAAGTTCTACTCCTAATGAAATTGTTGAATTGTATACGAAATTAGATCTTCAGAGAAGAGAATTGGAGAGGCAGAGAATTTACACACGGGATAATTTGCTGAAGAAGAAAGGTAAGAAAGTTTTCATGAATGACAGTCATGAAGCAGAGGATGGAAAGAAGGAGAGACTAGTTGACAGTCTCATGGTGAATGCAAAATAGCATACTGATGTGCTGACAAAGAATTTGGAAGAAAACTCAGAGCAGCATACTGAAGTGTTTCCAAAGAAAGCTGAGGAGAAAGCCAGTGAAGATTTTCTGAGTCCTGAAGAAGACTTGGAACTGCAGAGAGAAAACTTGGTGACTGAATCAACAAGTGAGACCATTGGGTCTTGTGATTTTGAAGCTGACAATTTGATTGTGTTTACAGGTGATGTAGAAGACATTCCATCACTTGGAATGGTCTTGGAAGAAGAACTGTTGTTGAAGGAAGGTGAGACAGTCATGTCTCATAAGCAGAGGCTTGTTACCATGGGTGAAAATAAAGATTTGGCTTGTCTGTATAGCAAAGAGAGAACTGTGGGACAGAATTTTGGAACTGCTACAATGATAGAGGATGAGGCTATAGTGTTTGAAGAACTTGATTTGATTGTCAGAATCAATCAAGATGATGATGGAAAATTACTAAAGATTGTCAAAGGAGAAGACGAAGGTTATGCTGGAACTAATTTGCAGCATGTTGATGAAATGCTTGAAAAGAAATGGCTGAAATGTTTGCTGGAGACATTTGAACTTGAGGAAGAATTTGCAGAAACTAGAATAAATTTGCTTGAAGTTGAGAAAGGAGCAGATACTAGTTTGCTAAAATTGATTTTACTTACTAGTATACAAATAGAGATAAATGGATATGTTACTGTAGGAAAAGAATTAGATAATTTATTTTCTGAAGATAAATTTGCAGGTGATGAACAAAAGAATGTTGCAGAGGGACAGGAAGTATGGGAGGCAACAACATGTGGGGTGACATCTGCAGGAGTAAAAACAATGTTGGCAACAATCGGGGAGGTAACAGCTAAGGCAACATTGACAACATCAACATCAATGTTGGAAGCAAGAAGAACAGTAACAGCAAAAGCAACTACAACAACTGAAACAACAGAATTTGGAAGCAGCAGCAGTAGGCAAAGAAATTTCCAGATAGAGGAAAGGCTGGACATAGAGATTGAAAGCATCAGAAGACTGATGATGAAGGTGTCTCAGAAGCAGCAGACAACAGCAAGAAAGAAGAGGAATTTCAGCAAGGGAAAGACAAAAGTAGAGTATGAAAGCATAGCTGGAGGCAGGATGTAGAACAAGATATGGAAACCTGAAGAAAAGTAGCAAGCAACAACAAATGATGACTTGCAGAACAAAGTGTGGGATCCAGGCGGACAAAGATTTAAAACGCATGATCAGGATATCATGATCATTTTCAACCTTGGGAGTCTGATGCAGGAGCATTAGGCAAAGAGAAAATACATTGTATTTTATTAAAACTTAGAGGTTTTTAAGTTTTTAGAGGAGCTAGATTTTTATGAATGATTTGAGTGGGTTTTATGTATTTTTAATTAAATATTGTAAATAATTAAAATATGAGAGAATTGATCAGTTGAGGATGTAAAGGGATGAGAGATTTTTCTAAATATTAATTTAGAAATTAGTTTCGTTAATTATGGGTGAGAGAGGATCCTTAGGGATTCAAGAGTGATTTTAGCATTTTGTTGAGAAGTTGAAGGGATTGAGCTTAAATTAGATCATTTTAAAATTGTATAAATTATTAAGCCTCAAAGGCATTGAAAATCAGAGAGAGAGAGAGAGTGGAGGCTGATTAGAGTAGAAGCAGGGCTTTTGTTTGTAATCCTGCGAGCAATTGTAAAGGGCCAACAATTGGAAATCAGGCCAAGAAGAAGAATGTTGATGTAAGTGTTGTTTATTAATGCAAAATTTAAATTTCTGAAGTTCATGTTCCATTATTGAGTCTGTGTAGAATTGATTGACTAATTTAGAATCAAAATGAATCGATTATGATAGAAGGATAATTATGTTTAAGACATTGGGTGAATCACGTGTTTATGGTATAAAAAGGGGTTTTGAGTCCTTTTGAATTCTTGAGTTATATGGTTATGTTTTAAATTGAATGCAATCGAATGTTTTACTGGGGCTGGATTAATACTTCAAAGTTATGTTAATAAATATATGAAGTCCAAGTAGATTTTGGAATGAAACAGAAGTTTATTGAAGTCCGACTTCAATACAGCTGGGACTGAAATTTTGAGATCGAGCATGTTTGAATTTTAAGTTGAGATGTTGTTGTGAATTGGCATCGGATTTAGCAGATCTGTAGCATCAAGTAAAACAGAGATATACAAGACTGGAAGGTTGATTTTGTGTTTAAAACCATTATATAAGAGTTATGGTTCGATTGGCAAGAATCAATGTGATTCTGACTTTGAAAGTTACCAATGAAGAATCTGTGATGTTGCTGAAACACAATCTTCGGCATAGGTAGCAATTCGTTTGTTTGTTAATGTTGCTGAAACACAATCTTCAGCATAAAGAGCAATTTGTTTTGTTTGTTAATCTATGATATTGCTGAAACACAATCTTCAGCACAGAGAGAAAGTGATGAATTTCTGGGTGAATCGAATTAAATTATGTGTGATTCGACTTCAAAGCAATCATAAATTTAAGCCTTGAAGAAGCAGTTTTACAGCCAACAAACGCAGAGCTTTGGCATATTAAAGTTCAACGTTTCTGAAATTGCAGTTCTATCAATTCAGTGTTGTGACAGGTAAATGGTGTTGAAGTCCTATTAGCAGTGTTTTGAAATAACGCAATTTCCAGTGAAAGTTTCGAAAACTGAAGGATGCTAAACGCAAGACTGGGTTGAGTCTGGTCGAATATTCAAACCGAGAGCAGATTCGATAGACTATGATAAAGTATTAGCGCAGAGGAGATATCAATCGAAGGATCAATTCGATTGCAGAATGGAAGATGTTGTAGCATGGTAAATTGCCGGAGAAATGTGGATTGGAAGTTCAGCCGATTTCAGAAATGCACACTGCTGGTATGAGCCAGCGCTTAACATTTGTATGGTGGCCAGTTAAGTTTTGATTAAATAAGAATTGAATAAGCGTGATTCAATTTGAAGCAGATTTGGTCGCTGGCGCCATTTGAAATCAGGTTTGTAAGTATTGTATGGATAGATCAAGACTTGCGTTGAACAAGGTGAAGGTAGAACATTAATATGGAATTTCTTCGAGGTAAGAGTAATCTATTCAAAGATTAATTTTTGAGCTTCCACAAAAGTTTATGAAATTGCAAGAAAGTGGAATTTCTTGACATGAAACAAGAATTTCCATTTATATGCATGGTATCGGGAAAGATTCTGGGTATTGCAGGGTTGTCCTTGCATCAGTTCCCTTATGGGTTCGAGGCGTAATTTATCCAAAGGGATAGTAGTTAACCTCCTTTCCCTATATATCTTGAACTCCTGAAATTCTGCTGGAGGAAACCGTATTTGGGCCGAATGTAGAATCTCTTTAAATGTGCCTTTTTCTTGGAACATGTCATCAAAAAGATCATCTTCTTTAGAAAACACTCTTATTTTGACTACAGTAGTGAAATTTTTAACAATATCATAAGGGTCGAACGGTCTTCTTGGAAACTTGAACAAACGTAAACATGTAATGTTGTTTACTTCTTTGAATGCATGACCAACATCAAATAGTGAAAAGGCCCCACAGGCCATAGGAAATTGTGGCCAAATAGCCTTCTTTTTGTCCTTCAAATCTTTAGTCAAACCTCCTTCTCCGCAGGTTTGATAAGCAATTTCTCGTGCCATGAGTTTATCAGGAACATACAAAGGTAAAACATGAGGGGAAACGAAACTTCCAAAAACCCTGACATATGTAAACAGTTCTTCTCCAACCATCTCGCAACAGGCAGTATGTCTACCTCTGCTTCAGGAGAAAACCTAGGAGCATCTTTATCATACAACATTTTGTACAGGGACAACATGATTCCATGGAAAATCTTGTAAAAATAGGGAATGAACTTGGAATCCCACAATTCTTTGTGATAAATATGAATGTGTAAGGGGTCTTGAGTCGTCCATTTCCACCCCATTAAAGGAAACTTGGAAATATAACAAATTGAATCCATCACATAAGCAAATAAGTAAAAAGGGGGATAAATTCTCTGAGAAACAGTTCTTTTAGACCGATAATTCAAAATGGCCGTGGCTAAGTTATAAGATAATATCTTAGCCCAATCCACAATAGTAGCATTAACAGCAGCATTCAATAATGGTAGTCATTCAGATGAAAACTTATTAATGTCTGGCTTTCCAAAAATCCTACAGAGCATAGCAGCAGCAAAGCAATATGGAGAAGTGAGAGAACCAGTACTATACATACCATGTTTATCCTTCTTTAGTGGTTCGTCTCTCCTTGACCAGTCCTTGGTGCATTCTGCCAGGTTTTCATTTTCTTTGGCAAAATTTTCCATGAACTGTTTGTTATAAGTTGCCTGTGGCTCCAGCAAATGATACATGAGTCTCAAATCTTGTGGAGTGAATGAACCAATGAGTTCTTGACCTTGAGTCTTAAACTGTCTGTTTGGAATATCAGTGTTGTCGAGTACCCATTTAACCATGTCCGTGTAGGGAATAATTTTGGGCCTTGCCGTTATCCGGTGCAAGAATGAGCAGGCTAGCTCTGTAATAGACGCTTCAGAAGACCCATGTGAGCCTGCAGTGGTTGTAACCTCCATTACTCTGTGGTTCTCTTCCTCAAGTAGATTATACATGCCCTCCCAAGTAGTAATACTAGCATCTTTGTTACAGGCGGTGTCTGTATACAAGGGAGTCATTTCTTTATCTTCAGAACTCAGAGCCTTGTCCTTCTTTCCCATTATACCCTGAATATTGCTTTGTATAGTTCTCTGTTCTTCGCTCCTGCAATTTACAAATTAAGTGAGAATAATGATAGGGAAAAGGTAACGGGAAAGTTTTAAATGTTGAAGACGTATAAAATATACCACGTTACGTGAAATAGCTCTTCGATCAGAACGAAACCATATTTCATTAATGATTGACAACCAATTCATTGATTAACATTAAAGTGCATAACCAGGTCTCGGTTTATGGAAAGATTTTTTTCATATAACGAGCCTTAAATATCTGCGATAAGGCGATCTGCGATTTGCTTCGCAATATCGCAGATTGCAATCTCGTAAAATTGCAATATCACAATACCGCAATATTGCAATATCGCAAAATAACTGGATCGCAGCAAATGACAAATCTCCGTTAATGTGTTTTTTTGGGAAATGCGATTTGCGATATATGCCATCGCATATCGGTGGTTTTGAGATTTTCAGCGTAACATATGACATTTGAAGCATGCGATGCGATGAATGTTCTTTTAATGCGTAGTTTCGTATCACGATCTCGCAATCTTAGAATTCCGCTTGTAAGGAGGTATTCATTACTTTCATGCGATGCGATATTTCTTTAAAGAATGATTTTATTCTATCCTATCATAAAACTTAAGTTTTTAGATTTTTCAAGGGATATTCTCCTAATTTTATGATAGGAAGTTTTATTGAAAAAGGAAATAAAAGCACTAATTGATTTTTTAAATTTTTTGACTAAGGGTCCCCATTTATTTAGTATTAGTGATAATACTAAATAAAAAGGGGGGTTGTTGCTGGCCACAACACATTGGCATCTCCACTGAGTGTTGGATGCAATCAATGCATCACTATAGTCATAACTGATAGTCACACTTGCTATTTCACCTATCTCTCCATTGATCTCCACTGAAACTACCATGCACTGTAGTTAACTGATGTGTTCTTCAGTTGATTAATGAGTTATTTTTTGTGAATTAATTAACTAATTAACTCACACCACACTCACTAGTGTATCAATCAGTTAGACCAGATCCAACTAGCTCAATTGAGTCTAACTGAGTTGAGCTAAATACAACTCCACCAACTACTTCTCCAACTCCACCAAACTCTGTCACATGAGTTCTAACTGAAGTCCTCCATGCAATAGCTCCAATAAACCCTTAGGAATAGCATAATTCCTTCTATCAGATGTTGTGCCACATCTGTGCACTTAACTGAAGTGCTCCAAGAGAATAAGATAATGTTTAGAGTCCAAATATTATTAAGAGCTAATAATATTCGACATATCTATTTTTAGACTGGCAATCTAAAAATAGACTCTTCCCAATATGTCTAAAAATATAAGTCTATCAATTTTTCCAACTTGACCAACCATCCACAAATAGCATCCTACAACTCATAGAATACGATCGACATGTCTAAAAATAGACATAGTCTAAAAATAGACTTTGCGCCAAAAATAGCCTGCAGGCCCACTTCGTGAAGGCGACTCTTTTCACTAAGCTCGTCATCTTGTTGAATCTCAACAGTATTGTGTGCATGTTGTACATGTTATTTCGTGTATGTGTGGTACTGTGTATGTGCATCGTGTAGTCGTGGTCTCGTGACATGTGTATTCGTTGTGTTGTACTCTATGTACGTATTTGTATTGTGTTGTACATCAGGTGCAGGTGTATGTATTGTGTTGTGTTGTACACCGTATGTAGGTGTATGTATTGTGTTGTGTTGTACACCGGGTGTAGGTGTATGTGTTGTGTTGTACACCAGATGCAAGTGTATGTGTTATGTTGTACGTCAGGTGTAGGTGTATGTGGTGTACGTCAGGTGTAGGTGCATGTATTATATGGTGTTGTATGCCATGTGTGATTGTATCTGTGTGATGTAGACATTATACAAACATATGTATATCATTGGATTCAATCCGATCTAACAATGTACTAAAGCTAGATATTGAATCCTTCTACAAATAAATTGCAGAAATTAAACATAATCGCCAATCACAATGAGCAGAGAAAGAATCAAATCAAACCACAACACAGATAATTTCCCAGGGAAAGCTTGCTGCTCAAAACCCCTCTATCTTATATTGCATATTCACCATGTAATCATGAAACAATTACAATGCACTCTTCTCACAAGAGTCTCGTGCACTCTCACAACTATCTCACATTGTCCTGAACAAAATCGACCAACACTTAGCCAATTATCAGCCTCTAAACAGCTTGCCTTGCTTGCGCAATTCCTGATGAATGAAATCTCTATTCTTTAGGAATTTTTTCCTTCCAAAATTGTGCAAGGATCATGGGCAATCCAATGGATGTCTGATTGCATGTGAGCAACCTACTAATCACACAACTAATAGTTAACATCCCTTTAACCTTTGTCTTAACAAGGTCTCCACTGGAACTAACATGCATGCATCTATTAATAGTAAATCATCAGTTGCATGGCAGATCATTGATTGTGAATTAAATAATATTTAGTTCACTTGATCATTTTTTTTCCCAAGGAAAAATCATAATTTTCATTAATATTGAAAATTACATGTTGTATATGCATTGCATATGCATTTTTGTGATTGTGGTCACGTACATATAGTTCAACAAAAATCTCCAGTGGGGTGTACATCAAAGACTGATAAAAATAATTACAATAAATACAATATTTAGCTCAAGATCATAGTCAAAAGCTATCAAAAACTGTCAAAATCAGATCTGTCGGTCTTCAATATCAGGTTGTTCTATGAAGGGACAATGATAATAGCTGAAATGTTGTGCGTCGTTCTGCTCCTCTATATGCTAGAGCTTCCTATGTTGGATCGTTGCCTCCTTGGAAAGCTTGTCAGAAATTCTGTTGCGTTCCCTGTATATGTGAGAACATAAGATGGATGAGAATTGAGCTTTCAAGCGCCAAAGATCTTCCAATATAGTTTGTAGTGTGTGTACATGACATAATGCAAATTTATTGAACCAATTTATGATGATTTTAGAATCTCCAAAAACTTTTAAGTGAAGGATGTTATGCTCTAATGAAAACTAAAGGAGATGACAGAGAGTAATTAGTTTCGCATAATTGTTTGTGCCAGGTCACAAACCCATCTTGATTTTGTAAAAACGTTGTTGTGAGAGGTGCAGAAGAGCACCACCCCCGCATCTCGTGGGCTGAGCTGAGCCATCGAAGTATGCCCATGGAATGTCGAAATTAATAGTTTCTAGAATGATGGTTCTAGGTGGTCTTGGAGGCTCGTCTTCATGTATGCTGGAGTAGCTTGATATAATGTTGGAAGAGATCAAATGCCAGATGGGGATACAATCTTTGAATATGAATGCATTCCTAGCCAACCATATTCCCCAACAGATGAGAAGAGGAAGGCATCTAGCTTTATTTGAAGAGGCAGAGTTCCACCAGTGTTTCCAAGCCTCCCCTAAATTCAGGCCATGCCAATGCAGATTGATACCCAGATCTACTGTGGTGGATGACCAGAGTGCAACAGTGGATCTGCAGTGGAGGAGAAAATGATCAATATATTATGAGTCATTTCTGCAGAGGGTGCACCAAGTGGGACCATGAATGGATCGTTTAAGTAAGTTATCCATGGTGGGAGCGATGTAGTTAAGAGAACACCACATGAAAATTCTGGTGCGCGGAGGTGCCTTGAGCTTCCAAATGAGATGCCACCACCAATCCAGTCTTTGTGGGGGATCCAGGAAGATGTACAGATATCCTTCCTTTGGAGTATAGATCCCGGATTTAGTGGGGGACCAGATAATTTCATCATACCCTGTTCCAATGCGAATGTGAAATTTTTCTAGAGCTGATGTATAATTCTGCCAAGAAGGATGCATAGGACCTAGGAGTCCGAGTTGGTTGGCAGATTTCCAACCTTGCAAAAAGGGGGTCGTGGTCTGTGGCTCCGAAATCTGTGCAATATAATGAATGCTCTGCTCAGACAGATGGTTGATAATGTCGGGAGGGAGAGAGTGTGCATTCCCACTTCCAAACCAGGGATCGATGCCAATGCGAGCTTGATTCCCAGATTTGATTCTCTAGGAAAGGCCATTTCTGATGTGTGGAAGAGATGTGATGACCGCCTTCCAAATGGATGATATGTTGTGGTGACTCCAAGATGGCAGCCGGATCCAATCAATGATGTTCATTGGCTGGATGTACTTCATATAGACCACCTGTTTCCAGAGATTCTTAGATGTCATGATTTCCCATCCCATTTTTGCTGCAAGGGCTTTGGAGAAAATGTCCATATTTTTTATGCCCCATCCTCCCCATTTTTTGGGGAGGGAAATGTTATCCCATTTTACCCATGCAAATGTTTGTCCCTCTCTATTTCCATTCTAAAGGAACCTGCTACAAAGTCGTTGAATTCGGGAGATGATGGTCTGTGGTATCCAAGCCAGAGATGTCCAGTAAACCATAGTGGCTTCTGAAATAGATTTGAGTAGGGTTAGCTGGCCAGCCCGAGACAACCATATGTTGTGCCAAATTCAGATTCGTTTTTCCAATTTTGCAATGAGCCAACTCTAGTCTACAATGGGATAGTGAGAGGGTTTCAGTCTAAACCCAAGATATCGGAGTCCATCCTAAGGATTCATGGAGGGAAAGGGAAATCGATTTAGGGCAAGTCCTCTTTCTTGGGGGGATAATATGTTGATAGTGATGGTCTATTTTAATGCATTGCATACAATGCCAATGGCTATACTGAAATCTGAAAGGACTGCTGCAAAAGATAAGATATCACCAATGGATCCATTGAGAAAAATGAGTATGTCATCTACAAATAGCAGGTGAGTGAGAGTGCGTCCTTCAGCTATTCTGATGCCCTGAAGACATCCCAGGTGCTTCTCGTTCATAATCAGTCTGCTAAGAGCTTCCATTATAAGAAGGAATAGGAGGGGGGAGAGGGGGCAGCCTTGACGAAGTCCTCTTTTGGAGTAGAAGAAAGGAGACGCAGAGCCATTGATGAGTATACTGAAGGAGACATTAGTGATACAGCACATGATCCATTTGATGAAGTTGTAGGGGAAACCCAGATGACTGAGTATCATGCAGATGTAGAGCCAATTGGTTTGGTCAAAAGCTTTTGCGAGATCCAGTTTAAGGATGATACTTTTGAGATTTTTGTGTTTAATAGAGTGGAGCAGCTCCTGAGCAGTGCCTATGGCTTCGTGGATCTGGTGATGGTGCAGAAAACGAATTGTTCAAGTGAAATGTGCTTAGAGAGAATGGGCTTGATACGATTGGCGATGATTTTGGCAATGAAATTGTAAATGCAGTTGCAGAGGGAAATTGGATGAAAATCTGAGAAATGTTGAGGATCATCATATTTGGGAATAAGGGCAATGAATGTGGAGTTATATGCATCATTTAATCTTCCAGCAGTTCTACATTCTTCAACCAGGTTAAGGATATCCTGTCCCATGATGTCGAAAAAATCCAAGTAGAATTCAATGGGCCATCCGTTAGGCCCAGGGCTCTTATCTTTTTGGAACCATTTCAGAGTGTCCGCGAGTTCCTGTAAGGTGACATGTCTCATTAGCTGTTCTTCAACATCCTGATCCACAAATCGCGGGAATAATCTTGCCACTCTAATAATTTCAGCCAGATTTGTGTTATCAGGGGCTTTATATAGGTTGCAGAAATGGTCTATCCCCATATGAGCCAGTTGATGGAATTTCTGAGCTTGACTACCCTGTTGATCCAATAGCGATCATATTGTGTTGATTTCTTTGCAACCATTCGCAAAATGGTGGAAGAATTTGGAGTTCTCATCCCTAGATTTTAGCCAGATGGCTCTACTGCGGAGGCGCTAACTCTCCTCTTGTTCCTTGAGAATCTGGGATCGATCTGTGATTATCTAAGAGAGTTGTGATATGATACCTTCAGTGCATGTCCCGGACTGCAAGGTCGACTCAATATCAGCAATGGCCTCTACTTTTTTGTGAAAAGTGTCCTTGTCCTTTTTCCTTTTATCTCTAGCCCATGTCTTTGTAAGATTCTTGATGTCTTTCATCTTCACAGTGAATGCAGATGAGGGTGAGGATGCAGGTGCAAAGGATGGGCAGTCCAATACTTGGTTACCAATTCAATGTACTCAAGATAGGCCAACCAAGTAGCATTAAATTTGAATGGACTTTAGGGCTTCCTTCGACTAGGAGCAAGTTCCATATATATAAGTGAATGATCAGATATACCTCCAGATCCCACCCATTGACGATATGATATACCTGTGGTGGTGAGAGCTTCGTGTATGAGGAATCGATCAAGCCTCCAGGCAACAGAGGCCTCACCAGTCCTGTGATTGCTCCAAGTGGGATGTAATCGGGGCATTGGAATGACTATCAGATGGTGGGACTGAATGATTTGTGCCATATCAGCAGCCAGGGGGTTTTCATTAGCATAGGGTCCCCATGATTCCACAAGACCCAGAGAGAAGTTAAGATCCCCACCTATGACAAGGTTGTGAGCTGATAAGAGGGGAGAGTTGAGGAGGTTGTGCCAGAAGGGTAAGCGGGATGAACAAGGAGCGTATATGCTTATGAGCCGGTATTCAGATCCAAGATCGGATGAAAAGATGTCCACCCCGAGAAAACCTTCCCCACCCCATTGATTCAAGATCCTAATGGATCTAGGGTTGGAGCCAATTAAAATTCCTCCCAAACATCCACGAGCATCTAGTGTCTAGAAGTTCCAGCCTAGATAGATATTTTGGAGAGAAGAGATAACATGATCAGAGGAATCAAGGGTTTCTTGGAGAAAAATAACATCATAAGGGGTGTGGTGCAGTAATCTACGCAGGGCCAATTTCTTTTCAGGGTTGGCCAACCCACGACAATTGAAGGATAGGATTTTCATGAGGTAACCATGGGTTGGGTCATCTGCGCTCTAAGGTACCCTTCAAGTGTGTTTTATTTGCCATTGACTATGTCCAATCCTGCTTGTATAATACCCTTGGGAATATTTGAGTGTCGCCCTTTGCTAGGTTTTTCTCAAATTTGTTCAATCAGTCTGAGGCCACCAGTATTAGATATGAGAGAATTTGAATGGGAGAGGGATCGGAGTAGATAGGGATGTGAGATCTGGCAGTCCGAAGAGGATTCCAAGGGTGGGTGGTGGAGAGTAGGTGTAGGAATGGATGGAGGGAGCTTAGCAATAGTGGGATGGGAGGAGGACGCAGGACAAGTCACCGGAGAGAAAGGGGCAAGGTGCATGGAGGAAGATGTGCATAGTGTGTTTGTTGAAACATATACATATGAGATAAAATGAGAGACAGGGATAGAGGGTGAATAATTACCCGATGCAAGCTTGGCCACAACAGCCCGATCCCTTATCATCCAGGGGGAGGGAGGTCCAAGAGGAGCAGAGGTGGGCTTGGGCCCCGAAGTAGACTTCTTCCCTTTGTGGCGGTCCACTACTACATTTACAGATGGGGGAACTGTCAGGCTCACAGTAGCCTGTACTTATTCTGAAATACCAACTGCTTCTGTGCCTTTTAGGAGAGGGAAATCCTTGTACAGATGCCCTACTTAATGACATTTATTGCATCTATAGGGGACCCCTTTATAATCGAAGATTTTTATTCATACAAAATACTTCCATCTCAGAGTGTTAACTTCCTCTAATCCATCCTTGGTATCTAGGTGTACCAATATCCTAGCCATTGTCATGATGCCATAAGTGAGATAAGTATTATCATGATCTAGATAGGTGCCAAGAGTGTTTCCAATGTGCCTCATGATATCTTTAGACCAGAAGTGTAGCGATATCCCCGATAATCTAACCCATATTTGACCTGCTCCAATCTGTTCTCTATCTGGGTTGAAAATGGAGCTCCATCTCTTAAACATGACTGGTGCTTGTTCAATATGCCACAGTTTTGAGAGAACCCATACTACCTGCTCTAATCGATGAAAGCGGAGGGCAAACCATCCACGAGGGAGGATGACAATCCATGGTAGCTCTTCCATGATAGGCCCCCATATCTCATTCATATAGTTGCGAAGTCATGTGAGGTTGTATCTGCACCCCCTCACATGTCCCACCAGAACTCTGTCTGCAATTTCCATCACTTCACCCATGTGAAGCCCTTCCCCAAGGATTAGGTCAAAATTCTGATTGCCTTTTTTTATGCAGTTCGAACGCTTCTTGCCCTTGAGCAGAGGGTTTGAGTTCTATTGGGAAAGATGGGGATCAAATCCACTATCTGTGGCTACAAGATTCGAGTCTTCAGGTGGAATGGTTATAGATAGAGCATCAAAGCATCTCGACGATGTAAGGTCAGGGCTAGATGGGGCCGCAGAAACCGGAGGCGCGGTCCAAACATTAGGGGGTTGAGAGATGGAGGGTCTGAGGGGAGGGGATAGAGATGTTCCTTGAAGGCAAGGGGAGAGGAAACTTAGTGAATCCGGTAAGAAAATGATCGGACCAGATGCCGGCAAGGTGCTCTGAGGGAAAGATGGGAGGTCGGAAATTGAGAAAGGTGGGGATTCAGTGATTAGGGGCAGTTCAAAGAGGGGATGAGGGAGTGGAGGAGGAAAGAAGGGGCCAGCAGAAGCCGCCTCAGGAATTTTGAGGGTCAGTGGGGAATTAGGTGGCACGGGAGAGATGGGGGAACTCCAGATGTCAACACCCTCTAGCGGGTCCAATGAGTAATCTACCACCTCGTTTTCCATCGCTGGCACAGTTAAATCGACAAACCATGGTTGCTGCCCGCTTGTCACCGTAGGATCGGACCGAGAGCAATGAAGATTACTGTAACTCCTCGTCCGTTTGCCAGAGGAATCACACCAGAATAACTGCGGTCATTTTCGGTGATGCATCTGCTCAAACCCTAACTCATCAAAACCCTAATGCAAACAAATAAAACAATGTGGTGCGCGTTTTCAAATTTGCCACGGAGGATTCCTCTTTTGCATCTTTGTCCCCCATCAATGAGAACATCAGAGGAATGCCTTATTATTTCATAAGATAAGCCCTTTCCATTCACTTGATCTCTCACTAGTGCAAAAAACAGTTCAAACTAGTTCAACTGACTCTAACTCACCTAATTGAGTTAACTGATTACTCATGCATTAAAATAATGCACCAAATGCAATTTGAAATCCATAACTAATAGAATTACTCTGCATGCCTCACCACCCACCCTCAACTCGAAATACATTAGCTAACTAAGTTTATCACACTCCGTTAACTATTACAAGTGTTCATGAGATAAATATTACATTTTATTGTCCATTTTAATTAAGGGAAAATTAAATTAAACACTGCACCGATTTAATTAATTAAATTGGCCTTCACACTAATGTATCGCTAGGACTTGTTGGTCCCAAACTAGTGTGTGTGCTGCAATTTCTTTTTGGACTTCAACACTCCCTCTCAATAAGAAAGGGATTATCTAACACCCTGATCCTGCCTCTATGGTATTTGAATTTGCTCCTGACAAGCGCCTTCATCATAATATATGCATCCTGATCCTCCATGGGAATGTACTGAAGTAACATAATGCGCCTCTGAACACAGTCTCTGAGATGGTGGTACCAAATGTCTATGTGCTTGGACCTATCATGGAATACCAGATTAACCGAGAGTTTGATGCAACTATGGTTATCATAATGTATCACAGTCGGATCCATCTAAGAACCAAACCAACCGACCAGGATATTTCTTATCCAGATGGCCTCACATGCAGCTTGAATTGCTGCCATGTACTCTGCCTCGGCTAAACTGAGTGCCACAGATCATTGCTTCCTGTTGTACCAATAAATTGTTGTCGATCCTATGCTGAAGATCCATCCTAATGTGCTCTTTCTGTCTGATGGACTCCCTCTGTTCGTTTGTACCACAATCCATACTCTTTAGTTCCCCTAAGATATCTCAAGACATGCTTCACCACCTTCCAAAATAGCTTGGTCAGCGTAACCATAGCTTGACTCAGCTGGTTAATTGCATAGAAAATGTCTGGTCTGGTGTTCACCAAGTACATCAATGAACCCACTAGCTGCCTGTAGAGAGTAGTGTCCACTACTTCTCCTGAAGTAGCATCCTCTTTCCTCCAATTTCCTGGAAGAGGAGTGTCCATGGGTTTACATCTCTCCATGTGAAACTTACCCAATGTCTCTTTGGCACACTTGCCTTGAGAAACAAAAATTTCACCATCCCATTGCCATATTTCCAAACCAACGAAATAGTGAAGGAGTCCCATGTCCTTAATTTTGAACTCCCTTACAAGATCCTCCTTGCAAGATGTTATAGGTCAATTTTGGAATCATCCCCCAGGACCAATGAATAGGGTCTATCATCCCCTTAATTCAGTTGTTATATGCCCTAAGTGAAGACATTATATTGATGGCTTCAATTGTGAGATTTCCAATGTTTGAATTATATATTATATGACCCATTGACTCATTAATGCTCCTCTACATGCGCCTAACTGCGTTGCAGTGCACTTACCTCCATGCAAAGGTGCACTAAAGTGCACTTCTTGACACTCAAGAGTGTGTTTATCTCCTGGGAGAGAAATCATAATTGTTCGGGGAATATCCACATGTCTATTGCCTTCTAGAAGAGCTCATAGGTGTCATAATTTGAATACAAGTGTTCATCCATCACCTTTGAACTTGGAAACATGTCTCACCTATTATTATAAATCCATTCAATTCCATTTATTGAGAAACTACCTTCAATTTCCCTATAAATTGAGCACTCACCTAAGTGCTAGGGAGGAAGAATTTTTTGTAATGTTACGATGTTGGATTCTTAATTGATGAGAGTTGGAAGTAATGATACACTGCTGAGATGATGCTTGGTGTCATGAGGATGGAATGAAGTTGGAGCAGGTTGACGATGAATCGATCTGTTGGTTGTAATCTTCTCCTCCTACTTTATTAATAAAGATATATGTTCAAATACAATTAACATAAATATAAAATTATGCAGAGATCTTGATTGGCCGCCGCTCTGCAACTTCTCCGCGCCTGAAGCCGCTGGCTCGGCCCTCCGTCTGCTCCGGAGGGCTTTTTTGACCTCCTCCGGTGGGCAGAGTCTCCTGATCCGGTGTTGTTCCCGTGCGGCGCTTTGATTGGGTGTCGCGACGCTTTGGGTTTAGCGCGACGTGTTGAGGCGGGTCTTTTGGTTGTGCACGGCACATCGTCCCTGCGCGGCGCACTGGCCTCTCTGTGCATCGCTTTGATCCTCTGCTCCTAGTTTTGGAATTTGCAGGGACTCTTTTTCCCTCACTGCTCGTTCGCTTCTGTGATGGCTTGAGGGGATCGATCTTGATCGCTGGGAACTGTGGTCGCTGCAATAATGGAGCTCCCCCTCCACCTCCCCCCTCTAATGCTGAAGCCTTTCTCAAACTCCTGGAATCCCTGCCGAAGAAGAAAGTATCTTAGGCTACGAAGTTCGTGAAACGATTGGAAGACATCCCTAAGATTTCGCTCCCTCCTGAGGGTCCGATCCAGGTCGCCCTTTCTTTGGCTGAGCGAGCTGGGTTGCAAGGAACTGGGCACCGCTGATTAAAAATGGAGTCACCTCGTATTTTCTAGGGAAGGGATTCTTTCTGTTTGAGTTCTCTGACAAGGAAGATAAGGATCTGATCTTCCGGAACGGTCCCTATTTCATGGGCCCTCAGGGGCTATATCTCAATAAGTGGACGCCCGATTTTGACCCAGCAGTTGATGTTCCCACATCCGTTCCTGTGTGGGTAAGGCTGCCCAATCTGCCAGTGCATTGTTGGAATTGGGAGTCCCTAAAGCATATCGGAAACACCTTGGGCAAATTCATCGACCGAGAAAACAACAAAGACCAATACGACTGTGCTAGAATCTGTGTTGAAGTTGACCTAGAGGTTGGTTTTCTCGAGGCAGTAAAGATCAGGGTTGGAAGTTGGACTCATGTTAAAAAGCTGGATTATGAGCAGCTTTCGTTCAAGTGCCGGAAATGCCATGTTTATGATCATTTTGCTTGAAGTTGTCCAAAGAATAGGGAAGTGGAGAAAGGCAAGGAGGAAGGATGGACTCAGGTTAAAAGGACCAAAACTGCCCATAAAGCCCCTAGATCTGGTAATACTAATGGCAATAGACCTCAGGCAACCCCTAGAATTCAAACCCCTATCATGGAAGAACAAGGTAACAAATTTTCTCAATTAAGCTCAGCAATAGAAGACACCCAAGAACCAGAGATGCAGAAGGAAGGGTCGCCCCACAAAGAATCCCTTTCGGGTCCTAAGCAAGTGGAAAGTAACAAAGATAGATCAAAAGAGATAGTCATTGAAGAGACCGAGGAAGTGCAAGGTTCAGAGGACTCAGAAGAAGAAGGCGAAATAGGGGCATCGCAAACCTCGGCTAGAAGATCATTGAGAGGTCAAAAATCTGCCCGTGAAAAAAGAGAACAGGAGACTTACAAAGACAAACTTCAGGGAAGCCAACCAACTCTCGAGAAACTCCTGGAAAATACTCCGAAGAAGATCAGAAATCAGTCCCAGAGCTCTAGAGGAGCTCACCATCCAAAAAGCAAGTGATGAAGATCGTCTCCTGGAATTGTAGGGGTTTGGGGAGCAGAATAAAAGAAGAAGCCATAAGTAGTTTGATAAGATCAGAATTTCCTGATTTACTCCTCATCCAGGAGACTAAAATGGAGGACTATGTCTTCCTCCAGATCGGTAAGAAATTGTGGAAGAAAAGCGAAGGTCAAGCAGTCTCAGCTCGAGGCGCATCAGGAGGACTGGGCACTATTTGGAATGCTAACAAATTCATAAGGATCAAAGAATTTAACAACACGCACTGGCTGTTCTCAAAGCTACAACACGTAGAAACAAATATGACTCTCTCCCTCTTCAACGTGTATGCACCTGTCAGCGCAGGAGAGAAAAAAGAACTGTTGGGATTCCATCAGAAGTCTAGCAGAATCAGAAGATTTAGCAAATATCATAATCGCAGGGGATCTGAATCTCACCTTATCATCGACAGAAAAACGTGGAGGAAGCATTGTTAGGGATCCGGCGCGGGAATGGGTTGAGGATCTGCTTCAAGATTGGGACATGATAGATATCAAGCCTTCGTCCAGGAAGTACACTTGGACAAACAAAATAATCGACCCGGGACATATAGCTGCAAGGTTAGACAGATTTCTTGTTCAAAGTTCTTTTCTTCTTCTTGGTCTAGAGTCTAGAATGCATATTCTCCCTTGTAGTGTTTCCTATCATCGACCCATTAAACTTGATCTGCTGGCTCATTCGGATCAAGGCCCTATTCCTTTTAAATTCAGCTCTCAATGGGTCAAGGAACAGTCATTCTTGCCTCTGATTAAAGAAAGCTGGAAGCACCCAGTCAAAGGCTCTGCCTTCTTTGTTTGGGAGGAGAAACTTAAGAGAGTTAAAGCTGCTCTAAAAGCTTGGGTAAAAACCTTATATAATCCTGCAGTGGAAAGGAAACAGATTCAGGAACGTCTTGAGATGCATCAACTAGTTACGGAAAATGCAGAGATCACAAAAGAAATATTAGACAAGGAGGCTAACCTTCAACACATGCTCCTTAAGGCTAGCAAGGCATAGGAAGAGTATTGGAGACTGAAATCCCGCAGTCTCTGGCTTATGGCGGGAGATAGAAACTCATCCTTCTTCCATAAGCAAGTTCAAGCCCGGAAATGCCTCGACTCCATTTCAGAAATTAAAGTAGAGACCATCAAGCATAGAGACATCCGTAGCATAAAAAACATTGCCTTCACCCACTTTAAAAATCTCTATAGTGAAGAGGAGGCCTTGGGGCATGTTTCTACTCTTGTGAATGAGGTGCCCTCCCTGATTACCGCCAGAAAGAACCATTTCCTGGAAGTTGAGATCTCTAACAATGAAACAAAAAACACCCTCTTCGCAATGGAACCGGATAAGGCCCCGGGCCCTGACGGTTTTACTGCCAGATTCCTGCAGTCTTGTTGGAATATTGTGGAGAAAGATATATGCAGAATGGTTCGGAAATCTCAAGAGTGTCAAAAAATTGGGGGAAGCACCAATTCGGCCCTCCTTGCCCTCATTCCCAAGGAAAAAGGCGCCAACACCTTCAGCAGGTTTCGTCCTATCTCCCTTTGTAATATAGGCTATAAGCTGATCACAAAAGTTATTGCCAACAGATTAAAAATCATCCTCCCAGACATCATTCCTGAGAACCAGGGAGGTTTTATTCAGGGAAGACAGATTGTGGATAACTTTATCCTGGTCCAAGAGGCGATTCACTCTAGTTTGCTTCGCAAAGAGAAAGGAATGGTTGTCAAGTTAGATCTCGAAAACGCCTTTGACAGAGTGAGACATAGTTTCTTGATGGATGTCCTGCGCAAATTTGGGTTTGGTCCCAAATTTATCAACTGGATTAAGGCTTGTATCAGCGAGCCGTGGATTGCCCCACTGGTGAATGGAAGGGCCACTGACTTCTTCAAAGCTTCTCGTGGATTGAGGCAAGGGTGTCCTCTATCCCCTCTACTCTTTGTCCTTCAAGCTTCTATCCTCAGCTTCCTTTTGAACAAAAAGCAGCAGGATCAAGAATTAATGGGCCTGAACATTGCGAGAGGAGTTAATAACATAAACCATGCGTTATTTGCGGATGATTCCCTCTTGCTGGGTGCTGCCTATGTGACCTCAGCTAAAAGATTTAAAGATGTGCTTGATGATTATTGTGAAGGCTCAGGAAGCAGCCTTAATAAAGGTAAATGCCTTATCTACTGCTGGAATACCCCTGCCAGCACGCTTCATGCCATCTCCTGTTGCTCCGGATTCGTTGCCTCCTCGTCATGGTCATCCTTCAAGTATTTGGGTCTCCCTATTTTCCAAAAATGCGCTGTCAGCAGAGACTGGTTTCCCCTGCTGGATAAGTTTAAATCTAAGATTCAGTCTTGGGGATTCAACTGGCTTAATCTGGCAGGCAAGATTGTGCTTATAAAAGAAGTATTAAATAGCCTTCCCATCTATCAGTTTGCTGTAATGTTAGCTCTAGTTGGAATTATGAAGAAAATGGAGGATCATATAAGAAAATTATTTTGGAAAGGCGAGAAAGCAAACGAAAAGAAAATCCCGTTAATAAGCTGGGCCAAAATCTCCATGCCTAGAATGGAAGGCGGACTGAACTTCAAGAATATTTGCACGCAGAACATTGCGTTGGGAGCAAAACTGATTTGGAGGATAATTGCCCCAAATCCGGGGTGGGCTCAGCTTGGCTTGTGGAAAAAATACTTTCGTGGACAGAGGAAAAGGTACCTGGACAAACCCATAGCAATCTCTGGCTCGATGATTCATAAGCTCTGTGCGAAATCTTCCTCCTTAATTAGCCAACATGCGCATTGGATCCCTGGTAACGGCAAGCGAATTAGAATATGGGAGGATCGTATCATGGGCTGCGATCCTTTGGTTGATGATCGTTCCCTGGCTTTGTTGAAAGACTAGATGTCCAGATCATGTTTCAATACTATGTGGGATATTTCTAATTGGGAGAATGGAGACTGGCATAGCTGGATCAAGATTGAGGTGCCCCAGATTCTGTCCAACGAGCTTGCAATATTTTTAGATTTCTTAAATGGCAAGGCTCCTTTGAACACCAGGAAATTGGATACCTGTGGCTGGGGTCCGACCCCTGGACGATATACTGTTTCGCAGGGGTACTGGCAGATCTTATCTCACCCCCATGTTCCATCAGATCCGAAACCATGGAAAGGGATTTGGTCCCAGCCTTCGCTACCTAAAATCGACTCCTTCTGCTGGCTTTTGTGTCACCAGAGAATCTTGATTGATGATAGATTACAGAAAAGAGGCTATCTTGGCCCCTCTTGTTGCTCGTTGTGTGGAGAATTCGCAGAAACTGCTGCACACCTGATGCTCAATTGCAAATTTGTGGCAGATCTTTGGAATGAGGCCTTAGGTACATGGAGTTCTGATTTTGTCCTCCCCAATTGCATTTCAGATCTATTTTCGAACTGGTTGCGTTCGTATCCTAGAGGTGCTCCACATAATGTTCACATCAAAGCTGCCTAGTGCGTTCTTCCTAAATTAATTTGTTGGCAAACATGGTTGGAACGAAATCAAAGGATTTTCAGAGATAAGAAGAGCGATCACAAGTTTGTCTGGGTTAAAATTAAAAGCCAATTAAAGGAATGTGTTGGAGATCAGCTGGACGGGGCAGGTCTGAGAGATCATGATGCTGCTTGGAGTGATACCCTTGACCTCCACTTCATTGAAATTGCTAGGTCTCCAACTCCTCTCAAAAATTGGCAAATTAGACTAAATGCTTCAGATTTCCTGGCTTTTTGCACAAAGAAGGCACATAACATTCTTTTCTTTGACGGGGCTGCAAAAGGCAATTCGGGCAGATCCAGAGCTGGAGGAGTGGTTAAAAAAGCTGATGGCAGAACTGTTCTTAGATATGCTTGGGGAGTGGGCTTCAACACCAGCATCCAAGCTGAAGCCCTGGCCCTTCTCCAAGGTCTTAAGCAACTTAAATCTCTTGGTATCAACGATGCAATTGCGATGGGCGACTCTCAGTCTATCATAAAATCCATTGTAGACAGCTCTTCCCCTTCAGATTTAAGATTGTCCAGATTGATAAACAGAATAAGAACCCTGTTGAAATCCTTTCAGAGCTTGAATTATTACCATGTCAAGAGAGATAACAACAAAGATGTTGACGCTGAAGCTAATAAAGTTGTTCTCCTCCCCCTCGGAGTCATCCTCAGAGATGGAGAAGAAGGCTGGGATCCCATCCCTTAACTGTCTGGTTATTATGTTTTACTGCCTTTTATTGGAGCAGTTTGTCTGCATTTTCAAAATGGGGAAGATAGAGGCGGTTGCCCAAAAAATAATTTGTAAAAATCTCTGGCGTAGCAAAGAAAAAGCCACATCGGTCCTGGTCAAGGAAACATCTGGGCTTTGCCTAGCATTTTTTAAGCAGTATTGAGGCATTTTGGCCAGAAATTAATATACCACTCTATCCGTTTCTGTAAAAAAAATAAAATAAAGATATCTGTTCATTTTCTCATATGTATGCTTATATCTTGTGAATTGCATTCTCAATTGTGTATGTATTCTCAAATCTAATCGGTTCGATTTGGTTAAGATAAGTAGATACTTGTATATTGTATGACGTTTATTGTTCTCTGTCTTTGATTGCAGGAATCGATCTAGCAGCTTTATTTGGATTGAGAGCAACGACAACAATGATAGAAGGAGAAGGAGAGTGAAAGGATCACAAGTAGGCTTCTTCCCTTTCTATCTATCTATTTGTCTTAAAGAAAATAATAGTTGTATCTCTTCTGTTGTTCTGAGTGAAGGACCTGTCGGATACAAGTTGTGTGTCAATTTGGAGAACTGCACTTTTGGCATGACCCAGGTTCAGTATCTGGGATACATTATTGATGAATGGGATAGATACAGAGGTCCACAACTTTTTGGGTATTGCTAATTTCTACCGTAGGTTCATGTTGGGATTCTCTCATATCACTTGGCCATTGATTCAAGTCACAAAGGGAGGAGCAAAAGAAAAATTATTTTGGTTTGAATCTCAACAAAAGGTGTTCGCAGAGTTGAAACATCACCTCTGCTCTGCCTTAGTACTCACGTTACTAGACTTGCAACAACCATTTGAGATCGAGACAAATGCCTTTGACTATGCTATTAGGGTAGTTCTTACTCAACAGGGGCATCCAGTGGCATATCACAGTGAGACATTGTCCGACATAGTCGGGAAGTATCCCACTTATGAAAATTAGATGTATTCCATTGTGTAGGCTTGTCAAAAATGGAAGCATTACATTTTGGGGAAGGAAACGGTCATCCACACAAACCACCGACCCCTACAGTTCATACAGATACAAGGGAAGTTGCAGAATGATCGCCATCAGAAGTGGTCCACATATCTGCAACAGTTTCATTTGAACATCAAGTACAAGAAGGGAAACACCAATTATGTTGCAGAATGCCTCAGTCGAGCACCGATCATGGCGCTAACCACCGTGCTCAACTCTTGTGGGCACGAGACTTTTGATTGACCGCTTATCTACAAAAGCGATCTAGAATTTAGCCACACATACAAGATGCTCTTAGAGGGTAACCAAGTTCCAAATTTTCACCTCTAGGATGCACTACTATGTCACCTGGGATACCTTTTGTGTTCCTTCAAGTGACCGTGCCAAGATGATTTGGGAAGCACACTATAGTCGGGTCGCTGGGCATTTTGGGGTTGAGAAAATAGTGGCAGTACTGCAGAAGTGTTTCTATTGGCCGAACCTTCGACAAGATGTCGGGAAGTACATCAAATCCTGCACTGCCGACGCCATTTCCAAACTGACCATCAAGAATTAAGGCCTCTATACTCTACTGCCTACCCCTAGTCGACCTTTGGAATACATCTCCACGGATTACATGCGTGGCCTTCCTTCTACTAAGCATGGAAGTGACTGTGTTTTCATGGTCGTCGACAAATTCTCGAAGCTGACCATTATAGCGGCTTGCAAGAAGAATATCAAAGCAGAAGCCACTGATAAACTCTTCTTTGAACGAGTGTGGGTACACTTTGAGATCCCATAGTCTATAATCTCAAATTAGGATAGCAAGTTCCTCAATACATTTTGGTCCAGCCTCTAGTCAATGTTCGACACCAATCTCACCACGTCCACAACTTTCCATACCCAAACTAATGGCCAGACAGAGGTCGTCAAGAGGATGATCGTACACATTATGTGCTTGTACAACTCAAAGCATCCACGCACATGGGATGAGAGCCTCCCCTATGTACAACACAACAACAATCAGGCCTTCCACAACTTGACTAGCCACAACCCCTTTCAGGTAGGATTGGGATTCCAACCACTATGTCCCATTGACGTAGTCATGCCATTTGCAGCTACTCAGGCCGATTCGGCTCATGTCTAGTATGAAGATATAAGGCAAACAAATTCATTGAGCACATTCGCCAACAGGTTCATGACATATTGGACCGAACCAATGCTAAGTACAAGCAGTGACATGATCAACATTGGGTGCCACACAACTTCCAAGTGAGTGACAAAGTGTTGCTACATTTGTAGAAGGAGCGCCTCGCTGGACCCCACCGCAAGCTTCGCCTGCTCTGATATGGGCCATACACTGTCACCAAGGTTTTAGGGGACAATTCCTTTGAGCTTAGTATTCCACCATTCCTTGGTCTACACCCAGCGTTCAATGTGGACCGCCTTCGGCCCTACTTTCCACCTCTAGTGAACATATACAACATGGCAGAACAACTCACACCAACAAAGTTAAACTTAGATTGCATGGAACAAGCCACAACTGATCAGATCATGGACACACAAATGAATAACACACACCCATAGAGGATACAACTATATCGAGTTGTCAAAGCAGACCAACTCCTTCACCAGGGCAAGTAGCTCACCAAGGACCAAGTTCAACAGAAGTTTCCTCATCTCATGGAGGAACTCAATGCAATGGGGACCATTACTTCCTAAGAGGGAAGGAATGATCCAGATGGATATTGGTGGCCACCAGCCTATTCCACTTAGACCACCACCATTATTTCTTTCATTTTTTCAGTTTCCTTAATTGTAGCACAATTTACTATTTTTGGCAGTTTTTCGAGTCTTGAACTTCCGAAGCCGTTTTGAGGCCCTAAATGACGTTTTTTTGGGAAACCACCTATAATTAAGTAAGAGTTGGTGATTTGATATTCGTTGTCAACATTTGTAGTCCTTAGATATATCTTTCTAACGAGGTATCATGTGTGTCAAACTTGGAGGGTAACCAAGTTCCAAATTTTCACCTCGATTAAGCCTAGGAATCCTTAGCCGGTAATGACGGGATATACAATAAATATTGGTGGGGTCTTGATTAGGCCTAGGGATCCTCGACTGTTGTATGGAAGGATGTACGGTAAAGCTAGAGACTAATAGATAGGAAAAATCCTCATGGTGTAGGTAGAGAAATCTAGTGGTATCCATGCTTGTTTAGGGCCTAGTGATCCAATGAGGATTGTGGTAAAGCCTAGTTATATTGATGAGGGTGAGGTGGATTAGCCTCGGGAAGCCCTGGCTGATTTCTGGTTATGAGTCCCACATTCTTGCTTGGGATATGGCATGGGGGTGATTGGTTGAAAGAAATATTTGGTTCAACCAATCTATGTTTGGGTGGTACATGGAAGTCCCAAACTTGGTTGGCTTATGCATTCATTAATAAGAGTTTCTTCTCCTTGGTATTTCATGTGTAAATGTACTAGTTCATATGTGGCATTTATGATTGTTGTATCCTTGTTAATTTTTTTGGTTATATGTCAGTTATGAGCATGTTTTATGAGGGTTATGATGTATGTCTCTCATCATGTTTTGGTTGATAAATGAATGTACAATGCATATATCACCTAATAGATGATAATGCAGCTAATGTGATAAGGCATCAATGCTTCTTTACCAATCTCAGATAAGTACGAGACCCATATGTTCAGATATGTTGTTATGACCTGTGGATTACATAATTGTGACACGTTTGACGAAATTCCTTTCATGGCTAGTAGGGGTCCATACAAGTCATTAATCAAATGTATGCACTAGTACCTTTGTTTCAGTGTTATTTATCATTTTTGAAAGTCTCATGGTGTTCTGGGCAGTGGCCTAAGTCTTGGCCTTGAAAAAGTGGAACATAATCTGGGGTCGTTGGCATAGAACTTGCTGAAAATTTCCTTAGTCGTTGGCTTGCCTTGTTGTGGGAGCGACTGGAGGCCTACAGTCGCATGCTTGACTTGTTAAGGGAGCGACTGAGGGCCCATATAATTGAAAAGTTAAGTTGCATCAGGGGTTGGTCACTTGGATGGGTTGGTTGGCTCGTAGAGGTTTTGTATCATGTGTGGAAGGTCAATTTTGTTTAGTTTCGTAGGTTCCACTTCCCTAATTGTATGTGGGGAGTTGAATCACATCACAGTAGCCTCTCGTCACATGTTTACCCCTGTGGACTGGTTAGCTTGGGTAAATGTGGGAGGGTGGTGCTACACTGACAACATTAATGACAAGAAGAATTGACAGGGAAGTAGACAAATTCATGAGTTTTCATCGCATGTTGGGCGTAGATGAGATTGTAGGATAATTAGCCTACTATGGCAGGAGTCGGTAGGAGGAGGTGGCATCGGCAGGCCACCAGATAGAGTATTGTTTGGAGACCATGCTATCTTATTGGTATATTGGACACAAGAGATATTGAGGATAGGATTAGTAATCTTATTCATGTTATCATGTGAGGAGTTAGGTCACTCGGGTCTATCTAGGGAGATGAGGAGATATAGCTTACATCATGGAGGAATTACTAGTAGAGTGGTGGATGCGTTGGCACATGCGGGATGACATATGATACAAAATGGTACGACAATAGGAAGTGGTACCTAGGGGTGCACAGATATATGTCGCAGAGTCCAATCTTATGCAGAGGGATGTGATCTAATGCATACAGACCCAATTTTAGACCTTAGCATCAAATGTTGTATAGAGGTATGCAGTGATGAGAAGTGGCATGCAGAGGGGAATGGAGATGCATCGTTGTTTGATGTAGCATGTCTGTTTTCATTGAGCGACTCACATTGCATCGAGTACACATGGGGAGTACCAGGTATAGTGATACATTAAGGATATGAGATGATACAGGATGGTACAACAATAGCATGAAGTATCTGCCAGGTCAACGAGTACAAGGATACTCGGTGGGATGCAAGGGCATATGGTGCTGCACAACGAGGTCTTGGAGTGTTGTCTCCAGGGAGACTTATGGATGGAGACACAGGGCATACCTTTGGGTGTAGTTCACCCAAGATCAACAGGGACGTAGATGAGCGATACTCGATGGTATCCATGGGGACTCGCATGCCTGTCCCTCTTATACATCACTTACAAGCACAAACGATTTGGATGTTGTCCTTTGACAGGGAGCTCAACCAAGATATTGGGATGACACTGAACGCATTAGGGGAGAGATTTCTCAGCGGTGGCATTGGGTCGGTGCACAAGTTGACAACCACAGGTTGGGGGATGAGGTGATCATCTGCAGGGGTGGAATATCGTTCATCAGTGAGCCTATGCCCGGGGAGTTGATCACGAGGGAGACATGTGTCACTCCTTCCATAGGGTATGTCAAGACCATGCATGAGCAAAGGATACCATGTACGACTAAGGCATATTTACAGTATGTGTTCGACCTCCAGACATTGCATTGGCACATTATCGAGAGGGCGGATGGTAGACTCAATGATGATGGTTGGCAGGAGTAGTACATGTCTGCATACATTGAGTCGATTGCGAGTATCATATACCCATATATTGGTTGCCTTCGGGTGGTAGTTATTTGGAACATGCGGCTTCCAACATTCATTGGTATTGCACAGTGGCAGAAACATGGTAGATTAGCATGCATCAGATTAGTTCATGATATATGGGGCCCATATGTTGGTTGCATGCAGGGAATAGGGACGAGGCATAAACAAATTCCAGTAGTTGTTAGAGCTACGCTGCAACATGTATGGCTACAATATCCAGGGATTCACTTGGTTGACATGCCACTCCATCTCGTGTGGAGCAAGACCATAACAGAGGGTGATCTAGCTCACTTTGGGGTTAACACATGGGGGATCACTGAGGCCTCCATTCTTTGGAAAGTTAGGATTCTTCAATTGCAACTCAGGATCGAGACTAGCAGTGGGTGGGTAGATATTGACATCATGGATACACCTGGGCAGGATGAGCTTATCCTTCGTCGATATTTCGCCTCCATGTTTCAGGGGAGGAGACTACAATGTGCACACAAACTATTCGAGTCAGAGTGGCACAACGAAAACATGGTGGTGCTTTTATGAGACGAGCATGGGACCTGGGCATCACAGTACTAGATAGCTCATCGACCTTTACGGATGAGCTAACTACTATAGGAGGAGATCACTCTTATTTTCCATTGGGCTTCAGTGACTCGTTGATGGCATGGGGGACTTCATTAGCATGGCAGGTAGGTCAGCAAGAGGATATCAGGAGGAGCTCACGCGGAAAAGATTTCATCCCCATAGGGATTGGGTTGTATCTTTAGGATTTTACCCTTAGTGTGAATGAGGTGGACTACTTGGTAGGGAAACTTCATGGAGAGTTAGACAGATTCCTACATTATCATGATGCTCTACTTATTGATAGTATGTAGAGGGCTTCTGGTGCTTATACTTGGTTGGACGGTGAATGGAGCAAGTGGTGCTTCACTTTGATAAGGACACATTGAGATCTTGGTATTGAGAGATTCCTTCGTGATCAGATAGTGCAGAGATCAGGGCTGAATCAATGGCACATTTGAGATCCTGGTATAACAGGTGATGATAGTGGCGATTAACAGTCAGAGGGGGCACTTGTTCCGGCATTGCTTGAGGATAAACAATTTTTGGCAGGGAGGACTATAATATCCCCAATTTTGTGAGCATGAGAATTTTTCCTGATTTTGGTGATATTAAGTAAAGGGGAAAATATTATTTTGGAGAAAGGTGACAAGTATTATTTTATTGGAGATTGGCAACAAATTATTATTTTATTAAAATGGAGGCAAAAGTCACTTAGTGGAAAATGGCCCCCGCGAATAAAATAATAATTAAAAAGGAGTCTAGAAGCATGGGGAGAAATTATAAAAGGAGGATGGACTCATTTTCTAATCATCTTTTGACTATCACATTTCACCTTTCATCTTCTCTTGGGGCTATTTAGCATAAGAAGAAAAGTGTTGTTGAGCACCAAGAATTCCAAGCGAAATTCTACCCTCATTTCAGAGAAATTCGAGTGTCTCCCTAGTGAGGTAATTTGGGAGTCCAATTCAAGGCTTTCCTTCAGCTTCATTGTAGGAGTTTTCCCACCTATGCGCATTTCCCGGGCACAAAAGGAGTTCATGGCACATCATTTGGAGCATTTGCAGTTGGTTGGAGACTCCAAGATTTTGCTGATACATTCTTCATAGTCAAGGCCAAAGATTTGGAGCAATTTTTAGGGCATCGAGTGAGGTCTGAATTTGGCACGAATTTCCCCTCATTTTGATAGTGAGCAAAGCTCACTAGCTCAAGTCTACGTAGGAGTAGGCTTCTTTCCAAGGAAATTTGGGTTGGAGTATTCAAACATTTTTTAGAGGGGATCTTTGTGGGACTTTGGGAGGATTTTAGTGTCATATTTTGGGCATCCTACAACCGTTCCATTCGATGGGGCGTATTCAGGCTAAATTGGGTAATTCACACTTGTTGGGGCTCACCGAGGGTCGGTGGATTCAACCCAAACCCTTTCTGGGTTTTTGTGGGTTTGGTGAGAGGAGGCTAGGATTAATTTTACAGAATTTTCTAAGCAGTTTTGAGGTCAAAATTCATAGTTCCATTCAATATTCAAGAGTAGAAATTGTTAGAGGAGGACGCATTTTATCCGAGGACCATTTCCACCACTTGGGTCCTTGAGATATTTATGGTTTTCGTTGGAGTTGGTGTGGAGAGCCTGCATTTAATTTTGTGAAATTTTTGGAGTGGATTTAAGGGCCGAAATCTCAGTGCACTTGCAACATCAATGACAATTATTCACTGGGTCAATGCAAAGGTTTTTGGTGGAGCCATTCCAGTACTTGGGCATCATAACTTCAACTTGGGTTTCATATAGCTTGTTGTAGCAAGCCCAGGTTCCTATCACCATACTCATTGTACTTCATTATGCAAAAATAAATAAAATGGATAAGAGTTTTGGTGCGTTCCCTCTTGTGTTTTGATTTCATGTGTATGTGTTGAATTTCCTAGTTGTTATAGTGCATGTTTATGTTATTCACTTAATATTTCCATTAGGAATATTACAATAAATGATAAATTTAAGTTGTTTTTGTGTATTTGTGGGAAATTTTAGTTAAATTGCTACGAAATTGTAATGAAAAAAAAAAATGTTTCATTTCTAAATTCATGCTTCTATGATCCATTTTTATTTTTGTGTCTACACGTTTCAAACCATCCAATGTGTTTCATCGCCGCGACAAAGATGGAGAGTCTAAGCTTAGCAAGAGAATAAATCGTCGAGATTAAGATGAAGAGTACGATCTTGGCAAGAGAATAAATTGTCAGGACTATAAATAAAACGATCACACAAAAAACACTTCAAGTAACTAAATATTGATTTAAATAACGTTCAAGAATACATTAAATAATAAATATTAAACCAAAATAAATAAATAATAAGAATATAAAAAAGAAAAGAAAAAACAATGCAAACAAGAGCCAAGTGGTGGCAATGTCACTGCTTTTGCTTTTTTGCACATTATCACTTTGTAACTTTAGTTTATTGTGTAAGAATGACTGACATTTCAAAAAAAATCTAGAAAATATTTATTTAAAAAAAAAGGTGCTTAATATATATGTGTGTGTGTGTGTGTGAGAGAGAGAGAGATACCAAAATCAAAACACAATATTGTACATAAATTACAATAATAAAGATATAAGAACTTAGACTAGGCAAAAACAATATTGTACTAGTTTAGATCTATCTTAACTCCTAATCTACCAAACTCCAAGAGGGATTAAATAAGTTTTTTTTTGTAATTTAATCAACTCAAAATGTTTATATAACACAACAGAACATGATAAGTGACACTTCTTGGTGACTTTCAATTTCATTTTTTTATAAATTAAATTAATGTATTATCAAGTTAAATAATGTAAATATAGAAGTAAAATCCAAACAAAACTACCTTTGTTACCCAAATCATCCTTAGCCAACGATAATGACCTATCAAAACGACATTTTTCTAGTGATAAGTATATTCATGGAATCAATTGAAAGCTTATATGGTCATTGACAATGAAGGATTATAACTCCATTCTAATTGCTTTGTTTTTTATTTGATTCACAATTAAGTTGTTATAATGAGATGTGATAGCAATTAAATTTAGTAAACTAGGCAAGGAGAAACATGATTCAAAGAAAAATTGAATTGAGACGAAAGTCTCTTGGACTAGCACATTTATGAAGATATCTTTTAATGATTTTTTGAATCACCAACAATTTGTATCCTTGTGATCACATTGCTCCAAGCTTGAGAATGAACTTGCAAGAGGCCATAGGATTTGGCTTGGTAATTGGAGGCTCGCCCCAACCTTCAAGAAAGAAAAATATCCATTTGTCCTTTGGAGTTAAAAATTCCTTGCCCTTACCTACCCTTGCACATCCCACACCTAACCCAAGCACATTTTAAATTTGAATATTTAAACATTAAAAAAATCAAATTTATTACATTTTTATTTTATTTTATTTAATTTTATGTTCCATATTATAATATTAATTATGGCATAGAATATGATCACATTTAATTTGTATTAATAATTTGTTTAATTTAAAATAAAATTTAAAGATTTTTTTAGAAATATAACTCTATTGTAATATTCACATGTTCCAATTTTTTTATATAGATTAGTAAAAAATCATATTTTTATTATGCAACAAAATGATATGATTTAATTCACATACACCCATTGGAGAGACTCACAAAGAGTTTAGTGATTTCCTATCTTAAAAATAAACGTGGCCTTAATTTTAAAGTTAAACGTAACCTTAAAATACATTAATTTTTTGAGACTTGTTGTGAGGACACGATGAACAAACAAGTGCGCAAACTCCAAGGTTATTAACTGTTAGATCTTATGACATTTGTAACAAGTCTGGACTTGTGTTAATGAGAGCCTAGAATAGGTGCTAGAATTTATCGGAAGGAACATGACATGGGAGCTTTGATTAATACCAATTACCAAGCGCAGAACAGGAAGGCTGGCGTATAGCCTTGGCCTTTGGAGCCTTAACCGTGGCGGCTCCATAATTCAGTCCAAAAAATTTGGTATGAAGGCCTCTACTCCTAATGTGAACCTTGTAAAGAGTACAAAATTTTTTCCGCGATTGTGTAGGTCAAACTATTGCTACAACGTTCATCACTATATGACCTAATAAACAAATATAAATGATTTATAACGGTTATTGAAATATTTTATTTATTTATATAGAATTATATTTAGTTATTTTTATATAATAAAATGATTGTTTAATAAATAATTTTATTTTGTCAAGATTTAATCCATGTTATGTGGGGTATTTTGATAATGAATATTTTGGTGAATCAAGAGCACATATTTAGTCTCACTGTCACTGCGTCAAATGGAGAGCATAATTCCTCTCGATACAAGTGGTTTGAATGAATAAATGATATTTTAATGTTTACGAGACTAAAAATAATTTATGGGACTATCAACATCCTTGTTTTTTTCTTTCTGTAATTCAATCTTTTTCTTACTTAAATTGATGATGATCTAACCCAACCTTCTAACAGTGCCTTCACTGAAAAGACAATGCCACATAATTGATGCTAACATACTTCCATAATTGTCCCTAATGGCTCTAAAAACATCACATTCCAAAATGAAATGCTTTTGTGATTCCACTGCCCCAAAAGTACAAAAAGTACACACCCTTTATTAACACTGTGCACCCAACAACTTTTGTTAGTACTACAGAAAGTTTTACAAATATTGTGAATATTTCTATAAACATAACTTTCTTTGAACCCTACCCTGGGCATGGAGGCTTCGAATGTACATATGTATAAGAATGTGATGGGTAGTGCCATCTTCTTTGAGAACTTCCCTTGCTTGAGCTGACGCTACAATGAAGTGATAGAGCCGATAAAAAACACCCCTGGATACTCTCCACCTCCTACTTGGCTCGATTCGATAGCATGTTGATGTTGAGCAATGTCGTGGTTTGCCATGATACTTAATTGTTGCTGCAAAGTATATATCCAAACTTTACCATATGAAATTGAGTACTGTAAAGTAATAACAACGGACATGTTAACGTCTCACCTCGGATTTTGGAGCCCTGGTGGTGGCAGCGGTGACGACGACCATTTGTCAGTGATATTTTTCTTGTACAAAACTTTTATACTATTTAAAACATTATAAATTGCATAAAATTGTTTTTATTTTTTTTCTATATCATGAAATTAATACTTCAAAGCAATTACTAAATCTCACTAGGAGTGACATGAAAATCAATAAATCAAGTCACATAACAATTCATATCACTGGTCGAAAAAAAATAAAAATAAATAAAAATAAATAAAAAATAAAAAAAATAAAAAAAATAAATAAATATATAAATATATATATATATATATATATATATATATAATTTTATTTTTCAAAGTAAAAAATCAAATATAAAAATAAAAAATAAATTAAAATACATTTAAAAAACAAAAGCATGATATTAAAAAATAACTAAGAGTTAAAAAATAAAATATGATTATATATATATATATATATATATATATATATATATATATATATAAAATCCATATATATATATAATCCCCACTAAATATAAAATAAATATTCATTCCACTTATAGCTAAAAAATAAAGACCATAATAATAAAATAAAATAAATCAAAATAGAAAAAAGATAAGTAAAAGTCAACCATAACAAACAAAATAAATAAAAATAGAATAGAGTCATTTAGTCAAAGACAAAAATATAAAGTAAAGAATCTAAGTTAAGAATAATAAAAAAATAGACATTATAAAGTAAATTTTAGAGTTAGTTTTTTTTGTTTTTTTAGGTTAAAGTTTAATCATTATATTAATATCAAAGTGTAGAGTATAAAATGCATTTTGATAGACTTTTTTCTCTCAGTCCAACCAAATTTATTGAGATTGGGACTTGGAGGATAACATGAGTTATCAATTTCATGCTTTATTTTTCAATGGCCTAGGGGCCATGACATACATACTGTAAACAAAAAGAGAAACATAACATAAAACAACATATTAAGGAGGGAGGTTTTTTTGGGGGGATTACAGGGGGAGTTGTGAAATAGCCAACATATTCATGCATATGGAAATCAATATGTTCCACCCTTACTTCCAGACTGCGAAGGTGGTCGTTAGTGCGCCTTTGTCGGTGATGCAGATTATCTAATTGCTCCATGATTTCACTGTGGCCAAATTGAATGTCATTGACGAAAGCTATCAACTCGTTATAGTCATCATACCTCTAATTCCTAAGGTTGTCCATGTTCAATTGAATGTTTTGGATTTGAGCAGTAATAAACTCCAGCAACGTTGGAGCTACCACATGCCCCAGGGAACCATCAACTTGCTCCTTTGTCTCCTGGTTGTTCGACGAACCCAACCGGGCGTCATTGTCCCTCTCTGGCTGAACTTCTTGCCGTGGATTGCCACCCCCACGACATCGAGGCATCCCTGTGTACCCAAAACACCTGAAATGGTGATGGAAGCACACACCCTCGCAACCCCACACATCAACAGAAAACAATGTAGCTTCAACCACTGGCCCCCAAGATAATTGCAGGGTTATCCAACACTGGTCGTCACCGAAATCCACTTCCCACACCCAGGCAAAGTGGGACCAAAATTCCTCAGCACAGGGCTTCAGAAGCTGTTCGCGACGTCTGGTTCCATCTTCTGCAATTTCCTTGATGTAATTCCTCCAGCTGGTCGTGCCCTTCCCAACAATGAAAACTCTCGGGGACCCTGAGAAACCAAGGATTTGCCTCCGGTGCCTAGCAATCACAAACCACTAGTCAACTGAGCAACTTTTCCAATGCTCATGAATCAAAAGAGGATAATTCTCCAGTGCCTGGCCAAGGTCTAGCAGCCCTGGCTCTTCTCCTCTCAACTTGGCCACATCACGCAAACTAACTGAGCCAACAAGAATGCCAATCAGTTCCTTCTCCGTGGACGTTCTAGGGTCCCAAGGGCCATCCAGCGTTACCAACACACCTCGCACTGCGCACTAGTTTCTGGCTTCTTCGCCTCTCCCCTAAGGCTTAGACCTCGATGAGACGTGCAGGAGCTCCAACACCCTTACCACACTGCAGAACTCTACCATCTCCCACCACGACCAAGCAATGCATACCAAGCTCCAGGGACAACTTTTAATAACCTTCTTCGTTTGTGGGTGACAACCTCGCATGCTGGCCCTTATTGTCATTTCTATTAAATCCGAGGATGTGGTGTGCGTGGAGGCAGGACAGGCTTCGTCACCATCTCTCCCACCACTTATCCCACAATTAAAGCACCTGCATCAGGGACATTTTTATGATTAATTCAATATAAAATAAATATATATATTTTTTAAGTAAAAATATACATGACTAATAAACAATAAAGAGATAATAAAGAAATATTATTAAAATATAAATATAATAAGTAATATAAATAAATTAAAAGAAAAAATAAATGAGGGAAAAGAGTCATCAAGAATATAAAAAGTCACGATAAAATATTAAAAGATTAAATTAAGGAAAGTTGGTAAGGAATGAATTAAAATAATAATAAGGATTTTTTGTTTTTTTGTTTTTGTTTTTTAAGGAAAAACATAAATAAAATAGAATAATTTTTTTTAATCAAATTATTAGAAAGATGATTAGTAAAATTAGGAAGTGTTAAATAATACAAAGACAAAAGGGCATACAGGAAAACATATTTAAGAAGAAAGGGTAGGAATCCAACAATTACTAATTTTCTAGCCATTATCCATATTAAGATTACCTAGCTTTCTTTCAATCTTTATGGCCTCCCTAAATTTTGATAGAGATGATCAATCTTTGCAATAACTTGAGCTTCTTCTATACAGAGGTAGTGTTTTGTCTTTTCGACATATTCCACTAATGCTAAAAAGCAGATCCTACCATACTTAAAGTCGACAACATGCTCATAAATTCTTTAATATTTATTATTTAATATATTCTTAAACATTATTTAAATTAATATTTAACCATGCTTGATGTGAGCAACATACATCATTTAATATATTCTTGAAAATGATTTGTATCCATATTTAGTTACTTTTGAAATATTTGTTGTGTGATTGCTTTATTTCAACCATTTAATTTTAATTCAAGATCAAATTCTCCATTTTAATTTCTTCACTTTTGAAATAATTGTTGTGTGATTGCTTTATTTCAACCATTTAATTTTAATTCAAGATCAAATTCTCCATTTTAATTTCTTCATCTTAGTCTCGATCTCAGTCTTGACTATGAATTGGTTCTCCATTTTAATATCTCCATCTTAGTCTCGATCTTAGTCTGGACCATGAATGACACTAATAATTCAAAGCGCACACAAAAATTCTAATATGATTTTTACCAAAATAATTTCATTTTACAAAATGTGTGGAAAAATATCATCATTCTGTTCACATCAAGTTGGGTGTTGAAAATTATCATGTATTAATTTATTTTGTGCTACCCAACCACACTTTCTAAATCTTGAGTTGGGTGTTGAAAATTATCATGTATTTGTTTATTTTGTGCCACCCAACCGCGCTTTCTAAATCTCGAGTCCCAGCGCTCTAGATATGAAACATCTCGTTAGGAGGTTGAATTACTCTCTCGTTAGCGAGCTAGGCTGTTGGTTACCAATTTCTGTTTGGTCAGGCCACCCATTTTTGGGCGAGGACGAGTTTTAAAGATTCATACCTCTTAGTCAATTAAGAATTTCCCTGTTGGCTACCGGTTTCTCTTTGGCCAACTCACCCAGTTTTGGGCGACGATGAGTTTTAAAAATTGATATCACTCAGTTAGTTATTCAGATACATTTATGAGCATTGTTATTCGGGACTAAATCTTTAGTGTGCAAGTCGGAATTTCAGGACGAGGGCTCGTCAGATTCATACCACACTGTTATTCGGGACTAATTCTTTAGTGTACAGGTCGGAATTTCAAGACGGGGGCTCGTCAGATTCATACCACATAGCAGAAGAATGGAGGGGGGATCACACAACTGTACATATTTTTATGAGGAAACGGCAGAGAAGGTTGCAGGAAGAATGTCTACCACACGATCCATTAAAGGTAAATTGGAATTTATGAAGGATGTCTACCACACGACTCATTGAATGTAAACTAGAATTTACTATCTTCTGTGCTGCCATCATTTTCATTTTCCTATTCCAATTCTGACATGCTACTTTTTCTTTCTAATTATGATGGTATAGTGGATTAATAGTAAATGGAATTTAGCTGTGTTTTAAATTGTGTGTAGAGAAAATAATTTGGTTCTCATATCAATGAGTGGATAGGTTTTCATACCAGGTTAGGGTAACTTTCAATATATGTTGCAGTAATGTATTTCATTCTTTAAGAACCACTGAAGCATTGCCAGTTGTAGGCCAAAGTCTAACATGAATTTTTATTATTGTCTGTGTCCATATGTTTAAGTGCCCTGTTTTCTTAGCTGGCGTTTTGACGGTTAACGGGAATTGAACTCGAGACTTAAAATCACTGCAGTAAATTTAAATGGAACCTCATGCCTAAACGATTAAAAATCACCCCCCAAAGTTGAATAGTGATCTTTTGGAGGCGCAATCTTGTTTCTTGTGTAGTGTTTGCAATGCAATTTTTAAGAAATATAATGTCCAGTAGGTTACCAGTATTCTTCTTCAATGGTGGAAGATAGCAGTCTTTCATGCTTTAAGTCTATTCGCTGTTCTGCCCATCCAATATAAGTCCACGTTCGCACATAAGTAACGCGGATACCGGGATGCTGCATCTGTTTTTTATTTGGAAGTTTCTTCCAGAAACACGCACAGAAGACGGGGCTGCACTGCATAATACGGATTTCCTTTCACTGAGTTATAATCTCAAACATGCAATTTGGTGGGGCTGACCACAGTGAGAATGGACCTCTGGTGGGCCGCTTAAAAATCCTTCAACCTCTGCAGTGAACCGGGGTTTCGTTGGCAGTGCTGCTTATGGTGATTACGAATCTTCAAAGGGTGATAAACACGAGCGTTTTCTCTTTGGGTGGTTTTCGGGTGTTTTAGCAATTCGATTAACTCGAAACGCGTTAATATGCTATATGCTATAAATTAGTCTTTTGAGGAACATCATTTATTGGCATTTTCCCGATTGATTTTAGGTTGTGTACACTGCTTCCGAGTCAAAAGTAACATAGTTATTTTCGGGATCTATTTCTGTTCTCATGCTGTTGAAATGGAGAAGATACCGTTGAACTAGCTTCCTTAAGATATTTCGTTTGTATTGCAGATTCCTCGAAGGAACTTAAAAAGTGATCGATGCAGAGTTAGATTAGGCAATTTTCCTAACAATAGTAGGAAAACGGGATGTTTCAAAATATTCAAAATTATTTGACTATGGGAAGTAGAATTAGCGATCTACTTTAACCATGGTTGGGACTTGGAATCTGTCTATAACTAGCACAGATCCATTTTAAATGTGGATTTGTTACTGTTTTTTCCGAAGAAAAAATCCAATTTTACTCAACCTGAAAACCAAGGAACAAAATTACATTTTGCAGATGCCTGAAAGCATTCAATCAGATCAGATCAGCCTTTCGGTTGATGCACAAAAAGAGAAAAAACAAAAAAATAATAATTACATGAAATTGTCGAGGCTAAGTGTGATAATAATCAGTTAGTTTCCCCTTTCTTCCTTTCTTTTTTTCAACCTTTCGCCAAACTCCTTGATTGGGAGTGGCTGGTACATTTTCCAATTGGTTGCATTCTATCTTCGGGGAAGCCTCTTTGTCTGAGTCTGAACTCTCAGATGTATGGGTTCACTTTATGCCCCCTACTTCCTTTCCAATGGGCATGATTGCCTTTTGCTGCTCTGCTACTATGATCTATGTTGTTTCTATACCTTTTTGGCTAGAAGTCATTGTGTCGGATTGGTCCTCCATTCTTTTAGGATGACTTTCAGTGCCCTGTGGTTTCACGGCTCCACCATCCAATTGTGTTTTTCGTTGATTCTGTACCTTCGTATTTTGATGGTTTTCCACCATTTCTTCTTCCTCGGCTTCAGAAAAAAGTGGATCTGAAAACTGCCATCCCTTTGGCTTTTGAGGTCTTTTCTTTGTCCTTCTTGTGATTTTTTTAGCTTCTAGGCATGTGTTCTGCAAATACCCTATTTGAAAACAAATACGACATCTAAATGCCGAGTTTTTAAAATCTAATGGTTGAGTCCACTTGAAGTCTTTGTGAATCAAATGAATGCGATCTGGTAGACCTTTGCTAACGTCTATCTCTACACAAATCTTAGCATAGGTAAAAATACCTTTTTCAGTTCTTTTTGAGTCCATCTTCAAAAACTTTCCCAGTGAATTTCCAATGCCTTCTAGCACTTGATGGTGCCAGAAAGGTAAAAGGAGATTGTGTGACCTCACCCATACCGACATTTTTGTAACCACCATTGATGTAGCGTCACAACTTGGAAACCATAGAGTTAAGAAGAGTCTTGCTCTGCCCCAAAACCATGGCCTCTCGTTTAGAGCAAAATTTTTTGTGTATCAAACTGTACAACAAAAAATCCCTTGGAGCACAAGTAAATATCACAATTTGGGGTCCAATTGGTGAATACCCATTGATGAAGATGTTTCGATTTGGGCCAAAAACCACTAAATCTACATATTACTGCTTTAGATTGGAGGACATTGAAAAGGCCATTTACCTCTGGTATATTTATTGTCATGGCTGGTGCTTGCTCCATATACTCAACAATGTAAGGGACCGAAATATTTAAAGATTGGCCAGATGGATTGTGAATCTTCCCTTGCCTTACAACATGGGAGGAACCCTTGGGGGTTGAAGAACGAACGACCTCCTTATACAATGCTGCTCCATTGGGGTTTTGGGCACTCAACGCTCCTCCCTGCAACCGCAGGGTTAAGATGATTGTGGATTCAAATACAATGCCATATATCTTTAATGGGAAAGAGTCCTGCAGTGTTTTCCCTTCGTATATCAGAATTTGGTAAGGCACTGCAATACTAAGGTCATGTTGAATTCTTTGTTTCAGATCATCAATCAATCTTCACTTCTAGAACAAAAAATGGTGGTTTTTCCTTTGAGGTTCATTTTTTTTTTTTTTGGAAAAAACCCTCCTCTTTTCTTTTTTTTTCCTGCTATTTCCCAGATCTGGGTGTAGAAAATAAAGATGGTGCCCATTAAAAACTAGATCCCAAGGAATGATCTGGGGAGTATTCGTGATGCAGATCATGTTTTCCCTGTTTTCCCTCTGATTCAGATTTGTATCCTGAAAACCATAGCTTTGTAAGAAAGAAAGAGGGTTCCAGATTCGAGATCTGGGCCGTAGCTGGAGTGAAATATCTTGATCTGGTCCAGCCTATGACTGTGCAAAGTAGTGACCCAGATCCCAAGCCTCAAAAGCATAAACATCACAGCCGATCAAATTTTCCATTACAACCCCTTTCAATGATGCATCCCACCGCAAATTGGGGCCGTTTTCACACTTCACGAGGGAGAAAGGGTTCATAGAGCTACATAGAAACCCCTTGCAATCTCGTAACCCAAAGTGCTAATGCACATGAAACCTCCAAACAAAGACATCGTCTTCATCCCATGGATCGACGTCTGCCATGTGAATCCACACGAAATGAAAAACCATTGTTTCCACAACTTTGCCAATCTATTGATTCCGCCATTGCAAGTGCCCTCGAGCTAATTTTAAGTCGTCTGCGATCACATATCTCCCAACAGATTCGACAACGACCTGACACCTTACGCCATCGGGCTTGTGGACGCAAAGGACCAAATGTCAACTGCACCACCATCTTCGTCTGTGATTTCCAGGGATCTTGTCATCGACAACATACAAGTTTGTAGCAACAAAAATTGAAACCCTAACTTCGCTCTAGATCGCCATCGAAACCCTTTTTCAATAGCTTGGATTTGTTACTGTTATGTAAAAAATTATTTAATTTAATTTTCTAAACTAAGGGGCACGATCAAAGATCATGACCCCTCATGTCATGGCTCCTGGGTTGTATTCAAAGCCAGGGCCTTCCACCAATGTAATCATCATTCAAGTCATTAATAAAAATATATCTTTTTCTGTCAATTTTGAGCTTATACGCTCTAGTTACTTGCCGAGAGGCATCAAACTCCAGAAGGTAGTGATCCAAGGTTATTAATCTCAACAAACAAGAGAGTAGACATACTTTCGACAGACCAAATATAATTTAGTTTCCACAAAACTCATTTAGTTTCCACACCAAAACTGATTTTAGTGATTATATTCATAAAACAACGTTACACATTTGTATTATATAGTATATACCAAATCATATTAAACCTCTTCTAATTATAGAGGGAGATGTTGAGAAATTCTTTCAACCTTCCAATTACTCATCAATTTAGGAACAATCTTGTTGGAGAAAATCTTTCATCCAAATAAGATTCATCAACCTCCTAAAAGCACACAAGAAGGCTATTCAGATAGAGACAAACTCCACATAACAATGCCCAATACAATAACAATGAAAACCTACTTGTATTACACATTATTCCATAAGATAAGTAGGAGTTAATGATTCTAGCACTTTCCTTAACACTTGCTTGTCTTAACCTCTTTTAGGTCAGGTCTTCATCATCATCTAGTCTTTTGCAACACACACTCCTCTAGATATTGAAGACACTCCTCATCAACAAATCTTGTCTCTTGGTTCTATAAGGGAGGTACTTATTGTAGACATCACCAATTTGTAGAATTCCACATAAAGGAACAACCATCCACTGGAATATTCATGGGCAACTGAGCACTGTAACCTTCAGACAATTAGGATATCCTTTGGGTACCATTGTTATAAGAATCAGACCAGATTGGATTGAATCTGCTAATCGGACTAGTTTTGGGAAAAAAATAGTTCAGACTAGAGTCACGAATTGGAAATGGCCGGTTTGATACCAAACCAACCATTTTTCACTAGATTGACCGGTTCCATACAACATTGTACAAAGTGACTTGGAGGCCCAAAAAATAAAAAGAATTTATTTTTTATTTTTTACGAGGTGGCCCACATTTAAAACAACCCTAGAATCCTTGAAAACCTATTTAAAGGCACCTTCTCCCTATTTCACTCACACTATTCATTTGACCTTCTTGAATTTCTTGAGTAAGTTTTCTGAGTGGGTTTGCACTGTGGAGAGATATTTGCAATTTTGCAGAGCTGTTTTCAAGAGTTCCTTGGGCAGATTTGGAGTGTTGAAAATGTAGCGAGCAAGGTCTTTTGGCTTGTGCCTTAGCCAGTGAAGACCTCAGATTATCCTCATGAGTTAGACTTCAATTAGGATGAGTTATTTATAGTTTAGTTATTGTAATAATCATCAAGTTAACATGCCTGAGAGCGAGTAACACTCTTAGTTAACTCGCTATCAGAGCTCGAGTTCTAAATTTGGAATAAGGTCTCCTTGTATGTTCGAATTGGGTCTATAAAGAAATGACGAAGGCACAAGGAAAATCAATTATCTTGTGCACAAGGTTGTGAGACAAAGCAAGCTCATGAGTTTGTGAGAAGAATCTTGATTGTGGAGCGTAGGAATTGTGTCCTAAGAAATAGGAGACACAAGTGTGCTAGGATTTAGGAGTTGGTTGTGCGTAGGTGTTGAGGAGCTAAGGTCCTAAGAAATAGGGCTTCTAAGTGCGCAAGGAAATAGGAGAATTATGCTAAAGAATAGGAGTTGAAGTGCACATAGAAATAGGGGCCTAGTGCGCTAGAAATTAGGAGGTTTGTTGCATAAGGAAATAGACCCAAGTGCGCAAGGATTGAGGAGGCTTCTAGTGCACAGAAGTGAGCGGGTTTTGCAGAGAAATCAAGGAGGCAACATAGGAAGAATTGTGTGCAGGAACCGATATCAAGTAGTGATCAAGGAAGGCCAAGATCAATTGTATTAGCTGAGATTTGTGTGTGAGAAGCATAATATTTTCTCAAGAGAGACAAATTGCTTTGTAATAGATCCTAATGCTCAAGAACAATCAATAAAATAGCCACATCAAGCAAGCAGGTCTTCCCTGTTGGGTTTACTGAGAAAAGAAGTGTGTTAATTTGTGGATGTGTTTTTATATCTTTGGTGTTTTTATTCCACTGCTTATGAATTGTTAAGAAACTTTGTATCTTGGTGAAAGTAAACTAGTTTTCAGGTTCCAGTTATTCATCTAAGTAGTTGCAGAGTTTCATGGAAATTTGACATGGAGAGTTGGTTAAAGGGCTAAGTTTGTTGGAGAGATTTGGAGTTGCTTCAAGAGTTTTCTTCCCAAAGATCTTGGGCTATTTTTGGAGGTAAAGGGGTTTTTGAACTGTTTTTTTGAGCTATTTTTTTATTGTTTGAAGCTGCTCTTGTTGTCAACATTTGGAAGGCTTCTCAAGGTATGTCAAGGAACCTAATTTTCTTGTATTTTTCTCTTAAAAATTGTTGTATTTTCTCTAGATATTAAAAATTGCTAGGGCTTTGTATGCAAATTTTTATTTTCTTGTATTTTTCTTCTAAAAATTGTTGTTTTCCCTAAAACTTAATAATTGCTAAGGCTTTGTATGCAAATTTTTATTTGTTGTTGTAAAGGTCGCCATGGCCTTTAAAAGCAATAATAATCTAGCATGGTTACATTACCATCTAAATGAAGATGGAGTAAAAGTATGCAACTACTATGGGAAGAAAATTGAAGGTGGGGGGGTCCATAGGATTAAAGAGCACTTAACACATTGGCGAGCCCAAGTAGAACCTTGTGATAAAGTCTTCGATGACTTAAGAAGTCATATGTTGGGTCTAATTGAAGTTGTCATAGAAGAAAAAAGTAAGAACAAGCAAGCTAAAAAAGACATAGGCTTAGTAAAAAAGATGATGCTATTTTCATGGACCCTAAACTTCAAGGGCATATCCCTAGTTTTCATGAATCCTCTAGTTTTCCTATTTGAATTGGAGATGAACATGTTTCTATGTATGGCCCTAGTTCATTCAGTATGAAAGCGTACATAAACGGATTGACTTTTTCTTTGTACCTCACACTACCCCTAGTGCTTTTTCTATTATTGATGCTAAATGGAAGATGATAGAGGAGGTTGCTTGGGAATGCATTGCTAGCTTGTGGTATGATGTAGACATACCTTTCAATTTTGTTCATCATGCATATTATTAACCTATGATTGATGTTATAGTTGGATGTGGTATGGGCTTCAAAGGCCTTAATTTTCATGATATCAGGGAGCATTTTTACAAATGAGGTTGAAAGAACAGATGAGTAACTCATATAGTTCAAGTAATGATGGACCAAAATAGATTGTACAATTATGTCTGGATGGACTGATGGAAGATCTTGCACAATTTTAAAATTTTAATTGCTTGCCCAAAAGGTACCATGTTTATCAAATTTGTGTTTGCATCAAAGCAAGTGAAGGATGCACAATTATTATTTCTTCTTTTGGATGAAGTGGTTGTGGAATTAGGGGTCGAGAAGATTGTACAAATGATCATAGAAAATGCCTCCAATTATGTTGTAGTTGGAAGGATGTTGGAGGAAAAATACTCCACCATTTGATGGACTCCATGTACAACCCATTTTTTGGACCTCATGCTTGAGGATATTGACCAGGAGGATTTCCACAACCGATCCAAATTAATTGTCTCAAATGTTGATGAAAAGGTTTCCATATTGAAAAGCTTGAAAAGTGCTTTCCAATACAATTTAAATCAATTCAAATGGATATCGTAGGCAAAAATTATGGCCTTTGGAAGTTGACTGCCAAACAGGGGTGTCAATGATGTGGCATTCATAAATTGACATGTGGCATGGTGACTAACTGACTGACACGTGGCAAGGTGACATGTTGACACATGGCTTAATCACAAGTTGACACATGGCACTAGCATTGACACATGGTCAAATGGAATGTTGCCACATGGCACCACATGGACTAAGCAGAGGCTGCCACGTGGCATCACCTTCCAAAGGCTGCCATATGGACCTTCTAGAAGATCTACGTGACACATGGCTTATTTCATATGGCACATGTAATGGCAGTAAAATATTTTAATTTGGGAAAACATTTCCTAAAATATATGGTGTATCCCATAAATCTTGCAACCACCAAATTTGAATCCATGACCATGTTGCTACAAACAACACGTTTTACCCTACACCACGATTTGGAGACGTGTTATGGTGCATGCAGATTTATTATTTAAAGCTTATTCTTTGGGAAAAAAATTCAAAATGATAGAAACATCAAGCATTGAACTCATGACCTTATCTTTTTGAACTCCACACTTTGCCATTGCACCACAAGTTTGTCATGTTACAAATATTGCCAAAATTTGTTTTTAAGGTGTATTTTACAGCAGTTTTGGAAAATAAAAGGCCATATAGTCTTTTTTATTTGTGGGAAGAAGCTAGAGGAAGTTTCCAATAGTGGTCCTATATTCCTAGGCGAATTTTGAAGATGAATTTTATAGGTTTTAAGATCATTTTTTGATGTATGAGGGCAATTCAATGTATTTCTTATCATTCTAATGGATTGGTTTTCATTTGAAGCAGACCTGGAGACATAGTCCATGAGGGATAAACTTCGTTAACAACATGTTGTTATTGTCTTTTTATTTGATTTCTATTATTTTTGTCTTTAAATGTTCTTTAAACTTTATTAAATCTAATTAATTAATAAAGTTGCAGAAATACAAAATCAATTTAATCATTTAATTTTAGACCAATATTGGTGATTTTGGGTGGGTAAAGAAGTGTGTGGAAGAGGCAAAATCCATCACGAGGTACATCTACAAGCATTCATGGATTTTGAATCTTATGAGGAAACACACTGAGGATAAAGAGCTTGTTTGGTCAGTGCATACACATTTTGCAACAAACTTTCTTTCATTGTAATCCCTTGTTCATCAAAAAGACAATTTGCGAAAGATATTTTCTTGTGATGAATGGAATGCATCTCAGTGGAGCAAAAAGGTTGATGGAAAATAGGTCGTTGGCAAAATGTTTGAATTTTTTTGTTTGGAGAAAGGCAGAAGAGATGTTCCTATTTAGCGACTCTCTTGTGATAGTGTTGTGGATGGTGATAAACCTGCCATGGGTTTTGTTTATGAGGTCATAGAGGCAATAAAGGTAGCATATGGGGATAAAAGACATTTAAGTATCTTCCTCTATGGAGAATCATTGATGAAAGATGGAACAAATAACTCCATAGAAAAGCTTACAAGTTCTATTACTCATTAAAATTTAGATAAGCTTTGCCAAACATTCAAAATCAATTTGATGAATTTTTTTGTCTTTTGAACTTTGAAGGTACCATCACAATAAATATTTTCAAGTAGTTGGGGAGGTAAAAGAGGAATTGTACAAATGCATTGAGCACATGGCCTTAGATTCCAAGATTCGAGACGTGATACATAACAATCTCTTCAATTTCGATGAGAGTACTGGTACCTTTGGCATGTCTATGGCTATAAGAAGCAAAGCAAAGGATCCACCATGTAAGAAATGCCGAAGTTTTCAAATTATATTACTCATTGAAAGAGTTCAACGTAAGTTTTGAACTCTGAAGCGAACAAAGTTCCTTCTCAAGTTAAAATACTCCAAAAGATTTGGAATATGAAAATATCCATGAGGATACAAATATTATTACATAAAATGTATGATGAATGATTGAAATGTTACAAATGAGGCTTGCTTATATACCTAGGCAGGTGCCTCTCTTCACGAAAGGTCATGTCTCATTTAGACATGCCCTTTCAACCTAATTACTAATTAACTAATTAATCATTATTCATATTATTTTATTCATTATATTGCCTTCCTCCTAAAAAAGATTTGTCCTCAAAGCTTGTTGATGAAAGGCCTTGATTTCTTTTCCTGCTACGAATGTCTTTTCATCTTGGGATAGTCATATTTGTTGATACAAGTCGATATGTTCCTCTAAGTGACAAACAAAACTGTCGCACTGAGAAGAGATCAGACCATCCTAAATCAATCTTCTGTGGAATCTTACGGCGACTTGAAAATTGTGATGAATTATCACTTGAGCGGATTGCATTGACATTAGTATTCTTCGAAACATCAACTTGTTGTTTCTGTTCTGAATACTTAGCTTGGTTGAGTTGTCTGCTCCCATGACTTGGATGTCGATAGCGAACTTTTTTGGTTTGAATTTCCCTTCTTAAGTGTGTGGAAATTTTTTGATTTTCTTCTGGAGATGATGTTATTGAGCTGGTTACAAAACCTTCACTTGAAATGTTCATTGCCAGAACTGCAACATCTAAATTTGTATTTTCTGCGACTTGCTTGTCTTCTTTTTGAGTTGTGACATTTACTGGATCAATGTTCGTTTTTTCTTCAACTTGAACTTTTACATTTGAAAGTTTCGATGATTCATTTTCGACAAGTTGTTGCATCTTGTTTTCTAATGACTTCTTGGCCTCCTTAAGCTTCTTTATTTGTGTTAGTAATTTTTCGTTATGGTCTTTTAGTCGCGAAACTTCTTCATTTTTTTCAACAATGATTTTGTCAATTTCCTTTTGCATATTTTGGATCGCCTTTTTACTTTCTTGAAGAATTACCTTTGAGATTTCTTGTATGTCTTCAGGCATCACTGAATTTGGCTTCACAGTAACATCTTGTAGTGTTATTTTTTTCTTTTTGTGGGAGAATGTCAAAAACTTCTTTTACGTATTTAGGATAAAGGATCCTAAAGTTTCCATCCAGGGTGAACCCAACACAATGTCACTATCCTTAAAAAATAAGGATTTCACGGTAAATTGCGAGATAAAAGTATAATCCCCAATACTTAGTTGTAGATTATCTATGTCGTATTGTTTGGCGCTTGTGTCGACAAAGTTTGTTTCAATTATATTCGATTCAGGAATCACTAATTGGTTAACACATTTAGAACTAACATAATTACTCCCTTCAGTAGGACTGATAGAGATTATATATCTCTTTTTGCGAGTGATCCTTTGATTTTAAATAGTGTATCAACACATTTACTAAAGGTTTTAGGAAACCTTTCATTACTGGTCTCCATTTTTTCTTCTTTCATTATTTTCGAATTCTTCCAGAAATTAAAGGTAACTCCTTGAATTTTCTCCTTTAAAGTGTACTTTTATACTTGAATTCTCTTTTATAATATTTTTTGTTTTTGTTTTTATATTATTAATTATAAAGTACCTTACTCTCTTCCTTTTATATATATATATTTGTACTCCTTACTTTTTACTTTTAATTTGAATTTTAAAACTTTAATACTTCTATTGTTCCACTTATAATTCGTGGACTCACAAATAAATTTTGGAGCTAACCACAACTAAAAAGGTGGCTATTGTATTGATTAATGAAGCGGTAACAACATCTCCAATCGACGTGATAGCTTGCCTTTGAAATTTGGACGGTAGCTTGCCTTTGAATCTGGACGATAACTTCTAGTTGTTTTCTTCCAACCTTATATAGTTAATACAATTTATCATAAATAAACAAAAACCATAAAAATTTCTTGTACAGACACGACCCTTCCTGGCGTACGAACACGACCTTTCCCACTAGAAATGGTTCGATTCACACGGAAAAAATGTGACGTCGATGGGAAAACAATATGAAAGGAGGCGACAGTTGACGACGATAGTTGCGAAACAAAGCAGGCAGGCGGAAATTGCGATGGAGCGGGATTGCGGATCGAGTAACAGGGTATGACAGAGGGTATCGAGAGAAATTGCGAGGGGTTAAGGGTCTATGGTAGTAGCAGTGGGGTTGCAGGACGACGGTGATGCACTGTGGAATAGCGGAGAGCGATAGGACGTGGATGGTCGGGTAGCAGGGTGTGACGATGGGGTACAACAACAGTGTGGATGGAAGGGGCTACGTCGACGTAAGAGTGGTTTAGTTGTCCGCGATGGATGCTAGTTGTCAGCCGGTGGTGTCGGGATGCTTCACGGGTTGTGGCAGCTGACAATGGTGTATGCATTTGCGAATGGGTGGTTGCTCTTTGCTTTTATTTTTTTATAATTCCCTTTTTCCACAATTTTTTATTTTATTTTTTTTTTATTTTTTTTGGACTATATGTTTTTTTTAATAGTCTGTTTCATTTTTTTTCTCAATATATATTGATTATTGTTATTTTAATATAATTTTTTTTTCTTCAAATTTTTAATTCTGGCTATTGGTGAAAATGGAGAAACTCCAAGATTGGTAGCGAAACGCTTCGACGACAACGAAATTGATGATTTTTATGGTCAAAGACCTGGATCGGAGAGCATGGCTTTATGCAGTGTGAGTGGCCAGAAGATCGAACTGCTCTGATACCAAATGAAGCGAACAAAGTTCCTTCTCAAGTTAAAATACTCCAGAAGATTTGGAATATGAAAATATCGATGATGATACAAGTATTATTATATAAAATGTATGATGAATGATTGAAATGTTACAAATGAGGCTTGCTTATATACCTAGGCAGGTGCCTCTTCACGAAAGGTCATGTCTCATTTAGACATGCCCTTTCAACCTAATTACTAATTAACTAATTAATCATTATTTATATTATTTTATTCATCACATTAATGAAGCGAACAAAGTTCCTTCTCAAGTTAAAATACTCCAGAATATTTGGAATATGAAAATATCCATGAGGATACAAATATTATTATATAAAATGTATGATGAATGATTGAAATGTTACAAATGAGGCCTGCTTTTATACCTAGGTAGGTGCCTCTTCACGAAAGGTCGTGTCTCATTTAGACATGCCCTTTCAATCTAATTACTAATTATTCATTATTTATATTATTTAATTCATTACAAAGTCATATGGTAATACTTCTTTTCCTTATTGTAGCCTATTGGTGGCAACAATTTGTAAGCCAATGCCCTAATTTGCAATTTAGATATTGCACCAAACATGCAGTGCTTCAGGATGTGAACACAATTGGAGCGTTTTTTAGTGTATATGCACCAAGAAGAGGAAATGCTTGGATCAAAAACTATTGAATGACATGGTTTATGTTCAATATACTTGTAGAGTGAGGCGTAACCAATTGTTGAACAAGACCCTTGAATCAAACAACATAGTTTTGGGTGACTTTGATCCATCATCAAAGTGGGTTGTGGATAGTTAGGAATAAAATTTTGACAATGAAGACCTTTCTTGGATGGACATGGACCCACCTCCACTTTTAGGGCTAGGCGAATCAAGTCAGAATCCCATTATAGAGTCTTAGCCTGCTCATTCTGATGATAGATGGAGAAGAGGATGATGATTCTGATGATGGCCATTAGTACTAGCAGTTTTGTAGTTTAGTACGATGCTTATTTTTGGACTCTAGAGGCCTTTTAGAGCCTGTTTCTTGATGTATTTTGGTTCAAAGATGTATTGCACTAAGTGCTATTTTGGTTATATGCACTCTTACTAGTTACTATATAAATGAGAACTTTTGCATATTTGTGTATAAATGGTTTGGATTTATATGGATGCACATGAATATATATGTTTTTTTGTTGTTTTTTTTTGTTGTATTCATTTTCTGGTAAATTTGAATATAATATGTATTTTTTGGTCAACTAGTTTTTTGGTTCATTTTTTTCTAGTTTTGGTTCAGTTCGCACTTTTGGGCTCTATCGGTTTGATGAACGGTCACATTGTTAGGTAGATGGCTCATTCAGTTTCTCAATGAACTCCCCCTGAATTATGCAAACAACTCTATCAACAATTCCAAAATCTAACTAGTGCAACAAGGGCACCCACTCTTGGCTAACACCTGTCCCTTGAGTCTTGCTTAATTTTGACACATAGAGACCCACTCTTGGCTAACACTTGTTCCTTGAGTCTTACTTAATTTTGACACACAACTTGTATACAAGTTTTTGGTCCCATAACATCACCCAGAGTCCACAACCAACAGTTGGTCCACTCATACAACATTCAACTGCCACATGGCTCACTCCTCCAAGTGTTAACAAGTGAACAACTCCTTATATGGGTGAACAACCTCTCCCTTCAGGGAAATATAGCAAGTGCCCAGTCCAGGGACTCAACTAAACCATGCCATGTAGATGTGCATCAATTGGCCTTATGCTCAAGCAAGATTGAATGGTAAGTGTGACTTCTGCACTCAAGCGCGAGGATGCACATCCGTATGTCCTAGTTAAGTTGAGCTCACCAATTCATCATAGAGATCAAATCTTGTAACTTGGACAGGCCATAACTGGGGTCATCTAGTTTTTCATCTCGGACATACTGAGATATCCTTCGTTCAACTTAGACATGCAAAGCAAACTATCATCTTGGACACACCAAGCCATCCAATGCTTAACTCAGACACCCCTAGCAAGCCATCAACTTAGACACACCTAGCAAGCCATTAACTCATACACATCAGTTCTTTTTTTATATGATTGGTATCACAACCAGAAAATCTCTTGACACCGACATATCATTGGTATCACAACCAACAAATTTCTTGACACCACCATTCATTGTGACACAAAACAATGGATCTATGCATTGTGCTCCATTTACCAATCCTTGACAAACATAGGAGAAAAACTGGACATCATATCTGTGTAGATCCAGGCCTTCTAAGTTCTATGACATGCATAGAAGCTCATCATCCAAAGCAACACCATTGCTATAGCCACTGCTAAAAAAAGCTCATTTCTTTAATTGCTGCAACTTTGATTTTGCTGCCCTATAGCACATTATCCTCCATAGCCCATTGCCCCGGGAACTATCCTCATCATCATTTTGGACTAGATTTGAAAATTTTCTGTTGCATATAGAACGGCATTATTGTCTTTCCTATTGCAATCTCATCATTCCAATTCATAATTAAGTTTTCCATGAACACTTGACTTTTCTAGCGAGAACAATCTGGCTTCAATGCATCTTCAGCTACTACAATAACTCATTCAACTTGCTACCATATCCCAGCCGAAGGTCTCCATGCTACTACGCTTACTTCAAGGACTATCATCTTAAACAACATATTAAATGGGAACCAACCATACCTTTAGGCCAAACACTGGTACCACACAAATTGACTGAGAATTTTTTGTTCTCCAAGGTCTAAGATCAACTGGATTGTAAAGACTGAACTATTGGCCACCCTATGGACATATTTGCATTTACCGAGACACCTAGGTGCTCAACCATGGTGCTCACAAGTCATATTAGAGAATAGTATATATACAAGATGTATCCATCTCAATCCTACACTCTATGGGCTTGCAAATCTAGAGTCCTATGGTGTCATATTTGTCAAACAACCTTTCATTAAGGAACAATTACAGGAGACAAGAACATGTGATTAGTTGCTCTATTGTAAATTTTTCAAGCTTGGATGGCTGCTGTTCTAATCTACTCTCATTAAATAACTCAAAACATAACTTATTTAAAGGAACATTGCATCAATCACACAAAAGCTAATAAATGAACAATGAAAGAAATACAACAAACACACAGATAGTTCTCCTTAAAATCAGCTTTTCATTTCTTTGATTAAAGCTTACGAGGTGACCTCTGCAGCCTTCTTTGAACCAGAAGCTGTACAGTCAGTAAAATCACCGTAAACAATAGTGTATGGCCAGATCTAAAGGTGTACAATCAGATCTCAGAGTGTACCTGAGTGTACCATCTGTGCATGAATAAATGTCTGCTATAATAGTGGTACAGCCTGTATGGTCTACTGTACTTGATCGTCATTTCAACAATCTGCACCTTGAGTTCTCTGCCCTCTTCCAATGCTCTTGCTGTCTTCCCATGTGTGTAATTGACCTTTCCTATCTTGTCCTATTTATGCTTTGAGAGAAGATAACTAATCTCCTCAATCCTAGCTGCCACATATCTCAATTTTAAGATGTATGACTAAGATTAAATCCTAATCTAAATCACTAATATTCTTGAACTTCTAAAACATTTCATTTTGATTCCTAAGACTAGTTGACTTCAAGACATTAAACATATTTTTAAGTGAATTTTTTTTTTTTTTTAACAAGAACGGTTATGGTTTATATTAGAATTTGGCCAAAATGCCTTTCACCGGATACATTTGATCCGGCATAGCCCTTAACCTTTCTTTCACTAACTGATCACAGGCCCCTAAACTTGGAAAACCGCAAGATTTACTCGAGACTATCGAGTCTATCTCCGTTATTTTCCCTATCTTAAAGAGACAAACAAACTGTTTCAGCAAAATGCAGAAAAACATGACAAACTTTATGGAATGGGGTCCCAATTCTCAATTCCATCTGCCAAGAGACAGCCAGCTGGAAGTGAAACTGCCCTGTTGGCTTCCAAGTCAGCAGCTTTATTATTTTCCCTCAAAACATGAAGGAAGGAAGCAGTCCGGAAGGATTTCACCAATTTCTGGTTCTTGAAATTACTCTTGCCAGTCTAATGTCTGCAGGAGAGGAATCCTCCACTAGAACTTTGATAATGGATTGAGAGTCTCCTATGATACTGATATCTGAAAGACCAAAAGCCTTTGCTTGCTTGAGACCTTGCAGAAGAGCCAAGGCTTCAGCTTGCATGCTGGTAGAATGCCCTAAACCCCAAGCGAACTTTGCCACAGTAATACCCTCTTTATTTTTAATAATTCCTCCTGCCCCAGCCAAACCAAGATTGCCTTTCGCTGCTCCATCGAAGAATAAAGAGAATCTGGAATGCCTGAGGAGCAGATCCGAGAGATCATTCTCCTTCCCTCTGAATTGCCACTCTTTTGTGGCCTTGTAATGCCTTATTTCACTAGAGAAATGGAGGTCCATCGAGGCACCCCATTCTAAGTCTTGCTGATTCAGATTTAGATCCAGCAAATGATCCCCCAGACTTTCTTTCCAAAGGCATTTTATTTTGGTGATGATGAACCGAGCGTTTAGACTTTCATCTCTGAAAACTCTTCTGTTGCGCTCAAGCCAGATCTGCCAGCAAGCAAATTTCGGCAAAGAGAGCCATGCAGCTGTGAAACTCTCATTTTTTGGAAGCGATCCTGGGTAGGAATTCCGACAGTTTGCAAAAAGATCAGATATGGAGGTGGGTAAGGTGAATTCAGAATTCCAGAAGCTCAGAAGGCCGTGCCAGATATCTCTTGAAAAGTTGCAGTCCAAAATAATATGCTGAGCGTTCTCCTCACAATCACAGCATAAGTAGCATCGAGAGGGACTGTGAAATCCTTTCTTCTTCAATCTATCTGCAGTTAAAATCCTTCTGTGGCATAACAGCCAACAGAAAGAGTCGACCTTAGGCATGGTTTTGCGATTCTAGATCCCGTTCTAGACTGCAGGATTAGGAGGGACGTTAGGGTGATCATGAAGGCATTTGTATCCCTGTGCAACCGTGTAAAGCCCTGGGGCGACTCCCCATCCTCGGGCATCCTTCTTACCCACGCGCAGAGGCGCCATACCATTTAATAAAGAAAGGAAAAGATCTTGAGCTTGGGACAGCGCAGGAGGGACAGGAGGGAGCCTCCATCGCTGCCAATGTCTGCCTTCCCATTGTGAAATGTCCCAAAGAGTGGTGCATTCAGCATTGTCCAACCACAAACGCAACGCTTGCAGAGAGCAGTGGGACGATAGAGGAGGGTGCATCATAATGCTGTCATCCCAAATTTTAATTTCTTTGCCGTTTCCAGGGATCCAATACCCTCTGTCTCTGATTAAAGGGGCTGCTTTATGACAGAGCTTGATCAGCTGCGAACCTGAGGAGGGTAGGAGGGCGTCTAGACATCTCTTCCTCTTTCCCATGAAATATTTCCTCCACAGGGATTTTTGCGCCCAACCTGGATTTGGACCAATGATTTTCCAGAAGATATTGGCTCCCATAGCTATGTTTTGGAGGCTAATATCTTTGAAATTGAGGCCTCCTTCACTCTGGGGCTTGCAGATTTTCTCCCAACTGACTAATGGGATTTTCCTGTCATTGTGATTGCCCCCTTTCCAGAAGAACTTGCGAATGAAGGCTTCCATTTTTTTTATGATGCCTGAAGGGGCTAGAATTACAGAGAATTGAAAGATGGGGAGACTGCTAAGAACAAATTTGATGAGAACAGTTTTTCCGGCTAGATTTAACCAAGAGAATCCCCAAGCTTGAATTTTGGCCTTGAACTTGTCCAACAGAGGAATCCAATCTCTGTTGTATGCCAATTTGCGAAAGATGGGAAGGCCCAAATAAGAAAAGGAGGACCAGTTGAGAGTGGCAGTAAAGCCCAAAATTCTTGAGATGGCAGAAAGGGTGGGAGCCGAGATGTTCCAGCAAAAAGCTTTGCACTTACCATTGTTTAAACTGCTGCCTGTAGCTTCACTGTAGTCATCCAAGACCTCCTTGAATCTAAGAGCAGATCTGGCAGAGGCAGCCCCTAACAAGAGGGTATCATCCGCAAAGAGGGTGTGATTAACATTTTTGACTCCTCTGGCTATATTGAGCCCCAAGATCTTTTGGTCAACCAGTTTCTGATCCAGGTAGAAACTCCGGACGGAAACGTGAAGGACGAAGAGGAGCGGAGAGAGGGGGCAACCCTGCCTAAGCCCTCTTGAAGCTTTAAAAAAACCAGCTGCTCTCCCATTCACCAGGGGGGCGATCCAAGGATCAGCAATACAAGCACGAATCCATTTTAGAAAGCCCATTCCAAAGCCAAATTTTTTCAAGACTTCCCAAAGAAAGCTAAGTCTGACCCGATCGAAAGCATTAGCCAGATCTAGTTTGATAACCATATCTTTCTCTTTGCGAAGCTGGCTCGAGTGAATCGCCTCTTGCACTAGGATGAAGTTGTCAGTGAGCTGTCTCCCCTGAACAAATCCACCTTGGTTCTCCGGGATGATGGCTGGAAGAATACCTTTAAGTCTATTGGCAATAACCTTTGTGATTAATTTGTATCCAATATTACAAAGAGAGATGGGGCGGAACCGATTAAATTCTTTAGCACCCTTTTCCTTGGGTATGAGGGCAAGAAAAGCTGAATGGGTGCTGCCCCCAATTTTCTGGAAGTCTTGAGATTTCAAAATCATTTTGTAGAGGTCTTTCTCCACAATCTGCCAGCAGGTTTGAAGAAATATTGTTGTAAAACCATTCGGGCCTGGGGCTTTGTCAGGCTCCATGTCCGAGAGGGCATCCTTTATTTCCTGAATAGAGATATTTGCTTCAAGCTGCTGATTCATTGAAGGTGAGATCCTAGGGGGAATCGCCTCCAAGAATTTGGAGTTTGGGTCCGTCACTCCCTCTTCTCTATACAGGTTTTGAAAGTGGTTGAAAGCTGCTCTCTTTATGCTGTCAAAATCTTTGTGTGTCAAATTGCTATCTTTGATTTCTGCAATAGAATTGAAGCTCTTTCTGGCTTGAGCTTTCTTGTGGAAGAAGGCCGAATTTCTGTCTCCTGCTTTAAGCCATAAGGTCCTAGACTTCAGTCTCCAATGCTCTTCCTCCGAAAGGCAAGCTTTGTGGAAGATTTGCTGGAGCTCAGCTTCCTTATCTAGAACTTCTTTAGTGATTTCTGCATCTTCACATTGGGCATGGTGCTGGGCAAGATTATCTTGAGCTTGCTTTCTCTCTTTTGCAGGAGAGGGAAGAGCTTTGGCCCAAGATTTAAGCATCGTTTTCAGTCTTCTAAGTTTTTCTTCCCAAATGAAGAAAGGGGAACCTTTCACTGGCAGTTTCCAGCAGTCATGAACCAAGTTCAGGAACTCAGGTTCTTTAACCCAAAGAGGGTTGAATCTGAAGGGGATGGGGCCAAGATCTTTGTGGCCCAGCATCTCAAGCAAGATGGGCTTATGGTCAGAAACACTGCATGGGAGGATATGCAATCTGAAATCTAAGCCCAGCAAAAGAAAGGAACTCTGAACCAAACATCTATCAAGTCTAGCTGCAATGTGACCAGGACCTATTCTTTTGTTAGACCAGGTATACTTACCATTTGCTGGAGGGATGTCAAGCAGATCCCAATCCTGCATGAGGTCTTCCACCCATTCCCTTGTAGGGTCCCTTACGATTGTGCCTCCTCGCTTTTCCTCCATGCGCAAGGTGAGGTTAAGATCACCTGCAACAATGATGTTTTCCAAATTTTCTGACTCCGACAGATGTCTGATGGAGTCCCAACACTCCCTTTTCTCCCCTATATTTGTTGGAACATAGACATTGAAGAGACTGACTGCCACCCTCGAGTCCAAAGGACGGAGCTTCAAAAACAACCAGTGGGTGTTGTGCAGCACGGTGACCAATCTGAACTTGAGAGGGTTCCAAAGGGAGCCCAGTCCCCCAGATGCTCCCCATGCTGAAACTGCATGTCCGCTGCTACCTTTCCAAATTTTTTTACTGATTTGGAGAAACTCCTTGTCCTCCATTTTGGTCTCCTGAATTAGAAGAATGTCTGGAGCTTCTCTTCTTATAAGGCTTATCGTTGCTTCTTCTTTCAATTTGCTCCCCATTCCCCTACAGTTCCAGGAGACAATCTTCATCATTTATTTTTATGATGATGGGCTCCCTTGGAACCCTGCGCTTGGTTTTTTACCATCTTCGGATTTTTGCCAAGAAGTTTCTCCAGAGTGGGCTGACTACCCTGAAGATTGTCTTTGTAAGTTTCCTGATCTCTCTTTTCTCTAGCAGATTTGCGGCCCCTTGCAGATCTTCTGAACGATATCTGCGTATCTCCTATTTCTCCATCCTCCTCAGACTCCTTCGAGTCATGTTCCTCCTCGGAGGCTTCTGTTTGCTTATCCTTGTTTCTTGCCGTGACACTTTCTTCAGGTCTTGTTTCTGCTGAAGGCATTTTTTCTAAAGGTTGATCTTGCCTATCTTCCTCCTGAGGAATCTCTTCAGCAGAGCTTAAGACCTCATACCTGTTTTCTTGGCTTTTTGGCGGGGGAACATTCTGGATGGAGGCAGGCTGGGGTCCATGAACCCCAGATTTCTTGTGAGATGTCTTTGGCCTCTTGACCTGGTTCCAACCCTCTTCCTTTCCTTTCTCAACTTCCCCTTTGTTCGGGCACCCTCTTGCAAAATGGCCATATATGTGACATTTGCGACATTTGAAGGGGAGTTGCTCATAGTCCAGCACTTGCACATGCGTCCAACTGCCCACCTTTAATTTAATGGCCTCCGGAAGCCCCACCTCTAAGTCCACCTCGACACAGATTCGGGCGCAATCATACTGATCATTGTTGTTTGCTCTGTCAATGAATTTTCCCAGAGTATCTCCAATGTGCTTGAGGGACTTCCAGTTCCAACAGTGCACTGGTAGATTGGGGAGCCGAACCCAGACAGGGACTGCTGTTGGGACATCCACAGCCGGATCGAAATCGGGGGTCCATTTGTTAAGGTAGAGGCCCCGAGGTCCCATGAAATAGGGCCCATTCCTGAAGATCAGGTCCTTATCCTCCTTGGTGTTGAACTCGAACAGAAAGAAGCCTCTACCCAGAAAATAAGAGGTGACTTTATTTTTTATCAGCGGAACCCAGTTCTTAATGACCCAGTTTTCCGTGGATCTTGGCGAGGGCCAAAGGCCCGTGAATTGACCCACCAGGGCCCGATCTGCCAGGGACAAAGCGACCTTGATCGGACCCTCAGGAGGGAGGTTTACCTCCAGAACATCGTCGAGCCTTTTGACGAACTTAGTAGCTTCAGATTTCTTCTTTTTGGGCAGCGAAGCAAGAAGAGAGGAGAAGGCTGCTTCAGCTTTCGGGAGAAAGGCTTACGAGGGACCGGTGGGCGAGCCTTGGGCCTCCATGGCAAGAAGATCAAAAAAGCAAACCCGATCTACACCAAGTAAAGGAACGAGGCATCTCAAGGCCGTGATGAAGGAGAATCCAAATAGTCCCTGCAAGCAGAAACCCCAAGGGCGCAGACCCAAGCAGATCTGACAAGAGATCGAGAGGCTCAGCGAGATCTTGAAGCAGGGCAGGTGGAAAGAAGGGAGCCTAGTAGAACCGAGAGGCCCAGAGGTCAGGAGGACCTGGGGCAGAGGCAGAAACGGCCGAGAGGGCAGAGCCCAGCCACAGGTCGCGCAGAGAATCGCAGCTGGAGGCAGCAGCGCGCAGAGGTCCTCTTTCTTGGAGATTTAAGTGAAATTATTAGATATGATTGTTTCTTACTTTTCCTAAGTGGTCACCAATAAAATATTTCAACCCCTTTCGACATATTCACATTGAACCGTTGCAAGTAGATCTTGCTCAAGCTAAATTTTTCAACACCTTTGAGCAAGAAGGGAATACTGCACCAATCCAAGTCTGCCTCTAAATGCTTCAATCTTTCTTTTACTAAGGGCTTGGTCAGAATGTTAGCTACTTTTTGATTTGTGTGAACATATTGTAGCTTCATTGCTCCCTTTTGAATCATGTCCCATATGAAGTGCTTGTGCGGAGAGGCGCTCTACAACCTAGTATGGGGGTAGATCTCACATAACACGTAAACATTTAACATGTCATGTTTAACACTTAACATTTTTAAACTAATGTTGGTCCTATTTAAAAATCACAATATAAATTTAAAATATGAAAGAGGTTTACGAACACTAAAAAAAGAGGTATGGTAATCAAATAAAACTTTTTTTTATACTTACTCCATAGGTATGGTAAATAAATAAAACCTCTTTTTATACTTACTCGAGAGGTATGGTAAATAAATAAAAATACAAATGAACTAGAGGTATGGTAAATACATAAAACCTCTTTTTATATCTACTCTATAAACCTCTTTATATTTGCAAAAAGTCAAAAAAGAGGTTTTATTTAAGTGAAGCCTATGGGCCAAATACCATGGGACAAATTATTATTAATTCCATGGGCCAAATACCATATTTATAAAAGAGATATGGTAAATAAATAAAAATATATCAAATAGGATTAGAAATCAACATCTAATTATATACCAAGCCTATGGGCCAAATACCATGGACCAAATTATTATTAATACTATGCATAAGAAAATTATTAATCCTAATATTAATATTATTATTAAATCTTATATTCATTTTAATATATTATGATATTAATATTATTAAATTTAATAACTTTGGATTTATACAATATTAAATTTGTTATATTATAATATATATTAATATATCATGATATATATTAACTCTAGATATATATGGGAGGGAAGAACAAAGACATAGAGTGATAGAGGTGGAGAGATAGGGGGAGTGACAAGAGAGATATGGAGATAAACTGAAAGAGAGGGGAGAGGAAGAATTAAGAGAGAGAGAGGGAGAGGAGGGTAAGAGAGGGAGAGGGAGACATAAAGATGGAGGTGGAAGAGAGAAGGAGATGTGGGGGGGAGATAGTGAGAGGATTGGAGGGCAGAGAGAAAGAGAAATGGGGGAAGAGAGAGGGAGGTAGGAGAGAAAGGGAGAGAGAGGGAGGGATAGATAGATGGAGTCAGAGGGGGAGAGAGGGAGGGAAGAAGAAAGACATAAAGAGTGAGAAGTGGAGAGAGAGAGGGAGTGACAAGGGAGAGATGGAGAGAGAGTGTGTATGTTTGGGGGTGAGATAAATAGACGAAGAAGCAGAGAAGGATAAAGAGAGGGATATAGTAACATAGTTGGAGATAGAGAGAGAGTGATGGCGGAAGATAGAGGGTTGGAGGGCAAAGAGAGAGAGAGAGAGAGAGAGAGAGAGAGAGGGAGGTAGGAGAGCAAGGGAGAGAGAGGAAGGACGAGAGAAAGGGATAGAGAGAGGAGGAGAGAGGGAGAGATAGATAGATGGAGTTAGAGGGGGAGAGATGGAGGGAAGAAGAAAGACACAGAGAGTGAGAAGTGGAGAGAAAGAGGGAGTGACAAGGGAGAGATGGAGAGAGAGTCTGTATGTTTGGGGGTGAGATAAAGAGACGAAGAAGGAGATATGGAGAGAGAGAGGCATATAGTAACAGAGTTGGAGAGAGAGAGAGAGAGAGAGAGAGGTAGGGAAAGAGAGATGGAGTTGGAGGGGGAGAGAGAGGGAGGCAAGAAGAAAGACGGAGAGAGAAAGGTGGAGAGAGAGAGGGAGTGATAAGGAAGATGGAGAGAGAGGACAGTAGGAGGGAAGAGAGATTATAGCGGGGGAGAGGGAGAGAAGGGGAAGAGAGAGAGAGAGAGGGAGAGGAGGAGCGAGTGATAGATAGATTGGAGAAAGGGAGTGTATGTTTTTGGGGTGATATAGAGAGATAGAGGGAGATAGAGATATAGATGGAAAGTGAAGAGAGGGAAGAAGAGAGAGATGGAGAGAGAGAGGGAGGGAGGGACAGAGAGATTGATACATATGGAGTGAGAGCATGTGTGTTTGGGGGGGTGAGATAGAGAGACAAAGAAGGAGAGATGGAGGGGGGAAAGAGGGTTGCACTAGATGCATTGATTTCGGTGTAGATGGTGATTTCTAATCCTATTTGATTGCTTGCACTAGATGCATTGATTTTAGTTTAGATGTTGATTTCTAATGATATTTGATTACTTGCATTAGATGCATTGATTTCAATGTAGATGATTTCTAATCCTATTTGATTGCTTGCACTAAATGCATTGATTTCAGTGTAAATGGTGATTTCTAATCCTATTTGATTGCTTGCACTAAATGCATTGATTTAAGTGTAGATGGTGATTTCTAATCCTATTTGATTTTTTGCACTAGATGCATTGATTTCAGTGTAGATGTTGGTTTCTAATCCTATTTGCTTACTTGCACTAGATGCATTGATTTGAGTGTAGATGTTGATTTCTAATCCTATTTGATTACTTGCATGAGATGCATTGATTTTAGTGTAGATGTTTTTTTTTCTAATCTTATTTGATTACTTGCATTAGATGCATTGATTTCAGTGTAGATGTTTTTTTTCTAATCTTATTTGATTACTTGCATTAGATGCATTGATTTCAGTGTAGTTGTTGATTTCTGATTTGATGTAATTGGATGTATGATGGTACATTATCTTTAAAGTGATTGGATTAACAATGTGCATTGATTTCAGTGTGAGCAAAAAAAATTGACAATTTACATTGATTTTTGTGTTATAGTAATTCAACCTATTAATATTGGAGAGCAAGAGAGACAAGGTATGGTGTTTACTACAACAACTCGAGTTAAAGATTTAAATGGTTTACAATTTCAACTGTCCTTTTCATATAATCGATATGAAAAGATGTTAATTTTGGACAACTAGGTCCAAACTCCATGTAATGATGCTCAGATGAAGATGCCAATATTTTTATTGGACTCCTCTTTCAGAGAGGTGCAAGATCGATCTAAAGATCATCTTAATCCGATGAGCAAAAGATTTATTTTGAATTTATTCAAAATATGTGCAGGTCACCCTTAAGGTTTTGTGCCCCAGCAGTTGTGTCACACACCCTCACTGATGGATATAAATTGGTCAACGTTGGAGGACATTTTCACTCATCTCATCTTCACACATTTCTCTCTCCTCATTTGATTGGTTCGATGAACTTGGAGGCTCTTCTCTCCACACATGGGAAAATTCCAGCAGCAACACATTTCTGGTTTCGGTCTAGAGTTTCTGCAACAAACTTTGACCAGTGTTGACTTTGGTCAACGCAAGGTCAAAAAGTGAAACTCTCCCAAAAGTTCGATTTTCCAAATCCACTTTTTTTGGCACTATTCCTGAGGCTAGATGTTGACTTTGACTTTTCTGCGTTGACCTAGCTGCTGTGCTATTTGCGTTGACTGTTGACTAACATCGTTGACTTTTGGGTTGACTTTTGAGTTGACCGTTTTTGGCTGTCCTAGAGGGTTGTGTGACATTGCTGGTTGGTTGACCATATTGAGACTTTGCTGGTTGAAGCATCTTGTTGACCGCTGTAACGCACCAACACACATATTTTGGCTTGTCTTTTGTCGATCTACTGGAGTCTGGTATGTTCTATCAGCATTTTACTTTATTGTTTATGTGATTGCTATCTGATATTGGGAGAAAAAGTAAAGTTGCATCAAGCATAGAAAATCTACATAAATTTACATGGTATCAGAGCTGAGGTGAAGACAAAGCCCTAGTTTGTAGCAATCACCGAAGAAGAGGATGTGTTCCTCAAACTACAATGGCTTTAAGGTTGATGACAAATTGACTGGGAAGGATGACTTCTATGCTTGGAAGATGACTTTGGATCTTAATCTGGAAGACCAAGATGTCATGGACTATGTGCAGGGTAAAATCCAAGAGCCTTGATCCACTACAACCGCTACTGCCAAAGCTAAGTATAAGAAGGGGGAAATCAAAGCAAAGCTGATAATCAGGGACTCAATTCATAAGAGTCTAGTTGCCTACATCTCTGAGCTGGGCACATCCAAGGAGATGTATGATAAGTTGGTCCACATGTTCAAGGCCAACAATGCGAATCAAGTCCTATTCTTTAAGAATCAATTGAAGAAAGGCAGGGATGAGTCTGTTCAATCATATTTTCTGAAGTTGACCGAGATCAGGAACAATCTGCCGGCTATTGGGGAGGCAATAGCTGATCGAGAGATTGTACTCACTGCACTTGGAGGGCTCTTATCCGAATGGCATGTGTTCAACACTACCATTCTCAATAACAATGTGATACCTGACTTTGACGAAGTACTACCGAGATGCGTACAAGAAGAGACAAGGATGAAGGAGTGTGAAAATGAAGGAAATGCTTCCTACACCGCTCATTCTAGAAAGAAGAACTTTGGTGGTCCAAGGAACAAAGGAAGAGCAGGGGCCCAAGGACAGAAGGGCAAGTGTTACACTTGTCATAGGTCAGGTCACTATGCTAGAGAATGCCCTTTCAAGAAGGATTCTCCCGATGATGATGATAACAACAACAACCGGAGGAATGGCAATCAGAGAACAACAAGTTCAAGGGAAAGATGAAGGCTCCCTCCGATGGAAATGGTCAACCTTTCAAAAGGTCGAGAAATTCCAGATATGAGGAATTAAATGTTGTTGATAAAAGAAATGAATTCATTCTCGTATTTTCCCTCTCTGCTGCATCTCCACCTGACACTATGGATGTCTGGTTGATAGATAGTGGTGACTTAAGGCACATCACTGGGTTCAAGGAAGCACTTTCTGATATGGTTGAGAAGGATACTAATCTGGAAATTATCCTTGGAGATAATGCCACATATCCCGTGAAAGGGACAGGGACTGTGACCCTCCACTTGTCTCAAGATCAAGTCCTCCGCTTGCAGGATGTACTTTATGTACCTAATTTGAAGAAGAAACTTGTGTCTATATTGACCATGGAAGACAAAGGTTATCATCTTATTGATAAAAGATGAAAGATGATTACAATGGGGAATCACCAAGGCTTTAAATATAGCCTTATGGTGTCCCTTGGCGAAGAGGCATGATCTTTGATCATGCCCTTTCACTTAATAAAACCTAAGATAACTATATCTAACTAATAATTAATAAAATATACATAACATTACCCCTCTCTTAAAGATGCTTTGTCCTCAAAACATACGTAATGATGGAAAATGCTGACGAACGCCTGGGTTTCTTGAGCGGCGGGCTCTTGCTTCCCACATTTTAAAAATATCGTGGAGCATCTCCTTGAGTTCAATATTTTGGTGATGTGGATAGTGACAAGATCTGATATTGACAGGGTCATATCCTATTCTTGGTACTGCTGGTGATTCTTCTTTGTTCCTTTTTAGATTTAGAGGTAAGTTACCAACAATTATTGTCTGATGTAACTTCTCCTCATCATCAAATGCTTCCTTCCTAACAACTATATCTGCTTCATCACCGAAGGCCTTAACAACTTCTGGCATTGTATCAATGGCTTCAGATGTGTTTGTCTCTTCACATTTTTCTTTCAATTCTGGTGATGAAACATTTTGCTGTTTATAAGCATCTATATTTTCATGGTCTCTTTCATTTTCAATGACTATGTCTGTAGTTGCATCTGTGATAGCAGTCACGTTGAATTCTTTATGTGGTTCCTTCACCAACATTGTTTCTTTTTCTGACATTGGATTTTCATTTATATAAAAGTTCTCAATAACTTCTGTTGTTGCATTTCTGGCTTTATTAGTGGATTGAATTGCATTTTCTTCTATTGGATTCTCAGCTCTATAACTTTCATGGTTGATTTCAGAGTCTCTGCTTCTAGGTATTTCAGCAATATAGCTTTCATGTGAGCTGATTTCCAATTCAACCTCATTCAATTGCTCTTTTTCAAACATGTCATATTCATGATTATGATTTGAATTAGCTACATTGTTCAGTTGATTATGTTCCACATTTGGGAATATTGGAGGTTGTGTCTGACTTAACTTATCTATCTTATAATTTAGCTTATTGAAGAGTTTTGTCATCATGTTCATTGCTTCGCTATGCTCTGTCATCTTGTTCATTGCTTCGCTATGCTTTTCTATGGCCTCGTGATGATTTAGCCACATTTGTCTTTCTATTCGATTTGTCGTATCATGAACCTTTTTGATGTCGTTGGAGTGTCCTGCAACTGTACCTTCAAGATCGACTAATCTTTTTCCGAATTCTTCGGAATTATTATTGATTTGTTTCTCGAGATCCACCAATTTCTTCTGGAATTCGGCCATCGACATCGATGAAGACATTGAACGTGTATGAGGTGGGGAATATTTTTCTGCCAATTTTTCCCCTTTTTTTAAAAAATTAATTAATTAATTAAATTAATTTGTTTTAAAAAATAATAATAATAATTTTTATTATAGATATATATATTTTTAAATAATAATAATAATAATAATTATTATTATTCTATTATTTGAATTATATATATATAATTATGGGGAAAATTTTTGTTAACTTTGAAAAGTCACGTTATTTTTAAAAGTCACGTTGTTTTGAAAAGGGTGAATGGGTTTTAATACCATGGGCTCCAAAACCACGAGCTTGTAAACCACGAGCAATTACTCTTCCTTATTCCTTTTTACTTTGTCTTCAAATGTACGTATATGTACTTCTTTATATATATATCTCTTTTTACTTTTTTTGTTTTTGTTTTTTGGAACTATTTTCTTTTAAATATATATATATTTTTTTCCTTTTAATTTATTTCCCCCTTTATGTTGACTTTCCTTCTCTCTTTTGATTTTATTAATATATATTTCTTCCTTCTTCTTTTTTTTAAAAACAAATGTTGCTATCCACCAGCACTTGGTTTTTAAAAAAATCTGCAATTTTGGAATTTTCTTGTAATTCCTTAATTCTGGGTGATCACACAGATCCAGAAGAGCGATGGCTCTGATACCAATGGAGTGTAAAAACTCTGGTAAACTTTATAAGTAGATATTATTATTGATAAAAGATGAAAGATGATTACAATGGGGAATCACCAAGGCTTTAAATATAGCCGCATGATCTTTGATCATGCCCTTTCACTTAATAAAACCTAAGATAACTATATCTAACTAATAATTAATAAAATATACATAACAACGTCTCACATTTTAGAGTTTTTGGATGTCTTGTTTATTTTCATGTGTCGAAAGAGAAGAGGAGCAAGCTGGATGCTTCTGGGAAGAAGGAAATGTTTGTGGGCTACAACGAAACTTCGAAGGCCTATAGAGTCTATGTGGCTAGTCAAAGGGAAGTGGAGATATGCCACGATGTCACCTTTGACGAAGATGCTTCCCTGAGGAAAGTAGTCAATCTTCCGATATCTGAGGAAGATCATGAAGCAAGGCCTAGAAATCGAGAAGAATCGAAGGATGAGACGATGCCCGATGCTAAAGGATCGATGGACCCGATTGATCCATCTCCTTCAATAGGGAAGAGACCATCATGGCTCAGGGACACTCTCGAGGATGCCAAGGGACATATGGCCCCAAGGGGGACATTCCGTGAAAGCAAGAAGCCGAATAGATACCAAGGGTATCTAGCAGCCATGAGTACTATTGTACAATATGAGCTTGGATCTTTTGAGGAAGCCGTAAAGCAACAAGTTTGGAAGGATGCTATGCATGAAGAGTATGAGTCCATAATGAAGAATGATGTCTGGGATGTGGTTCCAAGACCGGAGGACAAAGTGTCACCTCGAAATGGCTCATCAAGCATGGATCTGATGGAAGTGCTGAAAAATTCAAGGCAAGATTCGTTGCCCGTGGCTTCTCTCAAAAGGAAGGTGTAGACTATGATGATATATTTGCACCTGTGGCCTGATATACCACCATTCGATCTATCATAGCCCTTGCTGCTACGCAAGGATGGAGTCTTCATCAGATGGATGTGAAGACTGCATTTCTGCATGGTGCGATAAAAGAAGAGGTGTATGTGGAGCAACCTCTGGGGTTTGAATTCCAGGAACGAGACACCCATGTTTGCAGGTTGAAGAAAGCCCTCTATGGACTGAAGCATGCACCTAGAGCTTGGTACGAGAGGATAGATAGCTACCTGATGAAGCTGGGCTTCACTCGTAGTAATGCTAATCCAAACCTTTACTTCAAGGTTGATAGAGAAAAGCCTCATTCTGGTGTTGAATGTGGATGACCTCTTCCTGACAGGCGCTGACCCTCTCATTCATCAGTGCAAGAGGGAGCTCGCTGCTGAGTTCAAGATGAAGGACCTAGGACTGATGCATCACTTCCTAGGCCTGGAGGTCTAGCAGAGACCTGGCGAGATTTTCCTTTCTCAAGGAAAATACATTGTGAAGCTTTTGGAAAGATTTGGTATGGTGGATTGCAAGTCCGTGTCTACACCGATGGAGCTCAACTTCAAGAAGTTGAGTGGAAGTGTTGCTGGACCTGTGTTAGCAAATCTTACTGAGTATCATCAACTCGTAGGGGCCCTGATGTTCTTAGTGAACACCCGTCCGGACGTATGTTTTGCAGGGAACACTTTGAGTCAACATATGGTTGAGCCTCATCACACTCACTAGGTTGGTGCCAAGAATCTATTGAGATATCTTAGGGGCACGATAAACCATGGGCTGAGAGACACTGCCGGGAGCGTGACACTCCATGGATATACTGATGCCAATTGGGCTGGCAGTGTGGTGGATCGTAAGAGCACATCAGGATGCTGCTTCACACTTGGTTCTGCTTCGATATCATGGATGAGCAGGAAGCAGAAGTCGGTGGCTTTGAGCATCGCGGAGGCCAAATACATTGCAGCGAGTATGGCCTGTTGTGAAGCAGTTTGGTTGCGAAAGCTCTTCAATGAGTTGTTCGAGCATGTGCTAGATACCACCGTGATACTCTTTGATAACCAGAGTGGGATTTGGTTGTCCGAGATCCCGTGTTCCACGATCGATCCAAGCATATTGATATGAGGTACCACTTTATCCGAGATATGGTACAGCGAGGCGTCGTAAGGCTCGATCATATAGGAACTGATGAGCAGGTTGCAGATATTCTCATAAAGCCCCTGGGGAAGGTTAAGTTCCTAACCTTCAGTGAGAATCTTGGTATCGTGGAATGACCCTATGCTGAGGGTCCTGTTGGACGATGAGTTCTGGGAGCTCTGGGGGGCTTTGGGGATAGCTTCTCGGTGCTATAAGTCACCACATGGCTAGGTTTGCCGAACCTTGTTGGTGTGCTTCTGCCCCACCGTTGTGATGATTGAGTTGGTTCACCTCTCATTATCTGTGCCCCGTATGCATCCTACCCATTGAGTTTATGGCTCATGGGAAGTACCTCTCATTTGGCCAGTGAGGTGGGAAAAGCTAGAGACTAGTAGCAAAGACTGATGGACGCATCAGAGATTGCCGTATTCTCTATCTAAGATGGCACGGTCCAACCACTTCATTTGGGATCAAGTATAGTGAGGTTTCGGACCTCCAACTGACTTCGGGTTAGGTAAACCAACTTCGGGTTGGTGTCAGACTCTTTGTGAGTCCTATAGAGGTTTCAGACCTCTGGGTTGAATCTGTTAGCCGGGAATGATGTCTTTGTGACTGACCCACTTCTGTTCTGAAATAAAGAAGCCAGCAAAGCAAGTTACGGCGGGATGACGCACGATGTTTGGATTGCACAGGTGGATGGAGTTCTCCCTAGTTGAGAGGGAGTGTTAATTTTGGACAACTAGGTCCAAACTCCATGTTATGATGCTCAGGTGAAGATGCCAATATTTTTATTGGACTCTTCCTTCAGAGAGGTGCAAGATCGATCTAAAGATCATCTTAATCTGATGAGAAGAACATTTACTTTGAATTTATTCAAAATATGTGCAGGTCAGCCTTAAGGTTTTGTGCCCCAGTAGTTGTGTCACACATCCTCACTGATGGATATAAATTGGTCAACGTTGGAGGACATTTTCACTCATCTCATCCTCACACATTTCTCTCTCCTCATGTGATTGGTTCGATGACCTTGGAGGCTCTTCTCTCCACACGTGGGAAAATTCCAGCAGCATCACATTTCTGATTTCGGTCTAGGGTTTTTGCAGCAAACTTTGACCAACGTTGACTTTGGTCAACGCAAGGTCAAAAAGACTTGAAACTCTCCCAAAAGTTTGATTTTCCAAATTTGCATTTTTTGCACTATTCTCAAGGCTAGACGTTGACTTTGACTTTTTTTGCGTTGACCTAGTTGCTGCTACTGTTTGCGTTGATTGTTGACTAACAACGTTGACTTTTGGGTTGACTTTTGAGTTGACCGTTTTTGGCTGTCTTAGAGGGTTGTGTGACATTGCTGGTTGGCTGACTATATTGAGACTTTGCTGGTTGAAGCATCCTGTTGACTGCTGTAACGCACCAACACACTTATATATTTCTGGCTTGTCTTCTGTCGATCTACTGGTATGTTCTATTAGCATTTTACTTTATTGTTTATGTGATTGCTGTCTGATATTGGGAGAAAAAGTAAAGTTGCATCAAGCATAGAACATCTACATAAATTTACAAAAGATGACAAAACTAACAAGGGTGACAATAAGAATAGTAGAAGAAAATAGTTTGAGATTGATCACAATGAAGACTATTTGTAATTGACTACATTATTATTATTCACATTTTCTATCATTCAACACTATTACATTGTCACTTCGCATTCAAAATTTTTATTTCATCATTTTTCATCATTAAAGTTATTATCAATATTTATCATCTCAACAAATTGAGGTAACTAAGCAAATTTGAAATTAAAATGACCAGATAAATCTCAGACATATTTAGCATATTTAAAATGATTATATTAATATTAGATGTATTTAAATTTTATATATTATTGATAAAATTAATCATATGTTTGATAGATTTTCGTTGGCCGCACACGAATGAAACCAGCCTAGATCCATCTTAACTTCGGATCTATCAAGCGCTGAGAGGGATCAAATCTCTCGAGGTGCAAACCTTTCCTCAAGTTTTGCACTAAAAAAATAGGTTTGCACCTTCTCGACGCTTGATAGATCCGGAGTTAAGATGGATCTCGGCTGGTATATGATATCTACGTGTTTGGAACTGTTATGAAACATTGGATTCTCAAAGAGTTTGATTCAACTTTGATTATCATAGTAGATGAATATGGGATCCAAGTTATGATCAAACAGTCCTGCAAGTAACTTGCGAAGCTAGATGGCCTTACAACTAGTAGTTTTGGCTGCCAGGTGTTATGCCTCCATTGAGCTAAGTGCCATGAAAGTCTGCTTCCTATTGAAACAAGATATCACTGTTGATCCCAAGCTAAAGCAAGTTGCAACACCCTAAGGTTCTCTTCCTATTTGCTAAACTACTCGCACAATCTAAAGTTTGAATACCCCCAAAACTTCACTTCACGATCTCCAAGATATCTCAGATCATACTCCACCATGCCCCTCAAATATTTGAGCACATGTTCCATTGCCACCCAGTGCGCCTGCCTTACCTCCACCATGAACTACTCAAGTGTTGAAAATAATACCAAGGAGAGGTGTTAGTAGGCATTTATTCCTTTTAGCCTAAGTAGACACATTAATGACTTTTGTCTTGGTGACATTTATGAGTTATATTAATGTCATGGGTGGAGGAGATACTTAAAAGTGGTGTACCATGTACTTTTTCTAATATTAAAGTCACTTGTACTTTATAAAGTGACTTTATGTGTAAAGTACATAGTTCACTTTTCTAATATTAAAGTGAGTTGAGAAAATCACTTCATGAGAAAAAATAGAAAAGGTACACAACTTGAAAAAGGTACTGGGAGGCTTTTAAGTAATGGGGCCAATGTATGAGGGGGGTCATTTGAGAAAAGTGATTTCAACCACAGATCTTGAGATTTGGAGATTAAATCTCAACCATTGAATCCTAGGGTTGGGGATTCAATCTTTTCTAAAAGACAAAAGGAGAAAAGGGAGGCTCATTCTTCACTTCACACCTGAGAGAGGAAGAGGAGAAGAGGAGAGGAGAAACTTCAAGGAGAGAAAGAGAAATTGCAGAGGATAAATTGCGGCAAGCAAGGAGGCTCAAATTTCTAGGAGAGAGACAGTCACTCAGCAACTTGAATTTTGAGGAAGAGGGCAACTACAACAGGGACAAAAATAGAGGCAAAGGAGCACAAATTTCGAGGGCTCTAGCACTCAAATCGAGGGATTGTTCAACACAATTTTTGAGGAGGAACTTGCTGTTGTCAGGACCGAAATTTGAGGCACAAATTTCGAGACAGCAACCTTCTCCTGCACGTTTTTTGAGGTAGCACACCAGCACATAAATCGAGGCATACTGCCTCACACAGTGCAGAAATCGAGGCAACTTCAGGCACGAATTTTGAGGCATATATAGCACAGAAATCGTGGCAGAGTTTGCACTATTATTGAGGCAGATTTTTCTGGGCATGAAATTTGTAAAATCTGGAAATTATTTCAGTGGGCACAAATTTCCAGAAAATGAATTTAATGCTTCAGCTGAAGGGAGATAAGTACTGTGTTTAATTTTATGTACTTGGACTAATTTTTCAAGCAATAAAATCCTCCTTTGAAGACTGGTTTTCCCCAAAAGGCTGTGGGGTTTTTCTGGGGTCACCTTGACCAAAATAAGTGCTTCTCATGCTTGAATTCTTGCCTAAATTTAGTATTAATTTTCGTTGTCTGGAAATGTGAAAAATAGTAGAAGTACTCTTTGAATGTTTACAAGTAATGCATTCTGAAATTTATATCAGCATGACAAAACATGTGGGTTGGGTCAAAATAAACATACGCAAAATTGTAAACTGGGGTTAGGTTGCAGATCATTAATTTTTGACATGCTATCAGAGCTTAGTTGAGCCAAGTTGAGGCTCAGATCTTCATTTTCAGTCAGCTGATAAAGAGGGCTACAAGCTACCAAAGTCTTCAAACAGTGAACCATACCTTTGAAACTTTGCCAAACCCAAAGACTTCAGCAGTTCAGAGGGAGATTGGTTTTAGCTTCCAGATTTGCTTCATTTGGTTGGTTGTGGGTTCATGGCTACTGGGTTGAGAGTAGAAGACAAATTGATGGGGGCTGGAAACTTTGGCCCATGCAAGGAGAGGATTATGCTTTTACTGGAGGAGGTGGAAGTGTGGGATGTTGTTGAAGCAGTTGTGCAAGCACCCACTGATCCAGCTCAGTTGGTAGAGTTCAACAAGAAAAATGTAAGGCAAAGAGGATCCTTCTAGATGCCATCAAGGATCATTTTTTCCCTCATGTTTCAGGGATGAGATATGCATATCAGGTGTGGGAGTCCTTGGTCTCACTGCACCAGAGTTCTAATGAGAACAGGAAGATGGTGTTGAGACACAAATTACGCAACACCAAGATGACCAAGATTGACAGTGTGATATCTTTCCTCACCAGAGTCACATAGGTGAAAGATGAGTTAGCTGCTATTGGAGAGACTATTCCAGAGGAGCAGCTGGTTCACATTGCTTTAGAGGGGTTCACGGAGAAGTGGGATAGTTTTATCCACAACTTGGTGGCTAGAGAGCATTTTCCTGGTTGTAGGAGGATGTGGGACGATTTCCTCCAAGAGGAGATTAGGAGAAGCATGCGCAGTGGCAACAAGAGTGGTGGGGGAGGTGAAGAGGAGAATGTTGTTCTTGCGGCAAAAGGCAAGAGGACAAATAAGATCAAGAAGGGGTCTTCTAGTAGAGCAAATCAGGATAAGGGGAAGCAGAAGGCTAAGGAGAAAAGACATGAGCAAAGTGAAATGCTTTGCTTGTGGGAAAATTGGTCACTATGCAGTTCAGTGTCCCAACAAGAAGGGTAAGAAGAAACAAGGAGTTGCAGCTACAACATATGTGGATGAGTTTGCGTCTATGTTTAATTGAGAGTGTGCTTTGGTGGTGAGTTTAGCCACTCATGTCACATCTTCCTGTGCATGGTTCATAGACAGTGGAGCATCTTGCCATATGACCAGAGTTAGAGAGCACTTCACGAGCCTTTTGGAGGATGACATTGACTTGGAGGTTGTGCTTGGCGACAACTCCAAAGTCAAGGTGACATGTATGGGGACAATATCATTTCAGAGGGAGTCATTACCTCCTCTGAAGGTGACAAATGTTCTTTATGTTCCAGGGTTGAAGAAGAGTTTGATATCAATTTCCAGCTTGGAGGAAAGGGGGTATGAGGTACTATTCCAAAAGGGACAAGTGCTATTGTATCCTAGAGGATCCAGTATTGAGTTTGCTCGTGTGATTAGAGCTCGCAGTGGGAGACTATGCAGACTCATGTTTCAACCTCTGCACGCTATGGTGGCGCAGACCAATAACAGTGGTTTATGTGAGCTATGGCACAAGAGGATGGACCACTTGCACCATGGAGCTTTTAGGTTGTTGAGGGAGATGGTTATTGGGTTGCCATACTTCAGCATTGATCATCATGATGTGTGCAAGGGGTGTGCTTTGGGAAAGTACACCAATACACCTTTCCAGAGCAGTGACAACAGAGCTGCAGGTGTCCTTGATTTGATTCATTCTGATGTATGTGGTCCTATGTCCCATGTATCATTGAGCGAATATGAGTACTTTGTGACTGTCATTGATGACCACTCCAGGAGGACCTGAATTTACTTTCTGAAGACCAAGGATGAGGTCTTCTGGTGATTCCAAGAGTTTAAGGCTCTCGTGGAGAATTATACAGGGAGGAATATCAGGGTGTTGAGATCAGACAATGGGGGTGAGTACACTTTAGCAGAGATGAGAGACTTTTGTGGGAGTGTCGACATAAAGAGGGAGCTCATTTTGCCTTATAACCCTTAGCAGAATGGGGTGGTAGAGAGGAAGAACAAGACCATTGTGGGTGTAGCTAGAGCGATGTTGCATGATCAAATTTTACCCTTCTTCTTGTGGGTTGAGGCAGTTAACATTGTTGTTTACTTGACAGGAGCCCACACAGAGTCTTGGGGAGCAATATTCCTGAGGATATATATACCGGCAAGAAGCAAGAAGTTGGGCACATCAGGATATTTGGGTGCCTTACATATTCACACGTCCTTGAGGAGAAGAGGATGAAGTTGGAACCCACAACAGAGAGAGGTATACTGATGGGTTACAATGAGACCAACAAAGCCTACCGCATATACCTTCCTGCACAAAGGAAGATTGTCTTGAGGCTGGATGTGAGATTTGAGGAGGAAAGGGCTTTGAGGAGGTCTCATGAGATTGGTCAGGTAGAGCAACAGGTTCCTCAGCAGGGGGCCACACCACAGGTCTCAGGAGCATCAGGTGGTACATCAGGATCAAGAGGTTCACCTTCTTCAGGGGTGACAGGTTCACAAAGCATAGCTTTTCCTAGTACCGGATCACCTGGTGCAGGTTCATTGGGCACAATATCTCAGAGTTTAGGATCTACTTTGGTTATTTCAGAGCCTTCCTCGCCAGGAGGAGAGGCACCAGATGAGGATTTTCCCATCCTCCACAGGAGACTACTCCAGGGAAGAGAAAGCCAAGATGGCTTCGGGAGACCCTGAAGGAGGCTTAAGAGGCAGTGGGGAAACCCAAGTGGCTAGTGAGGGAGAGCAGACCGCTAGAGAGGTTGGGTGGCTTCATTGCAGATGTTGTAGAGACAAAGCCAGCTAGTTTTGAGGAGGTCGCTAGACAACAGATCTGGAGGGATGCCAAGGTGGAGGAGTATGCCTCTATCATGAAGAATGATGTCTGGGAGGTAGTGCCACGTCTTGATGGGAAGTCAATTATGACTTCTAGGTGGCTCTACAAGATCGAGCATGTTGCAGATGGCAATGTTGAGAAATTCAAAGCTTGGTTTGTGGCGCAAGGCTTCTCATAGGTAGAGGGAGTTGACTATGAGGAGACATTTGCACCGGTTGCTCGTTATACTTCCATTAGAGCAGTGATATCTATAACAGTTGAGATGGGATGGAAGATTCACTAGATGGATGTGAAGACTGCCTTTCGCAATGGTGTTATACAGGAGGAGGTGTACATTGAGCAGCCTGAGGTATTTGAGTTGCATGGGAGTGAGTCTCATGTGTGTAGGCTGAAGAAAGCCTTGTATGGACTGAAACAGGCATTGAGGGCATGGTACGAGAGGATAGATGCCTACTTGCAGCAGCTGGGTTTCTAGAAGAGTGATGGAGATCCGAACCTATACTTTATTTTGGCAGGTGACGCTCCAGTCATTCTGGTACTGTATGTGGATGACTTGTTTATTACAGGGGAGGACAGTCTCATCCAACATTGCAAGAGAGATCTTGCTTCCGAGTTTGATATGACTGATATGGGGCTGATGCATTACTTCTTGGGGATGGAGGTTTGGCAGGAGGATGGGCACATCTTTGTGGGCCAGGGTAGGTATGCAGGAGATATCTTGAGGAGATGTCATATGGATGGTTGCAGGCCTATGGCTACTTCTATGATCACCAACTAGAAGAAGTTCCATGATGTTGATTCCGAGTTGGTAGATCCCACTTTGTATCGTCAGCTGATCGGTTCATTGATGTATCTGGTCAACATTAGACCGAATATTTGTTTTGCAGTCAATACATTGAGTCAGTTTATGATGGAGCCTAGGAGAGTACACTGGGTGGCTACAAAACATGTGTTGAGGTACTTGCAGGGCACAGTGGATTATGGTTTGGAGTTTGGACTATGTCAGATGTGATGGAGTCAGATTGATTGGTTGCACCGATTCAGATTGGGTTAGCAATGTCTGTGACTGGAAGAGAACTTTCAGATGTTGTTTCTCATTGGGCTCAATAGTTGTGTCATGGTTCAGCAGGAAACAAAAGGCAGTGGCATTGAGTAGCACAAAGGCAGAGTACATGGCAGCTAGCTAGGCAGGATGTGAGGCATTATGGCTTCGCAAGATGCTTCATGTGACATGGACTATTTGGTCAGATGTTGAGACTAACTACGATTTATTGTGATAATAAGAGTTGTATTAACTCTCTGAGAATCCAGTATTTCACGATCGGTCAAAGCATATAGGGATCAAATACCACTTCATCAAACACTGGGTTCAGCGAGGGGTAGTGAAGCTTGAGTATATATCCACTGATGAGTAGGTAGCAGACATTCTCACCAAGTCTTTGCCAAGAGGCAAGCATGTCTTCTTCAGAGACAGGATGAGAGTGGTGAGGAACACCTTCCTTGGTAAGAGGGAGTGTTGAAAATAATACCAAGGAGAGGTGTTACTAGGCATTTATTCGTACTTTTAGCCTAAGTAGACACATTTATGGCTTTTGTCTTGGTGACATTTCTGAGTTATATTAATGTCATGGGTGGAAGAGATACTTAAAAGTGGTGTACCATGTACTTTTTCTAATATTAAAGTCACTTGTACTTTATAAAGTGACTTTATGTGTAAAGTACATAGTTCACTTTTCTAATATTAAAGTGAATTGAGAAAATCACTTTACGAGAAAAAATAGAAAAGGTACACAACTTGAAAAAGATACTAGGAGGCTTTTAAGTAATGGGGCCATGTATGAGGGGGGTCATTTGAGAAAAGTGATCTCAACCACAGATCTTGAGATTTGGAGATTAAATCTCAACCATTGAATCCTAGGGTTAGGGATTCAATCTTTTCTAAAAGACAAAAGGAGAAAAGGGAGGCTCATTCTTCACTTCACACTTGAGAGAGGACGAGGAGAGGAGAGGAGAAACTTCAAGGAGAGGAAGAGAAATTGCAGAGGAGAAATTACAGCAAGCAAGGAGGCTCGAGTTTCTAGGAGAGAGAGAGTCACTCAGCAGCTCAAATTTCGAGGAAGAGGGAAGCTACAGCAGGCACAGAAATTGAGGCAAAGGAGCACAGATTTCGAGGGCTATAGCACACAAATCGAGGGACTGTCCAACACGATTTTCGAGGAGGAACTTGCTGCTGTCATGCCCAAAATTCGAGGCACAAATTTCGGGAGATCAACCTCATTCTGCGCCCTTTTTGAGGCAACACACCAGCACAGAAATCGAGGCAATCTGCCTCACACAATGCAGAAATCAAGGCACCTTCAGGAACAAATTTTTATCTGCAACACATAAATTGAGGCCAAGTTTGCACTGTTATCGAGGCAGATTTGGCATTGATATCGAGGCAGAAATTTCTGGGTATGAAATTTGTAAAATCTGGAAATTATTTCAGTGGACACAAATTTCCAGAAATTGAATTTAATGCTTCAGCTGGAGGGAGACAAGTACTGTGTTTAATTTTATGTACTTAGATTAATTTCTCAAGCAATAAAATCGTCCTTTGAATACTGGTTTTCCCCAAAAGGTTGTGGGGTTTTTCCAAGGTCACCTTGACAAAAAATAAGTGTCTCATGCTTGAATGCTTGCCTAAATTTAGCATTAATTTCAGCTGATAGGAAATGTGAAAAATAGTAGAAGTACTATTTGAACGTTTACAAGTAATGCATTCTGAAATTTATATCAGCATGACAAAACATGTGGGTTGGGTCAAAAGAAACACATGCAAAATTGTAAACTGGGGTTAGGGTGCAGATCATTAATTTCCTACAAAGGTGTTCACAACACAGCATATATTTGGTCTAATGTTGACCAAATACATCATGGTGTTGAATTTCTTTACAATAATCACAGTAGAAACCAATTTTCTGATCTGATAATTACTTCTAATGATCTTCAATTAATTCTTCTTATGCCACTGACATCATTAAGCAATTATACAGAGAAAATATCAACAGTAATGTAGCAAAAATAATAGAAACAAATAAGATCATAAAGAGACAACCATGCACAATAGAGACAACAAATTTTCCTTGGGAAACCCAAACTTGGGAGAAAACCCAACAACCCTTCTTCTAGGAGAAATTCTTCTTTAGCAAAGTTTACAATAAGATGTCTAGAAATTTGTGCGAAAAACCAAGTCCAAACTATAGCCATTTCATCCTTTTTCTGCTCCTATGAGTGTCTTCTATATAAGAGAGATGATGAGTGAGTGAGTCAAATGAAGTGTCACATCATGTGTGTTGGAAAATGTAATTAGTTTCGGTCTTCATAATTGTCAATGTACTCATGTCGTTATGTATATCTTATGTTACAGGAAAAAGAAGAAAGAAAATTATTATTTTTAACATGGGTTTCATGCTCCATTTTGTTGGTCAACTAGGTCATGTTAGAAAATCGGAAAGGCAGAAAGATTTTCTTATGTTGGCAATTGCTTGTGATATTCTTGTATTCTTATTAGCTTTCTTTATGTTTTTCTTTTATCTTCTTCTCATCAAACAATCATCAAATCAAAACCATGAAGATCAATGACACCAGAAGTAGGCACTCAGCCAGGGCCAAAACCCCTATGCAGGGGAAAACCCAGTCAAACTCTTCCACTAATAGATTCAAATCAAATTGAGACAAACCAAGACCTTTGACTAGACCGAAAGAACTTCCTCTATCCACCAAGTTAGCCTTCCAAGATGATTATGCAAACTCCAGTAGTTTCTTCTTGTCAACCAACTTCAATCTAGCTGCTACAAAAAATTTCGGCCCTCCAGCTCCCAAAATTTCGACCTTCCTGCAATTCTGAAATTTTCGGCCCTCCTGCAACCCATAAACTTCACACGTGTGGGAACAGAGAGAGAAAATTCGGCTTCCTTTGCTTAACAAAGTTTTCCTTCTTCTTTGCTGGGATTTCTTCTTTCTTCTTAGGTATTTCACTCTTCTACTGCAACTGCAGATCGAACTTGCTTGTCTTGTGCTACAAATGAGGTCGAGTTGATGCCTTTGTATAGTGGTTTTTGTGTCTCTTTGAGGTCAACTTGTCCTTAATGAGGCCGACTTGTCTTCTTTGAGGCCGACTTGGTGAAGGAGGTCTATTTGACTCAATTTTCATCAAAAATAAATTTTCTTTCTTGATATATAAAGCCCAAGAAGGGTCTAATAAATGATGACAAGGACAAGGACTCTTGACATAAACCTAGAATCTTACAATGGAGGCTTAGACCTAAAAATAAAATAATAGAGCATGAAACCCATGCTAATAAAATAATTTTATTTTATAATAAAATTTTTCTTTCTTTCTTTTGACAAATAAATTACATCATGACTCAAATACAATTATGAAGACCGACACTAGTTGCATTCTTCAACACTCTCTCTTAACTTGGGAGGTATTCATAATTACATTTATATATTATACATAGTTACATGGACGAACTCAAACTGATATGTTTCTATGAAGAGTTACAACACACATAGTGCTACAGGTTAGATACTTGACCAGAGTATCTAAACGGGTGGGACTAAGGTGTGTTCCAAGCTTCAGCCTCTATAGGTACTATCAGGCTTCAACTCTAAAACCAACCTAGGGATCTAGGTGTGTATCCATGGTCGGAGCTCCAAGACCAACACTAGTTAAAATTCTTCAACACTCCCTCTTAACTAGGGAGGTATTCATAATTACGTATATACATAGGTACATGGACGAACTCAAAATGATATATTTCTATGAAGAGTTACAGCACACGCAGTGCTACGGATTAGATATTTGACCAGAGTATCTAAACGGGTGGGACTAAGTTGTGTTCCAAGCTTCAGCCTCTATAGGTACTATCGGGCTTCAACGCTAATACCAACCTAGGGATCTAGGTGCGTATCCAAGGTCAAAGCTCCAAGACCAACGCCACCCTCCCTACTTCAGGATCAGGACATCAACACATAGGTCGACTAGATGTCCTCCCAAGCATCCTGTCACCCCAAGATGCTTCATCTCTCCCTATCAACTAAATCAGAGATATCCACCAGTCCAAGCATTCTTCCATGATGTTCAACTTTCTTATGGAGAGATCTTGCACAATCACAACCCCAATTAGTAATAATCTTTTAATATATATATATATATATATATATATATATATATAGCACAAACCTTCGACGTCCTCAATCATTCTGATGATGCTTAGATCATCATCATATTATCCAAACATATTTCGTCGGAAGCTTCCTTCAATAGCAGCACCAAACTTAGCCTCTACACTTTCTTCCAAAACATTCAATTCTCATTTACAACTTTACGAATGTAACTCGCGATTAACCATTTGTATTGCTTTTAGTCATTCCCCGATTCTTTCTTCAAGGTCCTTCACTATAACTATCACAATATGCCCTCCCTCTCAACTGGGGAGATATACATTTTTCTTTATCCATGCTTCTTCTTTATAATGTAAACCTTTTTCTTTCAGCCACACAAGCTCTTTTATTTGTGTCATCATATCATCGAAGAAACTTCAACCTTTTAAGGCTTTATTCCTTCAGGAACATCATCATTTTTACAACTCCCTCTTTCCATCATGCTCATCATTATTATCAAGTTATCTTCAATTATGAGGTAGGTGAATATCTTCAACATCTTGAAGATCATGTACCTGCAAAACTTCAACAACGAGTACAACCAAGTACAAATATATAAAAGCATGATGCCAATTATATCAAAATAGGGTTATCATGTTATTACAATGTAAGCATAAAAACAATCAAGCTTTAGATATCCAAAACCTAAACCTAGTTAGGTTCACAATCAACAAGAGTTACACCTTTTATATCCTAGAGTACAACAAATTTGCTAGGGTTTTGTCATAAACCCTAGATTCCATCATCAAGACTTAAAACCTTTAGCTATCAACAACTAAATCAAGTTAGCATTCCAACTACATCAGGGGTTCAATATTATGCCTTAGAATTTCATGTTAAACTCTACTAGGGTTTTTGTTACAAACCCTAGATTTCATCAATAAAACTAAATCATGTATATCGACAATCAAGTTAGCATTCTAGCATTTCATATCTAGAGTTTCATTAATTTTTTTATATCAATCCCTAGATACATGCATCAAATTCGAAAATTAGAGATGCAACAATTTTACTAGGCTAGGGTTTCGACCATACAGAAGTACATACACTTGAGGTTTTATTACATTGATTCTAGCAAAGCTTTTGTCATAAACCCTCATTTATCAAACCCTAAAAATCTAGGGTTTTATCATACAATCTACACACTAGAAACAAACCCTAAAAGGTTAGGGTTCCATAACAACAACAAACCCTAATCATTGATAAAGAAGGATTTAATCATATGTTCTAGACCCGTTATTTACAAACCCTAAGTAGACTAGGGTTTTATGGACAACATACCCTAAGCATCAGAAGGATAAGGTTTTATGGTGAACCCTAAAGGTTAGGGTTTCACCAAAATGAATAAATGACACGAGATAGTATGACAAGGGTAGACTGAATCTGATGATTAATCACCGTAATAAGAATCTTTATGATTCAAAACCCTAAACACAAGAGAGTTAATAATACAAAGCAAATTCCAAATGAAGAATAAGCATACCTTCTTGTAAGATGAAGATCTGCAACAAATCAAACATACCTTGAGTTGTTCTTTAACAAACCTTGTAGGATATCATCTTCTTTGAACGATTTTATTTGCAACAAAGCTTCTTTCATGATTCAAGTCTTTGTTTGAAGTTTCCTCCATAATCCTTGTGTATTCTTGTGAGCTTTCCTACCAAAGAAATGATTATGAGTATGCAATACAAACAAATCTCGATGTGTGGGGGAAATCAAACGTAAATGAGGAAACAAAGAATAGTATATTTATCTTTTGGTAAAATGGTAAACGCTCCCTCTTAATCGAAGCTTTCTGAGGGATACCTACAACTTATAAAAAAAAATTCAAGAATTTCTAACAAGACATATTAGATCTATAACCTATGAAAATCTAAGTATAAAAGAAAACTTTACAAAACTTAAAACAATAGGCTATGATATAAGTAGGAGGATATGTAAGAGACTTCTAAGTCTTTGACTTTGGAGTCTTCGGTCTTGTTTTTCTTAGGTGGAGCTTCATCTATAAATGTGGCATGTTCTCTCTCTTTTCTTGTCCTTGTTCCTAGGATTTTCAGGGCATTGATTCTTATAATGTCTCGCCTTATGACAATGATAACACTCTACTTTAGATAGGTCAATCTTCTTCTTTGGTCCTTTAAACTTCTTGGTTCCTCCCTTTTTCTTGTAGTGAGCAAAATATGCATTGGATGTGGTGTTCTCTTCATCTTCCTTCTTATTGTTTGCTAATGAGATGCGAGCTTCTTCTTGATTGCATGCATTCCACATTTCTTCAAAAGATGGTGTTTCTTTCCAACTATCAATAGCTGATGCAAAGGCACTCCAAGATTTTGGTAGACCTAGTAGTGCAACAATCACAAGTTCTTTATCTAGTATGACTTCATCAATAGCTTGGAGCTCATCTCTTATTCTGGAGATTCTTACAAAATAGGAAGATACATTATCATCGTTTGTCATCTTTATTGTTCTTAGTTCATTCTTGAGACTAGCTATTTGTCCAATGTTCTTGATGGTGAATAGTTTGGAGAGAGCTTCATACATCCCTTTTGCAGTATCTATATTGGATATGTAGGGAATTAAGTTATCCTTCACTCCATCTACAGTTAGATTCATGGCCAAGATGTTTGTTTCCTTGTACTTTTCCTTCCTGCATCATCTGAGGGTTCCTTGACTTTTCTTAGAACAAAACCCAATACTTTGTGCTTTGCAAGGATGAGATCTATCCTCTTCTTCCATGCTTTATAGTTGGTGCTTCCTTCTAGTTTGTTTTCAATTTTCATTGATGTGGCCATAATAGTCCTTCCTTCTCTTTATATTGTCCTTCTCCCTATGGTCTACTTTGAAACCTTATTTTAACCCTTTCTTCAATAGATCTTCAAGCTGCCCTTTTCCTCTTCTTTCACCTTAGCTCTGATACCATGTTTGAAAATTGGAAAGGCAAAAATATTTTCTTATGTATTCTTATTAGCTTTATTTATGTTCTTCTTTCATCTTCTTCTCATCAAGCAATCATCAAATCAAAACCATGAAGTTCAATGACACTAGAAGTAGGCACTCAACCAAGGCTAAAACCCCTATGCAGGGGAAAACCTAGTCAAACTCTTCCACTAATAGATTCAAATAAAATTGAGACGAACCAAGACCTTTGACTAGACCAAAAGACATTCCTCTCTCCACCAAGTCAACCTTCCAAGACGATTATGCAAACTCTAGTAGTTTCTTCTCGTCAACCAGCTTCAATCCAGTTGCTACACAGAATTTTGGCCTTCCAGCTCCCAGAATTTCGGCCTTCCCACAGTTCTGAAATTTTCAGCCCTCCTACAACCCAAAAACTTCACATGTGTGGCAGTAGAGAGAGAAAATTCGGCTTCCTTTTGCTTGACAAAGGCTTCCTTCTTCTTCACTGAGATTTCTTCTTTCTTCTTGTAGAAAATTCAGTTTCCCACCCCGGTTTTCAGTTTTCACCTTATTACTCCAAAAATAGTTAAATGCCCTTTCCCATAACCATACATTCAACAACTGGAAAAATAAATTTTGCTGAAAACACACCCCGTAAATTTTTCTGCACGTCGTAAATGCAATAAATAACAAGAAAAGAACAAACGCTCATTCAACACATCATAACTGTAAATTTTTGGTCAAGGTGGACCAAAACCCTACAACTTCGGGGAAACCAACGTGTTTCTATTTCGAAAATGCTTACGTTGAGTAAGTATCATTACGTAAAATTACAAAAGAACACAAAAATCACTATCTTGACTTTCGTGCCACCCTCCACCTCGAAAAACGTGCCAAACAGCAAACAGAAATTTTTCAGAGAAATTACAGCATTAAATGCTGTCTTAGCTGCCTCGAAAAGCGTGCCAGGAATGACCGTACGGACTGTACGGATTCCGTACGGATGGGACAGCAGCCCCCTTTCTCGATTTTCGTGCCCAGAAAAATCTGCCTTGAAAATCGTGCTCCTTGCTGCTGTTCCAGCTCTCGAAAACAGTGCTGCCCCTCTCTCGAAAACCGTGCAAATGCTGTACGGACTTTCTGCCTTGGTTAATGTGCCAATGAACTCTGCTGTACGGATTTCTCAGCCTTGGGAAGTGTGCTCTCTTGTTGTACGGACTTGCTGTGCTGCCTTTGCTGCTCTCCCTCTGCTCAGAAATCACTCTTCAGCTCCCTCTCCTCCTCTCTCAATCAGCTCATGAAAGAATGAATGACCTTTTCCTCCTTTTCCTCCTTTAACCTAACCCTAAGTGACTTTTGGGGAATCCCTAAATCCAATGGCTGAGATAGATTGAGATCTTGGGCTGAGATTAAATGCTCATTTAAATCTCACTTTTCATTTTTTAATTCACCCCACTTTAATAAAGACCCACTTAGTCTTTTATTTCCAAAGTCACTTTTTTCTTTCTAATTTTATATTGACTTTATTTAAAGTCACTTTAACTTTAGTAACTTTATCACTTAAAGTCACTTTAAAATTAGATTTGACTTTATAACTTTATAAAGTCACTTTAGAAACTTTATCACTTAAGTCACTTTTAAATTAGATTTAACTTTATAAAAATTTATAAAGTTACTTTAGGAGAAAAATTAAATTCTTTTGGACACTTTTCCCCAGGCCAAAGATCAAAGCCTTAGGGAACCACCTGTCCTCCGGTACCAAATTTCAACACTCCCTCTTACCGAGGAAGGTGTTCCTCACCACACCCATCTTGTCTCTGAAGTAGACATGCTTGCCCCGTGGTAAGGCTTTGGTAAGAATATTTGCAACCTGCTCATCAGTGGGAATATACTCAAGCTTCACAGCTCCTTTCTGAACATAGTCTCTGATGAAGTGATATTTGATCCCGATATGCTTTGACCTGTCATGAAATACCGGATTCTCCGTGAGTTTAATGCAACTCTGATTATCACAGTAAATCACTGAAGGTCTCAACGGCTGACCAAATAAGCCAAACAACATCTTGCGAAGCCAGATGGCCTCACAACTAGCTAGACTGGCTGCCATATACTCTGCTTCCGCTGAACTCAATGCTACTGACTGCTGCTTCCGGCTGAACCATGACACCACCGCCGAACCCAACCCAAAACAGCACCCTGAAGTGCTCTTCCTATCAGAAGCACAACCTGCCCAATCAGAATCAGTGTAACCTGCCAATCTCACTCCATCCCCCTGCCTATAGTCCAGACCATAATCCATCGTCCCCCGTAAGTATCGCAAAATGTGTGTTTCGTGTGTACCCACCTGAACTCCTCTCCTAGCTCACACACAACCGACTCCATCGTGTTGACCGCAAAATGTGAGATCCTGGGTCTAGTGTTGACCAAATACATCAAGGAACCAATCGTCTGTCTATACAATGTGGCAATCCTCGAATCCGAAGCATGAAGCTTCTTCCCAAGCAGATCACTTCCGTGTCGACATGGGTCTACAATCCTCCATGTGGAATCGCCAAGGATGTCCAATATATCGTCCCAGGAAGAAATGCCCCTCCTCCTGCCACACCTCCAAACCCAAAAGTAATGCATCAAGCCGATGTCCTTCATCTCAAACTCCGTCGCAAGATCTCTCTTGCAGTGCTCTATGAGTCTCTCTGCACCTGTAATGACTAAGTCATCCACATACAGCACCATAATGAGAGGCTCCTCACCTATCACAATGTAGTAAAGGTTCGGATCTGCCTCACTCTTTGTGAAACCCATCTCCTGCAAATATGTATCTATCCTGGAGTACCAAGCTCTGGGAGCTTGCTTCAGGCCATAAAGGGCCTTCTTCAGTCTGCACACACGGGACTCCTTCCCATGCACCTCAGCCCCGTGGTCGCTCAATGTACACCTCCTCCCCGTATGGAGCCATTGAGAAATGTGGTCTTCACATCCATCTAGTGGATCTTCCAACCCATCTCTACTGCTATCGATATGATGGAGCAAATCGAAGTATATCGAGCCACGGGAGCGAAGGTCGCCTCATAATCAACTTCCTCTACTTGGGAATAGTAAATAACCTCTAGCCACAAACCTTGCTTCGAATTTCTCAATGTTTCCATCTACAGCATGCTTTACCTTGTAAAGCCATCCGGAAGTAACCACGGATTTGCCCTCAGGCCTCGGCACCACCTCCCAAACATCATTCTTTATGATAGAAGAATACTCCTCCCGCATGGCCTCTCTCCAAACCTATTGGCTAGTTGCCTCCTCATAGCTAGAAGGCTCAGAGTCAATGATGTTGGCAACCATTTCCATATAGCTACAAAACCTATCAGGTGGTCTGCTCTCTCTGATCGGCCTCTTAGGCCCAGCAACAGATGTGGCCTCTCTCAAGGTATCCTGAAGCCACTTGGGCTTCCTCTTCCCCGAGTGCACTTCTCCCGGCCGAGTATCAAAACTCCTCTCCTCAACATCGAGCTCCGAACTCCTCGATCGTCCGTCCGGCGGCCCCACCGTCCGCACCCCAACCCGTAGATGCCGAGGTACGTGTGAACCGTCCATCGCGGGACTCCCGCGGAACTCCGCTCATGGACTGCTCTGCGTGCTGCCCATAGCTCCACCCCTCTGACTCTGTGAGCCACTCCCCACTGACGGACCCGACATCGTCATAGATGTACCTCCGGATCCTCCTGATCCCTGCCCACTGGATCCCTGCGACTGACTCAACTGCTGCTGAGGGTCTGGCTGATCCAGATACTCCAACTCCCGTGACCTCCTAAAGGCCCTGTCCTCCTCGAACTTCACATCCCGTCTGACAACAACCTTCCTCTGCGCAGAAATGTAAATCCGAAAGGCCTTGGAGGTCTCATTGTAGCCCACAAAGATACCCTTCTCTGCGGTGGGCTCTAGTTTGGTCCTCTTCTCCTTGGGTATGTAGGAGTATGTCATGCACCCAAAGATACGAAGATGACCAATATCAGGCTTCTTCCCAGAAAAAGCCTCCTCCGGAGTCATGTGCCCCAAGGCACGATGCGGACTCCTCTTCTGCAAGTAAACAGCTGTGTTGCAGGCCTCTGCCCACAAAAACAATGGCAACCCCTGATCATGTAACATGGCTTTGGCAGCCCCTCCGATGGATCTGTTCTTCCTCTCCGCAACCCCGTTCTGCTGGGGGTTGTAAGGAACAGTGAACTCCCTCCTAATGCCTGCCTCCGCACAATAGTCAACAAATTCTCCAAGGGTGTACTCTCCCCCATTGTCCGACCTCAGGGACTTGATCTTCCGACCTGTCTGTGTCTCCACAAGAGCTCTAAACTCCTGAAACCGCTTGAAGACCTCACTCTTGGTCTTCAAGAAATAAATCCAGGTCCTCCTGGAGTGATCATCAATGAATAACACATAGTACTCATATCCACTCAAGGAACATGAGACATCCGACCGCTCACATCGGAATGAATCAAATCAAGTATCCCAGTCGCTCTGCTGTCACTGCTGGGAAAAGGGGATTTGGCAAACTTGCCCATCGCACATCCTCTGCAAGTATCAAAGTGATCAGTACTGAACTCTGCCACACCTGTAGTGATCTCCCGCAAAGTCCTCAAGGCTCCATGATGCATGTGCCCCATCCTGCGGTGCCAAATCTCACACTGCTCAGAACTGCTAGCTCTGCTGTCGGTACTACTGCTCAATGCCAAAAGGGTCTGAAATGCAAACTTGTACACCTTTGCATGGCGTACACCTATCACTCTAGCTGAATCAGCTGGAGTGCCCCTGGGATACATCAACACCTGTCCTCCCCTGAATAGTATCTCATATCCTCCGTCCTCCAAAGCTGAGACGGATATGAGGTTCTTCCTCATCCCTGGCACATAAAGAACATCTGACACCTTCAAGGGAGGTTTGGACTCCCTCTGAAATGTCAATGTTCCCACACCGACTGCTCTAACAACTCCGTCATCACCGAGTACTACCTCTACATCAGTGCCACTCTCTGAAAGCTCTGAGAAGTACTCACGGACTCCTGTCATGTGACGTGAAGCCCCACTGTCCACATACCAGATACCCGAAGATGCTCCGCTAATCGAGGGAAATGCATGCTCCCTCTGAACCTCTATGGCAGATAATCCCGCACTAGAAGACTCACACGCAATGAACCCAAACTCCCGGTCAAAGCGATCTGCAAAGTCCTCAACCTCTGCTGAAGCTGCCATGCTCTGGTTCTTCCCCTTCTTCTTCTTCTTCTCCGGACACACAACTGCATAGTGTCCCATCTTCTGACAATTCCAACACTTCACTTTGGAATAGTCCTTCTGTGAGTTATCCCGTTTACCTTTACCTTTGCCTTTGCCCCCACCATTGCTTGTGGAAGCCTGCTTCTTCCCTTTGCCTTTCTTGCGTCCTGCCAACAGTGCTACATCCTCATCCTGCTCAACCGGCTTGGCTGCCCCAAGCTGACCTTTCCTGATCTCTGTCTGAATGCAATCATCCCAAAACCTCTCCCATGTGGGAAGGGTCTCACGTGCACAAACTCCATCAGCAAAGTTCATCCATGAACGGGGGAGGCCATTCACTGCAATCCGCACCAACTCCGTGGGTGGAATGGCCTCTCCAATCGCTGCCAACTCATCTCTCACATTAGTAATCTTAGTGAGATATCCAGCTGCACTATCATTGCCCATCTTAATGGTCTTCATCTTCTCCTTCAGGACCATCTTCCAGTTCTCATTGGTACTCTGGTAGAGATTGGACAATGCTGTCCACATCTCATGAGCATTTCTCTTCCCTCTCACATGAGGAATACAATGGTCTTTGATTCCATCTAGAATCAGCCTCTTACCCTTGTTGTTCTTTTTATTATATGCTGCCAACTGAGTAGCATCAGTAGGCACATTCACAGGGTTCTGTGTGGTATGTACCATAATGTCCCAGACTTCTGCCTCCTCAAAGATACTCTGCATTCTCTCCTTCCAAATGCCGTAGTTGGAATGCCCATCCAACCTATCCTCCACCCTCAGTCCCAATGACATCCTGCTGTCCTAAAACTGAAAAATAACACTGCTGTAGTAAAGGTAAAAATCTGCTGTTTGTGAAAAATCAGCTTGCTGGAATTTTCTGAGTGAAAAATCAGCAAGCTGTAATTTTCTTCCTTGCTGTCCCAAACTGCTCTTTCAGCACTCAACCTTTGATACCATGTAGAAAATTCAGTTTCCCACCCCGGTTTTCAGTTTTCTCCTTATTACTCCAAAAATAGTTAAATGCCCTTTCCCATAACCATACATTCAACAACTGGAAAAATAAATTTTGCTGAAAACACAAATTCTGGAAATTTTTCAGAATGCTGTAAATGCAGAAATAAAATAACAACAGTAACAAACAGTCATTCAACACATCATAACTCAGTATTTTTGGTCAAGGTGACCCTGGAAAAACCCCCTACAACTCTTGGGGAAAACCAGTCTGGAAGCTTCTCATTTATTTTTGATAAATGCTTTTACAGTGAGCAGTAATACACAGAAAATTACAGCAAACACAAAAATCACTTATCTTGACTTTCGTGCCACCCTCCACCTCGAAAAATGTGCCAAACAGCAAACAGAAATTTTTCAGAGAAATTACAGCGTTAAATGTTGTCTTAGCTGCCTCGAAAAGCGTGCCGGAAATGACCGTACGGACTGTACGGATTCCGTACGGATGGGACAGCAGCCCCCTTTCTCGATTTTCGTGCCCAGAAAAATCTGCCTTGAAAATCGTGCTCCTTGCTGCTGTTCCAGCTCTCGAAAACAGTGCTGCCCCTCTCTCGAAAACCGTGCAAATGCTGTACGGACTTTCTGCCTTGGTTAATGTGCCAATAAACTCTGCTGTACGGATTTTCCAGCCTTGGGAAGTGTGCTCTCTGGCTGTACGGACTTGCTGTGCTGCCTTGCTGCTCTCCCTCTGCTCAGAAATCACTCTTCAGCTCCCTCTCCTCCTCTCTCAATCTGCTCATGAAAGAATGAATGACCTTTTCCTCCTTTTCCTCCTTTAACCTAACCCTAAGTGACTTTTGGGAAATCCCTAAATCCAATCGCTGAGATAGATTGAGATCTAGGGCTGAGATTAAATGCTCATTTAAATCTCACTTTTCATTTTTTAATTCACCCCACTTTAATAAAGACTCACTTAGTCTTTTATTTCCAAAGTCACTTTTTCCTTTCTAATTTTATATTGACTTTATTTAAAGTCACTTTAACTTTAGTAACTTTATCACTTAAAGTCACTTTAAAATTAGATTTGACTTTATAACTTTATAAAGTCACTTTAGTAACTTTATCACTTAAGTCACTTTTAAATTAGATTTAACTTTATAAAATTTATAAAGTTACTTTAGGAGAAAAATTAAATTCTTTTGGACACTTTTCCCTAGGCCAAAGATCAAAGCCTTAGGGAACCACCTGTCCTCCGGTACCAAATTTCAACACTTCTTAGATATTTCACTCTTCTTTTTCTCCTCCTGCAACTGTAGATTGAACTTTTTGTTGATTTATGGTAGCATCGGATGTGCTCTAGCCTTGTAATTTTGTATATAGGCTAAGACACATGTATTCCATAAAACCCAGAAATGGTTTTGGAAAATTCCACTTAGAGATGATTTAATTAAATTAATTAATCGTTTTTTAATGTAATGGTTTCCTAAGTTTAAACTTGATGCCAGGGTACTGGGTTAAACAGATCCTAGCAAATAAAAAAAACTCATGTGCTTCCAATCCAAATTATGATTCTTTGTTAAAACCACATCATATTCAGTTCAAACAATACATATGAAGGAAAGAGAGCCATACAAATAAAATACTGATATAAAACATAAAAACCCTTCGGGGAAATATTACAATGGGCGGCCTCTTGGCTCTCGGCCCTTCAACCCATTTCTCACTCTCTCTGTATTCCTCACTTCCTCACTTCTCTCCGTGTCTTTTCACATTCTTCCAAGCTACATATTTATACATAAATATGAATTTATTCCACTCCATAATTTCCTCCACACAAATCTCAACTTAAAATCTAATTTAGATTTATCTTTTTTTGGACTCAACTAAGTCCCGTTTATGGAATTCCTCATCCCTAGATTATCTACCTAATTCAACTCCACTGATATTCTTAATTATTTAAGTAATATTTACAATAATCTTCACATTTATAATTTCTCTCCTAATTTATTAAAAATGAGCAAATTATTTATTAAAATAATTAAAATATCTCACCCCCTTAATTACACAATTGAATAATGAAAATTTAGCTTTGATGCTCCTGCATCAGACTCCCCATGTAGAGAAGTTTCCATAGACTCCTGTCTATGAGGTTCGTCGCTTCCTTGTAACAATGCGACAGCTACAAGTCCTGATGACTTGCTCCCTCCAGGATTCCAAACTCTGTTCTGCCACTGGTCCTTTGAAGTATCAACTCGATTTGGTAACTCATCACCCACTTTGTTGATCGGATTCCATCGGCTCCTCCAACACTTTCTTTTGTCAATTCCTCGGGGTAATACCTCTTTGTTGAATTCTTTCATCTCCAACTGAGCTGAATACTTCTTGCAATGAAGAATAATCAAGAACTCCTTCTTGATTACAACTATAGTCTTTGGTCACTTTTATAGCAACAACTTTCTCGTCCGGTGCTGTACCTGCATCCACCAACAAACTATTAGTTTTAAAAAGATAAGACCTTTTGGTCTCTTTTGATGCTTCAGGCATCAATCTCCCATCATCGACTTTCTGGACTTCAATAGATTCTGTTTCGAACTGCTAGCTGCTTCCATCTTCATCTTGTTGGATTAATATTGCCTCCTTTTTGTCTCCATGGACACAACTCCCTTGCTGTGCCTGATGCTCAACTTCTCTGACTTCGACATCATATTTGTTAATGTCGCTTTTTGTACATACACTTACATCATTATCTGAAAAGTTATAACATTCATTCAACTCTATAAACATTTCATCTCTATCATGTATAGTAACTGTAATTTCTTCTAGATCAGGTTCTGCAAGCTTTACTTCTCCATCAGATTCCTTAAGCCATCGTACCAAGAACTCGATTTCCCTATGAAATCTTTTCAGCACTTCGTCACAACCTTCATTCCCAACTTCATCTTTCTTCTGGCAATCTTCCTGAGTTGTCCTAGTTTCTATTCCATCACATTGTAAAATTCCGTCAGCAAATTCACCAAACAAATACATTTGTTTACCTCCTCGGAATATCTCTTTGGCATTGCTACTATGCTTCTGCTCCCTAACAGCTTCAACTTGCTGTCTTACCCCAAACAAGACTTCATTCATGATTTCTTCTTGCTGCAATAAATCAGTACCTTCCTTCTTTGAAAGGCATTCTCCACCAGACTTCTCCTCGAAAGTTTCCTTCATCTCTGTGACAGTTCCATCAGACTGTTCACCATCTTTCGCACATCTTGCAAACATACATAAACTGTAAGATTTAAAAATGCAAGGCTTCATAGCCTCATCTACTACTCTCGTCAACACATCTTCAGATTCTGCTGAACTATCCCAATAGTTCATGAGATCTTCCTCATTGATCTCTTCACCCAGAATTTCACCCTGTTCTGGGCCACAAATGGAAACATCCATTTTTAACTCGGCCTCTCTGAGTTCTTCACACCTCATCATCTGCTCGAGCTTCCTCAGCTCTTCCGTCAACTGTATGTTTACCTGCTTTTCCCTCTTTGCGTGTAGTCTCTACCACTTTACCTTCTTTCTCATGGTCCAACCATTTGTTTGGTCTTTCACATTTTCCTGCAACAATTCCATTAACAATTGAAGGTGAATTGTTATCTCAGCCTTCTCCCGCTCATAATCTTCATTTGTCAACTGCTCACATATGCCACTTACCTTGGCATTTTCCTTTTTCTTCCTTCTGTTGTGGTCTTCATCAGTTCTCTTGAAATCACTGACACCAATCATCTTCTCCTCCTTTGTAAACTTCATCTGTTCACGTGTGGATTTCATTCAATCCTTCACACTTGCCATTTATCAAAAATTGCAAGTTTTCCTCCTGCACTTGGCTTCTCTGTCTTGGAATTAATCTCTGGCAGTGGCAACCCTCTTGTTTCACTTTGCTGCAAACAACACTTTAGTAACTCATGTGTTACAATGACCAACTCTTTGGGTGTCTGGCTCTGCCGATCATGCACCCCATTACATTCAGACTTTTTACCTAGCTTACAACTCTTTGACTTCAGACTTACACCAATTCTTCATCTTGGATGAAAATACTCAATCTTAACTCAAACTATCCAAACTTTCATTTGACTCTAACATCTGTTTTGACTTCAAGCTTTGCCCCAATAATAATGATAGTGGATATTTTCACTTAATTCAAGTTTACAATTCTCCAACAAACATACACCCCTAATACATCTTTAGGATGTAAAATCTTCACTCTCTTTCATACTTCATTCTTATGACAAATAATTAGTTTGCCCTTATCATTTCACATGATACTGAAGTCTTTAGTCGAAATGCAATTCAGGTTTTTCAAGATTTATTTTAAGGTGAAAATAAATAAACCATTCAATCTTCAATGTTCAAAAAATACCTTCCTGAATTATCATACCTCATGCTCTTGTTAAGGTTATTAACAAACCTTCTCTTCGCAATCTCAATTTTTTGGTTTCCATTTTTCTGTGCTGTCTTTGTCACTGCGAATATTCGCACGCCCTTCATTCAATTTGCTCATCATTTTAGTGCAAACATTTTTCCTGCTCTTTCATGCACCACACACATCAATTCACATTTCTTCATCTGTGTATAGAGAACAAACTATTCATATTTCAACCTCTTCGATGTACAACCCGTACATCACCTTCATTCTGAATGAAACCTCTTAGATGTCTCCACATGATGGTAAAACAAAGATTTTACAACATCAAGCAATTATGTTTTCAATCACCAATCAAAAGAATTCTTCTTTTTTCAACTACAAGCTTTGGTCCAAAATGACTTAACCAAAACTGTGAAGGATCCACATTATGCATAATAAACCCTCTCACCTAAAAATGCATGTTTCTCTTTATATCAAGGTTTAATACCCTTTTGTTACTTGAGCCAAGTGAAATTTTTTCAATAAACCTTACCATAAACCTTTGGCATACCTCGACATTATATCTATAAATTCAGACTTCATAAATTAAAACCCAAACATTCACCATAGTTTAGGTTAAACTCATATCTCCACTTTATTTATAGCCCAGATCACATCACAATCCTTTACTGGATTTCATTCAACCCAAATTTTATGTTATAAAGTCAACATAACACTTTATGACTTACCAATCCATCAATCCAACGATTTCACGATCAATAGGCCACACACATCTCGAGGCTCTTCTTCCAATCTCCACCGTCGATTTTGGCTTTCATCTCATGCTCATCAGATATATCCTCTCCAACTTCTGAGAGACAGTAAATGATCCATCGCTTGAGATTGCCAATATACTAATCATTGTCATTGTATTTGGTGGTGACAATCACCTTCTCAACAACCAAATACGCAGAGTAGAACCCACACCAAACACGTAAATAACAAGTCTACAACCAATACCATCGGTCTTTCAGCATTTGTGACCAAAATGCAATTTCGACTTGTGGCACGCGCGGTTATGTATCACGGCCTGTTCTTGTGATGACCACACCACGCTTCCACTGTGTGCAGTGACACATTATCGCTGCTCTCACGAACTTCACACCACGGCTCCGCCTGCAGTGATGTGTCAAGCGTGCTACTTAACACGCTCTGTGGTATTACAACGACCATACTTCGCTCTGTGTGTTATATGTCACAGCGGCTCGAGACATTAGTCACATGCCATGCCATCGCATGTGTCAAGACTTTCACCAATCAACCTCACAATTGCTGCAAACTATAATTTCAACCATGGCTTGTTATCCCATGTGATATCTCCTCAAACGCATTAACATCTCCACTGCCAAATGCGCTAATTTCGTCTTGCAGACTCGCGATTTCCACAGTGACTGCGTTTACACATAGTTGCGGCCTTTACACTCGACAGCCATGCCACTCTTTCACCTACGCTGTTGCTTCACGCAGACTCCAAAAAACAAAAACCGCACACTGTCATGCTTAATTGCCTCCACGATTCCGCAGAGACTGGGTTGTATTAACTCAATTTATGCTGGTTGCACAACATATCTCCTTCATCACTCTGCAGACTTACCCCAACGTTTGCAGACTTCCTCCCACGCTTGCGGACTTAAATTTCAGGTTCACATTACTGTACATCTATGAACCATTGTTAATTTATGTAATAATAATATGATTCAACACAAACCGTGTTTGGAATCCATAAAAAAAATCATTCAACTGAGCGTTGAGCCAACGCTCATCTCACATAAATCCGACACGGAAGTCGTCAAGCCATTCACGACATTTACCATTGCTCTTCCACCCAACGATGGCCAAGATGAAGCATCCAACCCGTGGCATAATCTGCTATTACAGGTTTGTTCTTGGAGGTGTGAGTTGCCCACACCGCGGCTCCCACGTATTAATGCGTGTAGCACGAATTTTTGATCATGTGCCGTTATTGTGATGCCTCTTCAGCCAATGCGTTAAGGCCTCACCGTAGTGTGGCTTTGCCTTTGCCACAGGCTTCCGATCCGTGCTTTGCCAAAGCTGCGATGGCTCCTTGCTGCCATGTCGACGCTCCCCACACATTCACGCTGTCGACAGCACTCAACCGTTGGTATTCGTGCTCCAATACGTCCACCCTCCTGCATTCACACGCTCCAACGAATAGCCATATACAAGATTGTAACTAATTCAGATATCAGAGTCATGATCCACAACGCATATATTTGAGGAAAAATTTATAATGCATAACGCATAGATCTTAGACAAGATCAACAACACATAGATTAGAGGAAGGATTTAATGCGCATGCTTCCACTGAATTTGTGGTGCGTCGATTCAATCGATGCATAAAAACAAAACAAAATCGCAGTAGTAATAGATTTACTTTCTCGTCCCTCTTGAAAGATTCAGGATCAAGACCACATTTTGCTCCGATACCAAATGATGCCAGGGTACTGGGTTAAACAGATCCTAGCATATAAAAAAAACTCATGTGCTTCCAATCCAAATTATGATTCTTTGTTAAAACCACATCATATTCAGTTCAAACAATACATATGAAGGAAAGAGAGCCATACAAATAAAATACTGATGTAAAACATAGAAACCCTTCGGCCAAATATTACAATGGGCGACCTTTTGGCTCTCGGCCCTTCAACCCATTTCTCACTCTCTCTGTATTCCTCACTTCCTCATTTCTCTTCGTGTCTTTTCACATTCTCCCAAGCTACATATTTATACATAAATATGAATTTATTCCACTCCATAATTTCCTCCACACAAATCTCAACTTAAAATCTAATTTAGATTTATCTTTTTTTGGACTCAACTAAGTCCCGTTTATGGAATTCCTCATCCCTAGATTATCTACCTAATTCAACTCCACTCACATCCCTAATTATTTAAGGAATATTTACAATAATCCTCACATTTATAATTTCTCTCCTAATTTATTAAAAATGAGCAAATTATTTAATAAAATAATTAAAATATCTCACCCCCTTAATTACACAATTAAATAATGAAAATTTAGCTTTGATGCTTCTGCATCAAAACTTAGGGAAACTAATTAATTAAAGGGTATTAATTAAATCAAGTGTGAATCTTCTAGATAAAGTCATGGATCGCCTCCAAGTTAATCTTAGCCCTTGATTATGTTTTAATCTTGGCCGTTGAAGAGTCCATGGAAGATTACAAGGAGGGTGAGGGGCCTATGGAAAACACACTTGACACTTGAGCCATTGAGCATTTTCGAATTTGTGTGAGAAGACACAGCTTTTGATCAAGAACAAATCACTAGGGCTGGGTTTGCTAAGTGATTTGATTCAGTGGTCAGATCCGGAGAGGGGCAGAAACATAGATTGGTCAGGAGGGCCAAGAATACATTTCAGAGAGAGGAAGCATCAATGCAGGAGAGAGACAACGCAATTTCTGGCTAGGATGACGTAGTTATTGTAGAGAATCACGTAGAGACAACGCAGTGTCTCTTGGAGTTAGTTCGGAGAAAGATAGAGGCTAGGGTTCTGAGCCATGAGGGCCAAGATCCAACTTCAGATTAGCCAGATCAGCTACAGGAAGGGGTGACGCAGTCCCTCTAGCTTGCCTACGCAAGCTTACGCAGATCCAGCGTAAGCAATCACACAGAGGCAGTGACGGCTTCATCAGCGCTGTTTTTGATCAGCCGGAGACTTGCTGAGTGAGGTATATCTCACAGTCATTTGGGCTGTCTAAATTTCTCTAAAGGGTTTGTCGGATGTTGGCACCCTAGTTGCATTCAAGATTCTGCTGCTTAATAATACAAACCCTCAGATCTGCTGCATCGGTTTTCCCAAGTTGGGTTTTTTCGGGGGACTTAGTACAAAAATAACTGTGTCAATGTGGTTGTTTTTGAATGAGTTTTGTTCGTATTGTTTCAGCACTTAGATTTATTCCGCTGTATTATTTGTGTAGACTGCTTTAGTAATTACTTCGGTATTTCAATGTAATGAAATAATTATCAAATAATAGGAGAAGTAATTCAGATTTGTTGCAGTAGGAATCCAGATCTAGGATTTTTCACTCTTTCTTGTCTTGTGCTCCAAATGAGGTTGAGTTGTTGCCTTTATATAGTGGTTTATGTCTCTCTTTTAGGTCAACTTGTCTTCTTTGAGGCCAACATGGTGGAGGAGGTCTATTTGACTCAATTTTCATCAAAAATATTTTTTCTTTCTTGATGTAAAAAGCCCAAGAAGGGTCTAATAAATTATGACAAGGACAAGGATTCTTGTCATAAACCTAGAAGTCTACCATGGAGGCTTAGACCTAAAAATAAAATAATAAAGCATGAAACTCATGCTAATAAAATAATTTTCTTTTATAATAAAATTTCTCTTTCTTTCTTTTGACAAATAAATTACATCATGACTCAAATACAATTATGAAGATCGACACTAATTACATTCTTCAACAATCAAGCATGTTCTTCATGCTTCTAGGGTTTGTCAAGTCAAAAGAATATTTTTCTTGAGTCAAGAGAGTCCTTGTCAATTGTATAAGACCCTATTGGGCTAGTTGCAACATGTAAAAGATATTATTTTGAGTCTAGAAATTCCATATAAGTCTCCTAGCACAAGTCAGCCCTGCTGGTGACAAGTTGGCCAAGAAGAGGCTTTTCAACATCATAAAGAAGGTATATATAGAAACTACTTCGACCTCATTTGATGCACTCACTCATCAAGTTCAATTTGCAATAGAAGAAGGACGAAGGAAGAGTGAAAAGACAAAGAAACAAGGAGAAAAACAAAGCAAAGGAAGGAGACCTTACTTTCGACCTATCTCTCTCACGCGTGCAAAAAAGGTAGGGTTTCTGCTGTTGTTAAAGAGGCCAAAATTTTTGAAGTAGTTGCAGGTCTAGAATTTTGCAGTTGGAGGTTGAGATCCGAGTTTGGAGCAGGTTTGATGAGGTCTGGATTTTTCTGACAAGGGTTGATTTTTGTCTAGAAGGGTGGGTTTTGTTGGAGGGTTGGCTTGGTGCTTGGAAGACTTGGTTTAGGGTCTTGGTTTTCTCATTTGAAGCAAATTCTATAAGAAGAGAAGCGATTCTTTCTGGGTTTTCCCTTTGGAGGGGTTTGGCCCTAGCTTGGAGCCTAATTCTTGTTGTCCATTGTCTTTATTGTTTTTTCTCTTGATAATTGTTGGATGAAAAGATCTAATAAAGAAACATAAGAAGATAACTAAATTTCACAAGCAATTATTAAGGTTAAAGGAGAATTGGTTCAAGTAGTTGCCCTAGTAGATTCTCCAACATGGGATCAGAGCTAAATTGGATGAAGTGTCGAAACGTTTTAGAGTTTCTGAAACGGGTACATTTAGAAACGTCACCTCCCAAAATGGAAACGTCGGTTGAAACGTTGGTTGAAACGTCATATATGTTTATATATATAAAAATTTATAAATAAGTAAATAACACATTATCTTGCAAGAAAAAAGGGAACAAGACCCATAGATGACAATCTAGAAGGAAAACCAAGTCTATATTCACTCTCATAAATGATTACATGATGGTCGAGTTCCGGTCAAGTTTCGGTCGAGTTTCGAAGTTTCAGTTACGGGCACGTCCCAAAACATCGGGTTCTTAGAAGTTTCGTGCAACATAGGATCAGAGCTAAGGTGAAGAAGAAGGCAACTTGGAGATCATCTTGTTGACATAAAAAGGGATTGCTTGTTAAGGGGAATCATTTGCAAAAGGACACAAGAAATGAAGAAGGAATGAAGAAGAAGAATTATTGACTTAGAAAGAAGATTACTACATGAAACTCTTAGTGAAGGAAGAAGATTACAAGCTCTCGTTGAAGGCTCTCTAGTACATTTCATCATTTTGAAGGAAAGGCTACTACTCTCTCTTGAGAGGTCATCAATTTGAAGGCTCGTCGAAAGACATATTTAAAGGAAGCATCAAAGAATCTTGGGATCACCATCCACTCTTTGAAGCTATTGAAGACACCATTGTTGAAGACTTCCTAGAAGACATCATTCTAGGGTATTGTTGAAGTATCTTTGAGGGTCTTGAAAGCATCAAGATAGTTGGAGACATCATCAAGGACACTCGTTTGACAAGTACCATTTTGTGCTCCATGTCTCAATCTACAGAACATATGGCTACATTTTGAAAGGAAAGGAACAAGCTCGTTGGGTCAGCAAACTTCCTAGCATGGTAGAAAGAGGATTGATTTGATACTCACAGAAAATGAGGTCATGGAGTATGTTCTTGGTGAAGTTTCTCAACCAGACAAAGAGAAGACTCAAGAGTTAGAAAATACAAGAAGGGAGAAACAAGAGTACAAAGAAATCTTGTGACAGGGTTCAGGGAGAAATCTTGTGACAAGGTTCAGGCCATCAATCTTACACATCACCTTGTTCCCTTTGTTGTTGATTTGAAGACATACAAAGCTATGTATGATAAGTTGGTGAAACTGTACTCTATAAGTACATTAGGCCAGAAGATATCCTTGACGAATCAACTATATTGAATACAGAAGTCAAAGGATGAAGAGATGGCCACTTAACTTATGAAGGTATCACAAATAAGATACCAGTTGCAAGGGCTTGGACTAGTTGTTTTCGATTCATAAATGACTACTTGTGTATTGAATGCTTTGCCACCAGATTGGAGTAGTTTTGCAACTAGTGTTTGTTGAGAAATCTAGGGGCAACTAGATTAGGTGATTTCTCTTACTTTGATAACTGCTTGTGATGTATTTTTCCTTAACTTGATTAGCTTCTTCTTACACTTGATTATTAGTAGTGTTCTTTATCATCAAACAACTACCAAACAATAAAATCAATGAGACAATAGGACACAAGATTTAGGCACCCATTTAGGGCCAAAACCTCTCCAAGTGAGAAGAAAACCCACAAGAATTCTTTTCTTCTTATAGAACTTCAATTGACGAATTCCAAGACCTATGACCCTTGAGCAAGACCCTCCAAGTCCAAGTCAAACCTTGATTCCAACAACTTCTGCAATTTCGACTTGCCCAACAGATCCTTTTGGAGCTTTGACCTACCCAAAAAATTCTTCTGTGACTTGGATCCGCCCAACAAATCCTTCTGCAACTTTGACCTGCCCAACACATTCTTCTGCAACTTCGACCTGCCCAATACATTCTTCTGTACAACAAATTCTCCTGCCCAACAAATGTAGAAACCCTAACAAGAGAGAGAGAGAGGGAGAGGCCCAAAAACTTCGATCTAGTTCTTCTTCTCCTTTTTCGTCCTTCTCTAGCTTCTATCTTGAGTAGTTCAAACTTGCTTGAGTGAGAGTGCAAAAGAGGCTGAGTTCCTTCTTATTTATAGGCTTGTGAGGGGTACGAATTGCTCTCTTTAGGCCGACTTGAACTTTGTGCCATGATGAGGTCTTGGAAGGTCTTTTGACTTGATTATGACTCAATAAATCTTTCTTTACAATATGTAACATGCCCAAATGGTTCATTCATACATGACAATGACTCAATGACTTTATAACAAACCTAGAAGCACTCAATGGGTGCTTTGACCTATAAATAAATTCTCTTGAGCATGAAACCCATGCCTCAAGACTTACAATAATAAATTTATTCTCTTTTTATTAAATACATAAAATCATAATTACATCTGAAATTATGAAGACCAAACCTAGTTACGTATTTCAACACTCCCTCTTACCTAGGGAGGTGTTCATAATCCATACAAGCTACTTGGACATTCTCAATCTGAAGAATTCTCATAAGAAGTGTCGGATTGGTAGCCCATCTATATAGCAACATCATATCATCCAACATTGTCACATAGCAAGGCATTGACTAACAACTCTATCTCTCCACAAGATCAGAGCACAATGTTGGGGAGACCAATGATTTATAGACACCTTCATCATTGTCTCTCCAGGAGCATACCCCACCCGGGTGTTCATAGGGTTATGTCCTTCCAGGATTATTCTTATCTTGGATTCCCAGTCCTCAAAGAATATTGGTCCTCTATGACTACTCTTTTCTTGGATGCCCTACCACATCCTCAAAGAGTATCGGATGCCAGATGCTTACCCAATCCTCCATTCTTTCTTCCCAAGTGAATACAAGAATGATGTGTCTATCTCTCCCTCTCAACTAGGGAGGATATACCCATTCCTATAAAGGAATGTTCTCAATCTCCCTCTTATCCAAGGACTTTTCCAGGCTCACAGGGACTTGCTTCCAAGATCCCTTTTAACTAGAGACTTGTTTCCAGCAACAACTTTTATTCATTGGTGGAGATCGTGGGACATTCCACTGCTTGTAGCGCTCCTCCATTCGGTGTCATGAATTTTATCTTTAATATTATGGAGCCATCATCTTTGTAGGGCATTGGCCATCCATCACTTTCCTCAAGTTAGTCATGTCATCCTTTTATCTGAAAGTGATTTTCTAGTCCACATCTACCTTTCCTTCATACAACTACCTTTTCTTCCTTCATTAGGCCTTTGAGGACTTCATGTTTCCTTTAGGATCTTCCATCCCACCACGTGAGTGCTAGTTGTAGACGACATCCACAACTCTTTTATTGGTAGCCCTGCATTAACCCATCCAGATGTTATTCAAAAACCAAAAATGAATATCAAATCAAAATTACCTTTTGTGACGGCCCTTCATCATGACACCCGTTTGCTTGCAATATTCACATCTCACACATATATTTGACACATCTCCAAGATATTCAATGTCAAGGGTCTCCTTTTCCAGACTTCATCAGGGTCTTCACATCTTTCCCATGGAGATATCATAGTCAAATATTGGATGTTGATTGCCTTCTCCATAGTTGCATCTTTCATGATCTCTTCCTTTCTTTATTCACACATTGCTTCTCAGGAACTTCCAATCATAGTTTCTTCATTTTTATCAACCACCTCATATTCCATATGAGTGTTGAGAAATCTAGTGCAAAGCAATTAGGTCATTTCTCTTCTAATGAATGCTTTTAACTTCTTTAGATTAGGATCTTCTCTTTGCTTAGATTATTATAGTGTTCTTCTTCAGCAAACAACTACCAATGCATAAACAATAAAGAGACGAGACACAAACTGTAGGCGAGCAGCTAGGGCCAAAACCTCTCCAACTTGAGAGGAAAACCCAAATGAATTCTTCTTCTTATGGAGACTTCAATTGACGAATACCGAGATCATGACCTAGACCCTTAACACAACAATTTCTCCAAGCCCAAGTCACAAGACCCTTCTTCACAACTTCTCCTTCTTGCCCAAGTCAACAGAAGTCAAACTACCTTCTTCAACTGCTAATCTTGGCTATTCTGGTGTTTCGGCCCTCCTCCACAGATCTGCAACTTTCGGTTGCCTGAAATCTCTGCACAATCACACGTGTGGGCTGGAATATGGACTTTTATGAAGTGGTCCTCCTTTGCTTGGCTTGAGAGCTTCTCCTTGTAACTTCGGCTAGCAAGATCGAAGGTTTGGTGACCTTTTACTTGGCTTCTATAAGGGTTTGTGTAACCCTACTGCAGAAACCCTAGTTTTTGTCGCACGTGTGAGGAAGATAACCCAAAAACAGTCTCAAATTACTTCTCTCTCCTTCTCTTCCTTCTTGATGGTTATGTGGCTGCTCTCCTTGTGATTCTCGTGCCTTTCTCTTATTTCAAATGCTTGACCGAATGACCTTCAAGTGATGTTGAGTTGCCTTATATATAGTGGATTTTCCATGAGATATAGGCTGACTTGACCTTGTGCCTAGGTCGACATATCTAGATAGAATCATCTTTATTCCTTTTTGTAGGCCGACTTCAAGGAGTGCTTGTGACATGGTCTTGGAGGGTTAATGACTGAAATAAAATTACTTTTTACAATGTGTAACAGCCCAAATGGGTCTTTCATTTTGACTGACTCAATAGACTTTATGACTTGATGACCAGACCTAAGGGCTCACAATGGGAGCCTTTACTATTAAAATAAAATTCCTTGATCATGAAACCCATGATTCAAGCATTACAAAAACAATTTTATTTTCTTCTTAACATCAATTACATAAAAACACAATTACACATGTCATTATGAAGGCTAAACCTAGTTACACTTTTCAACAATGAGGAATTATTATGTTGATTTCTTCTAGTCAATATGTGAACCATGCCTTTATGCATCCTTCCAAAGGAGGAGATCCCTTTCTCTTGATCATGCTCATGAGATGGAGCATTTATCCATGCTATCTGCAACTATATGACATGACTAAATTTTATCAATACAAGCATACATACCTCATCTCTTCCTTTTGGTTATCTAGACTTCCTTTAGCAGCTTCCTTGATTGAAAGAACTTCAATTACCTTGACCTACTTCACTTCTTTTGATATCATACCATTATTTCATGAATTCCATAAAAGGTGAAATTCTTGGTGAGACATTTGCTTCTTACAGTAAGTGAACCTTTCGATGAAGATTCCAACGAAGGATCTTGATCATCCTCATCTTGCAAATGCTCCCTTTTGAATGATGTATGATGAGCTCTATACTAGATGGATTTTTTTTTCCCATAAGTGCTATTTACCAAGACTACATCCTTCTATAGGTGACAACCATAGACTTCTATTTCAGCTATCTTTCATGCTTCTTTATGATGATGTATGCTTCTATGATGCCATCTCCTAAGGCGATGCATCTTGTCATACTTGTAATTGTTGGAAATATTGTCATTGATGGCAAAGGAGCACAAAGGAGTAGCACCAGAACCAGCAATAAGACAAAGAAGCGGAGGTAGCATAACCTGAATAACCTGAGGAACAAGCTCAGGAGAGATTCGCAGAAGCAACAAAGCAGCAGAGGCAGCGAATGCAACAGAGAAGCAACAAAGGCAGCAAAGGCAACAAAGAAGCAACAAAGGCAGCAAAGAAGCAGCAAAGGCGTGTAGCAAGTGTAAGAATCCCAGTTCAGAGTGAATAACGAATAGAAGGAGAGATCAGTGCATTTAGAAACTGAATAAAGCTCAGGAAGGATAGCGGAGATGTAGAGGAGCGACGACAACTGAAAGAAGGAAAATTGACTAAGGCAGAGAACTCTTAGAAGAATTCCAAGGGAGGCGATCGGACGACAAAGATCGAATCGTAGAATCAAAGTATTAAGAATTAACGACAGAGATCAGAGCGGGCGGAAGAGATGAATAAGAGCCGCGTGAAGGATGAGCAGACGGTCAGGATTAGATCGCAGAAGTGAAGACGAGAGATGAACGACGAAGATCGAATCGCACCAGGAGAGATTTCACAAATCACAACTTTTAAGAGTTTAGTGTTAAGGCGTCGCATGGTAAGTTAAGTTGGTTGCGATGTGAAGTGAAGGAGCCACGTGTCAGCACTGCGCACGAGTGCACATCGCAAATCTTAGAGGATATTGTTAAGAGTTCGCACGGTATGGTAAATTGTATGCGATGCGATGAGAGAAGAGCCACGTGTCAACATCGCGCACGAGTGCACATCGCAAATCTTAGAGGATATTGTTAAGAGTTCGCATGGTATGGTAAATTGTATGCGATGCGATGAGGGAAGAGCCACGTGTCAGCTCTGCGCACTAGCGCACATCGCAGATTATATGAGTTAGTGATATCCATGAGAGTTAAACTTGCAGGCAAGCAAAGTGCAATGTACTGTGATTGGTGTAAAGTGTTGTGGGACCCTTCAGTAAAGAAGTTCCGCCGGTATGTAATTACTTTGGGTTTTATGTTTAATTGGGCTTAAAGTAACAGTTTCTGATTCCGCTGCGTATTCTGATATTTGTGCAAATTGTTAAAATTTGCGGGCAAGTGCAGTGCAACGTATTGTGATTGGTCAAGTGCTGTGGGACTCGATAACCCCTGTTCCGCGTTTCTGTTATATAAAATATGCGCTGTTTGATCGCTAATGTATGTATGTGGAATAAACTAAGATATTGTAATCCGCCGGGTTAAAAGGGAGTTTATGTGGGCCATACCCCACAGGTCACAAAGGAAAGACCTGAACGCATGACAAAGGACCAGGAGCCCGTGCAGAACAATGTTGTGGTAGTTAGTCAATCGAAAAGGCTGAACGCAGAAGAAAAGATGTCGGTAATAAAAAGAAAAGACTGAACACAACAAAGGAAGGCTCGGGTAAGAAAAAGGCCCCGGAGCTCGTGTAGAACACTGCAACAGCATGGGTCGAGTCGGGCAAAAAGGGCAGTTATGCAGGACAGTTGAAATATAACTGCAGAAACAGAAAAGACAAACGCACAACAAAGCTAAGAAGTTGAAAGGGCTGAATTGGAATATTATTGTAACTGTAAATGTATTAATTATTTTTTATATTGTTTGTGATGCACAAGCAAGTCTCCGTAGGCAAAGCAAAACTCCAATTTCATACTGAAATGAGTATATAGTGTTGTAATATCCTGAATACGCAGAGTGAGGAAATGAGAGGGTGGAAGGCAAAGAGTCATATCTGTTCATTTCATATTCCATTATGGAATGCAAACAGCCATGAAGTAATCTCTATAAATGATGTTATTGTAATGTGCATAAAGAGTTAGAGAGTGGAAGAATAAGGAGCATATAGAGAAGCTGTGCAGATCCAGAGCTAATATAAAGCAAATTTGAACGCTGGAAGGATAGCAGTGAAGGAGTAAAACAGAGCTGATATCTAGGTAAATCAACATATGATTTTATTGTAGTGTGAGGAAGTTGGTGCTTCCATATCAAGTGGTAACTTGATAGACGTCCAGTTGTCACTGGTTGAGGTAGGAGCCTCCTGTGGGTTATAGCCTGCTGAAAATAGATGGGAGTTGGAGCTTCCTTGTAAGTTGTATCTTGCAGAATTTGAGGTAGTAGCCTCCTGTAGGTTGGAGCCTACGGAAAATTAGTGGTGAGAGGGAGTTGGAGCTTACCTTTGCATCACAACAATAATAAGATGTGGTTTTCTCCCTATTGGGTTTCCACTTATATCTGTTGTCTATATGCCTGATGATTTTGTGTTAATGTTCTGTATTTAATCTACTTAATACTTGCTACTCACATATTAAGATTGCTGTTTCATTATACATTAAGTTGATTATGAAATGAAGGTGTAAATAAGTTCAAAAGAAAGTTTAAAAGTACATAAATGTATTAAACTGATCACCCCCCTCTCAGTTTAACTAAGGGTTCAACAATTGGTATCAGAGCCAGTTCCTTCTGTATCACTTTAACAACTGGAAGGAGATCCTAGGTCCCCAAGAATGGCTAGCCTAGAAGGATGCTCAACAAATAAAGCCGCATTGTTTACTGGCACAAACTATGCTTTCTGGAAAATAAGAATGGGGACATACATAATGTCTCTAGGAATAGAAGTTTGGGTTGCTGTGGAAGAAGGATATGCTCCAAAGGATACTGACACAGAAAAAGATGCCAAACAAAATTTCATAGCCAATGCAAAAGCCATGAATGCACTTTTGAGCGGTCTGTGTGAGTCAGAATTTATCAAAGTAATGCATAGTGTGACGGCCAAAGAAATCTGGGATACATTAGAAAGTATCCATGAGGGAGATAAAAAGGTGAAGATGGCCAAACTGCAAGCCTATAGAGCTCAGTTTGAAAATGTAAAAATGAATGAAGATGAAGATGTAGCTAGTTTCTTCTTAAAGGTTGTGGAAGTTGTGAATAACATGAAAGCTTTAGGAGAAACCATTAAGGAATGTGTAATTGTACAAAAGATATTGAGATCTTTACCATCCAGGTTTAACCCTAAGGTTTCTGCGATAGAAGAAACAACAAACTGGGAAACATTGACCATGAACCAATTGCTTGGAAACTTGACGACCTATGAGATGAGACTTCCAAAAGGGAAGTCAAATGTGAGGGAGGCAACCTTTAAGGCTGATAAGTGTAGAGAAGAGAAGGAAGGTACATGCTCCTGCTCTGATGAAGAAGATGCCAAATTTGTCAGAAGATTGGAGAAAGGCACAGGTAAGTATAAAGGTAAGCTTCCATTTAAGTGCTTTAATTGTGGAAGAGTGGGGCACTATGCTTCTAAATGTCCTCATAAGAAAATGGAGAATCAATCAAGAGGGAAAGAGAAAACCAATTTCAGCAACAGGCCGAAAGGGAACAGATTTAATCGAAGATCATTCTATGTTCAACAAGACAACAATGCAACTGAGAGCTCAGATGAATCCCCCAATGAAGAAGGAACATTAGAATTCATTTTGATGGCCAAGGAAGAGCTTGAGGAAAATCTCCAGGAATTTGAAGAAGGTGAGGTAGATCTTGAGGGGGAGCTAATTAGTGCCCTGGAGGAAATAAGTAGACTTAAACTTAAGAGTAAGAAATAGAAAGAGATTCTTCTAAAATATGCAAAGACAGAACCAGATTCAGAAGATCTTATTAAATTGAAGATTGAACTAGAAGAATCAAGGAAAATATAGGATATTCTGAAAAGAGAAATAAAGGAGAAAAATAAGGAGCGAGAAAAGCTGGAAGAGTAAGTGGTAAGCCTGAGGAAGAAATTAGAAAAGGTCCAAATTGAATTAACTATGAATATTTCTCAAATGAAAAGCTTTGGTCATTTGGACAAAATTCTTACTGCTCAAAGATCTCCTCATATAAAGGCTGGGATAGGATATGAAGGTGAAACCAACAAATCTAAGGTAGAAGATAACAAGAATATCATTTTTGTAAAAGCTGTAAAGGATAATGAAGCAGCAAAAAGGGAATCCATAGAATTAGAATCCAACAAGACCATGATATATAACGAAACTATTAGAAACAAGCAACAACCTCAAGTGACAAAGAAAGAAACGAAGAAATAGTCAACTGCAAAAGACTCATGTGCTCCTAAGGATGAATTGAACAAATTCAAAAGATGTCAAAGGAGGTTCCTTCCTCCTATGAGAAGTATCACTTGCTTCGCCTGCCACAAACCTAGACATATTGTGGCATACTGTAAGATAAAGCAAATCCAGTCCAACCAACAAAAGATGCAACAAACGAAAAGATTACCTCAAACAACTCTCTCTGCTAGAGATAGATACTACTTCCATGGGTATTGTTTTTATTGTAAAGGGTTCGGTCATAAAGCCATGGAGTGCAGAACGCATATACATAGACTGGTGTGTGGAAACTCAAGGGGAATTAAGAACAATGGTGGATTCACTCGTATACATAATCCATTTAGAAATACAATCAAATGTTTTTGCTGCCATAAAATTGGGCACAAGTCTCACGAATGTCCTTTCAAACACTGTGGTCCATCTCCTCAAGAAATTTACCAAACAAACAACTGCATGTAATGGAAAAAGAAGCTAAATAAGTGTGATCTGGTTCTAATAGCTCAAGATCAGAAAAGCAATTGGTATGTGGATAGTGGGTTTTCAAAACATATGACTGGAGACCGAAGCAAGTTTATAACTTTTGATGAAAAGAAACCTGGAAATGTAACATTCGACAATGATAGAGCAGGGAAAATCAAGGGAAAAGGCTCAGTTAGCCTGAATAATGGAAGAGGAGAGGCTAAGGATGTACTATTTGTGGATGGTCTGAAAGCAAATCTGCTAAATGTCAGTCAAATGTGTGATAAAGGCTGTGAGGTCCTTTTCAAGGCCCAAGATTGTGAAGTAAGGTCTATCACCACAAGAAAGACCTTGATCAAAGGTGTTCGAACAAAGAGTAATGTCTATATAGTAGAAGAAGAGAATGAAGCATGCCACATCAGCAAACTTGATGAATCTTGGCTATGGCATAGAAGATTGGGACATCTAAACTTTGACCACATCATCAAACTGAGCAAGAAGAAAGCTGTCAGAGATTTTCCTGCAATAAAGAAGCCTTCAAATACCATATGTAAGTCCTGCCAACTAGGCAAACAAACTCGCACATCATTCAAAGCTAAAGGCCAACTATCTACAAGTAATCCTCTTCAGCTTGTACACATGGATCTGTGCGGGCCTTTGTAATATCCTGTTTCGGGGATATCTCTAAAACACGGCAAACTCCAACCAGAGATAGACTGGGAGGGCATTTACCGGATATACTGCCTCTGGAAAGAGGACGAGATCCGGAGGCTACCTGGCCCTTTCCAGACTCTATCTAAGAGTGAAAGATAAACACACCAAGTGGTATAGAACTAGAATGCTCAAGAATATATAAGAATAACAATGCAGCAGACATATAATAACATAGAAAAAATATACGGCAACTCATCCAGAAATATAGAGAGGAAATGCTAAGCCATTTTATTAAACTGAGAAATACAATGAAGTACAATAGGTGATCAGAGTGATGGCACCTAAACTTGCTCAAGGCAAGTGAAGAAATACTCTTAGAATATACAGGAAATGGCTGCTCTCTGAACTGCGTCCCAGCTGTTGAAAAACTGTCGTGTAGCTGCTACTGCTGGAATGGACTGAAGTCTAGGGGCTGATCCCCTTGCTGGAATGAGCTGAAAATCTGCAATCCTCCTCTACTCACCAATTCCGACAAAAGCCAGAAACCATATAAAAAATGGCCGACCCCGGAAAACCTCCAGAAAACACCCCCTCGAGGAATTACGTTGGCCTCCAAGGCTCTGCGCAGAGGCTAAATGGAAATGACTGAAACACCACCTCAAACTCCCCCAAAATCCTCCCACAGGCAAAGGCTGATCCTCTGCTCAAAATCTCAGCTCAATCTCTTGCAGAAATCCCGATCCGGAGCACCTCCAAGATGGACTGCGTCCTCTCTCCCAGTGACTGCACAGTCTCTATGAAAGCCAGCTCCGCAACAAACCCAAACACCAAAACCTCTCACAAAATGCTGAAGAAATAACCTTGCCCGAGCAGGCACTCGAAGTCCCCCGGGGCTAAGGGCGAGATCTTCGACCGGAGACACTCAATGCACTAAACAGTGCTGCAGACAGGCTAAACAGCCAACGTGCTCAAGAAGACAAAACGTCTAGCTCAATATCATCAACAACAGAATGAATGAAATGAGAAGGCTCCTCCATATTTTATAACGTTGGTTTCCCTCCAAAACCCCAACGTAGCCTCTCTCTCCTCCACGTGCTTATCCTCATCTGCGCAGAAGCTTCTAGAGTGTACGTGGGCCCCCTTCTCTACGTGGTGCTTGGCCCCCTTGGTTCACCCCTTAAGTCACAATGTTGTGCTACTAGGAGGGTGTTTTATTCCACTTAAGTGAGTTAGACCCTCTCCACTCACTTTTTATTTATTTATAAACTATAGACGGCAAAACTGAACAAAATCGAATATTCCAATTAGCTGTCGCTAATTAGGAATATTACAGTCTCCCCCGGCAAAATGTTGCTTGTCCTCAAGCAACTGAAGTGATGGATGCTGCAAAATCTTCTCTCTCCCGAGTGGCATCCTCATCCGGCAAATTCTTCCACCTCACCAAGAATTCCCGGATCATCCTGCTCCGTAGCTGCCTCTCCCTAGTATCAATAATAGCCTCTGGCTGCAACACCAAATGCCCCTCATCATCCGTGGGTGGTAGCTCTTCTGTCACTGTCACTTGCTGCCCCAGCGCCTTCTTCAGGGATGATACAGGAAAAACGTTGTGGATCTTGCTGCCTTGGGGCAGCTCCAACTCATATGCAACCTGCGCAATCTTGTGTATCACCCTGTATGGCCCGTAAAAGCGAGGCTTGAGCTTCTCAGCTCCCTTCTGCTTCAACGACGAATGTCGGTATCGCTGTAATCGTAGGTAGACCAAGTCCCCTACCTCAAACTGTCTCTCCACCCGGCCTCTGTCGGCATATAGCTTCTGCTGGTTTTGTGCTGTAGCCATATTGTCCTTGAGAGCTCGGAGAATGTCCTGACTCTCTTGGATCCAAATCTTGGCTCTAGGAGCCTTGCTAGCATCGAACATCACATCAGCAAAAGATAAGGAATGATACCCATACAAAGCATAAAATGGCGACATACCAATGGACATGTGATGTGTCGTGTTGTAGCAGTACTCCCCCAAATGCAACCACTTCAGCCATGCTCGCTACTGCCCACTAACATAGTTACGCAAGTAGCCCTCCAGCCACTTGTTAACTATCTCTGTCTGTCCATCCGTCTGTGGGTGATAACTGGTACTCGGTGTCAACTTCGTCCCCACTAGCCGGAAAAGCTCTTGCCAAAATCCGCCCATGGAGCGGCTGTCCCTCTCACTGATGATGGTCTTAGGAAGACCATGCAGCCTGAAAATCTCTTTGAAGAACAGCTCGACCACCTGTGCTGTTGTGTAATGCGCGGATATGGCGAAAAAGTGCGCATACTTTGTCAGCCGATCAACGACGACAAAGATACAATCCTTGCCCTGCACCATGGGCAACCCTGTGATGAAGTCCATCGATATGCTCTCCCATTTCCCCTCCAGAATGAGAAGAGGCTGCAACAATCCTGCGGGATGGCTCATCTCTCCCTTGTTCCTCTGACAAACATCGCACTCCCTGATGTGCTGGAGCACGTCCTCCTTGAGGCCCTTCCATGAGGACCTCTCTCTGATGGCCCTGTAGGTTTTGGTAAACCCCTGATGGCCTGCCAATGGAGAATCATGTGATGCCTGGAGTATCTTCTCCTTAAGCTGAGATCCCTCAGTCAAGAAGATCCTGTCCCTGTAATAGATGATCTCATCGACCACCCTGTACCTGTCATCCGCCACCTGTCCATCCAGAATCTCACATGCGAATCTGTCCTTGGAGTACTCCACTAAAATTCGAGCCCTCCAATCTGTGTCCAAGCTCATAAGAGATAACGTGGCTGGTCTACGTGAAAGGGCATCTGCTACCACGTTATTCTTACCCTTGACATACTCAATGTCAAAGTCATATGCTTGGATCTTACTGATCCACTTCTGCTGCCTCTCCTGTAGCTGCTTCTGCTCTAAAAATAACTTGAGGCTGTTGTGATCAGTCCTCACCCTGAACCTGTTCCCTACCAAATACTGCCGGAATTTGGCCCATGCATGCATAATGGCCAACATCTCCTTATCGTATATAGAATACAACCTCTCATGCGGAAGGAGCTTCCGGCTCTCAAAGGCTATAGGGTGTCCTCCCTGCATCAACACTGCGCCGATCCCCTCTCCCGACGCATCACACTCCAAAACAAATGGCTGCGTAAAATCCGGTAATGCAAGCACTGGGCAGCTACTCATCACCTCCTTGAGCCTGTCAAAGGCTCGCTGCGCTGTATCCGACCAACTGAATGCCCCCTTCTTCGTCAGATCTGTAAGGGGTGCAGCAAGCTGTGAGAAACTCTTGACGAACTTCCTGTAATAGGTACATATGCCAATGAATCCTCGAAGTTCCGTCACGTTCCTCGGCTCCGGCCAATCTCTGATGGCCCTAATCTTCTCCTCATGGACCCTCACTCCGTCCACTCCAATAATGTGACCCAAATACAACATCTCCGTCATCCCAAACTCACACTTGGAGAGCTTAGCATAGAACTGTTGCTCTTCCAAGATATGTAGTACTGCCTCTATATGCTGGAGATGCTCCTCCCAAGTCCTGCTATATATGAGTATGTCATCAAAGAAGACCAATACAAACTTCCTCAGATGGCTGTGGAAGATATGGTTCATGCAAGACTGAAAAGTAGCTGGTGCCTTGGTTAGCCCAAAAGGCATAACCAAAAACTCAACATGCCCATATTGACACCTGAAGGCGGTTTTGGGAATGTCCTGTTCCCTCACGCGAATCTGATGGTACCCTGATCTCAAATCAATCTTCGAGAAGTACTTGGCTCCTCTCAGCTCATCCATCAACTCATCGATCCTGGGTATAGGATACTTGTTCTTCAGGGTCTTCTTGTTCAGGGCCCTGTAGTCAATACATATCCTCAAGGTGCTGTCCTTCTTCTTCACCAACACCACGGAAGAAGCAAACGGACTCGTGCTCGGTCTGATGTGCCCAAGAGCCAACAACTCCTGGATGGCCCGCTCAATCTCATCCCGATAGGCTTAGGGATGCCTATAGGGGGTAGTGATCACCACTTGAATGCCCGGCTCAAGCTCTATGGTGTGCTCGAATCCTCGGTCTGGTGGCCGACCTAGTGGTATATCCCCAAACACTGCCTCATATCTGTCAAGGATGGCCTATATATCAGGATGAACCGCCTGACCAGTAGCCCCTGCCTCTGATGCCCGCAACTCAACCGCCCACTCTATGTCTCCCTTCCGGAAATCTGCCTCCATCCGGTGTGCCGAAACAGTCTGAGGTGGGTAAGTGTGCATCCCGTGGATCTTCTCGTGCTTCCCGGTCTTCTTATCATCCCAATCCATCTCTAAGGCCTCCCAATCTGTGGTGACCTTCCCCAGAGTAATCAACCACTGAACACCCAGTACCACATTGGTATCTGGTATGTTGACCACGAAAAAGTGGTCGGTCACGGTGTAGGTACCCATCGTCACTGCTAACTCTGGAACATACCGTGCACACTGCATCGTCTGGGCTCCCGGAACTAGGACTGAAAATCCGTCAAAGCTCTCGGTCGGTATACCTCTCCGCTCGACCATCTGTGCATCAATGAAGTTGTGGGTCGCCCCACTGTCAACCAAAACTGATACTCGCTGGCCATCACTATCCCTCGTACGTGCAGCGTCAAATACTTGGGAACTCCTCGCAATGCCGCAAGGGTCCCTCTTTTGGGTGCAAAAGCTGCACCTCCTGTACCTGGAGGTGGAGGTGGCAGCTGATCTTGGGCTGTCTGACTATCTCTTGCCTCCTCGTCATCCTCCTCATCTTCTTCCCCGCTATCATCGAAGAAGACCTCAATGAAGTGTGCTTTGCCCGCAGCACACCTATGCCCTAGTGCCCACGGCTCTTGACAAGTGAAGCACAGCCGCTTCTTCCTCAGCTCCCTCCTGGCATCATCATCTATCTGAGCCCGTCCGGGATTCCCCTTTGGAGGAGGAACCCTCACATCGTTCCCCTTGGGCTGGAAGCCTTGTCTTTGGGGGTAAGGTGTCCGCATCCTGGGCAATGCATCCTGTAAGTCCCTGGTCCTGCTGATAACATCCTGGAGTGTAGCTGGTCTAGTAGATCTGACTAGACCTTGAAGTGGCTCTGCCAATCCCTCCACAAACATATAGATCATCCGTGCCGCGGATAGATCTGGCACCATCACCGAAACCCTCAAGAAATCTGCAATGTATGTCTCTGGGCTCCCTATCTGCTTGAGCCTCGTCAGCTCAACAAAATGCTGTTTCGGATCCCTCTAGTCAAAGCACTCCATCAACCTCCTGGTAAACTCGGCACATGTCGTCACTGTAGAGTGTCCGAGTGTAACCATCCCATGGAACCACCAGTCCTGGGCCTCACCATCCAAATGTAATGTCGCCACCTTGATGGCCTCCGTCTCCGACATCTGGTTAAGCTGGAAATAGATGTCCAGCTTCTCCACCCAAGACTTTGCCGAACTGTTTGATGAGCCATCAAACGTAGGCAAATGGAATCTGCTAGATGTGCGGTGGGAATCTCCATCATGGTAATGTCGGTGCCCTCTATGATGGTCGCGGGGTCTACTGTCCCGTTGGAGCTGAACAAAATCTCGGAATGAGAGAGCATCCCTGAACTCCTGCCCATAGGCCTGATACTCTGCAAAATACTCGCCCATGTGTCCGAGCTCTGCCTCCTGCTGGGCTCCTGCGCCTGTTGTGTCTGCTCCCAAGAAAGTGGGCATGGTAGAGCGGGTAGGTGCACGTGAAGCCATCGGCTGAGGAGTATCACGCTGAGCAGCACCATGCTCCGGCAAATGATGGGATGTACCTAATCCCTCTCCTACCTGGAAAACTCGTGGGGTCTCACGCTGTCTAGCCTCTACAGCGGTGAATCGCTAATCCATCACCTCAATCTGTCTAGCTAGATCCTGCATCGATTTGAGGAGTGCCTCCTCAAACTGTTTGGCCTCTGTGTCATCTGCCATCAGCCCTCTCTGCTCTGAATCTAATACAAGCTCCTCCTGCTCTGCGTCTGTCACAGGCTCTCTCTCCTGCTCTGTGTCCACCACCCGAACACAGTCTCCCTCTCCGTAGGTGTTCTCCAACCTACGCTCACAGTCTCTGTACTTCCTGCCTCTATAACAAATATATGGTCTCCTCCCCGGTGTCATAGACCACAGGCTGAGCCAGAACTATGCTTTGATACCACTATAATATCCCGTTTTGGGGATATCTCTAAAACACGGCAAACTCCAACCAGAGATAGACTAGGAGGGCATTTACCGGATATACCGCCTCTGGAAAGAGGACGAGATCCGGAGGCTACCTGGCCCTTTCCAGACTCTGTCTAAGAGTGAAAGATAAACACACCAAGTGGTATAGAATTAGAATTCTCAAGAATATATAAGAATAACAGTGCAGCAGACATATAATAACATAGACAGAATATACGGCAACTCATCCAGAAATATAGAGAGGAAATGCTAAGCTATTTTATTAAACTGAGAAATACAATGAAGTACAATAGGTGATCAGAGAGATGGCACCTAAACTTGCTCAAGGCAAGTGAAGAAATACTCTCAGAATATACAGGAAATGGCTGCTCTCTGAACTGCGTCCCAGCTGCTGGAAAACTGCCGTGTAGTTGCTACTGCTGGAATGGACTGAAGTCTAGGGGCCGATCCCCTTGCCGGAATGAGCTGAAAATCTACAATCCTCCTCTACTCACCAATTTCGACAAAAGCCAGAAACCATATAAAAAATGGCCAACCCCCGAAAACCTCCAGAAAACACCCCCTTGGGGAATTACGCTGGCCTCCAAGGGCAGAGGCTAAATGGAAATCACTGAAACACCACCTCAAACTCCCCCAAAATCCTCCCATAGGCAAAGGCTGATCCTTTGCTCAAAATCTCAGCTCAATCTCTTGCAGAAATCCTGATCCGGAGCACCTCCAAGATGGACTGCGTCCTCTCTCCCAGTGACTGCGCAGTCTCTATGAAAGCCAGCTCCGCAACAAACCCAAACACCAAAACCTCTCACAAAATACTGAAGAAATAACCTTGCCCGAGCAGGCACTCGAAGTCCCTCGGGGCTAAGGGCGAGATCTCCGACCGGAGACACTCAATGCACTAAACAGTGCTGCAGACAGGCTAAACAGCCAGCATGCTCAAGAAGACAAAACGTCTAGCTCAATATCATCAACAACAGAATGAATGAAATGAGAAGGCTCCTCCATCTTTTATAATGTTGGTTTCCCTCTAAAACCCCAACGTAGCCTCTCTCTCCTCCACGTGCTCATCCTCATCTGTGCAGAAGCTTCTAGAGTGTACGTGGGCCCCCCTTCTCTACGTGGTGCTTGGCCCCCTTGGCTCACCCCTTAAGTCACAACGTTGTGCTACTAGGAGGGTGTTTTATTCCACTTAAGTGAGTTAGACCCTCTCCACTCACTTTTTATTTATTTATAAACTATAGATGGCAAAACTGAACAAAATCGAATATTCCAATTAGCTGTTGCTAATTAGGAATATTACAGCCTTCAAGAACTAATGCACCAGGTGGAGAATCGTATTTCATGCTGATAATAGATGATTTTTCTAGATTGACGTGGGTGGCATTTCTCAAATATAAATTCGAAGCGTTTGAGAAATTCAAGATATTCAAGGCACTGGCAGAAAATCAAACTGGATGTAAGCTAAAATGCATCAGATCAAACAGAGGAGGTGAATTCACTGACGATGATTTTGCAGACCTATGCAATGAATGTGGAATAAAGCAACAGTTTACAATTGCAAGTACACCTCAACAAAATGGAGTGGTAGAGAGGCAAAACGGGTCAGTACAAGAGATTGCCAAAGCCATAATGCAAGAAAGTAACATTCCCCAAACCTACTGGGCAGAAGCAATACACACAACTATTCATATTCTTAACAAAGCTCATCTTAGACCAAATTGTGACAAGACTCCATATGAATTGTGGCATGGGAAACCGGCATCAATCAAGCACTTTAGAGTCTTTGGCAGCAAATGTTTCATAAAGAATAATGATGAAAAATTGGGGAAGTATGATGCAAGAGCTGATGAAGGAATGTTTTTGGGATATGCATCCAAGAGTAAGGGATACAGGTGCTACAACAAAAGACTGCATAAAATTGTGGAAAGCATTGATGTGAGATTCAATGAAGATCTGCCAAACAGAACCAGAAGCACAAACTGCGCCAATCCTCCAGATGATCATGAAGATGAGAACAAGAAAATGAAGAACAGAGTAAGACAACAAAAGATACTGAACTAAACTCAAAAGGACCCTCGAGACACACTCAGAAGAACCATCTAGAAGATCAAATCATTGGAGACAAGAGTGCAGGAGTCCAAACTAGAAGACAACTAACTGAACAGACCGAGGAAGTGTACCTAGCCTTGCTGTCATAGATAGAACCAAAGAATTTCGATGAAGCCAGCATGGACAAAAATTGGGTAAATGCTATGAATGAAGAACTAGACCAAATTGAGAAGAACAAGACCTAGGAGTTAATGCCAAGACTCACTGGGAAAAATGTCATTGGCGCAAAGTGGATATTCGAGAATAAGATGAATGAACAAGGTTAGGTAATCAGAAATAAAGCCAGACTTGTATGCAAGGGATACTCTCTAATCGAAGGACTTGATTATGATGAAAAATTTGCCCCTGTAGCAAGAATGGAAGCTATCAGAATGTTTTTGGCTTTTGCATACTATCATGATTTCAAGGTATATCAAATGGATGTGAAGTTTGCCTTCTTGAATGGAGATCTAGAGGAAGAAGTCTACATGGAACAACCTGAAGGATTTTCCTTAACAGATAAACACGACTATGTGTGCAGATTAAAAAAAGCCTTATATGGTCTCAAACAAGCTCCACGTGCATGGTATTCTAGGGTGGACAAATACTTACAAAAACAAGGTTTCAAGAAAGGAGGAGTAGACAACAATCTATACATAAAGGCTGATGAAAATGAATTCTTAATTGTAGTAGTATATGTAGATGACATCATGTTTGGTAGCAACAAAGATGAGTTAGCAAAAGGATTTGCAGAAGAGATGAAGTCAGAATTTGAGATGTCTATGATTGGAGAGCTTACCTTCTACTTAGGACTTCAAATTATACAAAAGAACACAGGAATATTCATTTCACAAGAAAAATACTTAAGAGACACGTTGAAAAGGTTCCAAATGGAAGACTGCAAACCTATGTCAACTCCCATGATCATTGGATGCAAGGTATGTGCTGATGATGAATCCGCAGATGTAGATCAAAGACTTTACAGATGTATGATAGGAAGTCTGCTATACCTAACTGCCTCTAGACCAGACATTATGTTGGCAGTAGGACTTGTGGCAAGATATCAAGTAGCACCAAAACAAAATCACTTGCTAGCAATCAAGAGGATATTTAGATATTTGCAAGGAACTGCACATTATGGCCTATGGTATCCAAAAGGCAAAGACTTCACATTGACAACATATACAGATGCAGATTGGGCCAGCTGTGTGGATGATAGGAAAAGCACAAGTGGAGGTGCATTTTATTTGGGAGAAAGTTTGGTGGCATGGTTAAGCAAGAATCAAACATTTGTCTCTCTATCTACATCAGAAGCGGAATACATAGCAGCAACAACTTGTTGCACTCAAGTAATGTGGATGAAACAAACTCTCCAAGACATGAGGGTAAACATCAATGAACCCATTTCTATCAAATGTGACAATACAAGTGCAATAAGTATATCAAAAAATCCAGTACTTCATTCGAAAACCAAGCATATCCCAATAAAGTACCACTTCCTCAGAGAAAAATTAGCAGAGAAAATAGTAAAGATGGAGTATGTACCAACAAAGGAACAAACAACAAACATATTCACAAAACCTCTTGCTAGAGAACCATTCGAATATCTAAGAGACAAACTAGGGGTAGTGTCTGCAGATGATGCTCTCTGATACGATCAGATAAAAAAAAAATGATGATACACTAGCAAACACTGCCATATAAGGAACATAAATAGTGCAGTAGATAAGTTAGTATTAGACAAGAAGTATCATTCCAAGGGGAGAGCAGCCCATAAAAGGTGTCACATAAGAGCTGGAACTATGGAGCAGTGGTATGGTACAGGTCCTCAAGATCAGAGTATTACGACATAAGTACAAAACATTCTATGGTGAGAAGCCTTCCATGCAATCTCAATAATGTTCAAAGTGTTCTCCCAACAACCCTTGTACACCAGTCTGGAGCAGCAAGGTATAAAGTCAGAAGAAGAAGGCCTAAACACAACTCAGAGAAAGGAAATGCAAAGATAGAAACTACACTGTGGAAATGTGCAACCCTTTGCCTTTGCCAAAGGGGGAGGAAAAGCAAGCAGAGGAAAAAAGACACTTCTCAAAATGAAAGGGGGAGGAAGTCCTAGAGGAAGTATTGGAGTATTGGTGGATGTGTTTCCATCAATGCCAAAAGGGGAGATTGTTCGAAATATTGTCATTGATGGCAAAGGAGCACAAAGGAACAACACCAGAACCAACAATAAGACAAAGAAGCAAAGGTAGCAGAGGCAAGAAAGGCAACAAATTAAGGCTCGAGACGGTTTAATGGTTATATGAATAACCAGAAGAACAAGCTCAGGAGAGATTCGCAGAAGCGGCAGAGGTAGCGAATGCAGTAGAGAAGCAGCAAAGGCAGTAGAGGCAACAAAGGCAACAGAGAAGCAGCAAAGGCGTGCGACAAGCGTAAGAATCCCAAGTCGGAGTGAATAACGAATAGAAGGAGAGATCATCACATTTAGAAACTGAATAAAGCTTAGGAAGGATAGCGGAGATGCAGAGGAGCGACAACAGCTGAAAGAAGGAAAATCGACTAAGGCAGAAAACTCTTAGAAGAATTCCAAGGGAGGCGATTAGACGACAAAGATTGAATTGCAGAATCAAAGTATTAAGAATTAACAACAGAGATCAGAGTGGGCAGAAGAGATGAAGAAGAGCCGCGTGAAGGATGAGTGGACAATCAGGATTAGATCACAGAAGTGAAGGCGAGAGATGAACGTCGAAGATCGAATCGCACTAGGAGAGATTTTGCAAATCGCAAATTTTAAGAGTTTAGTGTTAAGGCGTCACATGGTAAGTTAAGTTGGTTGCGATGCGAAGTGAAGGAGCCACGTGTCAAAACTACGCACAAGCGCACATTGCAAATTTTAGAGGATACTGTTAAGAGTTTGCACTGTACAGTAAATTGTATGTGGTGTGATGAGGGAAGAGTCATGTGTCAGCGCTGCGCACGAGCGCACATCGCAAATCTTAGAGGATATCGTTAAGAGTTCGCACGGTATGGTAAATTGTATGCGATGCGATGAAGGAAGAGCCACGTGTCAGCTCTGCGCACTAGCGCACATCACAGATTATATGAGTTAGCGATATCCACGAGAGTTAAACTTGCGGGCAAGCAAAGTGCGATGTACTGTGATTGGTGGAAAGTGTTGTGGGACCCTCCAGTAAAGAAGTTCTGTCGGTATGTAATTACTTTGGGTTTTAAGTTTAATCGGGCTTAAAGTAACAATTTGTGATTCCGCTGCGTATTCTGATATTTGTGCAAAACTTTAAAAGTTGCGGGCAAGCACAGTGCGACGTATTGTGATTGGTCAAGTGCTGTGGGACCCAATAACCCATGTTTCGCGTTTCTGTTATATAAAATATGCGTTGTTTGATCGCTAATGTATGTATGTGGAATAAACTAAGATATTGTTATTTGCTGTGTTAAAAGGGAGTTTATGTGGGCCATACCCCACAGGTCACAAAGGAAAGACCTGAACGCATGACAAAGGACCAGGAGCCCGTGCAGAACAGTGTTGTGGCAGTGAGTCAAACGAAAAGGCTGAACGCGGAAGAAAAGACTCGGGTAATAAAAAGAAAACACTGAACACAACAAAGAAAGGCTCGGGTAAGAAAAATGACCCGAAGCTCGTGCAAAACAGTGCCACAACATGGGTCGAGTCAAGAAAAAAGGGCAGTTATGCAACACAGTTGAAATATAACTGCAGAAACAGAAAAGACAAACACACAACAAAGCTAAGACGCTAAAAGGGCTGAATTGGAATATTATTATAACTATAAATGTATTAATTATTTTTTATATTGTTTGTGATGCAAAGGCAAGTCTCCGTAGGTAAAGCAAAACTCCAATTTTATACTGAAATGAGTATATAGTGTTGTAACATCCTGAATATGCTGAGCGAGGAAATGAGAGGGTGGAAGGCAAAGAGTCATATCTGTTCATTTCATATTCCCATATGAATGCAAACAACCATGAAGTAATCTCTATAGATGATGTTATTGTAATGTGCATAAAGAGTTAGAGAGTGGAAGAATAAGAAGGAGAATATAGAGAAGTTGTGTAGATCCAGAGCTAATAGAAAGCATATTTGAAGGTTGGAAGGACAACAGTGAAGGAGTAAAACAACGCTGATATCCAGGTAAATTAGCATATGATTTTATTGTAGTGTGAGGAAGTTGGTGCTTCCATATCAAGTTGTAACTTGATAGATGTCTAGTTGTAGCTAGTTGAGGTAGGAGCCTCCTGTGGGTTGTAGCCTGCAGAAAATAGATGGGAGTTGGAGCTTCCTTGTAAGTTGTAGCTTGCAGAATTTGAGTAGTAGCCTCCTGTAGGTTGGAGCCTACAAAAAATCAATGGTGAGAGGGAGTTGGAGCTTGTCTTTGCATCACAACAATAATAAGATGTGGTTTTCTCCCTTATGGGTTTCCACTTATATCTGTTGTTTATATGCCTGATGATTCTGTGTTGATGTTTTGTATTTAATCTGCTTAATACTTGCTGCTAACATATTAAGATTGTTGTTTCATTATACATTAATTTGATCATGAAATGAAGGTGTAAATAATTTTAAAAGAAAGTTTAAAAGTACATAAATGTATTAAACGGATTCACCCCCCTTTCAGTTTAACTAAGGGTTCAACACTAATGATTCCTACCATGATAGTTATACTTTACAGAAACTGAAAAGAACTAGGTGGAGAAGACTTATCTCAATCATAGTAGAGATATTTTACTTCTTCCTTCTTGGATTTCTTCGTTTTAGCTTCTTCCACTTTTTCGGCGATATGGGCTTCTTCCCTTCCTCTTTTATTGTTGTCATTCTTGAGTTTTGGATAGTCTCTCATGGTAGCCATAACATTGAAACTTCAACATATTTTTTTTCTTTTTCTAAGGACCAAGCTTCCCAAACTTCCTTTTTCTTCTAGCCATGGCAACAAATGCTTGAGCTTGCTCGCTTGATCTTCTATCGATTTTGCCTTCAATCTGGTTCCTTCTATCTTGCATAGTGACCATAGTTAATTGAATGGAGTAGCTTCATTTTTTGATGTGAAGTTGCCCCATCCCTTCGGTATTGCATTGAGCACTATGGTAGTCATTTCCTTGTCAGACATTATTTCTCCCAACTCTTGTAGTTGATCCCTTATTTCTGACACCCTCATAAAGTATGAGGCTATTGTAGACTTCTTTGTGGAAATTTCTGAATCTTTACACTTTATGCATAAATTATTAACTGTTAATTTGGTTATGCTCCTCCTACTTAGACAAGTTATTAAGTGAATAAATTCAAGTTAAAATCGAAGCAAAACACACAACAAATCTCCACCAATCCAAATCTAGAACAAATTCATGCACACATAGACAAAGTGACAGTTATTTCTGGACAAATAGTCCCTAGAAAAACCCAATGCGGGAAAACTGGTCTTTGATTGCTAGAGGGTTTTATTATTAAGAATTTTCTGAATACAACAAGCCTGGGTTCCAGATTTGGAATACCCGACAGAGAAATATTAGACCTACAGCGCATTGGCTGATCTAGGGCCAAAATAATGACTGATCCACACCCTCAAACAGGTTTGCGTAACGGCCAAACAGCTTCAGAAACCCCGCCACTCCTGAAAGCTCTCCAAGTCACCAAGTTCCCTCGCCCTTGGCCACGTCTTGGTGTCTGCTACCTCTGCACCTCCTCTGCACACACACATCATCGCTAAATTGGGTTCCCCTCACAAGCACCATAGTTGGCCTCTCGTCAAAATCACGCCCCAGGATTGGCTATCCTTGCCGCCGCAGCCTTTCCTCTTCCTCTCCGCACTGCCTTCGAGTCATCTCGCCTTGCATTCTAAACCCCGAGATCGCATCATCCCCTTGGCCTACAAATTTCTTCTTCACGTACCGAAACATCTTCTGCTCACAAACTCCCGCCCAACTTAGGCTCAGTCAAGGCAGCCTCGCTCGTCTTTAATAAATGACCCCAAGTTTCTTTTTATATTTCGTTGGGAAAACCAACTGCCTTAGGGACTTATCTTGAATCAATGGCAAGATTGCTAAAAGCTTTGATCCAGATTTAAGACAATTTCATCACATGTTTAATTAAATTCACTTTAATTATTTAAGTTCCCTAAGTTTTAACTTAGGAAATACATTAAAATAATTAATTAATTTAATATCTCCTAAACTAGATGAAATTTCCCAAATCAATTTCTGGGTCTTGTAGATCAAGTGTACTCTAGTCCTTCCTCAAAATTTGGGAACTAGAGCACAACTGATGCTACCCCAAATACACAAAATCTCAACATTCTTCTCATGCAGTGCTTATGGAGAACAATTTTTCAAGTTTGTCATAGATGTCTTTTGACTTTTCCAATTTTGCTACATAAGCATTCTTTGAGCCCTTATTTTCTTTTTCATGTATTCTGCTAGAGCTTGAGCTTTTTCCTTTGGAGGTTTAGTGACAAAACCCTTAAAATGCTCAACGACTTCATTTCCTATGAGGATCAAATCTATCCTCTTCTTCCAAGAAAGTTTGACAACCCAACCAATTTGTTGTTCTCCTTGCAAAATGAAGTCATTTTGATAAATAAAAATATAGATATAAAGATACTTACTTGTCAAGTGAGGATACTCCTTGATGTTAATATCTTCAACTTGATGCCTTCTTGATTTTGATGATGATAGAATATGTCTTCCTTCAAAAGTGATCCTTCAATGAGAGGGAGATCACCTTGATTCCTTGATGATGATGATTACACTTTGTCCTGCTTCTCTAGAATGTAGAGACTTTTAAATGCTTCAATGTGTAGTTCTTCTATGGATGAGCCAGGGTTTTGAGGTCTTCTTATACCTTCAGATTTTGACACTTCTTCATATTTTCGGCTTGATGTTGCAGGACTGCAATTTTAGCTTCTTCTATAAAAACCCTAGGTCACATGAGTGACTGGAATATGGACAAAATTTCCTCCTTTTGGCTGCGCTTGACCTTGAATTCTTTTCTTGACAATTCGACTTGCTAAATAGTCCTTATTTAACGCAAACTTTGGCTCCTTTGAGTGATTGCAATTTTCAACGTCTACTGCTGCAGGATGATGCCTTAACCTCCGCACGTGTGGAGGAGATTTAGCCCAAAACATATCAGAAAATGCTTCACTCTTCTTCCTTCTTCCTTAGCTGGATATAAAGCTTCTTTCTCTTTCTTGATCAAACTCTTCTTAATGCTTCTTAGATGCTTTTTTAGTGCTTCGACCCTTGAGTGTCCTTCTTTAAGCTGGCTTTCCTTGTCTTGACACCATAGCTCTGATACCATGTTGAGAAATCTAGGGGTAGCTAGATTAGTTGATTTCTCTTACTTTGATACCTGCTTGTGATGTATTTTTGCTTAACTTGATTAGATTCCTCTTACACCTGATTATTATTAGTGTTCTTTACCATCAAACAACTACCAAACAATAATATCAATGAGACAATCAGACACAAGATGTAGGCGATCAATCAGGGCCAAAACATCTCCAACTGAGAGTAAAACCCACAAAAATTCTTCTCTTCTTATAAAACTTCAATTGACGAATTCCAAGACCTATGACCCTTGACCAATACCCTCCAAGACCAAGTCAAACCTTGATTCCAGCAACTTCTGCAATTTCGACTTGCCTAGCAGATCCTTCTGGAACTTCGACCTACCCAGCAAATTCTTCTGCAACTTTGATATGCCCGGCAAATTCTTCTGCAATTTCGACCTGCCCAACACATCTTTAGTAGCTTCAACCTGCCCAACACATTCTTCTTCACAACAAATTCTTCTGCCCAACAAATGTAGAAACCCTAACATGAGAGAGAAAGAGAGGCCCAAAAAAGTCGATGTAGTTCTTCTTCTCCTTCTTCGTCCTTCTCTAGCTTCTATCTTGAGGAGATCAGACTTGCTTTAGTGAGAGTGCAAATGAGGTCGAGTTCCTTCTTATTTATAGGCTTGTGAAGGGTACGGATTGCTCTCTTTAGGCTGACTAGAAGTTTCCTTAGGCCGACTTGAACTTTGTGCCATGACGAGTTCTTGGAGGGTCTTTTGACTTGATTATGACTCAATAAATTTTTCTTTACAATATGTAACATGCCCAAATGGGTCATTCATACATGACAATGACGCGATGACTATAACAAACCTAGAAGCACTCAATGGGTGGTTTGACCTATAAATAAATTCTGTTGAGCATGAAACCCATGCCTCAAGACGTACAATAATAAATTTATTTTTCTCTTTTCATTAAATACATAAAATCATAATTAACATATTTCAACAGTGTCTACTAAAGAAAAGATACTACTCCTTTTGATGAGTTATGGGCTCAATGTACCTTGGAAGAAACTAGGATAAAGGCAAAAGATGACACCGAATCAAATGAGAAGTCTCAAGTTTTTTTTGTTAAATCCAGGAAGAAGAAAAACTCGAAAAGGAGTGAAGCTCACATAACTGAAGAAAAGGGAGAACCTAAGAAAGGCCAAAGGAAAACCAGATATGTCCAAGATTCAATGCTTTGGATGCAATAACTATGGACTTTTTAAGAGGGATTGTCCAAACAAGAAGAATAACAAAAAGAAGGAAAGGAGTGAAGCTCACATAGCTGAAGAAAAGGGAGAACCTGAGAAGACGCTGCAAGGAGAAGATCCCAAGGATCTTTACTATTAAAGGAAGCTCCATCTCTATCAGGTTCATTATGCAATTTGTCTTTCTTTTATTAAGTAGAAAGAAGAGTAGCATGCATTTTGGTTTTGTAAAAAGCATGGCATCATAGAAAGAAGCATATGACAGTAGAATTAGAGTCTACATAATCAAGTTGCTTTGGTAGGAATCATCTAGCCTTCAAGAATGAGAATTTTGGGACCATATTACATATTATTGTTCATCCAAACATTTTCTAACATAATGTTAGAGGTAGTCATCTTTTGAAGAGGGATCATAAGATCCTCCTATAAGAATCATCATTTAGGAAGGTTCTTGGAAGAAGCATTATGACTGGTATATATTCCATCTAGTATGGAATCTATAGTCTTGAAGGATGAAGGAATGCATGGTCAAATTGTAGTATGAAAGGCATAACTAAAGTATTTCTCCTCTTGGGAAAAGGAACCTATCTACGATAGGCATAAGAAGCATGCTCGTTCAAGGAAGGATGGCTAGATGGTTGCATGGAAGCAAAGGTATGCATGTCTCTAAGTAATTTTTCTCTAAAAGGTAGAATTTATATCTACAAAAAGCTTGCAGAAAGAGTTGGTTATAAGAATGTGCTCGATAAGTCTTCCATGTGGTTACTTGATGCTTGAAAGAACTTTGGCATGCTTTGGAATGATTAAGGATCAAGACCTATGTTGCATGGGTTCTCGAACTCAAGAACCGGATTCAAGTACGGGTTCTTCCGAAATGAACCCATAAGAACCGGGTTCTTCTACCAAGAACCAGGTTCTTCGTTAAAAAAAATTGGGTGCATTTGACGTTTAGGGTACTTGGAACCCCGATAATGGGTACTTGGAACCCCAAAATCAGGTTCTTTAGGGTTCTTTGTTGAACAATTTTTGAAATAAAAATTTAAATATAAAAAAATCGTGGAAATTCAAAAGGTGAATACATAACTCGTAAAACCTAAAATCGCTTCACTCTTCGACGACGACATTCCGTTTGAGACAACAAACATTCCGTTGGACTATTGAGACGATGAGCATTCCCTGGTGTGTTTGGGGCATTCGCTGGTGTGTGTGCAGGTGACTAGAGGTTCCCACAGAGACACAATCCACTGCAATATCTGCTTGAAGATTCTTAGGTATCTATTGAAGATTCATCATGCGGCATGAATTAATTCTAATTTATGTGTTCAAATTTCACTGTTTGCATAACAAAATTAGTAAATTAAAATTTAATTCTAAATAGTAAATCGACCCATGATGTCAAAGATGGGAAAGCTTCCTTATGACGAGTATTAGAATCTTGAAGCAACCACAATAACCAATCTACTGCCTTATATTGTGATTCCAAACTCTTGTTTTTCTACTGTAATCTCCACATTCTCTCATGGCCAACTGACATCACTTGCTTTTCTAATCACTCTTTTAACTGTGTTTTCTTTTACATTTTTTGCTAAGAATGTAACTTTTGGCGCTCTTTTTTCCTACCAGAGTTTTGGGCGAAATTGGCTTGGGGCCAGATTTACAAGTATGTGTAAACTCCAATTTTCACTCGATATCAAACTAGAAATTCTGAAATTTCAATGTGAATGTTGAATGTTCAATGATGTGCATGTTTAAATCTTTAAAGTTTAAGTCATAAATATTTTAGTTTTCCTGTTTAAAGTTGGAAAACATACAAATTCACACACAGATATATATATATACCCCAGACGAACCCACGCACCCTGTTTCAAAAAATGACGCACCCATCCCTGTCCCCACGTTTCTTGGCAACATAGATCATGACTTTTCAATAAGGTAACTTGACATAAACACAAGGATATTGATCAATATGAAGTATGGTCCCCGGAAGAAAGAAAAGTAGTTAATGATGATAACTCCAAGAAAGGTAGTGTAGCTTGATAATCAAGTTAAATCCATGGGCACCTTGATTAAAAATGAATGCATGGAACAAGATTCTTGTACAATATGGAGATAGATCATGTGAAAAGATGTTGATCTCAAAGGATTCAAGTAAGCAAATACTTTGATGAAAGGGTCATCATGATAAGGTAAGTTTGATATTAATATTTTGGTATTGGTTATCTGGTTGACATATTATTTTGCTACCTGGAAGGATATTGTAGAAATGCATAATGGCAGTTGAGGAAAGTTCAACTGTTGGTGTTGAACTCGATTCAAAGAACATATGGATTGAGTGAATGGTTTTGGTAATCCTTAAAGGATTATGTAGTCAAGATGTTTACATCAACATCATGGGATTGAATTATAGCAGTATAAGAAGATAACCTGATGTTCATGTTTCGATAACAATGAAGATCACTTTCATGTTCAGAGGGAGCTATGATAGGCTTAATATAATGCCTTCATTGATGATGTAAAGGAAAGTGATGTGTAAGATTGATGGCCTGAACCCTGTCACAAGATTAAAGGAAAAGGATGTTTCCATAATATCCAGGAAGGTAGAAGCTCAATATGATAAGATACAAAAGAAAGCAGGAGCCATGCAACTACTACTTGAAGATCCCCATGAAGAGCTAGTAGCAGATACATTTACGAAGACAAGCTAAAGAGCTCGTGGTAACAACTTCCCAATTGAAAGGAAGTTAGGAATCTCCTCTATATTTGAGAGGGAGTAAAGGAGTATCCTTAAATGATAAAAAAGGAGCAAGGATCTATTCCCTAATTAAGAGGAAACGAGGTTATCCTCCCTGATTGAGAGGGAGTGGTGATAGACATTGTATTCTCTTTCTATCATGTGTCATGCACTAGGCCAAGACTAACAACCGTACATCTAAGTGAAGGCCATGATAGGGAGAATGGAGGATTGGATAAGCATTTGAGATTAATACTCCTCGAGGATAAAGAATCCAAGATAGAAAGTATTCTTGTTGATCGACACTCTTTGAGGATTGTGTTAGAAAATCGAACAGGGAAAAATATTTTCTTATTTTGATAATTACTTGTGATATTCTTGTAGTCTTATTATCTTTTTTTTTTTTTTTATGTTCTTCTTTTATCTTTCTTTCATCAAGCAATCATCAAATCAAAAATTGAAGATCAATGACACCAGATGTAGGCACTCAGCCAAGGCTAAAACCCCTCTATAGGGGAAAACCCAGTCAAACTCTTCCACTAGTAAATCAAATAGAGATAGACCAAGACTTTAGACCCAAAAGACCTTCCTCCTCCACCAAGTCAGCTTTCCAAGATTAACAAACTTCAATAGTCTCTTCTTGTCCAGCAGCGTCAACCCAACAACAATCTAGAATTTCGACCCCTAGCGTCCAGAATTTCAGTCCTACTGCAGATTTGAAAGCCTCCCTTGCAACTTACGAATTTCTCATGTGTGAGTAGAGAGAGAAAATTCGACTTCCTTTTGCTTGACAAATACTTCCTTCTCTTTCGCTAGGATTTTCTTCCTCTTCCTTGAATTTCACACCATTTTTATTCACCAACAACTACAGGTCGAACTTGTTGTAGATGTGCTCCAAATGAGGTCGAGTTGCTGCCTTTATATAGTGATTTCTGCCTCTCAATTACGCCGACTTGTCTAGGTTGAGGCCGACTAGGTGGAGGAGACCTAAAAGACCTAATTTACATTAAAATAATTTTCTTCTTTACACAAGAAGCCCAAGAAGGGTCTTTTACATGATGACAAGGACAAGGACCCTTGACATAAACCCTAGAAGCCTATAGTGGAGGCTTTGACATAAAAATCACTGACCCAAGCATGAAACCCATGCTTTAATAAGTAAATTTCTTTTAAAATAAAATTTATTTTTCTTTCTTTTGACAAATACATTACATCATGACTCAAATACAATTATGAAGACCTACAATAGTTACATTTTTCAACACTCCCTCTTAACTAGGGAGGTATTCATAATTACATATATATAGAGGTACATGGAAGATCTCAAAATGATATACTCTATGAAGAGTCACAACACATGCAATGCTACAAATTAGATACCTGACTAGGGTACTCGTGTGACTAAGGTGTACTCAATCTTTAGCCACTCTAGGTACCATCAAGCTTTTAAGCTCTAACACCAACCCAACGATCTAGGTGCATATCCAAGGCCAGAGCTCCATGACCAATGCCACCCTCCCTACTTCGGGATCTAGAAATCAACACATAGGCCGACCATATGTCCTCCAAAGCATCTTGTTGCCACAAGATGCTTCATCTTTCCTTATCAACTAAATCAAATATATATCCACCACTCCAAGCATGCTTCAAACGTTCAATCTTTTTACAAAGAGACCCTGCACAATCACAACCCCAATCAGTGATAAACTTTCAAGTATATATACAAGTAAACACAAACCTTCGAGGTCCTCAATCATTTTGATGTTACTTATATCATCATCAAGTTATCCAAATACAACTTGTCATAAGCTTTCTTCTTTAATTTGTTCAACAACACAAAATACAACCTCAATACTTCTCAAGTCTTTTGTTTGCAAATCCATCAGTATTCATTCATCGGTTTCATTCTTTCTTCAAGGTATTTACTATGGCTGTCATACTATGCCCTCCCTCTCAATTGGGAAGATGTACCTTTTCTTCTATTCAAGCTCCCTCTCAACTTAGGGAGAACAACAACATCGAATATACTTCATTTTGTCTCATGTCATCAAGGTCATCTTGATCATCATCATTCTTATAGCTTCCTTCCTCATGCTCATCATTATTATCATCTTCAATTACGAACATCTTCAATATCTTGAAGATTATTTACCTACAAAATTTTAATAGCAAGTACAACCAAATACAAATATAGATAAACATGAAGTCACCTATATCAAACTCATGTCATTTCCATGGAAGCATCAAAACATTCAAGCTTTAGGCATCAAATACCTAAACCTAGTTAGGTTCATATTCAACAAGGGTTACATTTTACATACTATACTTCAATATCTTGCTAGGGTTTTGTCATAAACCCTAGACACCATCTTCAAGACATAAAGCCTTAGATATCAACAACTCAATCAAAATATCAAACCAATCATTGTACTATACATCTAAGGTTTCAACAATATGTTCTTAGAAATACATGTCAAATTCTACTAGGGTTTGTCGCAAACCCCAGAATTTATCATCAAAACTAAATCATATAAATGATCGAAAAACAATATAGTTTTAGAGTTTCATTATCATGCCCTAGAATATCAATCTCTACTAGGGTTTTGTTATATACCCTAGATTTCATCAACTATCAAGATAGCATACTCACATATACATATCTAGGGTTTCATTATTATGCACTAGCATATCATATCAATAACCATACCTACTAGGTAAACCCAAGACACAAACATCAATACATCGAAGTTAGAAATACAACAATTTTAATCAGACTAGGGTTTCGATCATATAGACAAATATACAACTAGGGTTTCATTCCTAAGACCTTACTTTAGCCAATACAAGGGTTTTTGCTCATAAACCCTAATTCTCCAAACCCTAAAAATCTAGTGTTTCATTATATAACTTAGACATTAATTTTAAACCCTAAAGGACTAGGGTTTTATCATAACAATACAAAACCCTAAACTTAAAAAAAATAGGATTTCATCATATGTTCTAGACTTTATCAAACCCTAAGAAGAGTAGGGTTTAAGACTGACATACCCTTAGCATCAAGAGGCTAGGGTTTTACGGTGAGCCCTAAAGGTTAGGGTTTCACAAGAATGATCAAATGACAAGAGATAGTATTACAGGGGTAGATTCAATCTAATGATTAATCACCCTAACAAGAATCTTTAAGTTTCAAAACCCTAGACATAAAGATGTCAGTAATGTAAAACAAAATTCAAAAGAAGAATGATCATATCTTTTGCAACAAAACTTTTAAGATGTACCTTGAGTTGTTCTTTAACAAACCTTGTAGGGTATCAATTCTTGAAGGGATTCCTTTGCAACATAACTTATTTCACTATTCAAGTCTTTCCTTTGAAGTCTCCTCCACAACCTTTGTGCCTTTGTGTACTCTACAAGCTTTTCCTACCAAGGAAAATATAAAGAAAAGGGTTATGAGTATATAATACAAACAAATGTCGATGTGAGTAGGAAACCAAACATGAAAGATGAAACAAAGAACAATATACTTATCTTTTGGTCAAATGGTGAAGACTCCCACTTAATCCAATCTTTCTGAGGCATACCTACAACTTCACGAATTTCTAGCAAGACATATTGGATCTATGGATCCTAAAATCAAAACATAAAACATTACAAAACTTAGAATAGTAGATTTAGAAGGATATGTGAGAGAAGACTTAATAGTATAAGTCTTGGACTTCAGATTCTTCAGTCTTGTTCTTCTTCGTTGGTGCTTCATCGACAACATTTGCATGTTCTCTTTCTCTCTTCTTATTTCTTGAATTTTCAGGACATTGGCTTTTGTAGTGTCCCATATTATGGCAATTGTAGTATTCAATCTTTGATAGATCAACCTTCTTCTTTGGACCTTTGAACTTCTTGTATGCTCCCTTTTTCTTGTGATGAGCAGAGTAGGCATATGAAGTGTTGTCTTCTTCATCCTCTTCCTTGTTACTCACTAATGAGATGCGGGCTTCTTCTTGACTGCATGCATTCCACATTTGTTCAAAGGTTGGAGTATCTTTCCAATTGCTAATTCCTGATGCAAAAGAGCTCCAAGATTTTGGTAGACCTAGTAGTGCAACAATCACAAGTTATTTCTTTGGTACAATTTCATCATTAGTTTGGAGTTCATCCCTTATTCTATATATCCTTACAAAATATGATGACACAGGACCAATATTCTTGATGGTGAACAACTTGGAGAGGTCTTCATACATTTCTTGAGCAGAATCTATATTGGATATCTATGGGATTATATTGTCCTTCACTCCATCTACTATTAGATTCATGGCCAAGATGTTGGTTTTCCTGAATTTCTCCTTTTCTGCATCATCTGTAGGTTTCTTAACTTTTCCTTGAACAAGATCCAAAACTTTATGCTTAGCGAGAATAAGATCTATCCTCTTCTTCCACGCCCTATAGTTGGAGGCTCCTTCTAACTTGTTTTCAGAGTTCATTGTCATGTTTTATTTTCTTGATATAGTAGACCTTCTTCTTATATGATCTTTATCCTTGGCTCTTTCAGTAGATCTTCAAGCTGCCTTTTTCTTAACTCCTTCACCTTATCTCTGATATCATGGTAGAAAATCGGAAAGGCAAAAATATTTTCCTATGTTGATAATTACTTGTGATATTCTTATAGTCTTATTATTTTCTTTTTATGTTTTTTTATCTTTGTTTCATCAAGCAATCATGAAATCAAAACATGAAGATCAACGTCACTAGATGTAGGCACTTAGCTAGGAATAAAACCCCTCCATAGGGGAAAACCCAGTCAAACTCTTCCACTAGTAAATCAAATTGAGATAGACCAAGACTTTAGACCCAAAAGGCCTTCCTTCTCCACCAAGTCAGCGTTCCAAGATGATTCAAAAAACTTAAGTAGTCTCTTCTTGTCCAACAACTTTAGCCCAACAACAATATAGAATTTCGACCCCCAACTTCTAGAATATTGGTCCTATTGCAGATCTGAAATTTCAGCCTCCTAACTTCAAAATTTCGCATGTGTGAGAGTAGAGAGAGAAAATTCAACTTCCTTTCGCTTGAGAAAGACTTCTTTCTCCTTCTCTAGGGTTTTCTTCCTCTTCATTGAATTTTGCACCCTTTTACACCAACAACTGCAGATCGAACTTGTTGTAGATGTGAGGTCGATTTTTTGCCTTTATATAGTGGTTTTTGCCTCTCAATTAGGTCGACTTGTCCAGGTTGAGGCCGACTTGGTGGAGGAGACCAAAAAGACCTAATTTACATTAAAATAATTTTCTTTCTTGACACAAGAAGCCCAAGAAGGGTCTTTTACATGTTGACAAGGACAAGGACTCTTGACATAAACCCTAGAAGCTTGCAATGGAGGCTTTGACCTCAAAATCATTGACCCAAGCATGAAACCCATGCTTTAATAAATCAATTTCTTTTACAATAATTTTCTTTCTTTCTTTCTTTTGACAAATACATTACATCATGACTCAAATACAATTATGAAGACCTACACTAGTTACATTTTTCAACAGATTGGATAGGTATTCAAGACAAGAGTGGTCAAAGAGGATCAATATTCTTTGAGGATTGGGAATCCAAGATAAGAATAGTCCTAGAAAGGACATACCTAGTGAACATCCAGATGGGGTATAAACCTTGAGAAGTAGTGTGGTATCTCACGTAAAGCCTCCCAGCATTTTTCTCTGATAAGAGAAGAGCTTGTCAAGTTAAGGCCTTACTATGTTGATAATGCTGGTCATAATGTTGATGCTTAAAGATGGCTTACTAATTCAAATCTTCTTATGAGAACTCTTCAGTTTGAGAATATCCTTGTACAAGGTGTACAATTATGAATACCTCCCTAGTTAAGAGGGCGCGTTGGAAAATGTAACTAGTTTCGGTCTACATAATTGTCAATGTACTCATGTCATTATGTATATCTTGGGTTTCATGCTCCATTTTGTTGGTCAACTAGGTCAAGCATGTTCTTCATGCTTCTAGGGTTTGCCAAGTCAGAAGAATATTTTTCTTGAGTCAAGAGAGTCCTTGTCAATTGTATAAGACCCTCTTGGGCAAGTTGTAACATGTAAAAGATATTATTTTGAGTCTAGAAAGTCCATATAAGCCTCCTACCACAAGTTGGCCCTGCCAGTGACAAGTCAACCTAGAAGAGGCTATTCGACCTCATAAAGAAGGTACATATAGAAACTATTTCGACCTCATTTGATGCAGTCACTCACCAAGTTCGATCAACAATAGAAGAAGGATGAAAGAAGAGTGAAAAGACAAGGAAACAAGGAGAAAAGGAAAGCAAAGGAAGGAGACCTTAATTCTGACCTCTCTCCCACACGTGTGAAAAAGGTAGGGTTTCTGCAGCTGTTAAAGAGGCCGAGATTTCTGAAGTAATTGAAGTTCTGAAATTCTGAAATTGTGCAATTAGAGGTCGAGATCTGAGTTTGGAGCAAGTTTAATGAGGTCTAGCTTTTGTTGACAAGGTCTGATTTTTGTCTAGAAGGGTGGTTTTGTTGGAGGGCTGACTTGGTGCTTGGAGGAGGACTTGGTCTAGGGTTTGGTTCTTGGTTTTCTCATTTAAAGCAGATTCTATAAGAAGAGAAGAGATTCTTTCCCCTTAGAGGGGTTTTGCCCTGGCTTGGAGCCTACTTCTTGTGTCCATTGTCTTTATTGTTTTTTCTCTTGATAATTGTTTGATGAAAAGATATAACAAAGAAACATAAGAAAATAACTAAAGTTCACAAGCAATTATTAAGGTTAAAGTGGAATTGGTTTAAGGAGTTGCTATAGTAGATTCTCCAACAATGTGTATATATACAAGTCGAATGGGTGTATTACCCCAAGGGACCCCCCCTTTATGGTGGGGCCGACTTGTTCCATTTAAGCCTACATGAAACCCAAAAATAAAATTTATTTTATTTTAATCTCCATAATTTTTCTTGGTCAACTTAGGAGGCCTCTTGGCATGTGGGAATAACTCCCAATGCCACACAAAATCCAACACATGGTACCTATCAACTTCCTATACAACATGGAATACAACAAATCTAAATTTAAAGTTGCCACCTTCAAGTTAGTGATCATGCGCGTGTTCATGTTTGTAATCCTCAATCCAAAACCTCTTTAGGATCTCAATTGGATTCTTACCATACCTGAGGAATAACTCTCTTGGTCTCTGCCAAACTTCCAAACCCATGAAATAATCATGCTAATGCCCATCTCAAAGTCAATTGCCATGTATGCATTGCATCCTACAATGAGCTTCTTTGCACTTATAAGAAACAAATCATCTAGATACAACACCGAAACAAGCATATTGGTTCCAACAAGTATATAAGTTAGGATCTGCTTCGCTTGAAGCCTATACTTTGCAGATATCCATTTATCTTACAATACCTTGCTTTTAATGTCTGCTTGAGTTAATATGGCTTTCCTAATCCTACAAAGATTGCATTCCTTCCCGTTTACCTCAAAGACCTAAGGTTGCACTATGCTTCACATCCATCTATTGTATCCTCCATCCCATGAATGAAACTAGGGACATAACTGCTCTAATGGAAGTGTACTTGGTGATTGGAGCAAATGTCTCCTCATAGTCCACTTCCTCTTTTTGGGAGAATCCTTTCACCGTGAACCTCGCTTCGAACTTCTCATTGCTACCATATGTTGCATGCTTGATCTTGTAAAGTCACCTGGAATTCACTATCGACTTCGCCTTTGTTCTTTGCACTATGTCCCAAACATCATTCTTTGTGATGGAGGTGTACTCTTCCACCATGGCATCCTTTCATATTTGTTGTTATGCGACCACTTGAAAGTTAGAAGGCTCGAAATCGATGATGTTACTCATCAATGCCTTGTCATTTGTGAATATCTTTGGAAGTTTACTCTCTTTATATGTGTGCTTCTGGGATCCTCAACATACTCCTAAGCATCCTTCATGTCTGAGTCAACCATTGAGGTCTCCTAATAGAAGTGGAAGGGGCTACTATCTTCTTCTCTTCAATTGAAGGTCGTTCTATTTCTCTTGAAGTCACAGTTGACCCTAAATTAACCTTTGAAGTTTCCAATTCTTCATCCTTTGTCATTGGAATAGGCTCATGAGATTTCCTGGATGCAAAGTCTTCTTCAAACTTTACATCCCAGCTCACTCCTATCTTACTCTGCCTTGGAATATATTCCTTATAGGCCTTTGAAATCTCACTGTAATTTGAGGGCTCAAGTTAGTATTCTTCTCTATCGGTACATGGATATAAAATGGATAGCGAAAGATGCAAAAATGACTCACCTTAGGCTTCACACCAGTGAACGCCTCTTTTGTGTCTTGTCTTCCATGGTCTTTCGAGGACATCAGTTTTGGGTGTAGACTATTGTGTTGCATGTTTCTACCCAAACAAACGTTGGCAAGTCTCGATCATGAATTTTACTCTTAGCAATCCCTATGATGGAATGATTATTTTGCTTTGTAACCACATTTTTCTATGGGTTGTATGGAATGATCATTTCCCTCTTGATTCCTACCTCCTTCCAAAAACCCTTAAACTCCTTGGAGGTATATTCACCCCCATTGTCTGATCTTAAAACTTCAATTTTCTTCCTAGTTCAGTTTTCAACGAGAGATTTGAACTCTTGAAACCTACTAAAGACCTCAACCTTGGTCTTTAGGAAGTAGATCCAATTTACGAGGGAGAAGTCATCAATGAAGGAAATATAGTACACACTTCTTGAAATTGATGCTACTAACATTGGTCTACAAACATATGAATGCACTAAGTCTAGAATCTCCTTAGACCTATGCTTGCAGCTTAGGAAAGTAGCCTTGGCATGCTTGCCAAGTGTGCACGTGCATATTATTTTGAACTTTGAAAGACTTCTAATTATCTCCCTTAGAACAAGCAACATTTTTTGATGTAGGTGCCTCATCCTCTTGTGTCATTGAGTCATTAATTGTGAACCTTACTACATTACATTTATTTTCATGTTACCCTTGAGGGTTAGCTCAAGTGGTTTGGATTGTGCCATGTTGAAGCCATATTGACCAAGGAGGTCAAACATTTGAATCCACACGAGTCCCTCGAGGTTAGGCCTTGGGTTTGTGGGATGAAACCCTAGAGCAAGATTCGTCATGCTTGGACGCAAATGAAGTTCGTGCGATGCATACTTGGTGAATCTCTTTGATATCTTGTGGGATGCAAGTGGAAGATCCATGGGTGTACTTATTGGTGTTGATGCATTCAATCCTTGCCTACCATAGAGGACTTATTACTAGAATCTCAAACAAAGTTAACAGAGGATATAAATTTGTAGGAGAAATCTATAACAACTAGATGAGGCAACAAGAAAATCTAGTAGGTTGGGTTTAAAGGACAACTTCCAAGGAAGGCTAAATGGTACTCTAGGGGGAAGGCAGAGGAAAAAATTCCTTTCCTGCTTTATGGAAAAACTTTTGGGGATCGAAAGTCTTGCAAAATGGTGAGGTGTGACCCATAATGAAATTATGAATCACTATATAATATTTCATTTGCTTTGATACTTTTTGAGTGGAAAATCGGAGCCATGGACTTGTACAACGCATTTTAGGGGTAGATCCTATTTGATGATTTGAGGTCTCAAAACTTTTGGGGTTTGCTTTGGGCATTAAATGACCATTTCAAGGGGAAAAAAATTCAAACTTATGGATCTTATTTTGGGCATTTAATGATCATGGTCAAAACATCGTGAACAATGTTTCCAACACTTAATTATTTTACTTGTTGAGAGCTTTCCAAGGATTCAAAGATCAATTCAATTAAAGTTCATATGAGGAAGTTATGTCTCCCACAATTTGACCTATGCTTTGATCACCTTAGTGCCAAATGGAGGCCACATGACCTCCCATTACTCACACATGTGGAGCTAGTCATGAGTGAATTTTTGAGAAGATTCTAGAGGTTCCAAAATCCTAACCCTAATCATGAGTTGGGGCATGCAAAAACTTAAACCCCAAGTCTAGACAAATCCGGCATGCTAAATATTGAGTTGCAAGGAAAGGAAGGAGTTTCATTCCTATTATATTGATTCATCGTTCCATAGATGAGTAGAGCAAAGGAGTGGGATAATATGCGTTGAACAAAAGAGGTAGAGGACCTTGCTGTAACTGCTCAGGGCATGATGTCTATTGCAACTCCATAGTGAGTCCATCTTTCTTTGTATTTGCATTTCATATGTGTGAGAAGAAAAGGGAAGGCATAGTCCTCACCTTCTGGTTGGATTTTCTTATATCAGATTTCCTAGGGTACAACTCGTGTTCATTGTGTGGATGGTATGGTCATTTACTGTTGAAGTTTCTTTTCAATATTCTTGGTTTATTTCAATTTTTAACTTTGTAAATGATATGTTTATAATATTACATTTTAATCATATGTAAACACCAGATAATGGAGGATAATCTTGCAATATTTGCAATAACTTGTAAGATCTGTTGTGGCAATTTGTCTAGTTGAATACCTACGATAGTTGATAGATCACCATTCTAATGGGGTAGATCACAATGAGAATGGCACTATGGTGGAGTGCTTAATACTTTGTTGACCTCACCAATAAACGAAGGCCTCATTGGTCCAGCAATATTCTTATTGCCACTTATCAGTTGCTTTTAGAGTCTACCCACCTACTAGGATTCTTATTGCCGCTTGTGGATTGATTGCAGAATATCACCACCTAAGGAGATTTATATTGCCACTCGTGGCCCAATTCCTTCTTGTAACTTACTTTAACGTTAGTTATGGCAATAAATGTCCCACCAATAGTCAACAATAGGTAGCTTGCTGGATTAGTGAAAGTTAGGCATTTTAATGCCCCCACTAGGTTCAACTCTCTCCAATGAAAGACTCGTGTTTGTGCTGGTGGTAGTTGTACACCAGTACTTGAGATAGTGGTTGGGCTAGATGCAAATCTTGGATGTCTTTGGTGGGAATAGATACCCCCTCAACCACAGCCTCTTAGACAAAGGATTCTATGTGGAATATTGTTTCCTGCATTTACTCGTAGGTGGAGTTAGGCCAGCTTGCTGCATTGTGATATGTGGAGGCCAATGAAAAAAAGGCCCCACCAACCATGACGTAACTTAAAACCCCAATAAAGTACAACGGCTAACATAAACTCTAATGACTAACAAAAAGTACTATTGAGTACGTGACTAACATAAAATTGCAGTTGACTGGCATAAATTTAATTATTTTAGGCATTGTAATAAAAGGATGTGCAAAAGGTTACATGAATTGCAAACGACTCAAGTAGAATGTGAAGGTTTATTATATTGTGGAGAACCTGTTTTCCCAATGGAAACAAACAAAACCCCTATTGGGAAGCTTCAACATACAATGTGGTAGGCAGTATCTGCTAATATATATATTTTACTCATTTGTTGTCTGAATGGAATACTGTTGCCAACAGACTGGATCTAAATCTAGGAACTATAAATTAGTTGTTCTATCTAACACATATTTCAAGACATGAATATGCAAGAAGGTTTGAAGGGATAAATGTGGATGTGTGACTCATTGTTAGTTTTCCGCTCCATATTTTTACTTGCTTCTTACTGTCTGAAAATGGGATTTTCCCTATCCCTGATTAAATAGGAGATAAAATTGGACATAAATGAAGACAAGTTGGTTTTTAATCATTTTTCTTTTGCAGACTTGTCGTGAGATTTATGTCCCCGGAATCCTTGTGAACACAACAGGCACTGCTTTGTTTGATTGCTCTTTACCAATGCAGAGGAGTACCATTTGTCAGTAATATTAAAGAATGTCTTCAGAACCAGAACAATGGGGTTGGAAACATGTAAGCGTCTTTGGTGGATTTGATAAAGGAAGTGGCACAAAGCGCTGGAAATGCAATCATTGCAACATCTGCTATAATGGTTCTTATTCGCGTGTAAGGGCTCATCTTCTCGGAGCTACAGGTGTAGGAGTTAAAAGCTGCCCAGCAATTGACATATCTTTGAGAGAAACTTTTCATCTGTTGGAGCAGGAACGCATTGCCAGAAAGTCCAAGATAAGATCAGGGAAGCCTAAATCAGTCAAGCGCAGCAGATCTCAATCCTCTCTGACATGTTTGTGGAAACCTATTACCAAAGAGGAAGTTGATGATATAGTGGCACGGTGCTTTTTTGCAAATGGACTGTCTTTCAATCTGGCTTGCTCTCCACACTTTCATGACATGGTGAAAGCAATTGCAGCATTTGGACCAGGGTATGAAGCTCCTATGACTGAAAAACTAGAAAGTACCTTGTTGGGAAAGGAGAGGGGAAGAATAGATAAAGCTTTGCTACCAGTACGCGAGTCTTGGGCTCATACTGGTTGCACTATTCTTTGTGTTAGTTGGACAGATACAAGTAGCTGCAATCTTCTTCATGTTTTTGTCTCAAGCCCCAGAGGAGTGGTGTTTCTAAAAGCAGTTGACATGACTAAAGAAGAGAAGAACGGGGAATTTATTTCACACGTGTTGAAGACAGCAGTTTTAGAGGTTGGGCCAACACATGTAGTGCAAATAGTAACTGATGCATTGTTTGCTTTCAAATTGGCTGGAACACTCATCCAAACTGAGTTCCCACAAATATTTTGTACACCATGCATTTCACATTCTCTGGTTTTGTTGTTGGAGGACATTTCTGGACTAGATTGGATAAAACCAATTATTTTGTGTGCTAAGGGAATACAACAGTATATACTTAATAACCATGCTTTGCATGCTATTATTACCCAGCATTCCAAATTGGAAAGTCGAAAGACATATGAAAATAAGTTTGCTTCCAACTTCATTTTAGTCAGAACGATTGTTGACCTGAAGAAAGCTTTACAACAAATGATTGTTAGTGATGACTGGGATCAATGGAAGGTTTCATCTTCAGCAGATAGTTCTAGTCTAGAGGCTGCAATCTTAGGGAGTGAATTTTGGACTGGGGCAAATTTGATGTTGAAAATAGGTGAATCATTTGTGAAATTGTTGGCATTGGTCGATGGAGACAAACCATGCATGGGTGATATTTATGATGGATGGAATCAAGCTCTTAATGCAGTTAAAGCTTCAGGAATCGATGATGCACTGTATAAGCAACTCCAACAGATAATAAATAATCGATGGGATATATTACTTTATCCTCTTCATGCAACTGGATACATACTGAATCCAAAATATTTTGGCAAAGGTCAGGCAAAGGATAAGGAGGTTATGCGAGGATGGAAGATCACATTGGATAGATATGGCTATGATGCTACACAAAGACGCATCCTCAGGGAGCAGCTCAGTGCTTATTGGAGGCAAGATGGAACTTTAGGTGAGGAGGATGCACTAGATTGTAGAGACAACATGGATCCTGTTGCATGGTGGGAGAATTTTGGTTCTGAAGCTCCTCAGTTGCAAACATTAGCAATTAGAGTCCTGAGTCAGATTTCAAGTGTTGCTTCTTTCCAAGGTAATTGGTGTAATTCTGATTTTCTCCACTTCGATAAAAGGAATAAATTAGGAACAGAAAAAGTTGAAGATCTCATTTACATTCATTACAATCTTAGACTTCTTGGTAGAAGATGCAGTAATTACCTTTCTGGAGTCACCAGAATGTGGAATATGGACGAGATAAATCAAGGTAATTGTGATGTACGGAGTAACTTGGCATTTGTTCCAACATCTTAATGAGACTCTTGATATGCTTTTATAGGATAGGTTATATAATATTATTGGGTGATTTGCTATTAAAATCCATAATGTCAGGTGAAATTGATTGCCTGACCTCTCTGGGTTTGTCGTTATGGGGATGTGTATAGGCTTTTTCTGAATTTACTAGATCAGCGTCCAATTTTATTGTTCTTCCTATATCTCGGGCCATCACTTGTGCGCTTGAGGAAAAAGTGATCATAGAGTGGAAGTTTGTAGCGAATTAATTGCTCAATCATTTCTTACATAGTTCAACCGATGTGAATTACTTGGCAACAGAAAATGACATGTAGACTCTTGGAGTTAGGCACATTACTAGTGATCCTTATTGCTACAGCAAGCGTCTGTTTTTATACTGTAGTATTTTTTATCAATTTGATTGGCTTTATTTTTTTGACTTCGTATTTTTAGTGTGCGATGTTTTTATCTCCCTCTGCTGTCTCCCTTGTATATTTTTTTTCTGGGAAGGTGTGTTAACAACGTACTACAAAAATATTTTAATTGTTCCTGCAATTCAGGATTTTAAAGAGAGGCTAACTATTTATTTTTGTAGCCTAAACCTACAAAAATATTTTAATTGTTCCTGCAATTCAGGATTTTTCTGAGAGGCTAACTATTTATTTTTGTAGCCTAAACCTTTACCACTGTTACTGGGATATGGCTGTAATTCAAATAGAGAAATCACGGAATTTAATTGTACGTTTTGTCACTTATGTCTGCTAAGCCAGTTCATTGCTTGTTTATTTCTAACTTAATTCTGCCTATTGAAATTGGTGCAACTATCTATATTTATGAAACAATTTTAATCTGACCTGAAATGAATCTTACGAACTTCACATGGATTTGTGGAGGAGGATTTTGTTTTCATGGTTCAATCATTTCTGTATTTTACGTGGCAATGTTGTTTGGAGCACTGTGCATATTGCTACCAATTCGACATGCCTAGAAAGGGAGTTTAACTGCATGCCCCTTTTTGTTTTAAATCATTAAATGCCTATCCCGTAGGATAAGTTCAATCCTTTACCTGAATTGCATGACCATGTTTTTTGTAGCGTTTATGATTAATTGCATTTAATTTGGTGTTACTTTGTTTTGTTGATTAGAAGCACCAGAATGGGGCGGAACTCCGGTTCAAGTTTTCCTTATTTTCCTAATGTTGCATTTCTAGGTGATAGCATATTACATCAGCATGAATGACAATATCATGCAATCACCAGGTTAGATTTAAAAACATAGGCACATCCATGTCCAAATTCCAAATAAACAAAGGAAAAAAACAACATATTGTATAGAGAAGGTTATGTATATTAATTACGTTGATAGGTATAGGTGTGTTTATTTTGGAATAAGGCTTCCAAATTTTTAATTTATTTATTAATATTTATTAGGTTGATGGTAGGGATTTAAGTTTTAACTTAACTGAATATTTTAGGATATCCATAATAGCATACACAAATTAAAGGTTGAGATTTATCTCCAAAACAGTTATGCCTTTTTTCTCTTTTAATTAAATTGATTAATTAAAAAAAATGTCATATGAACAAGTGTCATATGAAGTGAGCCATGGTTTTTTGGGCATGTTGTATTGATAGACCATCGTATGGGCCCATAGTATTGTAACAAAGCCTATTTAGAGAGAATCTCGATGATAATGTGGGGTTATATCTCATGGTTAAGAATCTTGTTCCATAAATGCATACATGTTTTAACTTATATCTTTATTTTTTTATTATTTTTCTTATAATTAACAACAATATTAATACTTTAAAATAAAGTTATAATTTAGTTAGTTTTAATGATTTTTTTAAATTTTAGCAACATTAGATGTATCATGAAGTATTTTGATGCTTATTATGGATTGATATCTATCATGTTTACTAACCATATAATTTATATGGCTGCGCTAGTAATATTAAATCTCGAGATTTTGAAACTTAAAGAATATTAATATGATCATTAAGGAGTGCATCACATGGCATATCTTTACATGAGTGGCCACCATGGGCCTATAAAATGCCAAGACCACTCATCATTGTAATAATTTTATCATAAGTAGTTAAATTTTTAGATATTATCAATTCTCTTACAATACTGGTAAGTAAAATATAATTCAATTTGTATGATTCATTTAGTATCAAAGCCTTGTTTTCTGATCAAATGTTGACCATATTGTCTAGCATTTTAACGATTGATCCACTAATATAATTCAATTTGTATGATTCATTTAGTATCAAAGCCTTGTTTTCTGATCAAATGTTGACCATATTGTCTAGCATTTTAACGATTGATCCACTATCCACCGTATTTGTGGATATACCATGGATACTATCTTTGATGATTTGGCTATGGTTGTGCTAGTAATATTACATATCAAAATTTTGAAACTTAGAATATTAATATGATCATTAAGGAGGGCATCACATGGCATATCTTTACATGAATGGTCACCATGGGCCTATAAATATCAAAGGCCACTCATCATTGCAATAATTTTATCATTCATAATTTATATATTTAGATATTATCAATTCTTTTACAATATTGGTAAGCAAAATATAATTCAGTTTGTATGGTTCATTTAGTATCAAAGCCTTGTTTTTTTGATCAAATGTTAACCATGTTGTTTTGTATTTAATCATTGATCCACCACCATATTTGTGGATATACCATGGATACTGATCTTTGATGAATTGGCGAATAAATTCATTAATAGTGTTGAGGATATGATAAATAAAGTAGTTGAATATAGTGTTGAGGATATGATAAATAAAGTAGTTGAATACTACAAATATGGAACACAATGAAATAGAACTTGCCTGAGAATTAGCGTGAAAACTTGTGTCAAAAATTAATGAAAAACAAATCAAACTGTGAAAAAAAAGATAATATTTCAATATTTTTCCATTGCAAGATTTAATAATACTAATGCTAACTTTTGCTCATACAAACCTCAATATTAACGTTGGAACCAATGCAAACACCAATACGATGGTGGCACAACAACTGCAAGAGTAAAGAGTCCCATGTGGATATGGATCTACTAATGGATACCCACATGCATATGATTATGGTTATGGATTTGATGGATACACATACAATTCCAAATATATAGATATGATGTTGGAACCAATGCAAACACCAATAGGATGATGGTGGCACAACTGCAAGAGCAAAGAGACCCACGTGGATATGGATCTAATAATGGATACCCACATGCATATGATTATGGTTATGGATTTGATAGATACCCATACATTTCTTAATATATAGATATGATAGATATTAAAATGGCTATCTAGATCCATACCAATGTGGATATGAATATGGATGCCTCAATGCACCTCACCATCCATATGTTGTAAATGTGTTTTTGAATATTAATGGATTCAATACGTATCATTCAAATAACAATCTACTTTTTTATTGTCATTATGATAGTAACAATTATTTTATCATAAAAATAACAATGAGGACCACAATAATAATTATTATTATGAACAAAATTGGAAGTTGATATCATGACATTGCGGAAAGGGGGGATAAGAAATTTCGCAGGCAGGAGTTTATGCAAGGTAGGCTCTGGGAGATCTAAAGCATGAGGAAGAGCAACTTGATTTTGGAGAAGACATTTGGTTGTCCCCATCCATATTTCGTATTGACAAGGAGTTTAGAGAATATTGCAATGTACTCAAGACTTTAAAGATTCGATTTAGGAAGAACTCTATCCACTTGTTGGATTTGAAGAGGACGACCATCAACAAGCCAAGGGAAGGTGTTAATGCAAGAGTACAAAATGCACTTGACAAGTCCAAAGAAGCCTCGTCTTTGGGTTATCCCTCGATTTCCTCTAGTTAGATTATTTTATCAAATGGAAACAGGGATGTCTAAAGGCTTGGGAAGACAAGGTCAACATGGTGATATGGCTTGATGAGGGTATGGAGAAGGTTGAATCATTATCATTAAGGGCTCTTGAAGGAAATTTCATGGGGAAAGTAATGAAGCGAGCCCACCTTATGGGTTGGTTGGAGGTGGGTTGGAAGAAATCACTTGGATATTATCCTCGCTTTCATCTTCTAATGAAAAGTTGGCTATGTTTCAAATTTAGGGTTGAAAGGGACTTGGAATTAATTCTTGTTGGGGCGTTGCTTTCAAGGTCTTCTAGCTTAGTGCTACGAAGAGGGCACCCGAGTTTGATCCTAAGTATAAACCATTATTCAACACGTGTATTGCTTCTGAGGTTTCCTTTACAATTATGGCCGTGAAAGGTATTGAAAGAAATTGCAAATTCATTGGGAAGATCCATGTATTTGATGAAAAAAGTATTACCCAAGAAGAAAAGCTAGTGGCGACAGTTTTGAAAGAGCTTCATCTAAGTGAGGGGCTCCTTCCCACAGACGGATATTTGTTGGAATGGGCATCAATTTTTGCATGTTTTTTATTATACTAAGCTCCCTATTTGGTGTAGCTTTTGTCGTGAGGTTGATCATCTAAGACACAAGTGACATGTTGTTTTGATTAAGGAAAATGCATTTTTGGGCAGGCTAAAGGCCCCACGATTTCAATCTACATTGGTGAAAGAAGTTGGCTCCTTTTTGGTTTGTTGCAACAAGGATATGGGCTTTGTTGAGGAGATCCATATTGTGCAAATGACAAGTGCTTTGAAGGATTCTTTGATGTTTGTGTTCCTTTGACAAAGTAGAATGAAAAGAGGTTGGGTAAGAATGAAAACCTCGTCCTTTCTCTTTTTATGGTTGGTTTTGGCTCCTTTGTTAATGGCATTGTTCATTATCTTGCCTTGGATGTCCCTAATGTGACCTCTAATAGTATAGGGGAAGGTATTGTTAAGTTGAGTCAAGGAGTTTTTGATTTCTTGAATATTGTTTCAGATTGTTCCCTTGCTTTTGGTGGGAGTATTTCATATTGAGAGGTTTTGTTTGTTCCTTTATCTCCTCCTTATGACCTTAGATTGAAGAAGTATATATCTTTAGTGGGTTTGGAAGGGAGGGGGGTGGTTGAAGGTGGTTTGGCTTAGCATGGGGAACCTCCCCCTCGCCCTAGGCACACATCTTTCCTCTCTAACAATAAGGACAAAGCCTCTCTAGAAATGCAACAAGGTAGAAAGATGACACTTTCAAGGTTGATTAGGCCAAGAAGCCTATGCAGGGTTGCGCCAATAATTATTTTTTCATTAAATGTGAGAGGATAGGGAGTGGCTCGAAGAAGGTATCCCTAAAAAGGTTGTTATGTTAACCTTGATATCATTTTACTCCATGAAACAATGGATCTCGGGGCCAAAGCTATATTTATTTTTTCTTCATCTCCATGAGATTGGAGATTTTATTCTCTCAATGTTGTTGGGATGTTACGGGGGTTGATCTCGGCTAGGAATTCATCCTTCAAAATTTGCAATTCTAGTTTGAGTGGTTTTGTTGGAGGGGGAGGAAAAATCCCTTGGAAACCATTCTAAGATATTGAATTTCTATGGCCCTTATTTGGTTTGAAAGATTTTTTGGGGGGCTCTGGAAGTTCAAGGAATACCAAGGGATCCAACCCTAATAATTAGAGGTGATTTGTTATGAAACTGGCTCCAAAAATAGAAGAAAAGAGAGATCAACGCCTTAGAAATAAGCCACTTCGAGGGGGAAACCACCTTTACATTACATAAATGAACAATTCTTGGATGATACAAATGACAAAACCTCATTTCTATATATAGGAGTCCATGGGGTCACAATATAATCCTAGCCGACCTAACAATAATAATGCAAGGGCACAATAATAACAATATGGGGGTTACAGGGTACAACAATGGCAATAAGGGGATACACTAACAACAATAAGGGACTACACTAGTAATATAGGAACTTAACATGCCCCTCCCCTTCAAAAAAGTGTTGTCCTCAACACTTGAGTAGCTCTGGACGCTTCTGTATAAAATTCTCATCCTCCCATGTTGAATATTCAGTGGGTAAGTTCCTCCACTTGATGAGATACTCTGAAATTGATCGATTTCATAGCCGTCGAATTCTTGTTTCCGTGACTGCTCCAGGTTCTAATATGATTTTTCCTTCCTCGTCAAGTTCTAGCAATATTGTTTGAACTGGAAGTTTGTCACCTATAACCTTCTTTAAGCATGAAACATGGAAAATTGGATGCACTCAAGAAGTGGGAAGCTCCAATTTGTATGCCATAGTACCAATCTTTTGCAACATCTTGCAAGGACAATAGTACTTTGGCGATAATTTATCATCCTTCTTAGCTTTCTTGAGGGACATTTGTTTGTATGGATGTAGCCATAAAAATACCCAGTCTCCTACATCAAAACTTCTCTCGTTGCGATGTTGATCTCCCTGTTGTTTCTTTTGATTTTGTGCCAAATTTAGGTTATCCTTTAAGAGTTGGACAACTTCTTGTTGATGCTCGATGTGATCTTCCACTGCTTGAACACTAGAATTTTCTCTTAAAGATGAAGTGATGGATGGTGGATGATATCCATAAAATGGGGTCATTTTTGCTGCAGTATGGAAGGAAGTGTTATACCACCATTCAGCTAGAGGTAACCACTTGACCCATGTGTTTGTTTATCAGATACAAAACAACGAAGATATCCTTCCAAACATGCGCTCACTATCTTAGTTTTCCCATCGGATTAAGGATGATAAGATGAGCTATGAGCTAGTTGAGTACCCAAACAAGAAAATAACTCTGTCCAAAAATTTCCAGTAAAAATGGGATCTCTGTCACTTACAATAATCTTTGGGTTTCCATGTAGTTTTTGAATTGTTTCCATAAATGCAGTTGCAACTGTACTTGCTTTAAATGAATGAGATAATGCACAAAAGTGTGCATACTTGGTAAGATTATCAACTACCACCATGATGACACTCTTTCCTTTGGAATTAGGTAAACCTGTGATAAAATCCATTGAAATCTCCTCCCAACGTTTACTTGGAATGGATAAAGGCTTTAGAAGACCCGGGGTCTTAATTGTCTCAAATTGATTTTGCTGGCAAACCAAAAATTCCGCCACAAACTTTTGAATATAAGATTTAAGGCCATCCCAAAAAATTCTTTCTTCACCCTGTGGCAAGTTTTTAAAAATCCTAAGTGTTCTCCTAAGGGAGATGTGTGCAATTCCAAAAGAATCTTTTGTTTTAGTTGGGAATTCTTACAAAGATATAAGTGATCTTTCTACCACAAGGAATCATTTTTCCAACTAAATGTATCAGATGTACAAGGATCTTGTTGCAACTTTTGAATGAGTGTCCACACTTCTTCGTCATTCTTCCATTCATCCCTTGCTTCGGTTATCCAATTTGGTTGGATAATAGAAATGGCACAAAGAAATGCTTCCACCTCTTCATCATTTCTTGAAAGTGCATCTACAACAATATTTAGCTTTCCTTTTTTGTAGATGATTTCAAAGTCATAACCAACATCTTTGTGACCCATTTTTACTGCTTTTCTGAAGATAGTCTTTGTTCCAAAAAATGTTTAAGACTATCATGATCAATTTTTACCTTGAAGTGTCTTCCCATTAGGTAAGGTCGCCATTTCTTCAGTGCATGTAGTATTGCCAACATTTCCTTCTCATAAATAGCTTTCTGTAAATAATTTCCTTTGATTGGACAACTTTCAAAAGCAGTTGGTCATCCTTCTTGCATTAAAACCGCACCAATTCCATTTCCTGAGGCATCACATTCCACAATAAAGGTTTTTGTGAAGTCTGGCGTAGCTAAGATCAGTGCTAGGTACATTGCCTCTTTAAGATACTCAAAGGCCTTAGTTGCTCCAGGAGTCCATGAAAATGCATCTTTCTTCAATAATGTTGTTAGAGGAGCTGCTATTCTCCCATAATTCTTAACAAACTTGCGATAATATCCTGTTAACTCGAGAAATCCTCGCAACTGCTTTATGGTTGTGGGGCTTTCCATTCCTTAATGGCTTTAATTTTGTTAGGGTCTACCTTAACACCCTCGTGAGATAAAATATGATCCATATATTCCACTCTTGTACTCCAAAGAAACATTTGGAGGTTTTTGCATATAATTGTTTCTCTTCCAATAGTTTGAGAACCCTGTCAACATGTTGAACATGATCCTTCCAAGACCTGCTGTAGATTAGTATATCATCAAAAAATACCAATGCAAATTTTCTAAGGAAGGGTTTGAAAATGGAATTCATCAACCCTTGAAATGTAGAAGGTGCATTGGTAAGGCCAAAAGGCATGACAAAAAATTCATAATGACCCTCATGAGTTCGAAATGTTGTTTTCGGAATATCTTCAGTGTTCATTCTAATTTGATGATATCCTGAATGAAGACCCAACTTGGTAAAATAAGTTGCTCCATGTAATTCATCCAATAATTCACCAACCACAGGAATTGGGAAATTTATCTTTAATAGTGAGCTTATTGAGCTCCCTATAATCCAGACACATGTGCCATGATCCATCCTTCTTGTGCACCAATACTACTGGAGCAGAGAAAGAATTTTGACTAGGTTGAATTATACTAGCCTCTAACATTTCTACACTCATACATTCAATTTCACTCTTTTGGACATAAGGATATTTGTAAGGCCTGATGTTTGGAGGAACACTTCCTAGAATCAAATGAATAGCATGATCATGATCACGAATAGGTGGGAGTCCTTTGGGAGTTTCAAACATCTTGGAATGATTATCCAAGACTTTTTGGAGATTAGGAGAAATATATGATTTTGATGTTGGAACTTCTAGTGAGCATAATTGTGCAATTACGCCTCGTTGTTCTTTCTTCAGAATATTTGTCATGACATTAGAGCTTATTATCTTTCCAGGCTTCCCTATGATACCTCGTAATTCAACTTCCTTTCCTTCCAAAAAATTTTCAGGAAAAGTTCTTGAAAATTAAAAGCTACCGTCCCCAAAGATTGTAACCATTGTACTCCTAGTACAACCTCAACACCTCCCATTGGAATGAAAGCATTATACTATTCAATACATATTCCCCCATGGTTAGCTTCATATTATGGCATTTTCTGGAGCAATTTATAGTGAAGTAATTTAATTCGTTGGCTACCTTACAATGAATAAAATTATGGGTACTACCCGAATCAATCAACACTATTACCTTTTTTCTTCTTGATATGTCCTTCTATCTTGAGAGTTTGAGGAGTGGTATTTCCTGCCAATGCATTACAAGATATGATCAGATTCATTTCTTCTTCCTCTAGGGCTGGTTCCTGGTGTATATCCTCTTCTTTTGAAGTTTCTTGTTCATTTTCTTCCTCCTCTTTACAATCTATGTAAAATAATTCATTCTCAACACACTTATGACCTTTAGTGTATTTGCTATCACAACTGTAGCAAAGCCCTTTTGCTCTTTTTTCTTCCAATTGTTGTGGTGTCAACCTTATAGGTTGTGGAAGTCTAGGAGTAGCAACACTTCCATCTTTATAGATGTGAGTGGTAGGCTTTCTTGTCGCCATAATTTTACATTCAATTTTTCTTGCCAACCTGAATGCCTTCTCTAATGAATCAGGTTCCCAAAGGTGAACCTCATGTTGGATGTTATCCTTTAAAGTCCATATGAAGACATCAATCTTGTGTTCCTCTAGAATATCATTTACCCCTATATTCAATTTTGGGAAGTCCTCAATGTGCTCCACCACTGAACCCTTTTGTTTGAGATTTATCATTTGGCTAAAGAAGGTGTTGCTCTTTGTATCCTCATAATGTTCTATCATTTCCTCCGTAAAAATTGACCAAGTGACAATATTTTTACGAGAGAAAAGCCATAGATACCATACAAATGTATTTTTTTTCTAAATATAAAGTTGTAATGCGTACCTTTTGTGTGTTTTGCACATTATTGAGATCAAAATATTGCTCCATCTATAGTATCCATGTTACGGGATCCTTTCCGCCAAACTTCCTCATATCGATCTTTGGAATATGGTGGGTCTTCAATCCAACATTAGAGTTTATGAAATCACGATTAACATTTATTTTTTTCTCATCATGAGTTTCCTCCACAATATTTTCGCCATTAAGAATCATTTTTTGTATCAATTTTGTCAAACCTTCCATGTCTGCTTTTAGATCATTCTTCTTGTCTTTCATTTTTTCTTCTATACCATCGATCTTAGCTTCCATGTCTTCCATGCCATTCTTAAAACCCTCCATATTAGCTTCCATGCCTTTCTTCAAACCATCCATCTTAGCTTCCACACCTTTCTTTAAAACTTCCATTTCATTTTTTGTTGCTCTTTGCGAGAGTGAAATGTGGTGCACTTTCTCTTGTAATTTTGAGATATCATGTTGCACTTCTTCATCTTCAGGAGTAATAGTAGAGGATTTTGAGGGCTTAATGGGTGTTGAATTCTTTTAATGGGAAATTTTAGAACCCAATACTGATATCTATGCCTCAATATGCCCTTGGAATCACTTCAAAATGATTTTTCAAACAAGCCCTATGAAATTGGAAAAAAAAAATACACATTTTTTTCTTGATTTTGCAGAGCTCGATATTGTAACTGACTTATATCTGTGATTTCGGATCTTCAATATCTAAAATTCGGTCCTGTAGTAGCCCTCTATATCTTCTTTGGAATTCCACAGGTCTGACTTGATTTGGATTCTTCAAGACAAAGTTATGCTCGATCTCCCACAATGACCTAATTATGGACTAGTTCAGTAGAGTGAACTTGTACGGTGTGACACGTGTCATTGTTTCCTCCTATGGTTCTGTAATTGATACAAAGAAAACTACAGTCTGTGTAATTTCGGCCACTTGTTACAGAATCCCAATTCGATGCTCAGAGAGAGAGTTATGACGATTTTCCCACGGTCACCTCTTTGAGATGAGATTCAGGAGCCTAAAAAAACCCTAACTTCCACAAATCATATCTCCGAAAATATTGCGAACCAAGATCTGAAATTTTTACACAAAGTTCCTCAGGATTTCAGCTTCTTGTGACAAAAATTTCAGCTTCTGAATCTTCGTAGAAAAAAAGTTATAGCGAAAATTCCACGATGACTTGTTTGGAGCAACAAAACCCTATAATCCAAAGCTCTGATTCCAAATGTTATGAAACCAGCTCCAAAAATAGAATAAAAGAGAGATCAGCACCTTATAAATAAGCCAGTTTGAGGGGGAAACCTCCTTTACATTACATAAATGAAAAATTCTTGGATGATACAAATGAAAAGACCTCCTTTCTATATATAGGAGTCCATGGGGTCACACTATAATCCTAGTCGACCTAACAATAATAATGTAAGGGCACAATAATAACAATATGGGGGTTACAGGGTACAACAATGACAATAAGGGGGCTACACTAACAACAATAAGGGACTACACTAGTAAACACGGACCTAACATTTTTAAACTCAACATTGTCATTCATAGAGGTATGGGGGTATCAACCAAACATGATAGCGTGGCATCTTTCTTTGGTCACTTGTTTGAAGCTTTAAATCTGGTGGATGGTGAACCTGTTCCTTTGGTTTTGTTACTCACGCACATGTATGGGTAACCCTAGGAGAATTTGTTTCTCCTATGATGTATTTTTCTAGCTAGAAACAATACTATTAACCACAAATTACCAACCTCTCATGTCTCTCATCCACTCTCTGGCCAATGCATTCATTTATCTAGTTTAGTCATCCAATGAAGGTGGATCATCCAATGTGAGGTACATTAAGCATTTTTGTATTCAATGTTTTTGTTCAATATTTAAAGGAATTATAGTGTGGATCACAGGTTGAATTGAATGATAGATCATTATTAGTTGCATGCTTGTTCCCTTCATTGTGGTAGTTATCACTTGTCCCTAGTACAACATGACCTTCCTTAGGATCTTTCTTTCACTATTTAGGAGGGCACAAATAGGACGCTTTAATGATGCTAGTGTTCCATATTATCTATACTCAACACTTGTCATCATTCCCTCCCTAGTCCATTATCCCATATTTTGATTGGTTCTTGTTAGTAGCTCATGATGGTTCCTTTTTGACCTTGTCCTATGAGAAGAAGGGGTTGTATATACTTGAGGTTGATGTAGTTGTAATCAAAGTAAAATTAAAATCCAAATATCAAAATGGAAAACAATGGCACAAGTTGTAACACAAGAAAAATCCAAATTATAGATTGAGCTCTACCCCCTCTTATGTAACTACTTTCTCTCGAGAGTATCCATGCATATCATGCCTTTCAAAGTAAAACAAACTCTCTAAGAACACCATGGAACTGATGAAGTGATAAAATACTCATCACTAAAAGAGGTTATCTCATTATTACACAAGAATCAATAAAGCTTATTAAACAAGTTATGTAAAGAAAGAAAAAGACAAATATGGGGGCTTGGAAATACAGGTGGGGAAAGGTAACTTAAGCAGCTAAGTACTCCCTCTACAAAAGCGTTCATAGACAAAAGTTTGATATAACCTAGCATAAGATTATGACACCAATCATACAGTAAATCCCAATCCCTAACCCCTATCTTCTGAAAGGGTCAACCTAGGAATTTTTCTTGCCCTTAGGGTTAGAAGCACCTAATAGATCCATGTGATAATCCTCCCCTACCTAAGCATGGTAACATGTGTACAATAATAAGCTATTAAGACATTTGAATATTATGCTTGTGTAAAGTACTTTGATGGCTTAAACATTAATAAGGTTCACTTTGATACTCTGATGGTCCTTGCACCCATGATGTTGATCTCACTTGATTCTTTGAGCATGTGTTATATATTGCTTTGAATTACATCCAACATCCCTTGAGGGACTATATGAGGCTTCCCTAGCACTTTAGAGAGGACGCTCGACCATTTTGATAATGACATAGAGAACTTTGACAAAGTACCTTAAGAACTTCTTGAGGAATGTTGACCTTGGATGACTTGACAGAGTTGATGATTTTCTCTTTCACCTCCAGGACCTTTGACGTTGTCTATCAGAGCTAGGACATTTCCTTGAGAGTAGATTTACCCTTGAGATGGCAAGATGCCCCCAAGCTAATGTTTCACCTACTTGATGTACATTTCCTTGCTTTTGAGGATGATTGCTGATAATGATGACATGGGGCCTCTTTGGAGGGGAATGTACATTGTTCATTGTGAAGGCATCATGCCCTAGCATGATGACGTCCTCTATTTGATGCTCTAGGTGATGATGTGGTTTCCCTTATGGATAAAATTGGGCTTGAGGATGCTTTTCTTGATGATTGGGCATCCTTTTAATGTGGATACATGACCTTTGGGATGAGATGCACCTCTTAAATGGAGCCATTCATTGCACACTTCATGGAGAGACACACCTTTGAGAGGATGGCGTCACCCTTGGAGGACACCTAACTCACATGTGTGGGTTAATTGAGGCATAATTTCATGTTATTTTATCGTTTTAGCTATCTTATGGGTTGGCTTGTGACCTATCCAACTTGTATCATGGATTATTATCATTTTATAGCTTTTTAGAGTAAATTTAGGGAAATAAAAATAATATCTCCCATATAAATAAAAGATTACTGTACCCTTGGATTCATTGTCACACTTGGAGATCATTTATACTAGTTATTTGTTTCTCCTATTGTGCACTATGGAGCACTAGTGAAGCCAAATTCTCTTGGATGATTTTTGGTGGAGGGTTCTCTCTCTTGGATGATGATTACTGATATTTGATGTTATGTGTTATGCAAATGTGAGTTATATTTTTCAAAACTTGTTCTTGTTGATGAATTAGGGTTTATTAAATTTCTCACCAAATTTTTGTTGATGTTTTATGGCTCTAAAATCTCCTTGTATGATATTTTTCATCAAGTTCTCTTGTGGTGACCTAGGTTAAGCTCCCTTCCTTTGAATTTCCCAAGAATATGGAAGGACTCTAGAGTTAACGGATTGAGGGGCACTAGTTTATCTTCCTTGATTTCTTTGACTCCACGTCATCTCTTTTCTTCTTAAGTTTTTTTATTCTAAAATCCATTAGCCGTATATTGAGAAAGACATTAGTTAGTCCTTTAAAACCCTAAATTTTTATTTTGTTTTTTTTTTCTAGGGTATATTAGGGTTTATTTATAGAAAAATAATACATTTTCAACATTATTTGTCTTAGATGTCATTATACTAGGGGTAGGGTGGGTTTGAAATTAATCGAAAAAGAAAGTGTTAATTTAAATGCATTTTCAACCATAATTTATAATATAGCCTCTTGGTTCCTCTCTATTTAGCCCTAATTTAACACTTCTTTATCACAAAATTTGGCGCTTTTTCTTGTTGTTGTTATAAACGCTTTGCTTGTAATTTCTAGTTTAAAACCGCAATTTATGACAACACAATTTCTTGATTATATGTGTTTGGGAACTTATTTGGCCTCTACTGGTTGACCTAAGCCTCTAGATTGAGCCATACAAACCCTTGAATCACATTATTAGAAAACCACTTGAAAACCTAATTATTATATCATTTTTTCCACGTGAAGTCTTGTTGTAGAACCTTTACGGGGCATTTAGTCTAAGTTTAGTTGGGTTACTTGAGCCTTGAGATCTACTAGGAATTTTCCCTTGTGGTGGATTGTGTCCATGAGTAAAACGAGAGGATTTTGCTGATAAGGTGACAATGGTAACTATCCTATTGTTGTGATTAATCTAGGTTGCTTAGTGGGGCATTGCACTAAGGTTCTAGATTTTGCGATAACGGGCTTAGACATGGAGAAATGGTTTCCGGAGAAGTGGTTGTATCTAAAGCGTTGGACAAGTTTTGAATGGTCGAGAATATTTTGAAAGCTTGTCGGGAAATTCTAGTCTTTGATATTTGATCATAATCCTATTATGCTCCAACTGAAAAAGGAGCATGAGAAACCTTTTTGTCCATTCAAATTCAACCAAAGTTGGTTGTTGGAAGAGAAGTATCGAAGGTTGGTATTAGAACATTGGAGACATTTTAATCCTTAGTCATAGGATTAAACATCTTCTCAATTTCTAGCTAATTCAAATTTGATCAAAAATATTAACTACTAAGTGGGATCGTTGACAAAGGTTAAGAGTCACGCGGAGCTGCTAGACATTGAAGGCAAGATTAATAGGGTATTTTGGAACAATGTGACGTGGTTTTTTTTTTTTCTTCGATAAAGAACATGATTAGTGGTATTATAGTAGAGCATAAGGCTTGGATTTTGTATATGGAGGAGTCAACTTGGTAGTTGAAGAGCTATGCAATTTGAATTGAAGAGGGAGATAATAATACCAATTTCTTTCATAAATTTGTGGCACATAATATCAACACCATTTGGGAGCTTGATTCACTAAATGGATCTATGCTTCGATCATTTATGGAGATCTTAGATGCAGAGCATTCATATTTCAAAGGTTTATTCTGGGAACCCTTGGAAAGTCACATTGTGCAACAAATTAGGTTGTTTCCTCGATTATTTGATCAAGCTTCAAATGATAGGGTTGGATATATAATCACGAAAGATGAACTAGAGAAGGTGATTACAAGTTTTATGAAGGAAAAAAGCTTGGGAATTTACAGGTGCATATTTGAATTTTATCTTACATTTTTTGATATGTTAGCAAATAATATCTTAAATGTGGTTGAGGAATCTAGGCTTCTTGGCAAAATCTTGGGGGGTCTCAATGATATTGTCTTGTCTCTTATCCCCATAAACCTTATTCATTTTACAACTCGAGGTCGATCTCATTATGCAATCTACTATATAAAGTGATTGCAAAAATTATTGCTAATAAGTTAAAGGAAGTTTTTTATAACAATATCTCAGAGGAGCAATTTGGTTTTCTGTATAATAGATAGATCTTCGATGTAATTGGTTCAACGAAAGAGGGCCTTGTTAGGTCCCTATAATACTTGTGTAAACCCTTATTTTTATTGTTAATGTAGCCCTCTTATTGTTATTGTTGTGCCCATGTAGTCCCCATATTGTTATTATTGTGCCCCATAGAAGCCCATTATTGTTATTGTTATGCCCTTACATTATTATTGTTATGTAGGCACTGATTATATTGTGACCCCTTAGAATACTATATATAGAAATGAGGTTTTTTCATTTGAATCATCCAAGAATTGTTAATTTATGTAATGCAAAGGAGGTTTCCCCCTCGAAGATTATAATTTTTAAGTCGTTGATCTATCTTTTCTTCTATTTTGTGAGCTGGTTGCATAACATTTGGTATCAGAGCTTTTGTATTCTAGGGTTTCGCTTCTTCAAACAGGTCATCTTGGAAATTTCGCTATAACCTTTTTCTACGAGGCTTCAGAAGCTGAAATTTCAACCACGTGGAGCCGATACCTTGGTGAACTTCTTGTAAAAATTCCAGATCTTGGTTCGATATATTTTTGAAGATATGATCCGCGGAAGTTAGGGTTTTTGCAAGCTCCAAAATTTAGTCTCAAATAGGTGACCTAAGGAAAATCGTCATAACTTTCATTTCAGGCATCAGATTTGAATTTTGTAAAAAGTGGTTGAAAGTGCACAGACTGTAGTTTTTCGTGTAGAAATTTTAGAGCTGAAGATCGAAACAGTGACACGTGGAACTTCGTACAAGTTCACTCCACTGAAACAATCTATAATTAGGTCATCGTGGGAGATCAGGTATAACTCTTTCTTGAAGACTCCAATCTTGGTTTGACTTGTGGGGTTGGAAATAAGACTCAGAGGGCTACCACATGATTAAATTTCAGACCTTGAAGTTTCAAAATTACGGATATATAACAGAGTCAATATCGATCTCCTACGAAGAAAGAAAAATGTGTGTATTTTTTTAAAATTTGCATAAGTTTTTCTTGAAAAATCAGTTTGAACTGATTCAAGGGGCATAGTGAAGCATAAATATCATTGTTTGATTCCAAAATGCATTGAAGCAATAAAATGGAAACACCTAGTAATCAACCTGAAATATCTACTATGACGCATGAAGAAGAGGAAGAAATGCAACATGATATATCAAAATTACGAGACCGAGTGCAACAAATTTCACTCTCGCAAAGAGTAACCAAAAATGAAATGGAAGCTAAGATGGATAGTTTGAATAATGGTTTAAAATCGTACATGGAAGCTAATATGGATGGTATAGAAGAAAAAATGAAAGACAACATGGAATATTTGAAGAATGGTTTAAAATTAGACATGGAAGGTTCGACAAAGTTGCTGCAATAAATGCTTCTTAATGGCAGAAATTTATTAGATGAAACTCATGATGAGAACAAAATAAATGTTAATCATGATTTCATTGACTCTAACGCTGGATTGAAGACCTACCATATTCCAAATATCGATGGCAAGGATCTGGTAACATGGATACTACAAATGGAGCAATATTTTGATCTCCATAATGTGCAATACACACAAAAGGTATGCATTTCAACTTTATATTAGAACCCAATCAGTTTGTATGGTATCGATGGCTTTGTTCTCGTAAATCACTTGTCACTTGGTCAATTTTTACAGAGGAAATGATAACACATTATGACGATACAAAGAGCAACAACTTCTTTAGCCAATTGATAAATCTCAAACAAAAGGGTTCAATGGCGGAGCACATTGAGGACTTCCAAAAATTGAATATAAGGGTAAATGATATCTCAGAGGAGCATAGGATTTATGTCTTCATAGGGACTTTAAAGGATAACATCCAACATGGGGTTTGCCTTTGGGAACTTGATTCATTGGAGAAGGCATTCAGGTTGGCAACAAAAATTGAAAGAAAAATTATGGCAACAAGGAAGCCTACCACTCACAACTATAAAGATGGAAGTGTTGTTACTCCTAGCCTTCCAAAACCTACAAGGTTGACACCACAACAGTGGGAAGAAAAAAGAGCAAAAGGGCTTTGTTACAGTTTTGATAGGAAATACACTAAAGGTCATATAGAAAATACACTAAAGGTCATAAGTGTGTTGAGAAGAAATTATTTTACATAGATCGTGAAAAGCAGGAAGAAAATGAACAAGAAACTTCAAAAGAAGAGGATATACACCAAGAACCAATCATAGAGAAAAAATAAATGAATTTGACCATATCTTGTAATGCATTGGCATGAATTACCACTCCTCAAACTCTCAAGATAGATGGACATATCAAGAAGAAAAAGGTAATAGTGTTGATTGATTCAGGTAGTACCCATAATTTTATTCATTGTAAGATAGCCAAGGAATTGAATTGCTTCCTATGTCTAGCACCAGAGTGTTAAGTGATGGTTGCAAATGGAGGAACTATAAATTTCTCCGGAAAGTGCCATAATATCAAGCTAACCATGGGGGAATATGTATTGAATAGTCCAATGCTTTCCATTCCAATGGGTGGTGTTGATGTTGTATTAGGAATCCAATGATTATAATCTTTGGGTATGATAGCTTTTAATTTTCAAGAACTTGAATTTTTTTTGGGAAGGAAAGGAAGTTTAATTAAGGGTATCGTGGCGAAACCAGGAAAGACAATCAGCTCTAATGGCATGATAAATCTTCTAAAGAAATAAAAACAGGGCGTAATTGCACAATTATGCTTACTAGAGGCTCAAACATCGAAATCATCTATTTCTCTAGATCTCCAAAAAGTCACGGACAATCATTCCGTGGTATTTGAGGCTACCAAAGGCCTCCCACCCATTTGTGATCATGTTCATGCTACTCATTTGATTCCACGAAGTGTTCCTCCAAACATTAGACGTTATAGATATCCCTATGCCAAAAAGAGTGAAATTGAACGTATGGTTGCAGAAATGCCAAAGGTCGATATAATTCAACCTAGTCAAAGTTATTTCTTTGCTCCAGTAGTATTGGTGCACAAGAAGGATGGATCATGGCACATGTGTTCAGATTATAGGGAGCTCAACAATCTCACTATTAAAGATAAATTTCCCATTCTTGTCATTGATGAATTATTCGTTGAATTACATGGAGAAATTTACTTCACTAAGTTGGATCTTTGTTCAGGATATCATCAAATTAGAATGAAGACTAAAGACATTCTGAAAACAACATTTAGAACTCATGAGAGTCATTATGAATTTTTAGTCATGCCTTTTGGCCTTACCAATGCACCTTCTACATTTTAAGGTTTGACGAATTTCATTTTCAAACCCTTCTTTAGAAAATTTGTGTTAGTATTTTTTGATGATATACTAATCTATAGCAAGTCTTGGAAGGATTATTTTAACATGTTGACAGGGTGCTCAAACTATTGGAGGAGAAAAAAGTATATGAAAAAAACTCCAAATGTATCTTTGGAGTACATGAGGTGGAATATCTGGGTCATATTGTATCTCATGAGGGTGTTAAGGTAGAACCTAACAAAATTAAAGCCATTAAGGAATGAAATGGAAAATCTAGACAACCATAAAGCATCTGCGAGAATTTCTCATGTTGACAGGGTATTATCGCAAGTTTGTTAAGAATTATGGGAGAATAGTAGCACCTTTGACAATATTACTAAAGAAAGTTGTATTTTCTTGGACTCTAGAAGCAATTACGACCTTTGAACATCTTAAAGAGACAATGTGCCAAGCCTCGATCTTAGCTACGCCAGACTTCACAAAACCTTTATTACGGAATGTGATGCCTTAGGAAATGGAATTGGTGTTGTTTTAATGCATGAAGGAAGACCCATTTCTTTTGAAAGCCGTCCAATAAAAGGAAAGTATTTACACAAACCTATTTATGAGAAGGAAATGTTGGCAATACTACATGCACTAAAGCAATGACGACCTTAACTAATGGGAAGACACTTAAAGGTAAAAACAGATCATGATAGTCTTAAATACTTTTTGGAACATAGATTATCTTCAAAAGAGCATCAAAAATGGGTCATAAAGATGTTGGGTTATGACTTTGAAATCATCTATAAAAAAGGGAAGCAAAATTTGGTTGTAGATGCACTCTCAAGAAATGACGAGGATGTGGAAGCATTGCTTTATGCCATTTCTATTATCCAACCAGATTGGATAAATGAAGCAAAGGATGAATGGAAGAATGACGAATAAGTGTCGACACTCATTCAAAATTTGTAGCAAGATCCCAATACATCTTATACATTTAGCTGGAAAAATGATTCATTGTGGTACAAAGATCGCTTATATCTTTGTAAGAATTCCCAACTCAAACAAAGATTCTTTTGGAATTGCACACCTCTACCTTAGGAGGGCACTCAGGATTTTTAAAAACTTACCACAAGGTCTGTTGGAAATATTGTCATTGATGGCAAAGGAGCACAAAGGAGTAGCACCTGAACTATCACTAAGACAAAGGAGAAGAGAAGAACCAACAATAAGGCAAAGGAGCAGATCAGACAATAATGCAGTAAGAAAGCATAAAAGAGAGGTAGAGGAGCAACAGAAAGGCAAGGAGCAGCATTAGACTATCAGCAGAGGCAGCAAAGAAGCGAACACAACTAAGAAGCAAGGAAAACAAGGAGCAGAGGCAGCAAAGAAGCGAATGCAGCTAAGAAGCAAGGCAGACAAGGAGCAGAGGCAACAAAGGTAACAACGAAGCAACAAAGGCAGAGAAACAACGAATGTAGAGAGGCAGCAAATATAGTAGAGGCAGCGAAGGAAGCAGAGGAAACATAGGCAACAGAGGCAGTAGAGAAGCAAAAAAGGCGTGCAACAAGCAAAATAATCCCAAATCAGAGTGAAAATCTCAAGAGGAGTAACATTATGCAGAAAAGAGGAAAGAAACATCAATGTGCAACAAAGAGGTAGAGTAGAACAACAACAGTTGAACAAACAGGCGAAATAGGTGAAGTGGACTTGTGTCGAGCGAAAAGAATTTGCATTCCGGGAGGTAGCAAGCATGGGCAGAAATGTAGGAAGAGGAATATGAGTTAGACCTTGTGCACATCTTATAAGCGTGGTTAACGTTGATATGGGATCAACGGTACCGCGGGGGCACAAACAACCCGATGGTTAACCCAAGGGGGTGCCTCCGTAGTTGACTCGCCCATCGGGCGTTGACCATAGATCGATGGTGGTCATTCACTGTGGTAGCACATGCTTGATGACCATTCCGTACTGAGGAATGCCTCCGCAGTTCCGTGAACTAGGACCCGCTTTCTTAAAGCCCAAAAGTACAGTCGTGGACCGAAGTGATCAATGAATGATATTAAAGGAGATAGACGACATAGATTATATCGCAATCAAGTGGGACCCGATCGCATATCGGACATCGCAAGCTTAGGAGAATAAGCGCTTGAGAATCGGGTTGAATCGCCAAAGCGCGAAGTGCGATAATGAAGTGGCGATGCAATGCGAAGTAGCGATGCGAAGTTCATCGCATATCGCAATCAGGGCAGGAGAGATATCACACAAACATAGAAGTCATGCGAAGTGGCGATGCGAATCAGCAATGCGAAGTTCATCGCATATCGCAAATCACAAAGCTCAGAAGAGATAACACTCATAAATGCCGAAGTGCGATAAAGGGGTTGGATGCGATGCAACTCAGAACAATTATTCAAAGGGAAAAAGTTTAAGGTCAAGTGTGAAAGAATTTAGCTTTTGGAGTATGTATGAATCGGGTGTCAAGGATATATTATAAAAGAGAAACCATGGTGCAGAGGAGCAGAAGCGGAAATATGAATGAGACGCTCGGAACCAGAAGGTGACTGTACGTGAAACCGTGGAATATATTTTGAAATCCGCGGAACAGTGAAGGCAGGATTAGAAAGCTGGTAAGTTGTTGTTTCGCACCGCGTTTGGAGGATAAGTGGTAAAAGGTGAAATGAATGCGATAGCGTTAAGAGGGGGACGCGTGGCAGTCTAAAACCACCTAGTTCGCGTAGGTTGGGAACAATTAAATAACATGCAACTTGGTGTGCGAATTCCGTTAGATTGGGAAGTTAAAAGAGGCGGAGTGCAATGACCGTTCGATCGATGAAAGGATGATGTGCATGTGGATATGCATAACGAACATTTACAAGCAAAGTGTGAGTGAACGCAACTCAAAAGACACAGGAAACTAAAGAAGCAGAACAATTATGCAACAGAGCTAGAATATAGCAGCAGAAAAGACTCGGGAAAGTAATAAGACCCGACACTTGTGCAAAACAATGGTTGATGTGGTAATGATAGTTTTTGAAGAAAAGTTCGAATGTTGTGGGCACAAGCAGAAGAGGCAGAGTCGGGCAAAAGGAGATTTGGTGGCATTGTTGAAAATGTGCCAGTTGGGTCGAGTAAGGAAAAATGCGCTTGGGAAGAACTGATATGATGAAACTGCAGAAACTAAAAAGACAGTGACAACAACATAAAGGACAAACGGACAGCGAGCCAAAAGCTGAAAGTGTTGAGTGAAAAATATTTTTTGTAACTGTAAATGTAAATGAATTAATTATTTTTATTGTATGTGATGCAAAGGCAAGTCTCCGTAGGAAAAGAAAAACTCCAATTTGATACTGTAATGATTGTATATATTGTTGTAACAGTCGGAATATGATGAGAGAGGAAATGAGTGGGTGAAAGGAAAGAACCGTGCCTGTTCACTTCATATTCCCTGTAGAATGAAAACAACCATGAAGTTATTTGTATAAAACAGGTAATATCCATGTGTAGAAGGTTACGAAAATAGAGAGATATAAAGAGAGAGTGTGCAATAGAATTGAAGGGATTTGAAGATTGTTATAAAGCTGCAAAATGGAAGAGAGTAGAAGAATATAAGAAATCTGTAGATGGTTAGAGAATGGAAGAAGAAGAAGGAGCAGATAGAGAAGTTGTGAAGATCCAGAGATGATTTAAAAAAGAAATGAAAGAAGCAATTGAAAGAAAGGAAAAACAGCGTGTCAGTGCATCAGCATATAATTTTATTGTCCTTATTGTAGGTGAGAAGTTGATTAGCCATATCAAGTTGCTTAGCTTGATAGATGTCCAGGTTGTAGTTGGTTGAGGGTAGGAGCCTCCACAGCAGTTTTAACTACATAAATACCTTAATTGTGCTCTCTTCAAGTTGTAGCTTGATAGATGTCCAGTTGTAGCTGGTTGAGGTAGGAGCCTCCTGTGGGTTGTAGCCTGCAGAAAACAGATGGGAGTTGGAGCTTCCTTGCATGTTGTAGCATGCATAATTTTAGGTAGTAGCCTCCTGTAGGTTGGAGCCTACAGAAAATCAGTGGTGAGAGGGAGTTGGAGCTTGCCTTTGCATCACAACAATAATAAGATGTGGTTTTCTCCCTTATGGGTTTCCACTTATACTTGTTGTCCATATGCATGATGATTATGTTTTGATGTTCTGTATTTAATCTGCTTAATACTTGCTGCTCACATATTAAGATTGATGTTTCATTATATAATAAGTTGATCATGAAATGAAGGTGTAAATAAGTTTAAAGGAAAGTTTTAAAAGTCCATGAATGTGTTAAACTGATTCACCCCCCTCCCGCTTCTCAGTTTAACTAAGGGTTCAACAATTGGTATCGGAGCATGTTCCTTTGGTGTAAGCCTTATAGCTTGAAGGAGATTTGGTTGAGTCATGGACTATCAAAATGTACCCGTGCTAAATACAACAAACTTTCCTGAATGGAGAGATAAGGTTAAAATAGATTTAATGGCTTATGAACTTGAGGTATGGAAGCTTGTATGTGATGGTTATTGCACAGACTCTACCTCTTTGTAAGAACAACAGTGGAATGCCAAGGCAAAATGTGTGATATATAACAGTCTTCATGACAAGGATCTTGATTTAATAATGGATCTAACCTCTACAAAAGAAATTTGGGATAGATTGCATTTCATGCATGAAGTAGACACTAGGGCTGCATTGTCAAGAAGGAGAAGAGAACAAGAAGAAGAAAAATTCATGTCAAAAGGAAAATGTTCAATCAAATGAGGTACATCTAGTGTGAATGGAAGTAAGTTCCATGAAGAAATTATAGTGAAATAACAAACCAAACTTGACATTGCTTTGACTGAAATAGGAAGATTGAAGAATGAAAACAAAGACCTGAAGAAATTGGTGCAAATATGTGATGACAAAGAATATGAAGATAAGAAAGAAATTGTTGGCCTGAAGACACAACTTGAAGAAGCAAGGAAAGTAGAAGACACTCTCCTAAAGCAAATAAAGGATAACATTCAGAAGCAAGAGAAATTGGAAGAAGAAGTAGTGTGCCTGAGAAAGAAATTAGAAAAAGCCCAAAGAGAATTATTAATGAATACTCCTCAAATGACAAGCTCTGAACAATTGGAAAAAATTCTAAATGCTCAAAGGTCTCCTCTCATAAAGGCTGGGATAGGATATGAAGGAGAAACAAGTAAGTCCAAGGTAGAAGATAACAAGAATATCATTTTTGTAAAAGTTGTAAAAGAAAAAATTAACTCTCAGCAATCTGAGATTATTGCAGCTAGAAGACTAATAGAAGAAAGGAGCAGGGGGTGTAAGCAACTCGGAGATGAGATTGCCTCCATGGAGACCTCGGAAAAGGTAGACATTGAAAGGAATGATGAAGCAGATCAAAAAGGAACCACAGAAGCAGAAGCGAGCAAGAACTTGATGTGTGATGAAACAAACCGAAACAAGCAGTAACATCAAGAGACAAAGAATGAGAGGAAGAAGCAAGCAGTTGCAAAAAGTTCAAATGTTCCTGAAGATCAATTGAACAAGTTCAGAAGACCTCAAAGGAGATTCTTTCCTCCTATGAGAAATGTCACTTGTTTTTCCTGTCACAAACTGGGACATACTGCATCATATTGTAAGACAAAGCAAATCCAGTCCAACTAACAAAGGATGCAGAAAATGAAAAGACTACCTCAAACAAACAAATGGAGAGGACAACCTTTCACCAGGTACACTAATCGATTCCATGGCTACTGTTTTTCATGCAATGAATTTGGACATAAATCTGTTGAATGTAAATTGTGTTAAAAAAGGGGAACAAAATATTATACATCAGCTCAAACGTACCGTGGTAAAATAAGATGTTATGTATGCCTCAAGCTTGGTCACAAAGCAAAAGACTGTAAACTACCATATACATTAAAGAACTCTAGACAGATGATGGAATCCAATCCAATCCGACAAAACTGTGAATCAAAAAGAAGTGCAGACATTATGAATAACCCTAATAAAGTTTGGAAGGAAAAGAGAAAGGGGGAGCCTGTTAACTCAATAACATAATGAATCCATCACAGTCTCAGGGGGAGCTGCTCTAAGAAGAAACATCCCAGGGGGAGAGCAGTCCATAAATAGTCCCCATGAAAGTAGTCTAAGAAGAGCTCCTTGGAATGAGAACAGCTATAAGATCAGGAAGGGAAAGGACAATTTCTCTAACAGAGAACTATAGAGGAAGAAGAATACTTGAAGCACACAATAGCCAACAGGTTGATGGAAGGAGAGAAGGCAACCAGTAGCCATGATGGTAGAGGAAACATCATCCATGAACATTTAATCTAAGAAGACATCAACACATTAAGTGATGAATGGTTAAAATCACAAAAATTGTGTTTCGAGCTACAGAACTGGAAAGACCCATAAAGGATGATCACATTGTGCATCATACTGCTAGAATTAACAATGAATCACATTAAGAAGGATGAGTAAGAGAAGTGCCTATCATCATTATATCATTACATCATTCATCTATGAAAAGTCCCCTTGGAGGAAATCTGTTAAATGAGTGATAAAACTATGAGTGGTCTGCCCTTGTAGATTCCAAGTAAAGAAATTGAAGATGCCTTCCCGAAGATCATTATGTTAGAACAATTGAATTGTATATAGAGCAGCAATGATTCTGGAGCAGTCCTAGAAAAGAATATGCAGTGACATTCTTTTAAACCAGAATGATAGAATAAGCAAAAGGTTAATGATGCCAAGATCAGATTCAATATATTGATGATTGTTGTTAAGAACAGTGGAGAGTTCAATAGTAGAAACTATGAAGGTTGTCTTAACTATGGGTGCAAGTGCGAGCTGAAGTGAAATTACTGCATAGTTTATCAAATTAGTATCAATTGGTATTTGGATCAAGCAGCGTGCCTATCGGCAGAATACCAAGTATTATCAGTGAAGCAGTGGCATGGCATAGGTCCTCAGGATCAGAGTATTCTTGCAGAAGTACATCAAGGTAGTATACCGAGCGTTATCTGCATTATTAAAGCATAAAAAGGTCAATGAAAGTGCAAAAGGATCATTATCTTGTTTACACTTGAAGTAGTATATTGAGCATTGAAGCAATATCTATTTCTAGATATAATTGTATGCCTTCCTCAAGTCAGTACATATATATCTTCAAGGCCTCTTTCTTAAGATCATTCATAAAACTATGTGAAGTCTGTTTGCTGAGATTTCAATTAAACAACTTGAAGATGTTTCGCTGAAGATCAGCATGATAGAACAGTTAAAGTATCAGAAGTATGAAGGACTAGTTGTGTTAATCTTACAGTTGAAGCTCAAAAGTCTGTTATTGATTCATCATAAGCATACTTCAGCAGAAAGGATTTGCTAGTATTTCACCATTAAAGAGAGGTTGATCATTGACATACATACTCCCTTATGTCATAAATAAAATTGCATAGTTGATAAGTGAGACTGACCAATACATTGAATGTATCTAGCCTCAAGGGTTTGTTTTGAAAGTACATTGTACAAGCAGTAAAGTCATTTGGTCTCTTAGATTGAAAGATATTGTCTAATCTCACAATAAGTTGTAAGCTCTGGTTTGATTCATTATTCACATCAGTAACAAGGACCTTTCAGCTATTAAGTGTAATATCCCTATCAGCAGAAAAGCTCATATCACCACCAACAGGAAGTAAAGGTGAACCACAACTATAAAAGATATATTGGCATTGTCATATTTGAATAGATGTGTACTACAGATATGTGTCTTAGATGAATATCATAATATGGAATGAAGTACATTTGGAGCAGACTTTATATGACGTATGGACCATTCTCAGTACTTTAGTATTATTCCAATGATGCATCTATGATTATATAAGTTTGGTACAATGTGTTCTATGAAGTGTCCTTATCATCACTTTCAGCTTTATACAAGTGCAAGAATTCTGAGCTTTGGGATGATATCAACTTACTGTGTATATACATACAAGTTCAATGATTCTCAAATTGTTCTCCCAACAACTCTTGTACACCAGTTTGGAGCAGCATGGTACAAAGTCAGAAGAAGAAGGCCTAAACACAACTCGGAGAGAGGAAATGAAAAGATAGAGAGTACACTGGGAAAGGTGCAACCCTTTGCCATTGATGTCAAAGGGGGAGGAAAAGCAAGCAAAAGAAGAAAGGTTCTTCCGAAAAGCAAGCAGAGGAAGACAAGACACTTCTCAGAATGAGAAGGGGGAGGAAGTCCCAGAGGAAGTATTGGAGTATTGCCATCAATGCCAAAGGGGGATACTGTTGGAAATATTTTCATTGATGGCAAAGGAGCACAAAGGAGCAACACCTGAACTATCACTAAGACAAAGGAACAGAGAAGAACCAGCAATAAGGCAAAGGAGCAGATCAGGAAATAATGCAGTAAGAAAGCATAAAAGAGAGGCAGAGGAGCAGCAGAAAGGCAAGGAGAAACATTAGACTATCAGCAGAGGCAACAAAGAAGCGAATGCAGCTAAGAAGCAAGGCAGACAAGGAGTAGAGGCAGCAGAGGTAGCAAAGAAGCGAATGCAGCTAAGAAGCAAGGCAGACAAGGAGCAAAGGCAGCTGAGGCAGCAAAAGTAACAGCGAAGCAACAAAGGCAGAGAAACAACAAATGTAGAGAGGCAGAAAATATAGCAGAGGCAGCGAAGGCAACAGAGGCAGCATAGGCAGTAGAGGCAGCGAAGGCAACAAAGAAGCAGCAAAGGTGTGCAACAAGCGAAATAATCCCAAATCAGAGTGAAAAGCTCAAGAGGAGTAACATTATGCAGAAAAGAGGAAAGCAACATCAATTTGCAGCAAAGAGGCAGAATAGAACAACAACAGTTGAACAAACAGGCGAAACAGGTGAAGTGGACTCATGTTGGGTGGAAATAATCTGCATTCCGAGAGGTAGCAAGCATGGGCAGCAATGGAGGAAGAGGAATATGAGTTAGACCTCGTGCACATCTTATGAGCGCAGCTAACATTGAACTGGGATCAACGGTACCGCGGGGGCACAAACAGCCCGATGGTTAACCCAAGGGGGTGTCTCCGCAGTTGACCCGCCCATCGGGCGTTGACCGCAGATCGACGGTGGTCATTCACTATGGTAGCACATGCCTAATGACCATTCCGTACCAAGGAATGCCTCCGCAGTACCGTGAACTAGGACCCGCTTTCCTAAAGCCCAAAAGTACAGTCGTGGACTGAAGTGATCAACGGATGAGATTAAAGGAGATAGACGGCAGATATTATATCGCAATCAAGTGGGACCCGATCGCATATCGAACATCGCAAGCTCAGGAGAATAAGTGCTTGAGAATTAGGTTGAATCGCCGAAGCGCGAAGTGCGATAATGAAGTGGCGATGCAAAGATGCGATGCAATGCGAAGTAGTGATGCGAAGTTCATCACATATCGCAATCGGGGTAGGAGAGATATCCCACAAAATTAGAAGTCATGCGAAGTGGCGATGTGAATCAACGATGTGAGGTTCATCGCATATCGCAGATCGCAAAGCTCAGAAGAGATAGCACTCATAAACGCCGAAGTGCGATAAAGTGGCCGGATGCAATGCAGCTTAGAAAAATTATTCAAAGGGAAAAAGTTTAAGGTCAAATGTGAAAGAATTCAGCTTTTGGAGTATGTATGAATCGGGTGTCAAGGATATATTATAAAAGAGAAACCATGGTGCAGAGGAGCAGAAGTGGAAATATGAATGAGACGCTCGGAACCAGAAGGTGACTGTACCTGAAACCGTGGAATATATTTTGAAATTTGCGGAACAGTGAAGGCGGGATTAGAAAGCTGGTAAGTTGTTGTTTCGCATCGCTTTTGGAGGATAAGTGGTAAAATGTGAACCGAACGTGATAGCATTAAGAGGGGGACGCGTGGCAGTCTAAAACCACCTAGTTCTCGTAGGTTGGGAACAATTAAATAACATGCAACTTGGTGTGCGAATTCCGTCAGATTGGGAAGTTAAAAGAGGCGGAGTGCGATGACCGTTCGATCGATGAAAGGATGATGTGCATGTGGATATGCATAACGAACATTTAAAAGAAAAGTGTGAGTGAACGCAGCTCAAAAGACATAGGAAATGGAAGAAGCAGAACAGTTATGCAACAGAGCTAGAATATAGCAGCAGAAAAGACTCGGGAAAGTAATAAGACCCGACACTCGTGCAAAACAATGGTTGATGCGGTAACGAAAATTTTTGAAGAAAAGTTTGAATGTTGTGGGCACAAGCAGAAGGGGAAGAGTCGGGCAAAAGGAGATTTGGTGGCACTGTTGAAAACGTGCCAACTGGGTCGAGTAAGGCAAAATGCGCTTGGGCATAACTGATATGATGAAACTACAGAAACTGAAAAGACAGTGACAACAACATAAAGGACAAATGGACAATGAGCCAAGAGCTGAAAGGGTTGAGTGAAACATATTTTTTGTAACTGTAAATGTAAATGAATTAATTATTTTTATTGTATGTGATGCAAAGGCAAGTCTCTGTAGGAAAAAACAAAATTCCAATTTGATACTGTAATGATTGTATATATTGTTGTAACAGTCGGAATATGCTGAGAGAGGAAATGAGTGGGTGAAAGGAAAGAACCGTGCCTGTTCACTTCATATTCCCTGTAGAATGCAAACAACCATGAAGTTATTTGTATAAAATAGGTAATATCCATGTGTAGAAGGTTACGAAAATAGAGAGAGAGAAAGAGAGAGTGTGCAACAGAATTGAAGGGAGTTGAAGATTGTTATAAAGCTGCAAAATGGAAGAGAGCAAAAGAATATAAGAAATCTGTAGACGTTTAGAGAATGGAAGAAGAAGAAGGAGCATATAGAGAAGTTGTGAAGATCCAGAGATGATTTAAAGAAGATAGGAAGGCTGGAAGGACAACAGTGAAGAAGGAGAAAAACAGAGCTGATATCCAGGTAAATCGGCATATAATTTTATTGTAGAGTGAGGAAGTTGGTGCTTCCATATCAAGTTGTAGCTTGATAGATGTCCAGTTGTAGTTGGTTGAGGTAGGAGCCTCTTGTGGGTTGTAGCCTATAGAAAATACATGGGAGTTGGCGCTTCCATTTCAAGTTTTAGCTTGATAGATGTCCAGTTGTAGCTGGTTGAGGTAGGAGCCTCCTGTGGGTTGTAGCCTACAGAAAACAGATGGGAGTTGGAGCTTCATTGCACGTTGTAGCATGCAGAATTTGAGGTAGTAGCCTCTTGTAGGTTGGAGCCTACAAAAAATCAGTGGTGAGAGGGAGTTGGAGCTTGCCTTTGTATCACAAAAATAATAAGATGTGGTTTTCTCCCTTATGGGTTTCCACTTATAATTGTTGTCCATATGCATGATGATTATGTGTTGATGTTCTGTATTTAATATTCTTAATACTTGCTGCTCACATATTAAGATTGATGTTTCATTATATAATAAGTTGATCATGAAATGAAGGTGTAAATAAGTTTAAAGGAAAGTTTTAAAAGTCCATGAATGTATTAAACTGAGTCCCCCCCACCCCCCCCCTCTTAGTTTAACTAAGGGTTCAACAAAGGTCAAGAAGGAATTTTTTTGGGATGGCCTTAAATCTTATATTCAAAAGTTTGTGGCAGAATGTTTGGTTTTCCAACAAAATAAATTTGAGGCAATTAATACCCCGAGTATGTTACAACCTTTATCCATTCCAAGTCAACATTGGCAGGGGGTTACAATGGATTTTATCATAGGTTTACCCAAGTCCGAAGGAAAGAGTGTCATCATGGTGGTAGTTGATAGACTTACCAAGTATGCACACTTGTGCATTATCTCATCCATTTAAATCCAATACAATTGCTACTATATTTATGGAAACAATTCAAAATATACATGGAAACCCAAAGATTATTGTAAGCGACAGAGATCCCATTTTCACTAGAAAATTTTGGTTGGAATTATTTTCTTGTGTGGGTACTCAATTAGCTCATAGCTCATCTTATCATCTTCAATCTGATGGGAAAACTAAGATAGTGAACAAATGTTTGGAAGGATTGATAATTGCTTTGTATCTGATAAACAAACACAATGGGTCAAGTGGTTACCTCTGGCTGAATGGTGGTATAACACTTCCTTCCATATTGCAGCAAAAATGACCCCATTTATGGCACTTTATGGATATCATCCATCGTCCATCACACATATTTAAGAGAAAATTCTAAGGTTCAAGCAATGGAAGATCACATCGAGCATCAACAAGTTCTCCAACTCTTAAAGGATAAACTCATTTTGGCGCAAATCGAATGAAACAACAGGTAGATCAGCAGTGCAACGAAAGAATTTTTGATGTAGAAGACTGGGTATTTTTACGGATACAACCATACAAACAAATGTCCCTCAAGCAAGTTAATAAGGATAATAAATTATCACCAAAGTAATATGGTCCTTACAAAGTATTGAAAAATATTGGTACTATGACATACAAATTGGAGCTTCCTGCATCTTCTTGAGTGCACCGAGTTTTCCATGTTTCATGCTTAAAAAAGGTTATAGGTGATGAGCTCCCAATTCAAACAATATTTCCAGAACTTGACGAGGAAGGAAAAACCATATTAGAACCTAAAGCAGTCACAAAAACAAGAATTCAAAAACTACGAAATCGATCAATTTCAAAGTATATCATCAAGTGGAAGAACTTACCCACTGAAGATTCCATATGGGAGGATGAGAACTTTATAAAGAAGCATCCAAAACTATTCAAGTGTTGAAGACAACACTTTTTTAAAGGAGAGGGGCATGTTAGGTCCCTATAATATTAGTGTAGACCCTTATTGTTATTGTTAGTGTAGCCCCCTTATTTTTATTGCTAGTGTAGCCCCCTTATTGTTATTGTTGTGCCCATGTAGTCCCCATATTGTTATTATTTTGCCCCATAGAAGTCCACTATCGTTATTGTTGTGCCCTTAAATTATTATTGTTATGTAGGCTCTGATTATATTGTGACCCCTTAGACTCCTATATATAGAAATGAGGTTTTGTCATTTGAATCCTCCAAGAATTGTTCATTTATGTAATGTAAATGAGGTTTCCCCCTCAAAGAGGATAATTTTTAAGTCGTTGATCTATATTCTCTTCTATTTTGTGAGTTGATTACATAACATGTATTCACCTGTTAAAGTTGAAAAACACCCCAACAATGGTTATGAAGTTAAACCCCATGAAGGAATAACGTTAACTAGACTTATATTCAGTTGGTGCTACTTCAACACTGGCTTAAATCTAGCAACACTAAATTGGGTTATGGAGTAAGTATTGTCAGCTAACTTTGTGGTTCTTACTAATGCTTCACTCTCTAATTTTTTCAAATATTTGAGAGATTTTAGGCAAGGATGTCCATCATCCTCTTTCTTGTTTTTACTGATCATGGAAAGCTTGAGTAAGTGTTAAAATTGGAAACTAGGGCCAAATTCCACTTTGGAAAGCTCATTTGATGAAGATGATGATTGCATTAAATTCCTCTTTTCGAGAGGACCAAAATTGATTTAAATATCATCAAATTTGGACAAGAAGAAATGTGTTTTTTAATTTATGCCCACACGTGTAAATTGCCAAGGTCAGCCACACCATCTAGTAGGCGCATGAAGACCAATAGACATGTCTCTTCACCCTCAACGACTTGTATAAATACAAGTGTCCTCTCACCTCATTTGGCATCATCATCACCCACACATTCTTCTCTCTCCTTCTGTCATTGGTTCATACTTTTATTGGGCATTCTCTTTCTCTCACACACGTTGCAAGGAGGACGAATTTCAGATAGAAGTACATGGCCGAAAATTTCAGGAGTTGACTGAAGTTTGACCAGTGTTGACTAGGGACTATTTGACCAAGTTTAATTGCGATTTTGGATGGTTTGAATTTATTTGAGTAGGTCACATTGATTGGCATAGAAACCAAGATTTTTTTTGGCTATTTGACCTATGTTGATCGCAGGGTTTACTTCAGGTTGACCAAGTTTGACTGCAGATTTTATGACCATTTTGAGTTGACTTTGACCACTGCTAGAGGTCGATTTTGAATGCCATTGAAAGAGCTTCAAAGGGGAATATTTTTTGTTGCATTGACCATCTTTGAATTTCCGGTTAGGGCTGAATTTGACTGCAGTTGACTGCATATTTGACATGGCTATTTTTAATGTAATTTCATAAGTCAAACTTTGACTTTTTTTACTCTCTCTCCCTATTTCTGTTGAACATTAGATATAATAATAATAAGAATTGATCAAAGGGTTTTTTCCACATTGGGGTTTTTCCCTAGCATTTGCCAAATTTGGTGTCCTCTTGTCTTGGCTTGTCTTCTGCATTTTGTTATTCATGTTCTATCTACATCTATTGTCAATGTGATTTATGATTAATGTGATTGCTATTGGAAACTAATTTTAAAATTTTCATTGGGCTGCTAAAAGAACATTGAAGTAATTGTGCTAAGCATAGAACATACCATTGCTAACTAAAATTAACATGGTATCCGAGCCTAGGTGAAGACAAAGCCCAAGCAAGAGAGAGAAAAAAAATCACTAAGGGAGATCTGTTAGACAAGATTATTGGTCTAGCCTCAATGACTACTATATATTACTTCAAGTTTGAGGATAAATTCAAGGACAAATCTGACTATCATGCATGGAAATGACTTTGGATTTGACTTTGGAAAATCATGATGTCATGGACTATGTGCAGGGAAGGGTGGTGGAGCCTCCTTCAAATGCATCGATTGCTGCCAAGACGAAATATAAGAAAGTTGAGGTCAAATCTAAAAGAATTATCATAGACTCCATTCAAAATCATTTCATTGCCTATATTTTTGATTTGGGAACATCTAAGGAGATGTATGATAAGCTGGTTGGGATGTTCAAAGTAAACAATGCAAATCAAATCCTCTTTCTCAAGAACAAGTTGAAGGACATAACACTTGAGAATAACACAAATCAAGAATGGCCTACTATCTATTGGAGAATTTATTGTTGGTGGCTCACTCTCATTTCACTTGAGGGTATTTCAAGAGCATGGGATGTGTTTAACACCACCATTCTCAATAATGACTGGATTCCTAGTTTCGATGAATTTTTGGCTAGATGCACTCAAGAGGAGACAATGATGATGGAGAGAGACAAACCTTCAAATGGAAATGAACCTACTGCTTTATCCACTCATTCTAAGGGGAAAAATAATGTTGGTTCAAGGAGACGGGGACAAGGATTCAAGCAGGGATTCAAAGAAGGAAGAAAAGGAAGGTGTTATAATTGTAACATGTTCGACCACTGTGATAGAGAGTGTTCCGAAAAGAAGGATTCACCAAGGGATGATGAAAAAAATAACAACAATTTCAAGGAAATGAAAATCAAAGGAACAACATGTTCAACAATAAAGGAAAGAGGAATACTCTTGTTGCTCAATATGGAAATGCCCTCTTGTAAGTTTCCCAACTACATAACCCTGAAAAACATCTTCATGATTCATGTTGAACTTGGGCATACTTGTGACCATCTTCCTTACCCCAGGTAAAGCTTTGTAATGAAGGTGGGAAAATCTTCGGTGCCATAATTCAGATTGAAGAGAAGTATCACAAGTCAAGGCTCCCAAAGGAATTCCTCCAACTTGATAGAGACCATCAACCCTATATCCAAGTGTGAATGCATCTTTAGGGTTTATTTTCCAAATACATACCTTTCCATCAATGAATTCTACCTTAATGACTTTATCTTCCATCGCAGAAATAGACACTGAGTTCTTCTTCAAATCGAGCACATACAATACTTCTTCAATTGGTCTGTTTTGACCTATCTAGTATGTTGCCCGTAACATCATTGGGAGGATACTTATACTATGAAATCTTTGTTGATGTCTTCTCACGCAAAACATGGATCTATTTCTTTAAGAAGAAGGATGAAACGTTCAAATGGTTTCGTTCTTTCAAAGAATTGGTGGAAAATCAAACAAGGAAGAAAATCAAAATATTGAGGACTGAAAATGGAATCGAATATGAATCAAATGAATTCAATGACCTTTGCAAAGAGGATGGCATTAAGAGGGAGACAATTGTTCCATTCACTCCTGAGAAAAATGAAGGTTATGAAAGGAAAAATCAAGCAATCATGGAAACCACTTGTGCCATGCTCCATGATCAAGGCCTACCGAAGTTCTTATGGGGAGAAGCTTCCAACACTATCGTGTATGTTCAAAATAGGAGCCTGCATCAAGCATTGGATTTCAAGACACCCGAAGAAGATTTCACTAGTAAGAAACCTGATGTTTCTCATTTTAGAATATTTGGTTATCTCGTATATTTTCATGTGTCTAAAGAGAAAGAAACAAGTTGGAAGCATTTGGGAAGAAAGGTATATTTGTGGGCTACAATGAAAATTAAAAGGCATATATAATCTATGTTCTTGGTCAAAGGAATATGGAAGTAATTTATGATGTCACCTTTGATGAAGACATTGCCCTTGGGAGAGCCAAAGATCTCCCTATCCCAAGGAAGGACAATGATGATGCTGCATAAAAACAGGATGAACCTCTGACATATGAGCCTATGCCTAATGTTGAAGCCTTGATGGATCCCATTGATCCAACTCATAGTGATCCTTCTACCTGAAGAAAAAGACCATTGTGGCTCAAAGATACTCTTGAATATGCTGAAAAACATATTGCTCCAAGAGGGACATTTCGAAAAAGTAAGAAGCCAAACTAGTATCAAGGATCCCTATTTTCTATGAGTATTATTTTCCAAGTTGAGCCATGTACGTTCGAAGAAGTTGTAAAACACCAAGTTTGGAAGGATGCGATGAATGAGGAATGTGAATCTATCATGAAGAATGATGATTGGGAAGTGGTTCCTAGACCCAAGGACAAGTCCATAGTCACCTCAAAATGGCTATACAAGATTAAACGTGGAGTTGATGGGAGTGCTAAAAAATATAAGGCTAGGTTTGTTGCTCGAGGGTGAAGAAATCCCTCTATGGGTTGAAGCAAGCCCCTAGAGCTTGGTATCGGAAGATTGATAACTATCTTATGAAACTGGGATTTACAAGGAGCGATGTTGATCCTAGCCTATAATTCAAGATTGAAAATGACATGCCTCTCATTTTGGTCCTTTATGTATATGAAATCTTTTTGACAAGTGAAAACCCTCTCATCTATCAAAGCAAGAGGGAGTTGGCTTCCGAGTTCGAGATGAAGGACCTAGAACTAATGCACTACTTCCTGGGCCTAGAGGTTTGGTAAAAGGCAGGTGAAATTTTATTTTCTCAAGGAAAATACATTGTGAAGTTGCTCGAGAGATTTAGGATGGTGGATTGTGTTATCACTAGGCTGGAACAAGTTGGGTTGTGTCAACCATCAACCTAGCATAACTATTTCAACCAACTTTTGACTGAAAGTTAGCCCTTCCAATTAGAGAGGGCTCTCTCAAAGAAAACAGTGAAATATTGTAGCTGAAATTCAATTTGCAGATGGCTAACTATGTATTTTTCATGAGATTATGCAGGTGAAATAATGTGATGAAAACCACCATTGGGCATGGATTCAATTATGGAAAATCAATTACAAACAAACTTCTTTCATGGAAGCTGAGGAAAATTTTGCTTTGATATGCTATGAAATAAACTTTTACATTAAAACACAACAAATGAAGGAATTTGGAGCATCTAACATTAATTCCAAGTAATCAAATTGCTATGAAACTGATAACAATACATAAGACATGAAGATGTAACATATGAGCCAAAACATAATCTCAGGTGAAAAAGACAGTCTGTTGCAAATGTATATTAGCTGAAGAAAAAAGTTACAAAAGTGGTTCTCCTCACATCATCCATCAACCCTTTCCAAATGAAAAACTCCCTCATTTATAGAGTGAGGTATCTTTACAATAGTCTACCACCCGGGCTAGACTCGATACCTTACCCAAGAGACCTAATTCTAGTAGTATTACATCACATGGAGAACTTATATGGATATTCTCTGTTTTGGGAGAGTTTGTTTACAAAAAGGAATCTATGATCATTTAATAACTTCAAAAAAATTCTAATAGACTATGCTAGTGATCCTTATTGAACCCAACTGACGGTTGAGGTGTAGGAGAGTTGATGCACTGGAGTTAAGACCTCGTAGGCTTGACCTAGGATGATGAGCTGTAGTGATGAGTTGGCATCATGAGTTGACTTCATGAGCTGCCAGCCACATGGAGGCTAACCTGCTGAGTTGTACTCCTAAAAAAAACAACATATGATGTGTATGCTCTTTACCTGTGGTTTATCCATTTTTTACTGTTGACTGTGCCAAAATCATCAAAAAATCCGTAACGCTGGAAAAAATAGAGTATAAACAATTCGATAGTGAACTTCAGTAGAAAATGTCAAAATCAACCCTCTGCATAATTCTTTGACTTTTTTTATTGCTCCAGGGTCTTCTTTGAGGTAAATTAGTTAAACACATACCTTGAGCCCTACTGTTTCTGAAATTTTAGCTAGTGTTCACCTCCATGGAAAGCTATAACACTTCCGTAGTAAATTTACGCCTTCAAGCCTAGGAGTTGCTAAGGAAGTTCCTAGTTTCTGAGATTTTATAATTTTATCGTTCTTTCACCTCAAAAACATTTATAAAAGCCTAAATAAGCCTATATAAGCCTTAGTATAGTCAAAAATGTGTAGTCTTACCATACTTATAGAGAACCATTAGTAACAACAATTAATTTTAGGCCCCTCTTCAAAAGTTCAACTTGTATCATCTCCATTTGTGCTTCTAGGTCTTTGGCTTGATCCTACAACCTTCTCCTCTTTGCCTGTAGCCACCTATTTATTTTGCATAGATGCTTCATCATTCTGTGTAGAGGCAATGTCCTCGTTAACATCTTTCTTGATCTATCTTCCACTTCATTGTAAAAATCCAGTTGCTTAGAAATGTCTTTCTTCAATTCCTCAAAAAGCAATTTTGATTCTATTACCTCATTTCGAGCATCTCTTAATTGTTCTTGCAACATCTCCACTTCACCTTTCTCTTGAATAGACTCTTTACCTTTCATATTTTTCACAAGTTCCACTTTAGCTGGAGGCAATTCTGGTATCTCTGCTTCTAATGACAACTCCTCCATTAATGGTTGCTCAAGCATCTTTCCCTTTAACTATTGTGATCTTGTGAATGGATTCCTAGGCTTTAAGATAAAACCTGAATCTTCTTGAGAAAAGTCCAATTTCTTGGCTCTTTTGTTTTTCTTTTGAGTTTTGGTCTCCTTGATCTCAACAGGTTGTACAGTGGGGATTTCTTCAATTTCAATAGCCTCCAAGACATCTAATAACTTTCCTCTTCCCTCAGTTTGGCTTCTAGTAACCCTCTAGTGTGTTCTTGTATATGTTTTTATTTGTCTACTTGTAGACATTTTCTCTGGCACCACAGGTCCTTTCACTTGTTCAATCTCTAGTTCCGTAGGCTCTGCCATAGGTTGCATCTCTGCCTCATGGTCAGCTACATGCTCTGCTTCAAATTGTTTGTCTTTCCCTAGAGTAATAGATTTGATCTTGGTGTTTTCCTAGGACTAACAACATCAACTTCATAGCCACTTAAAAACAAAAATGTGGGCCAATCTCTTTTCATTTTGTTTAACTCTGCAACCACCAGCAACTTGATAAGAGCATGATGAAAAATGGAGGTATCACTAGCCTCAAGTTTTCCCTGAACCTTGTCTGCCATTTTACCCAAGCTTCTAAACAAATTAAAAGGCATATCTAAAGGTTGGTTACTTGTAAATTGTAGAAACATTTTGAAGTGGTATTGATATACCACGTTGAATCTACCCTCACAGGTGAAATATTTCTGGATCACCATCAGAAAATTGGAAAAATACTCTTTAAGGCATGTTCTGGGGATGCCTGTAGCCATATTGATGCCTCTATATTCTTCCTTCAAGAATTCATCACAATTCTATAATTTAAAATTTTTCACCTTGAACCATGATTCTCTTGATCTAGGGATCTCAGTGGCTTGAGAAATAGTGTCAGGAGACACAATAAAATTTAACATGCCCACTTTTGATCCCATGCCTATAAAATTGATGGCAAAATCCTTTGAGATTTTCCCATGATACCCCTGCAATTTTTTACAGAACTGGAGGCAGCCCACATTGGCAAATGCTTGGGAGAACGTGGGATCTTCTTCTAGAAACCTCATGTCCGTGGGCTCATACCTAACCACAGATCCTCCTTTATATTGTTTCCTTCGAGCTTCCATGGCTCCAAGATGCAATGAAAAACTCCTTGACACCTGCAAAAACTTTAGTGACAACAAACTGACCTTTGACACTAACATAGTTTACCCTAAGACAACTAGATAGACCACTAGACAATCAGATCGATGCTTAGACAGAAATAGCAACTCACAAGGAGGAGAATGGAACAATTTTGTGAAAGCAAATCAAAGAGAAAAAGTGTAAAGAGAAAAGAGTGACTAAGAAGCTATATGATGCATGTGTTTTACAAATGGTGGATAATGACAACTGGGAGCAATCGTAATCCAATACGCTCTGACCATACCCTTTAATACTATGTACCGTTTCCCCTACCGTTAGTAAAAAAACCAACTTTCGTAGCAAAAACTATGTTGGAGAAGACAAATTTTCTACGGAAGTGGTAGGAACTTCCGTAGCAAATCCTGATCTGTTTGAACTAGATTTGCTGTGGAAGTATGAAAAAGTGTCAAACTCACAATGATGACCAGATCAGCTCATGGGAAACGAAACTTTGGATTTTCCCTTTTGATAATGACTCACATAAAGACTCATATTGAAATTTCAAAACCACTAAAGGACCTTTATACATGTGAATTTTTTTTAAAATAAAAAAATTTAAAATCTTATTGAACCCTAACTAACTTAACCTAATTGACTCATGACTCAAAACAAACCTAATGGTTATCTTGGATAACAAATTTCAAGTTTGTGTCTACTTTGATGGAACTCAACTTCAAGAAGTTATGTGGAAGTGTTGTTGGGCCAGGACTGTTAAACCCTTCTGAATGTAGAGAACTTGTGGGGGCCCTGATGTTCTTGGTAAAATCTCGACTGGACATATGCTTCGATGTGAATACGTTGAGTTATTTTATGGTTGAGCCTCATCACATACATTGGATGGATGATAAGAATCTCTTGAGATATCTCTTTGGCACAATCAACTATGGACTGAGATACGTTGCCGAAAAATTTAGGCTACATGATTATACTGATGTTGAATGGGCTGGCAGTGTGGTGGATCGAAAGAGCACGTCTCGATGTTGCTTCTCATTGGGCTATGCTTCAATTTATTGGATGAGCAGGAAGCATAAATCGGTTGCTCTAAGCATCACTGAGGTCGAATACATTGCAACTAGTATGGCCTATTGTGAGGTTTTTTGGTTAAGGAAGCTCTTTAGTGAGTTATTTGAGCACGTGTTGGATACCACCATGATCTTATGTGACAACCAGAGTGGGATTCACTTTTCATAGAATCTCATGTTCCATGATCGCTCTAAGCACATTGATATCAGGTACCACTTTATCTAGGATATGGTACAATGGGGGCAATAAGGCTCCAACACATCAGGACTAATGAGCAGGTCATAGATATCCTCGCGAAGTCCTTAGAGAAGGTCAAATTATATGCCTTCCAAGAAAGACTTGGAGTCATGGAAAGACCCTCCCATGAGGGTCCTGCTTGAGTTGGACATTGAGCTTTGGGAGCTCTTGGGGGCTTGGGGTACTTCTTGGAGATATGAGTGACCATAGGGTGAGTGGTTCACCTTCTTCTATTGGTGCGTCATGTACATGGTCAGTGGTTCACCTTCCCCTGTGATACCCCATGATGGTTAATGTGTGTGTAGGGTGAGTGGTTCACCTTCCCCTATGATCGAAATATGCATAGGATGAGTGGTTCACCTTCTACTTTGGCATATGAGAAGGATGAGTGGTTCACCTTCTCCTGTGGATGCCTTAACATACATCCACCCATGTAGTGGGGGACTCATGGGAAGTACCTCTCATCTGGTCAATGATTTTGGAAAAGTGGATAGGGACCATAACACTACAGATGGACGCACTGTGTACTGTCGTACTCCCTATGTTTAGGATGCATGGTGTTCAACAACTTGATCTGGGATCAAGTCTGATTGAGGTTCTACCTCTGGACTGAATTTTTTCAGTGGAGAGTAGTAAGGTCTTGTGACTCACTTTCGATCAATCCTTATTTGTTATTCATATCAATGTTCAACAGAGCAGAGATGAGATGAGATACAAAGATGGTTCATGATGACAAGATGGCATGATGGTCGATGAAGATGGATGGATTAGCAGGTAGAATTCTCCCTAATTGAGAGGGAATGTTAAAATTGGAAACTAGGGCCAAATTCCACTTTGTACAACTCATTTGATAGAGATGATGATTGCATTAAATTCCTCTTTTCGGGAGGACCAAAATTGACCTAAATATCATCAAATTTGGATAACCAGAAATGTGTTTTTGAATTTATTCCCAGACATGTGTAAATTGTCAAGGTTGGCCACATCATCATGTAGGCTCATGAAGCCCAATAGACATGTCTCTTCACCTTCAACGACTTGTATAAATACAAGTGTCCTCTCATCTCATTTGGCATCATCATCACTCACACATTCTTCTCTCTCCCTCTCTCATTGGTTCATACAACTATTGGGCATTCTCTTTCTCTCACACGTGTGGCAGGGATGACGAATTTCAGACATAAGTATACGGAAAAAAAATTCAGTATGACTAAAGTTTGACCAACGTTGACCATGGATGGTTTGACCAAGTTTGACTACGATTTTGGATGGTTTGACGATGTTTGACCAGGCTGCATTGATTGGCACAAAAATTGAGATCTTTTGGGTTGTGTGACCTGCGTTGACCGCAGGGTTGACTTCAGGTTGACCAAGTTTTATGGTAGATTTTATGACTGTTTTAGGCTGACTTTTACCATTGTTGGAGGCTGAGTTTGTCTGCCTTTTACTGAGCTTCAAAGAGGAATATTTTTTTTTGCGTTGACCATCTTTGACTTTCTGGTTAGGGCTGAATTTGACTGCAGTTGAATGCAGATTTGACAGGGTTGTTTTGACCATGATTTGGTAAGTCAAACTTTGAATTTTTGTACTCTCTCTCTCCGTTGAACATTATATATAATAAATAGAAGAATTGATCAAAGGTTTTTTTCCCACAATGGGGTTTTTCCCTAGCATCTGCCAAATCTAGTGTCCTCTTGTCTTCTGAATTTTATTATTCATGTTCTATCTACAATCACTGTCAATGTATTTTATGGTTAATGTGATTGCTATTGGAAACTAATTTGGAAATTTTCATATGGCTATTAAAAGTACATTGAAGTAATTGTGCTAAGAATATAACATACCATTGTTAACTAAAATTAACTGTGACCTTCTCCATGGAACCTGTTATCACCCAAAAATTCTCAAAACATCATTGTGTCAACTCTACTTTTGGTCATGATTTCAAGGAGGTTTAGAAGTCATTTTAAGTCATTGGTAAAGGATAGGTCATATTACAAGTTCAAATGAAGTCTTCTAGGTCCACTCCATGATCAATAAAATTTGAAAGTTTGCCTTATCTCTAGTCATGGTCTTAAATAGATTGTAGGTCATTTCATGCTTAAAGGGTTAAGTGATAGGGTTAGGGTCTCATTTTCATTGTCAAATAAAGTTTAACAACCTTATTCCATGGTTTAAAGGTCCCATCATCCATTTAGAAGTCATTCCATTAGGTTTAGGGTCAAATTTTGCAATCATGATAGGAATCCACGTTTTCGTAGCACATCTGGTTCAAAAATGGTGATTTGCGCTACGAAATGGCTGAAACAGCCTTTTTCAGCAAAAAACCCTGTTTTTCTGTTTTATGTAGTCAACTTCCAGAGGGGTTCCTGAGCAACTGAAAACTCATTTTTGAAAACTGAAAGAGGTTTTTCTTCCTAACATACTGAAATAAAAAAACCTCTTTAATTTTCTTCAAATTTAGTATGATATGGGAGAAATTGATGGTTTAAATTGCACTACGAAACTGCTAAAAGTCATTTAGAGAAAAACTCTGTTTTTTGGTTTTAGTAGTCTTTTTCAAGATCAGTTTCTGGCCACATGAAAAATTATTTTGTAATTATGAATGAGGTTTATATTCATAAAATCCCCAGCTACAATAATCTATCTCACTTTTCTCAGAAGTGTTACCAGTTGGGAGATACAAGGCTTTCTTTGAAGACATATTTTCAGAAATCAGGATTTTCCAGTTTTATATAGGTTGTTCAAAGACAGTTTCTGGGCAGTAGGAGAGGTATTTCAAAAACCCAAGATAGTTTTTTTTTCAAGACATCATGGTCTCCAAAAGCCTCCTTCAGTTTTGCAAGATACATTATGGGTGAGAAGATAAAAGCTTTGTCTCAACACCTATTTTTCAGATAAAAACAGGGTAGTAAGTGACAAATTATAAATTAGTTTTGTCATAAAGAAGGACTTCACTTTTTAAAAACATTTCAAGGATGACATATGTTGATTATTAAAGCCTGTAGACATCATGGAAAAAGTGCAAGAAGTTTTAAAAACTGAGATTTTTTAAAAATTTTGTGTAAAAAGACATGCACAGCAGTTTCGTAGCGCGCTACAAAACTACTGTATGTGCAATTTTGAGCATTTTGTTAAGGTTTCAAGAGGTAAAAAATCTGGTTTTTGAAGTTTTGATGCTGCTAGAGGATGGAAAAATTTCACAAATGAACTTCCAGGTGTTAAAGCAGAAGAAATTAGATGTTAAGAGATGTTTACAAAGACATAGTTACTGCGTTACTAAAACAACTGATATTTTCGTAGCGTAGACACATCAGCTCTCTTTACACTCTTTCAAGGACTTAATTTTGCATAGGTGGAAGGATTGAAGAGTTTATGGGATGTTAACACATGTTACATATACAAGATATTCATCAAGGCTAGCAAAGATGTTGGAAGACAAGCATGGAGGTAAGGGTTAAATTTCAGCAAACTCTGTTTCCTAGTTTCTAGGGCAGTTAGGTCATGGAACAACAGGGTTCATAACAAGGCTGGAGGCATCACCAAATTCGACCTCATGAGGTTGTAGCTGTCAAAAGAAGCATTAAAGGTTTATATAAGGTTGTTGAAACATGTTTTAGGAGTTTTAGTCCCATTTGTATTAGGACTTCTAAAAGAGACAATTAGCTGTCAGTTGTAATTAAGAGTCCGTTTTAGGAGTAGAATAGGTGTCAATAATAGAAATTCGAATTCTCTTGATGAGGGATCATAGAATCCAATATTGTAAAAGCTATATATGAAGCAAGAGGTCGAATTAGCAAGGGGTTGGAGACTTTTTGGCAAAAGCTGCTGTAATTGACTGTGATCAATAATGCAGAAAGGTTTTCTTCTTGACAGACCTAAGATTCTCATGGGGTTTTAATGCTTTATTGATCTACCTATTATGTTTAACTATTTGCAGTAGATCTCATTGCCATTAATCAGAATTCATAACCCTATGCTCTGACTTCCTTTAGTAGTGAGGTGACTGTGTTTTTCTGTGTTCTATGAGTGAATTTCCTTTGAACCACTAACAGCAGATTTCATTACTATTACTCAAAATTCATAACTCTATGCTCTAACTTCCTTTAGTAATGAAATGATTGTGTTGACCTTATGTTCTTGAGTGAATTATCTTTGTTTAAAACCCCATTTGCCTCAGCTTCCATGTCCAGAAACCTTGCCATTGAATCTACTGACTTATTGACTCTATAGCCCAATGGTAGCAAGCCTTCATCTTTCAACCTACAAACACACAAAACCAAGATAGAGTTAGCCATCTATATTATCATTAATCAATATCATAAACCCTTGAGAGGGCCCTCTCAGGCCGAGGAGGCTAAGCCTCAGCTAAAATATTAGTTTGAAATAGTTACACTGAGATTGACTTGATGAGCAGCCTATCAGGGTCCTATTTTGGTGATAACATAACCAAGGAAGAAGGTAATATTAAAGGTATTTTCATTGTATATCTAATAATATTGACTCATATTATTTTTGTTGACAATGTATTTTTATTTGGAGAAGGTTATATCAGAGAGTGGTGTTTCATAAAACATGTTAGCGTTGGAATCAACACTTGGATTGTGACAAGTGCCTGACCAGAGACATTTAAGATTAAGGGCTTTTCTTATAAATCGATTGAGTTTCTTTTTGGAAAGTGGTTGAAACTCACACACACTGAAAGGGATTTTGAGAAAATAAGAATCTCTCACACATATGAGTGAATTGGTGTATGATGTGGTAGAAAAATTTAGTTTGTAGCCTGATGGTTAGAAGAATGGAAGATAAACAGTGGATATGTAAAACAGAAGCCCACTACTAAGAGGAAAGGGTGACACAAATTCCAGATCTGAAATGTATAGTGAAAGAATTATTTTAAAAGACTTACAAGAGTCTCACTTTACATTTAAAGAATCCTATTACAAGGAATGCTTCTGACTAACCTGACCTCATGAATCAAGAATGCTTGGTGATTCAAGATTGACAAAAACAGATTAGCATGCATGCTAGATCAAAAGAATTATAACAACATGAAACATGGTTTAATTCCACCTCACGGAATTCTTATGAACAATCTTCAATTCATACTGAATCGGGAAATCTTGGAACAAGACTTAAAAAAACATATCATAAAAGACAGATGGATATGTTTTTTTAAGTTTTTTAGAAGATTAAGATAGAACTTTTATGATAAATCTGGAAAGACAGATAAAGTATGTAAAAATAGAAGGGAAAACAATGCACACACCACATAGTTTTTGAGTCCTCAAGAGTGCATCTGGATATATTATCATCTCAGAAATATTCAACACATTATACAATAAGCTGAACAACCAACGAACCATTTTCTTCCTCTGTCTTCTGTCTATTTATAATTTTACAATAGATTTTCCAGCAAGGCTTAGACCTTCGGATTCCTTTCATAACAACTTAACAGAAAACAGATAAGAAGGAGAAAAAGTAGATTGTCTGCTATTTTTAGCCATTTGCAATCATAACAAAACTCTGATGGAATTAATCATATTGAAAAATTGTCTTTGAGCTTTAAGAAGATATTTTTATTTGCTAATAGGTATCGGATCTTTAAAAACTTTGCTGCCGGATTTTCTGTAAACCTGTGACTGTTTGTTGAATGCTGCCTGGTGCCTTGTGGAAACGTGTTGGTGATGAGAGTAATGGTAGAAATTTGTTTCGGAGAAACTATGCCGCATTTCTTTTCCTTTGGTTTCTTGTTTGTCGTGATAGGGTTTCGAAATAAACACGGAAAGAGTGTTGTTGTGGAAAAACCTGTATATATAGGTTTCAAACAAAAGGACTGGGCACGTGAAAGATATGAGAAGGAGACACGTTGAATTTTGGGCCAGTAGGAGAAATAAAATAGGAGTGAGAAATATGGAAGTTTAACATGTTATGGAGGCGGATTAAAAGAGATAGCAGAGTTTCATTTTATTAGCGGGAGAGATTATTAAATAAATGATGAGCTAGAGGAGAAAAACCCTTTATACATATATCACAATCGCAGATCGGGGTCAAAACGTTTAAACATAAGACATGAGCGGGAGGGAACACAATTTGCGATGGGGGTGATGACGTGGCAAGGAGGTGGGGTTGCTCACAAATCGCAAATCGGAAGTTTTGTTATGAGAAATTGGAGGTAAGTGTTAAAACTTGCGAAGGGCGATGTGCGATGAGTGTAGGGTGATGTGGCAGGGAAGGTGGGGCCTAGACAATACCGCAAATTGCGAATCGGGAGTTTTATTGTGAGGAACGGGAGTTAAAGGTTAAGATTCACAAAGTGCGATGTGCAATGAGAATGGAAGGTGGGGCCATTTACATTGCAATTGGGGAATCAGGAGTTTTGTAGGAGACGACAATTGTAACGTGAATGAAAGTTAAAACTGTGATAAGACGATTGCGATGAAAGGGAAAGGGGTCCACAATGTTATTTAAGTGCGGTAAGTTATATCATATGATATATGGTATTACCAAGGTTTTTTGTAGTGCAGGTAGAGCTGCGATAAAAGAAATTTATGGTAAGTTTAAAAGGAAATATGATATGGCTGTTAGTGGGTGGGAAGAGCTGCTTTTTAACTATCAAAAATGGATTTTAATAGTTAAAAAGGGGTTTTGAAAGAAATGAAATGTTGGACTTTGGGTTTTTGGAAAAATGAAAGGTAAAGAGGGAAAATGAAATGAATTTAGGTAGAAATGAATTTTTCTCACCACTACACTTTGGCAGTGACACTTTCATCTTACAACCGAACTGAAAAGGCAGATTGATTCCTTGGAGAATGATGACCAGACTTTGAAAATCTTTGAAAAATTGCAGTGCTAATAGTGGCTCCTATTAGGGATGAAGTCCTCCTTGTGAGGCTTCAAGGACCGTAGTTCCAGTGCCTTGTCCAACCCTTATTTCTCCAACCAACAATTTTACTCATAAACTCAAAAATACCGGCATGCCTAGCCATTGGGTAATGGAGTCATAAGCTAGATTTCAATATTATGCAAATTATTTCAATACGAATGAAATATGGAAATCAAACTGCAATCTAAAACTGAAAATAATTGCTCGAGTGGCAAGCTTATTCGTCCTACTACTTCTAATCAACCGAAAACTTTCCTAATCAAGTATAACTTAATTTCCAATGCAACCATAAAATCATTTAACCAGTAAAGAGAAAATATTGCATTCAACTGTTTGAAAAGACCCACAAGGGATATAATATATGTAGCAAGAAACAAACTGGAAACCTGCACTTACTGCTATAAAACATGTGTGTCATTTCAACTGCTTCTATATTGTAGACCCCTGCTGAAAATGAATTCATCCAATCAAAAAACGGATCATGAAACATATGAGGAATATCTAGCTAAGCCAAAATTGGGTTGCTCTTTTCCTCCTTGCAACAGCTCATTAACTGCATATGTTTCATTACATTTAAGGGAAACAAAACCTTCTTTAAGCTGTTGATTACTTTCGTGGACATCAAACACGTTAGAGGCATTTAAACCATCAGAACTAAATGGCAGCAATATATCAATTTCCAAAGGAAAAACATCGTGTTCATTAGATTCTTCATCCCGGGTACTAGGAATAATTGGATCCGTATGAATCTGATCTGGACCCATACCTTTTTCAAACTCTTCATAATTTTTTTCCATAATACTGCTAGAAGAATCTACTTTATCATTCTGGACATAACACTCAAATTCTTCGCAGTAGTTATTAGCAACAACTCAGATGAATATATTCCTTTACAATATTAATGAAACATTTCATGAAATTCCCTAAAAGAAGAAATAGTACTAGCAGGTAAGGACCAGAACCATTTGCACACATCCCCATCAAGGGAAAACACAAATATTTTCATGGGGACATCTTCATGAAACGCATCCTTCAAGTGCATAAGTTCATGAAATGAAATTAGGTACTTAGAGGGATGTTCATCTTCATCTCCTCGAAACCTTAAAAGACGATGTTTCCATTCAAATGTAGAAGGCACCGGGTTATGAAAGCCATGAATTTATGAAAAATTTAAAGGAGCCAACATTTGAGCTAAGATGGTAGCAAAGGATTTTGACATTCTGAAACTATGGAGCCGCCACTGGATTCTTTCTCATGGAGTTGCCAGGTGAAATATCTGAATCTTCTTCAAATCGCTAATTCTTGTCCTACATCAAGAATTGATCATCAACAATGAAACAAAAGACTCGGGAGAATACTTCGTTTCAAGAAATTTGTCTCCCGAAAGACGCACCAAAAGATGTTAGCGTTGGAATCAACACTTGGATTGTGACAAGCACCTGACCAAACACATCTTAAGCTCAAGGGATTTTCTTATAATTTGATTGAGTTTTTTTTTGTAAGGTGGTTGAAACTCACACACACTGAAAGAGATTTTGAGCAAATAAGAATCTCTCACACATATGAGGGCACTGGTGTATGATGTGGTGGAAAAATTTAGTTTATAGCTTGATGGTTAGAAGAATGGAAGATAAATAGTGGATATGTAAAACAGAAGCCCGTTGCTAAGAGGAAAGTGTGACACAAATTCCAGATCTGAAATGTGTAGTGAAAGAATGCTTTTAAAAGAATTAAAAGAGTCTCACTTTACATTTAAAGAATCCTATTACAAGGAATTCTTATGACTAACATAACCTCATAATCAGGAATTCTTGGTGATTCAAAGCTGACAAAAATAGATTAACATGCATGCTAGATCAAAAGACTTATAAAAACATGAAATATGGTTTAATTCCACCTCAAGGAATGCTTATGAATAATATTCAATTCATACTGAGTCATGAAATCTTGGAACAAGACTTACAAAAACAGATCCATATGTCTCGGAGGTTCACAAGACTTATAAAAACATAAGATAGAACTTTTATGATAAACCTGGAAATACAGATAAAGTATGTAAAAATAGAAGGGAAAACAATACACACACCACATAGTTTGTGAGTCCTCAAGTGTACATCTGGATATATTATCAACTCATAAATATTCAACACAATATACAATAAGCTGAACAACCAACGAACCATTTTTTTCCTCTGTCTTCTGTCTATTTATATTTTTACAATAGATCCGCCAGCAAGGCTTAGACCTTCGGATTCCTTTCATAACAGCTTAACAAAAAACATATAAGAAGGAGAAAAAGTAGATTGTCTACTATTTTTAGCCATTTACAATACTAACAGAACTCTAATGGAATTAATCATATTGACAAACTGTCTTTGAGATTTAAGAAGATATTTTTATTTGATGATAGGTGTTGAATCTTTAAAACCTTTGCTGCCAGATTTTCTGTAAACCTGTGACTGTTTCTTGAATGCTGCCTGGTGCCTTGTGTAAACGTGATGGTGCTAAGAGTAATGGTAGAGATATGTTTCAGAGAAACTCTGTTGCTATTCCTTTCCTTTGGTTTCTTGTTTTTCGTGTGGGCTTTCGAAATAAACGCAGAAAGAGTGTTGGAGTGGAAAAACCCGTATAGATAGGTTTCAAACAAAAGGACTGGGCACGTGAAAGATATGAGAAGGAGACACGTTGAATTGTGGGCTAGCAGGAGAAATAAAAGAGGAGCAAGAAATATGGAGGTTTAACAGGTTATGGAGGCAGATTAAAAGAGATAGTGGAGTTTCATTTCATTAGCGGGAGATATTATTAAATAAATGATGAGAAGGAGGATAAAAACCCTTTATACATATATCGCAATCGCAGATCGGGGTCGGAACGTTTAAACATAAGGCACAAGCAAGAGGGAACGCAATTTGCGATGGGGGTGATGACGTGGAAAGGAGGTGGGGTTGCTTGCAAATCCCAAATCGGGAGTTTTGTTATGAGAAATGGGAGGTAAGTGTTAAAACTTGTGAAGGGTGATGTGCGATGAGCGGAGGGTGACGTGGTAGGGAAGGTGGGGCCTAGACAATACCAAAAATTGCGAATCCGGATTTTTGTTGTGAGGAATGGGAGTTAAAGGTTAAGATTCGCAAAGTGCGATGTGCGATGAGAATGGAAGGTGGGGCCCATTTACATCACAATCGGAGAATCGAGAGTTTTGTAGGAGACAAAAATTGTAATGTGAATGAAAGATAAAACTGTGATAAGCCGATTGCGATGAAAGGGCAAGGGGTCCACAATTTTATAAAGTGCGGTAAGTTATATCATATGATATATGATATTACCAAGGTTTGTTGTAGTGCGGGTAGAGCTGCAATAAAAGAAATATATGGTAAGTTAAAAAGGAAATATGATATGGCTATTAGTTGGTAGGCGGAGCTGCTTTTTAACTATAAAAAATGGATTTTAATAGTTGAAAATGGGTTTTGAAAGAAATGAAATGTTGGACTTTGGGTTTTTGGAAAAATGAAATTTAAAGAGGGAAAATGAAATGAATGAAGGTAGAAATGAAATTTTCTCACCACTACACTTTGATAGTGACACTTTCATCTTACAACTAAACTGAAAAGGCAGATTGATTCCTTAGAGAATGATGATCAGACTTTGAAAATATTTGAAAATTGCAATTCTAACAAAACATATGCTTGATTTGGTTTGTTTAGCAACTAGGATGGACATCAATATTGAAAAGTATCTTATTCAATGCAATCATTTTTATCTGAAGGTGGAAGTACATATTCGTCAATTATTTGTAATCTATATGGATTTGGTTGATAATGGGCTGAAATATTTAGGTTGTTTGTTGAACCCAATGATTATATGGCAGTTGATTGGTTGTGGCTTACTAAAAGAATCGAAGAAAGGGTCAATTGTTGGTGTTACAAGTGACTTTCATTAGGACGTAGATTAGTTTTGATGAAAGTAGTGCTAAAAATCATTCTGGTTTGCTAGCTCTCTTACCCATGTGTAGAAAAACATATTAGATATAATTAGAAGGAGATGTTTAAGATTCTTATGGCCTAGTTGGAAGCGGAAAGGAGGAATTCCTTTGGTTAGGCGGAAATCTCCAGAAAAAAATAAATACCAAAGGTAGATGGGGATTGAATAATGTTTATCTTTTGGGCAAGTGTTGCAGCGAAAAGTTTATGGAGGCTCATGTTTTTTGAAAGCTCATGGGAGGGAATTATGCATCAAAAATAATTCAATGCCTATTTAGTTGAGCAGTGGATCAGAGTTGAGCCAAAATCAATGGGGTGTGCATTAAATATATGGAAAAAATTTATTTGTGCTTTCCCAATCCTTGGATGATGGGTGGCATGGAAAATAGGTAAGGGTGATTATGTTCGACTAGGGGAGGATCCATGGCTTGGAGCAAAAAACAATTATGTTATTTCTCTTCATTTGAGAGCTCAACTAAGATCTAGGGGACTTACTAAAATTTTTGATGTAAAAAAAGAGGGTTTTCCAAGAGTAGGGCTTCAATGCTAGCTTTCGAAAAACAACTTAAGACTAATAGGAGGCTTTGCACATGAATGGTGGAATTTTATTCAATCTTTGTCTTAGAATGTTATTGTTTTGAATGATGAGGAAGATCAATTGGTGTGGTGTTTATTCAAGTTGGATAATTATATTATTTTTCATCTATCTTAATGCATTTAGAGTGAAAAAAATGGGAGGACTCAACTTGTAGGGTCATCTTAGCGACATTCCTAATTTCAAAAATTAGGGGTGAAAATTTGCCTAAAATATCCTAGAGCCATTTTGAAGCCTCCATTGAAAAATTTGTGTGGTCCTAGACTTACTATGGAACAATATATTATATTCTACACACTAAGGCCTTTTCAAAAATACTAGAATCACCTCAATCAAAGCTTGTACAAGAAATTTATTCCTCTCGCATGTTGACCACCATGGTATGAGTGGATGCCATGTTAGCTTCTTTATTCACACATGTGGTGCTAGTCATGTGTGAGTTTTCAGTAAGTCTCTATAAGGTTCAAGAACCTTATCAATAGTTGAGGGTTATGGAAGTTAAACCTTACCCATATATATCTATTAGGTTGTTTCAAATACCACGCTGGTAGGAGGAGTAGGGGTTCCATTCTATGTTATTGCATTTTGTTCCATATTTGAGCAGACCAATTTGGAGTGGGAAGTTATAGAGAAAAGAAAAGGAGGTTAGTATTCTATAGAAACCTTATAGGCACAGGTCTTTGGTAACTCTATAGAGAGTACCTCTTTATTTATACTTGCACATTTAAATTTTATAGCAAAGACAGTAGAGCAACCCCACTTTCTAGTTTGGTTTTCTCTCATAAGGGTTTCTTAAGATAATAATTGTGTTTATTTGTGGATGATGTGTGTGTGTATTTTTGTTTTCTATTCTTTGCATTTCATTTATTTCATACATTTAAGTCGAAAATAAATAACTAAATAATTTTGGATATAAAGGAAATTAACATTCATAGCATAGATTTGAGATATATTTATTTTTGAAGAAAAAAATTGTAATTCTATTCAACCTGAAAATCAAGGCACAAAATTACATATTGCAAATTCTCGAAAGCATTTAAACATACCAGCCTTGCAACTAATACACAAAAGAAATAAAAAATAAATACAAGATTAAGTGTGATAGAAATCACTTAATTTTCCTTTTTTCCTTTTTTTTCCTCCACCTTCTGCCATACTCCTTGATTTGGAGCAATTGTTACTATTGCTAGTTGATTGTTATTTTTCTATGGAAGGGTCTCCTTTTCTGAGTTTTAACTCTTAGATACATGAGATCTCTTTAAGCCATTGACTTGTTTTCCATGGGTGTCTCCTCTTTCTGTTGTTGTGGTAACATGATCTCTATTGGTTCAGTAGCCTTCTGTGTTGTAACCACTAATCTGAATTTGTCCCCTTTTTCGTCATTCGGTTTGTTGTTAGAATGAGACTGCGACTTAGAATTTGGATGATTTTTTTCATCCTCTTCTTTCTCATCTTCTGAGCTATCAGGAAACTTCCACCCCCTTAGCTAGGGACCTTGCCTCCTCTTTTGTTTTTATGCCTTCCTTGCTTGTGGACATGAATTCTATAAATGACATGTTTGAAAATGGGTTCAAAATCAGAAAGTCGTATTCTCATGGTCTAGCACCTGTGTCCACTGAAAAATTTCATGTTTTAAAAGGATACGATAAGGAAGACCTTTGCTAAGATCAATCTCTACACAGATTCTAGAAAAAGTAAAAATACCTTTGGAGGTTCTATACAGGTCCACTTTTTTAATTTTCCCGACGTGTTTCTGATATCTTACATAACCTGATGGCATAAAGAATGAAGGGGAAGGTTTGGGAGTGCTACCCAAACCGACATTAGTGTTACCATCATGTTTTTTGTGTCAGACCCAATGAACCATGGAGTGAAAAAGAGCCCAAATCTACCCGAGAACGATGGTCATTCTTTTAGAACTTTTTCCATATCTTGCTTGATATCAAATTGTAATATGAACAACCCTTTAGAGCACAAGTAGATATCACACTTTGTTTTCCATGAAGAGTATATCCACTCGTACAGATCTTCTGGATTTTTCCAAAAACAATTAAACCGACATATTACTGATGTGCATTTTAAATCATCATGGAAATTTTTAACCTATGGGGTTTTGATATCCATTTATGGAACCTTGTCCATTCCCTCTACAATGTAGGGTCCCATCATATTTTGAGATTGATCTACTTGAGTGGAAACCTTCCCTTTGAATGCATCCTTGAACGATGTGGCTCGAGAAGGGTTTGGGTTTTTGGAACCTCCCTGCATCCTCAAATTTAGAATTATTGTTGAATATTTTATCACACCATAGATTGCTAGTCGGTTAGTGTCTTGTAGTAACTTTCCTTTGTTAATTTTTGGCAAATCAGCTCCCTCCTTTGGACAATATTCCTCATCAAGATAGACCCCTCCTAGCCCTTGGAAGAATTTAATTTGGTTAAGGAAAAATATATTTTAATATGGAAACCCACATGTGCCCAAAAAGGATAGGTTGACCCAAAAGGAAATTGGACACCCATGGATGGCTATAAATACAAGTCAAGTGACCCTCATTTGGTCATCATCATCATTATTCTTCTTTATTTGGTTTGGCTTGCATAGGTATGAAGTGGTTCGCGGACATTGGTTCATATAGGTCCAAAATTGTAGGGTCTGAATCCCGCACGTGTTATTAGGGTTTTTGGTTCTCAGCCGCAGGGATACTAAAGGATATTTTCAGTTGCAACTGCAATCATGCAAGCTTATGAGTGTGGCTGGAGATTTTCAGCCGCATACACATATCTCTCTCTGTGGTTGGAACTTAGGGTTTTATTTTGACAGTTGACCAAAGATTCCAACAACTGATGACAATTGACCGCAGGCTTCTGAATCGGGGTTTTGATTATTTTCATTGTTGGGTTCATCTCTTATATGTTGTTGAGTTGATTTTGTTGGATAGTTTTGTGGTTGAAGATATGGATCATTGTACTCTCTCTTTTCTGAAACACTTAATGACAATATAATAAGAAGAATAATTTGAAAAGGTTTTCCCCCTTGTGGGGTTTTGCCTTGGTTTCCAACCAATCTCGATGTCTCTATGTGTGAATGCTTTTTCTTCTATTGTTCTATTATGTTCTGTTGCATTGATGATGATATTTTTCTTTCTGTATAATTGCATATGATGTTGAATGTTGTTATGATGTTGTGGGGTGAATTCAATATGTAAATAAGAAAATTCAGTCATCTAAAGAAAGAACAATATAACCCTAAGAAAAAATTAACATGGTTTCAAAGTTGGGCTAAATAAACGTCATTGAGATCACCCCTATGAAGACACCATTGATGATAGCAAGAGAAGATGAAGGAGACCTAAAAGAATGCTAGGATTTGAAGGAAACCCTAGGAAATTTATTTATTAGGGTTCGATGGACATCATGAGGTTAGGGTTTGAAAGAAACCATGGGATAAGATGAAGGATTGAGTTTAGAAATTTTGAAACTCTAGCACGATTAATGAGAAGTTGTCTAGCACTTGTGACAGATTCAGTATAACCCTAGATGGGCCAATCTCAATTAGGATTGATTGTTGATGAATTATATGAAAATATTAAAGGCAAGGTTGGTTCAAGAGGAATATGGTCACCTCTCGTTAAAGATAAGTACCTTTTTTATTTCTATTACTTATTTATGATTATATTATTGTTTAGGATTATTGATTTAATTATTTCTTCCTACATCTTTGAGTATGTGGATTCTTCTAACCTCTATATGGTATGTGATAAGTAGATCCTCCTTGAGGATCATCTACATTGCAGGAAAAGAAAGCTAGTGTTGGAAGAGAATATCTAGTGGACAGTTGAAAAAGTGCTACAACTGCTAATGAAAAATAAGTGTTACAAGTTGCAAAGGTACATGAATACTATAAGGTATGTATAGTACATTGTTTCAGTATTATAGCTGCAATATTGGATGGCAAGGTAAGCCTTGAGGTATGACAAGAATATCACCCTCATGAATGCATATGAAAGTAAGTTTGATTTTTGGTACATGTGATATATTGGTGCTCTGGAGATTTGGAAAGAATCTTACATTTTAGACATGGTGGATTTCCTAATCTCATAAAGAAGACTAGATACATATATTTGATATATGGTAACTTGATACTATTATTAATGCTTATGATAAGCATGATGAAAGTGTGACAATAAGATTGATACTCTTGTTGATCTTGGTAAGTATTTGTTAAGCTTAGTAAATCTGACAAATGGTAAAATTGGATGCCCTGACTTGATGTTGTGAATTTGATCCTTGAAGTATGAAGATATGCTTAAATGACACTAACCCTTGATGAGTGTTTGATGACATGTTCATATGTGATGATGAAGCAACATATGAAGACTTATTATAATATATGTTGGAGAACCTGATACAGTTTGTGATATAACATTTTTTTTGTAGCATGAAAATATTATCATAGACAGGTTGATGTTGTGAGTAATGATGATTGAAGAGGCTTCTCATTCAGAGGGAGAGACTCTTGATGAGATCCCAACACCTATCATTATTTGAAAACAAGACACTTTACTGTTGAAGGAATAATTTTGGTCATAAATAATCGTCTGATGTTTTTGAAATTTTTTTGGCAAACTCTGATCTGAGCAGAGAAAGTTTCTCCAAGTCCAAGCCCCAATCGTTGGGAGAAAGTCTTAAGGGTGTAGTTATAAGCCTCACAACTGCACGGAAGAAGGCCTATGGGTGTGGTTGATACTTTAGGATACAAAATCTAAAATCTCATGCACGAGACTAGCAGCGCACCTGGAGTATGACAAACCTACATATATGGAGAAAATGATGGAGAGTTATATGAGCATAAAACATTTTATGGTTTGAAAGAAGCTCCTCGAGCATGACATGTCCACATTGACAAGTTACCTGGTGTAGCCTGGAAGCAGTTTTGATCTGAACCTTTAAGTTGGTCCAAGGTATTCTTGACAGGTAGTGAGCCTCTGATGATCAAGTGTAAGAGAGTTCAAGGTGAAAAATTGTGATATATACTCTCGAAGTTATGAGTCTGCATGGATACACTAATGTTGACTGGGCTAGAAAACATTATTTACAGAAAGAGCACATTTGGGTGTTGCTTTAGCTTGGGGTTAGCCATGACATTTTTATGAGCAGGAAATTGAAGTCTGTTGATCTAAGCACAATCGAGGCTGAATACATGGCTACTAGCATGATTAGTTGTCGGGAAGTTTGGTTGAGGAAGCTCTTTGGAGAGTTGTTTGATAAATTTTTGGTTGTGCCAGTGATATATTGTGATAATAAAAGGTGGGATATGATTGGTAGAAAATCATGTATATCGTTGAGACTGAGATATCTCATTGTGTTGAGACAATGTTGTTGTATGAGACAAGATTAGGCTTGTGGTTGTTGCCTCTATGAGAGGGGGGATGAATAAGGTATCCTTTTGTGACATTTATTTATTCTAACATAATATTTTATCCTGCATGAACAAGAAAAAAAAAGATTGATGCTCTTGGTAATGCATGAGGCAGTGTGATTGATGTTGGAAAATCAGAAAGGCAAAAAGATTTTCTTATATTGGTAATTACTTGTGATATTCTTAATTTCTTATTAACTTTCTTGTGTTCTTATTTTATCTTTGTTTCATCAAGAAATTATCAAAATCAAAACATGAATATCAGGGACACCAGATGTACGTAGAAAGACAGGGAAAACCCCTAGATAGGGGAAAACCCAGTCAACAACTCTTCCTTCAATAGATTCATATGACAGTGAGACAACCAAGACCTTATACCAACAAACCTTCCTCCTCCACCAAGTCAACCTTATAATATGATGAAACAACCTTCAATATTGTATTCTTGTTTAGCAGCTTTAGCCCAAGAACATATCAGACATTCCGATCCCAGTTACTGCAACTAATACAAAAATTTGCAACCTTCCAGCTTACTGTAGATTTTTGGCTCCCAGCTTTAGAACTTCGACCCTGCAACAAAGAAAAAAAAATTGCCCTAGCTTTAGCTTAATATCTTTACACATGTGAGAGAAAGGTAGCCCAAAAACTCGATTTTCTTCTTCCTGGCTTCTCTCCTTCTTCTCTTGCAATTTCACACTATTTTTCCAGCTACTGCAATTGTAGATCAAACTTGTTGTGAGTGTGTGTCAAATGAGGTCGAGTTGCTCCAATATATAATAGGCTTCTGCTGAGGTCGAATTAATTTTTTTACGCCGAATTGATCTTCCTTGAGGCCTACTTGGTGGAGGAGGCCTAATTGAACTAATTTACATTAAAATAATTTTATTTCTTGACAAATAATTCCCTAGAAGGGTTCTTTGCAAAATGACATGGATAAGGACACTTGACATAAACCCTAGAGGTCTTCAATGAAGACGTTGACCTAAACAAAATTGACCCAAGCATGAAACCCATGATTTAATATGTCAAATTATTTATTAATAAAATTTATTTTTCTTTCTTTTGATAAATATATTTCATTACGACTCAAGTACAATTATGAAGACTCGACCTAGTTACATTCTTCAACATTGCCTCTTAACTAGGGAGGTATTCATAATTACCTATATCAATAAAGGTACATGGAAGATCTCCAAAATTAAATACGAAGAGTTCTGGCACACTCAGTGCCATAGACTATATTCCTGACCAGGGTAATCTATCCAGGTGGACTAAGATGGACTAAATCTTTCTGCCAGTATAGGTACCATCAGGCTTACTTACTAACCATCAACCCAGGGATCTAGGTGTGTATCCAAGGTCAGAGCTCTAAGACCAATGCCACCCTCCCTCTTTTGGATCTAGACATCAAACACATGTAGATGATTCAAGACTCCCTGTTATGCGAGATTTACGTTTGCAGACAAAAGTATCTCCCCTAGGTTTGGTGGCTAACCTAGAACAACAAAGAGACAAGGAACCCAATGTTTTCCTTGAAGTAAATATATGACACGATGAAGCCTACCTAGAATCCCTCATATGCTTCACTCCTTCTTTAGCTTGAATGCTCCAATCTTAGCTTTTATTTCCAAAATTAGAACCTCCACAGTTAGACAACACAAGCCAAGAAACTACAGGACTTGTGCAACATCATTTAAGTACGTTATTCATAATCACTCTCCAAAATCCAGTGTCTTGCATATGCAAGGTTGTAAATATATAGAGGAGTGGGGTAAGTTAAGATTTATTATCCAATTACCAATCTAAGGTTTTATATCCACCCTTGATGGGAGGATGGGATCAAAGGATAAGGGATGGAAACTCCAAAGAAGGGTAGGATAGGATCTGAATTTTTAAGTGGTTACAATAGATCCTAGAAGCTTCTAGAAATGGAGGCTTCGAGATTCTCTCTCTTATTCTCGAATTTATAGAACCAATGCATGTGAAAAGGGGAGAAACCTGTAGGTGATCAACGCAGGGATCTAGGTGTGTATCCAAGGTCAGAGCTCTAAGAACAACACGACCCTCCCTCTTTGAGATATAGACATTAGACACATGTAGATGCTTCAACACTCCCTGTTATACAAGATTTATGATTGCGGAAAAATGTATCTCCCCTAGGTCTGGTGGTTATCTTAGAACAACAGAGAGACAAGGAACCCAATGCCTTCCTTAAATTAAATAGATGACGAGATGAATCCTACCTGGAATCTTTCGTATGCTTCGCTCCTTCTTTAGCTTGAACGCTCCAATCTTAGCTCCGGTTAAAAAAATTAGAAATTGCACAGTCAAACAACACAGGCCAAGAAACTACGTGACCTATGTAGCATCATCTAAGTACTCTATTCAATAGATCAACATGGTATTGAAATACATGAAATAACAACATCATATATACGAAAACATAGAACTCTTTGCATTAATATAAATGGAATGATATTACAACCATAAATAGATGTTGATCTTGTAGAAGAGCTCCTCCAAGTTATCTTGTCCTTTCTCTGTCACAAAGTGCACCTCTAATCACCTTAAATGCATGAAATGATGTCTCTCACGAAAAAAACATAGGGGTAGAATCACTCTCCAAAATCAATCCTCTTGCATATGGAATGTTTTAAATATATATAGGAGTGGTTTAAGTTGGGAGTTCTTATCCAATTTCCAATCTAAGGTTTTAGATCCACCTTTGATGGAAGGATGGGATCAAAGGATAAGGGATGAAAACTCCAAAGAAGGGTAAGATAGGATCCGAATGTTTTATCTGAGGTAAATGGTTATAACAGATCCTAGAAGCTTCTAGAAATGGAGGCTTCAGGATTCTCTCTCTTTTCCTGAATTTCTAGAACCAATGCAGGTGCAAAGGGGAGAAACTTGTACGTGATCAACACAAACCACAGTGGAGAAACTTGTAGGTGAACGTTTTCCAACAAGAGGTCAGGGAGCGTTGGTCCTAAAACTGGCTCAGATGATGCAGTTTCAGGCAGAAACTATGGGAAATGAAAGAGGCATGCTTATGGCTTTGTGCAATGATGATGACAAGGGGGGATATGATGTTGATTGATCCCATTAGGAGGCTATTTACTAGATGTGACAAAATTTCCTATAACATATTTCCCCCTAAAGTGAAAAGTCAGAAATGATGCCTCGTGACTGAAGTGCTTTACCTTGTCACAAGTTGGGATCAAGAACAACTGACGAGATTCATCCGTTACAATACATTTATATCATGAAATCTTTTTGCTAAGGGAGGCATAACCATAGTCAATACATAAGATAAAATCACATGTATAATGATCAAAATATGTGTCCATAAATGAAAATTTTTGGACCCATGATTGGATGATTGTTTGTATGACTATGGCCATCATACATTGACTCTATGTATAACTCTTGAAATCGCAGCCCGGATGGATGAAACTAAATTCAGGGTCTTCTATCGCGTTCTCACGACCAACCAACATACAAGTCTAACCATGTGAATCAATGAGATGAGGTCAAACATGGTAGACACCATCTGATTACAGGTTGATGATGTAAGTCGTTAAATGATGCGAGACAAACCATCGATGATGTTAATGGTTCTCAAGGTACTACAATACAATATGTATGGTGTGAATAAATGAGTTGATATCGAACACCATCCAAAGTATTTTGGTCGAATGTTAATGATGTAAACTTGTCACAGAGAGTGAGGAAACTTTCCATTCATGTATGCAAGCACCAAGGTACCAAAGGGTTGTTTCTAAGTCAAATTCCTAGATAATGTGTTGATGTCGACAGGAAGAAACTTGTCGCAAGAGGGCCTTGATGTATCATCTACGACATGAAATTGGTATCATGATTGAGAGAAAATGATGTTGATACGTAACTGGATTAGGAAAGGAAAACATGGAATGAAGGCTTAAGGATATTGTAACAGACGTCGACTGAATGACTTCTCTTAAACACACCGACAAAACTGAATGGAGTTTGCATCATTGACCCAAAACCGAAATGGAGGATCTGGAAAGGTATGATGAACCGAAATACAAGCAGATTACCCAACCCAATAGCCACAGAGATGAAGTGGAAGACTGTCATGTTCAAGAGTGATTCACTACCATTAGCAAATGGAGTACCTTGTTTTCCGAATTTCCGCAACAATATTGGTCAATACCTATTTATTTTTTAACAAGCTTGAGGAGGATAACATATGCTTGATTTGTAAGTTCATCCTTCAGATGAATCCCTCCGAGTATATTTAACGGACCCTCGGAAGGACTGGTTTGGCCTTGTCATGTTCGACAATTCCATCGTTGTTTGATGTTTTAACGATTCCAGTGAAGGTAAAACTCGACATCTTTTTCATGTTTAAAGAGTTTGAAAAAGAGGTGAAAAGAGAAAACTCTAGATGTCCCTTTTCGTAGACAGTCTCTTGAATCTGAAAAGGTAGAAAACATACTCAAGAGAACCTATTAGCCATGTCCGACTACGGTATTTATTTTTCATAATTAGTTTATCTCAGCCTAAAAAAGGGTTAAACTTATACTGAGTAGACATCTTTTCATTTACTTTAACGAGTTCAAAAAGATAGGTTCTCGACGATCTTTTCATATTTTGGGAGTTTTAAAACAGATGAAAGAGGACTCCTAGTGGTTCAATTTTCATAGGTTTACAAAGCCCGAAAAAGAGATAAAAGTATACTTTGTGGTCAAAATAACTTGTTTAAAGCATGATAAAAATATGTTAACAGCTGTCAACCTGCTCAAAATATCACAAAAGGGATTAAGCATACCTGTTTCATAGTAAAAATGAAGCATATCTAGGTCAAAACATTAAATATGAATAAAATAATGCAATAAATGACCATAAATACTCAAAAATGACTATTCATTTTCACCATTTCACATTAACCTTCAACAGTGAGAATTTTGAGCACTTTTGTCCTCAATCTTCTACAGCGGATTGCGACCAATCTGATAGACCATTTTGAGTACTTTCGCTTCCAGGTAGGAGCTAAGATCCTTCTATTTAATTTCATGGTCTATTTTTGTGATTTCATGCAAGTTTTTTGAGGTTTTGAGGGCCCCGGGGTTCCTAAAACACACCCTAGGAACAACGCACCCCCAAATAATCGAAATATGCATTGCACCTAGGCATATTAACACTGTTGCGAGAGGTGCAATGCTTTTTCATGCACTACTGCTGTGTGCCGGGTGGAAAACTCTAAGTTTTTCATCATTTTCCCTCAAAGTTTGTCATTTTTTTTGCATGGAAAGGAGTTGAAGGAATCTCTTGTTGATGTTTTAGGTGTTCATTAGCACAAAATGGCATTCATGTGGAGAGAAAGAGAACATGAAGAATGGGATTTCAATGCGGTAAATGGTCCTGCTACCATTGAGGCATTGAAAAGTTGTGGATTACTAAAATTATTCTAGCTTCCTAGTATGAGGCAACAAATGGAATTGTTGAAATATATTGTTAGTTCATGGGATGTTCAAGCACAAGAATTAAAGTTTTGGGAACACATGCTCAAGATAAAGGTAGAATATATCTACTTTCTAATGGGCTTATCTAAGAGAGGTGCCCCCATCTCTCTCCTAGGTGGGAGAAGTGGTGGGGAAACAATGAAATATTATATCAGAAACCTTGATCCTAGCCAACCATGGATGGGAAGATCAATATAAAAGATGTAACCCATTTACCTTTGAGAATGATAATTTTCATTATCACAAGATTGGTAGGTAGCTCAACACTTTATGTAGCAAGTAAATCGTACATGCAGTATGGGGTGGAGTGTTTAGAGAAAACAATCTTCAACTGGAGTGAGGGATTTTCGGTCAATATGAAGGAACAATTGACTAAAGCAAGAGAGGGGAAGTTAAAGAAATTCATATATGGTTCAATATTGGTCTCTTTTTCTCTAGAGAGGGTGCCACTAGTTCAGCCTCAATAGATTACACTCGAGCCTCTCGATCTGAGGGCCCCACAGATGAGGAGGTTGATATATCATATGTCCCGACATGCATGTCTGTCGTTAATCATTTTATCGCCAACCTTCTTTGGATGGTTGCGTAGACAGTTCATTATGGTCAATTATTATACTTACGAAGGGATGGATTTTCATGATGACCCTGAGCTCGTGCTTCCTGAGGGTGAGCAGCAGGGTGCTTCAGGTAAAATATTTCAACCATTTAAGTTTTTTAAAGTTTTACAATTTTTTTTGTGTTTTTTGATGTTTTCGAGACTAAAATATTGACGTTTTCATGCAGATATTAGACCAGTTTGACCTATTGGTGCTTCATATCTCTGTCGTGCAGAGGGACAACCACATGAGGAGGCAGAGGTACCAGTACAGGTTGTTACAATAGGACGCGATGTGCTACGGGATCTTGAGGTAGCTGAGATACTATCAGAGGTGGAGTGCCACAAGGAGGGGTTGACACACAGGATTGATGAGAGCATGGTTGACCATATTCTTATGTGACTTTAGCGACACACTATCAGAGTGCCTAGCCGTATTGGTCAACCACTATGCAAGATCACTCATGCAGTGTCATTCTATCATGAGCACCATTGATTGGTATGCTTTGATATTTGCATGTGGTTTTTTATATGGGCGATGTAGCCATATGTGTGTCGGGGAAATTTTTTTGTAAAACCAAACTTAATATATATATACTTTCAGAGTTTCCTAGTTTATATTATGCTTTCAATATGATGTGATGTGAATTAAAATGTATTTACATTCATTGCAAATGTCTATCTAAAAAGGTAATTAGCTAGGGCATTTGCCAAAGTGCTTAGATTTCTAGAAATATGTTCATATCGTATGAAATCGAAATGCCTTTCTAGAAGACGTACTCTCAAAACCATGCGAAGGATGGTGAGAATTATAAATAAATAGACATTAGCAAGTTGTAGTACTACGAGTTGTGAGTCAAGCTTAATGACTAAACGGTGGATACCATGTGAAATAGCATCAGATAGTGGCTCAACCACTACATTATAATCAACGATGTTGTTAGTAGAGTGACCAATGAAAACCCCTTGCATACTAACTACCTTTCCATTTGGAAAATTTGGGATCTAAAGGAAATTAACCTTCATAGTATAGATTTCAATTATTTTATCAGTAAATGTTGTGAGTGTTCCAATGGAATATCCACATCAGTTTACAGATTAGGTCTTCAAACAATTCTATGTATATCCTAACTTCTAAGCTAGGATATCAAGCTCTTAATATTGTGGATGAACAAGGGAAAGGTGAGTGCTAGTGGTTGACCTTATAGAAGTGGAAATGTCCATGAAAGATGAATTCTTGGGAGCACTACAAGGAAAAGACCCTCTAGCGGATGTTTTTGAGGAACCCCACAGAAAAATACCCCATACATCTGTTTCTAGCAAAGGTTACTAGAGGAGGGTTTTGCGGATGGTTTCCTCTCGGTGCACTTATCATTACATGTCGCCCCGATGCTCTCGAATCGAGAAAGCACCGGCGCGGACCAAAACATTGGCACACCAGACACCGTGCACTTCATACACACCATCTCAGTGCGTCTTATTATTCAATAGCACCAGTGCGCCACAGATATTCCACGCCGGTGCATTATAAAACACCGTGCCAAAACTGAAACCACCCGGTGCGGTAGAAAGAAACCGCACCGGTGCATCATAATACATCACGCCAAAACATAGACTGACTGGTGTGTTTGTAAGAAACAGAACCGGTGTGCCTAGAAACAATGCGCACCGGTAAAGGGTTAAATTTAAAAAAAAAATTACGGCAAAATAACCCAGATTTTTCAGTTTTCCAGTGCTTCTGAGCTCTCAATTACCGGTGCGCGCCCTACCATAGAATGCACCAGTGCGCACGAGACATTGGCACACCAGACAGCTTGTGCGACGTACACACACATCCAGGGCCTCTTATTAATGTAATGCACCAGTGCTTCACCACTCTTCCACGTCGGTGCATCATAAAACACTGTGCCAAAATAGAAACGCGTTGGTGTGTTCTTATCCAAGAGCACTGTTGCGTTGATAAACCGCACGCACCATAATAACGTTACATAAAAAAAAATTTAAGGCCAAAACACCGGTGCTTTACGGATTTTTCGCCTCGGAACATCATCTAAATTTCGCGCCGAAACTGAAACATCCTAGTGTGGTGTTAGGGAACTGCCCCGGTACATTATAAAAAACACGCCAAATATGACACAACCCGATGCGGTTGTAGGTAAGCATACTGGTGCACTTGTAAAACCCCGCGCACCGAAACAGGGTTAAATAAAAATATAAAAAAATACGGCCAAAAAACTTCATTTTTCACTTTCCTCAGTGCTTCAGAGCTCTCAAGCACCGGTGCTATTTCCCCTTGTCTGAGCCGCCCTAACATCGGTGCTCTCATTGCATCCATTGCATGCACTGATACTCTGCATTGGTCACCAATCTCCAGCTTGTATTTTGAAAAACGATGGGCAAATTTTCTTTTGCAAATTTTACAGCCAGTATGCCTCCTCGACGGCGAAATGTACATGTATTTTTCTAGTTTTTCCATAATTAAGCCTTTTAGCGGATTATAAATTGAAATAGCCATTAAAAAAAAATAAAAAATTGTCACGCAGTGCGCCAGAGCTGTTCGGCTCGCACCGGATAGCGGTGCTGCCTGTAAAATTTACAGGCCGCATCGCCACTTGTGCTAATGGTATCTGCACCGTTGTCAGGGCGGTACCGAAAGGCGCCCTGAATAATTTTAAAATAAAAAAATAATAATAAAATAAAAGGCGGTGCGCTCATTTATCCAGGCGCACTGTTGACCACGGGAATCACAGTGCGGTGCGTTGACGGAATTATCCGCCCCGGTGTATGTCAGCGCATCGCATTCTATCTTCTGAGAGGGTCAACGGTGCGACCGGGTAAAATACCACATCGTCGGCTATGTAATTGTCATGAATTCAGTGTGCTGACACGACTATACATGCCGGGGCGTTTATTTCAGTCAGCGCACCACTATTTTGAACTTTGATGAAGTTAACGGTGCTTGAAAAATAGACAGCTGCACTGAGGCCGGTGCATTGTATTTCATTAGGGGCACCGAGATCGGTGCTCTACATTTTTAAAACGCACCGCGACTGGTGCGTAACTGTTTTTATGGCGCACCGACTTGTTTTTTTTTTTTTTCAAAAAATATATATATGTATATTCCTAAATACATGTCTGTTTTAATAAAAAAAAATTATTTAATATGGAAATGATTCAGAGAGAAGAGGAGGAACGGCAGCAACAACAGGTTGAATGGTATGACATGATTCGCCAATGGGAGGCCCGAGAGAGGGAGAAAGATGCATACCCTCGCCCTATTACTGTAGATACCCAGGAGATCCTTAGGCAGGTAGGCCTCCTCAAGTTCTATGAGGAGGCTACTTCCCTAAAGGCGCACAGTGTGTTTTTGAGATATCTTATCCACAGGTGGAATGCCCACCGACAGGCTTTCCAGGTTGGTCCTAACCAGTGGTACACATCCACTAAGAAGGATATTTATTTTATTATAGGACTATCAAGGAGAGGGGTGGATTTTCGCTCATTCCCAAACATGCCAGTTGGTTGTGTAGCAGGGAGTCAATTAGTTTACTCCTAGAGATACATTGGAGCACATGTACTGTCTCCTTCATAGTTTTAGGTACCTTTAGGTCAGTTACGTATAGGTGCTTTTGGTAGACAGGACGTGCAGTGCCTCTCCCTTATCATTTCGACCATTTCGCACAACACCAGTGACGGGAAATGCATTAGTTGCTCGCTTTTATATTATGTTGATTCTTTAGTACAGTAGCCATGACTTGTCAGGTGGTCTACCATTTTTTTGTGACAGTTTTGTACGGCCTTAGATAGATGTCGTGCTCATGCACAAGGGAGGGTCAACTTCCCTTTTGCTTCAAAGTTGTTTTGTTTATTTTTTGAGAGGTTTCCAGAGATGAGACCTAGTTTTGTTCGACAACCTCGTAGGCTGATGTTTGAGGCCCAGATGCACATGTGGGGGCAGATGATGCCCAAGAGGGGAGACACTTTGTTTCCAGCCAGGATATCACATGATTCACTGGACTTACTAGCCAGTGTTGACGGGCTGCATCCCTTCATTTTGGTCCCATGTCCTTATGCTAGCTTAGATTGGCAAGGGTGTCCCAACATCCTCTTCACAGCTGATGAGCCACCAGATGATAGAGGTAATATTACTGTTTTATTTATATTTATTTTAACCTGTTCTTAATTAACTTTTTTTATTAAATTGTGTAATGAAATTTTATAATTATTGTTGTGTACTTGTATATATTTTGCAGACATTGGCTCTTTTGATGGCAAGGAGATGCCGGGTCCACCACATGATCCAGGTGTGGATCCTAATGATGACAAATAGGATATGGATGATGTCGAGCATGATCATGATGAGGATAAGGCCGGTGCAGCAGAGAAACATGCTCCTGCTCATCATGGTGCACCGGTGCCGCCTTTTTCTAGGTGTGGTCGACCTGAGACCAAATATAGGATGGATTTGGCCAACCAACTCTGAGAATTGATTGTTGATGCGGGCATCAGGCCTACTCATTACAAAGACATACAGGCCGACGATATGCTATTACGGATGTGGAGAGGCATGTCACGTGACATGTACGGCCTGATGCAGCATGTCGTAGGAGCTACGACAACTTTTACGCGACTCAGGAGGATTGTCCATAGCTATAGGCGTAGTCGAGCCACGACACGTGATGGACCTGAATCCGCGAGCAGCAACTCACATGCATCTCATGATCGTTCACCTCGTGGCGTGCCTGATTAGCATGATGCTCCATTGGTAGCATCTGACAGTCATCATGGAGATGAGGTTGGACCATCGGCCACGTCTAGTCAGCAGCCTGCAACTACATCCATCAGTACTAGTCATGATGATCATGAGTAGGTTGGACCATCGACCACTGAGGCTGCACTATTCACTAAGCAAACCTCCACTACTACTGCGCATATTCATGTTGTACTACCACCAACTGATGCATCCATCAGTACCAGTGATCATGATCATGAGCAGGCTCGACCATTGACTGTTGAGGTTGCACCCAGCTTTACTGAGCAGGCATCCACTTGTAGTACTTCTATTGATGTTTTTATACTACCACCAACACCTGATCCATGAAATTTATATTACAGTTATATATTTTTAACATTATTCAGTTATATATATATGGTCCATGTATTTTATGTTCATGTTGCAGTTGTACTTAATTTTCATGTTGGTGATCATCATGATGTGGCGCATATTGTTAGGTCATGTTAGATGTGTTCATTTAATGTTTAGCTTGCAGATAGATGTGTATATGTGATAGCATGAGTTATTTGACATATTGAGATGTATATTTGATGTTTGTGTTGTGATGATATTAATATATAATGTTAATTTGATGTTTGAATGTGTTTATTAGTCGAATATGATATTTGTACGATGGTTATCATGATCGTGATGATGTTATTAATTAATTTAATATTAAATGACCATGATATTTATTAAATATTATGTCGTGATTGTAATTCTAATTTAAATTTTAATTGTATGTAAAATTGTATTTGTATTTGTACTTATTGTAATTTAAACTGTAATTGTATGTAAAATATTTATTAATGTAAAATATTAATTATGATTGTAATATTTAATTTATTCTGAAATGATTGTAATTGTATATATGAAAATTTGTAAAATTGTAATTGTAAATGTAATTGTATGTAAAATTCTAAAATTGTAATTGTATTTGTAATTGTAATTATAATTCAATTGTATGTAAAATATTTATAAAATTGTAATTGTAATTGTAAATGTAATTCTATGTAAAATTGTAAATGTAATTGTATATAAAATTCTAAAATTGTAATTGTATTTGTAGTTGTAATTTTAATTGAATTGTATGTAAAATATTTGTAAAATTGTAATTGTAATTGTAAATGTACTTAATTGTATGTAAAATTCTAATATTGTAATTGTATTTGTAATTGTAATTTTAATTGAATTGTATGTAAAATATTTGTAAAATTGTAATTGTAATTGTAAATGTAATTCTATTTAAAATTGTAAATGTAACTGTATGTAAAAATTAAAATTGTAATTGTAATTCTAATCGTAATTCATGTGAAAATAATGTAAAATTGTAATTGTAAATTTAATTCTAATTGTAATTATTGTACTTTTAATTGTAATTGTATGTAAAATATTTGTAAAATTTTAATTCTATTAATGTGAAAATTTTAATTGTATTAATGTGAAATGATTTTATTAAAGTATTTAAATTTGTAAATTTACAAATAATTGTAAAATAACAAATCTAGAATAATACGAATTTTTGTAACATAATAAAGTTTAGAAAATAATGAAAATAAATTCATGTACTTTATAATTACCATTATTTTATTATGATCTTACATACAAAAAAAAAAAACTTTATACAGTTCGATGCGCTTATCATCCTAACACGCACCGGTGCGTCGTATAAATAAGACACATCAGTGCGTCACAACTCTTCTGCATCGGTAACGAATAAATGCAAATAAAAAAAACACAACTCTATTTTCTTTAAGTGAACAAAAAAAAGGGGCAATTTGAAAAATGGGCAACAAAATATTTTCGAAAATCTAATTTCATAAAACAATTCTTTAAATACTAAACACTTTTCATTATTTCACTATTTTTGCTAAAATTTTTAGCCAGATATTTGCAGGAGACAACCTGGAGCAAGAGAGCAGGAGGGCACTGTGGAGCAGCGAAATACATTTGAACAGAAGTATTCAGAAAATCAGAAACCAAACCTCTGGTGATTCAAACCCTATATGATAGAATTTGAAACCATCTTGTGATTAAATTTGATTATTTTTTTTTACTTTTTTTCTGCAGTTTTATCCATTTTTACCCTAAACCCTTCATTTTTTTTTTTTTTGCCCTTTCTTCTCCCTGTTTCTTTGATTTCAGAAATAGGTTTTTTCATTTTATATTGACGTCCAACCCACGAGATGACTTGCATAGTCGGATCCCAATCCATTCGGCCATTGCGTGAATTTTTGAAAAAATGAATTTTTCTTTATTGGTGCGCCCTGTGTACTATGCCGTACCGGTGCTCTGTATTATACAACGCACCGTGAAAGTACTGTAATAAAAAAATGAAAAAAAAAATTTCTAAATCCGTGCACCAAATATGAAATAGGGCACCGGTGCTCCATTTAACTAGGAAAGCACCGTACGGTGTATTACACCGTTTTTGTGATGCGTTTATAATACCCCACACACTGTTAGGTCTATTACACTATTTTTTGTGGTGCTTTTACAATACCCAACACACCGTATGGTGTATTATACTGTTTTGCGGTGTGTTGTTAATATCCCCACGCACCGGCGGTGGTGCGAACCTCGTGAAAGGTGCACCGGCGGCAGTGTGGACATCGTGAAAGGCGCACCGGTACCTTGAGATTTATTTTCTACCTGAAAAGTTGAGAATTTATTTATAAATATATTAATGAATGATATGGTACATGTTTTAGATTGATAAAGAAATGTCTGACAACAGATCAAGTAACAAAAATACTGTTAACACATCAAGAAAAGAAAAAAGACAAGTTCTTTGTAAATTATTTATAAAAAATATTATTTTTGAACTATATGTAAGTTTAACTAATATGTATTGTTTACTGTGTATCATGCAGAGCCACAAAATGACGAAGCTCGATATGATTATTTATGATCTAGGACCAGAAGAGCGTAAAAGTTTAATGGAAAAATTGCAAAAGGATGAATCAGGTGAATGAAAAAATACTATCGATCCAATATGAGTTTCTTTTTTTAATTATCATTAATAATATACTTAAAATTATTAGATAACATGAGTCAAACAGTTTACTAATTCACATCTGTTTAATGTTGTACAGGGACCAACAACTCAAAAAAGGATTGTTGTTTTAAGAAAAGAAAAAAAATAAAACATGCAAATGAAAATAAATTGCTCCTTAGCTCATCTGGAGTGGTGTTGGAAGTTAACGAAAGGGGAAATTTTTTTACAAAAGTTTGAGGGATCTAGTGGAACGAATGTATAGATGTTCTTTCCAACAACAACAACGTGCTTCAAATGTAATATGTAATCATTGAATTTTTCGATCATTAGGTACAATAAATAAACAATTTAGCATTACATATTAATTTTCAAGAATTTTTTTGCAGAAAAGAAAAGAAAATGAAACCCATTTAGCACATAAAACAGGACGACAAGGAAGAAAATGGTTGATCTCTAAGCTTGTGAGTAATTGTTACTTCCTTATAACAACTTAACTAGATTTCATTTTTGTATTTTTTAAGTTGTTTTACAAAAATCATCATTGAATGTCTTCAAACAGGTGCTAACATACAAAGAAGAAGCATCAAACGAATTGATTGATATTGGGTTAAATATGAGTTGTGAGTATATGTTGGCATATCAGAATTTAATTGTGGAATTTGTAAGCATCTATTGATCTTGTTTTACTTAGCTCCGTCTATAATTAATATAACAAAAACATATTTTATATTAAATATATGATTTGTTATGGGGTATAAAACTTGCAGGAAACAAAGTATAGAACTGTGCCAACAAATTAAATTTTGAAAGATGGCATGGTACATGGTTTTGAAAGAATGTGTATAATTTATGAGTCAATTGTTGCTATGGTATGCCATTTTTCTTTTCGATTTACATTGATGTATATTATTTAATATTGCAATTTTCATTATTCTCACCAATGTATATACACTCATTTCAATTTATTTTTATGTTTGTAGATGGAAGGTGAAGAAGAAGAAAACAATCAACGCCATGAACAAAACATTCCTGAAAATAACCCCAAGTCATAGAAGTAGCTCTAGCAGTGACAGCAGTTCAAGCGAAGAATGATGATCACTATGTTTGGATATCAAAGCAAGATGTTTTATTTTTTGAAATATATATGTCTGTGAAATCATACATTTTGTTTAATGTAATAGACATAGTGTCCCAATTGAAAGACAAAGGGATACCAATAACTGTTCCATTTTGTATGATAAAGATTTTCTTATTCATATCTATATATAATCATAAAATATGTTTTAATTTATTCTATTGCGTTCTCCATTGTTGTTCTCAAATGCACCAATAAAAATTTAATTCATATGAATATTGTTATAAGATATATATGTGTCGACTTTTGATGAATAATGAATTTTAAAAAACCACAATAATTATGATATGATATAACAAATTAATTCAAACATCACATTCAAATGCATTAATAAAAATGTAATTAATATGAATATTGTTACAAGATGTGTCGAATTTTGATGAATAATGAATTTAAAACAATCACAATAATTGGACTGTCACAAGTCAATGTTTCTAAAAAATACAACATGAAAACCGGTGTGTGTCAGTAACTGTACACCGGTGCGTTTATGTGTCTATACGCACTGGTGCCGTTATACGATCTATGGGCACCGCACAAATACCGATACCAGTTATCAATATCGGTGTGTTTGTGTGATACTGCACACCAGGGCGTTTACGTATCTATAAGCACCGGTGCATTTTTACGATCTATGGCATCGCACAAATACCGATACCAATTATAAATCTCGGTGTCTTTCGGTGATACGGCGCACCGGTGCATTGATATGACCTATGGGCATCGCACAAATCCCAAGACCAATTAGAATGGCCCCATGCATTGTATGACCAACACTATGCCCGGTGAGGTTTTACACCTAAACGTCCTGGTGCATTGGACTGACATAGCCCTAGGGCGTCGTTGAAATGTATGCACCGGTGCGTTAAAGGCAGAGTAGTGCACCGATGAAAAAACATCCGTAATAACCTCCAGCTGCCCATTTTTTTTTATTTGTGTTGAATTTCCATTAAAAGCTCCACCAAAACCTCCGTAACCATAAACGAATGTTGTAGCAAATGTTTTTTTGACAATTTTGGCCAAGTTTATAACACTAAAAACCTCCTTTATAACCTCCGCTAGAGGGTCTTTTCCTTGTAGTGGAGGATGGTGATGGAAAATAAAGTCTTAACATGGGATAATAGAAAAAAGTATGGTTGAAGAGCTCAAATATAAGTGCTTTGTGTGAGTTTTAAGAGGAATTGGTGAACTATATCTTTGCTTCTTATTCCTTTTTTGTTTAGTTGTGGAAAAAGGTATTGTAGATATTGCATTGCCTAGGAAAATGGAATAGAAGATGCTTGAACAGTATATGAGGCTTTAGATCTACGACATGTCGATGAGATGTTTTTTAGAGCTTCCTTCACATGCTCTTTGGGGGCTATGGCTTTGTAGGAATTGGGTGATATTTGAAGGCAAGAAATTATTACTAGGTTTTCCTGATCACTTGATTATGATGGCATATAATGAATGTAATATTGGATGATGAACATTGAGTGAATTTTCGATATTCTTCCATGGAAAAAATTAATAATGGTAACGATAAATTTTTCACGTACAAATCTCAATATTAATGTTGGAACTAATGCAAATACCAATATGGTGATGGTGGCATAACAACTGCAAAAGCAACGAGTCCCATGTGGATATGGACCTAATAATGGATACCCACATGCATATGAACATGGATTCCCTCGTGCACATAACCATCCCTACATTGTAAATGTGGTTGTGAATATAAATAGCTCTTATAAGTATCATATGCTTCCTTTTTATTAGTATAGCAATAAAAATTATTATCATAACAATAATAACCAAGACCATACTAATAATAGTTACTATTATTATGACCCCAATCCTTATCATTTCCAACCAAAATGGGTTGTGTAGGATATGTTATCACTTCCCCTCATTTCCCAAGGCTGAGAATGGAACTGAAGGAAGGTAACCACAAACCAACCTTTAGGTCAGGTAGCTAGCCCTACCAAAACCAGAGAGGGCTCTCTCAATGTCACCTTGTATCCAATGAGATGACTGGATATATAATGATCTTAGGCTAGTTATGATGTTCAGTAGATTAGGGTTTTGTTTGTTTGAAGTTTTTGTTGGATAGGAATGACAGCCAAGGAACTAAGTCTAGGGTTTAGGTCTAATTTCAAATATTTAGTTGTAGAGACAAGGATGAGGCCAGGTAGGTAAACTCATGAACATACTTAATGTGTCATTGTGTATAGGGTTTTGAAAGAGAAGGAGTCAGAATGAGAATTTAAATGAATTCATTCATCGGAATAGTAACCAAATCCATGAAAACATTCAAAAACAGAGCATAGAAGGAAATTATTTTTGTTTATAAACTCATAATATTAACATACATAAGTATGCATGTGATGAAAAGGTAACATATCATTTAAATTGATGAAATAACAGATAAGAAACAATGCTCAAAAGCATACCACTGGAATCTCAAGAGTATATCTGCAACATCCTTTGATTTCACTGAAAAAAAGAATTTGTACAATAGCTCCACTGCAAATAACAACTATCCAACCTCTAAAAAGGTTTGAGTTTGGAGTTAATATAGAAAATAGATAATATGTCACCTCATTGGGTCGAAATATGATCCAAAACACTTCAGAAATGCACCCTATGAGTCATTTCCTAGTTTCTAGGGAAGTTAAAACAATTTCCTCAAATTTAGCTAATAACTAGGAGTGTGTGTCTCCTTGATTAATTCCATCATTCCTCCACAAAGAGAGGCAAAAAAAAAATCTCCCACCAAAAATAAACCTCATGGGACAACTAAACCTCAAATTTTGGAGTTTTTCTGGATTGGAAACTGTCCAAAGGGATCCAATGACAGAAGTGTCGCGCCTCCCAGCAGAAGCATCACACCACTTTGGAGTTGATTTTGACTGACTTTTAGGCACCCATTTTCAAATATGAGAGTTATTATAGGTAGCCCTGTGTGTCTAATTTCCACTTCACCCTCAAAAGTGAGAAAATACCCCTTGGAAGGCCTTCAAAAACTAATTCTACCAACCTTACTCCAGAAGCATCGCGTAGAGGAAAAATAGGTGGCATAAGCATAAAAAAATTAGTGTTTTTGCATTTTTATTCAAAATGGGAGGGTGACATGAAAACATGATGTCATAAATATGATGTAGAAATGAAAATAAATCCAAACATGTAAAAATTTCTCCATTTGTATTCCCTGATAAAAAGCATCGCGTTGTTGTGCGACACTTCTGCAATGACCATTTTCCATATTTTCCAAAAATAATTCTGCAAAAATATGGCTTAAAGATGGATCAATATCTCTCTAATAGTAATGTTTTTTTCAAAAATGAGAGAGGTTTTTGTTATTAGGTATGTTAGGAACAACAACCTCCTCCATTTTTTCAAAATACTTACCCAATTTCTCATAATCCAATTTTTAAGTTGATCACTAAACATTTGCAGAAGCGTAGCGCACTCTTAGCAAAAGTGTCGTGCCACTTCGAGAGGGATTTTGGAGGCCTTATAGGAGTATTTTTGGGATTAAAGTGGTATGGTTGGAAAGCTTAAGATGTCTGCTACAAAATGGAGTCATCAAGAACTGCAAACCCCGGCTCCAAACCCCTAAAAATTTGACTTGAAGAGAACTTGTTCAAAAGTGCAGAAAATGAACTAGAGCAACTGTATTTTTTGAATTTCTCTCCAATAATAACAGCAGTGCATAAAATTAAGGAGATTTGTGTTCTTTTTCCTATGATTTACAAAAACCTCTTTCACTTTTGTAAAATTCATCTCCATTACTTCATAAACTTATTTTGAAGCAAAATTTTCCCTATGTGCAATGTAAACCCTAGCAAATGATCACGAAGCTCTAAAAATGATGCCATGGGTATGAGTTGGCTAAAACCTGGAATGGTGGACTCCATTATGAATCTTATTTTCTCCCTCCATGGTGTTTTTCAACATGATAAAACCCTAGCTAGATGTAATGGGTAGGGAAAGTGAAGATTTAGGAAAATAGGGGATAGTGGTAGGGTGGTTTTCGGGGCCATTATGGGGTGGAAGGAAGCTAGGGGAAAATCCCTAAAAAAATGGGGAGGTAGGGTAATGAGTTGGCTTTACACTGCAAGTGAAATTTCTGGAAATGGGCACGAGGAAGGTGCCCAAAAGGTCAAAACACAGGGTTTTACTAGTTTTTTCTGCAAGAATGTAGTGAAAATTAGGGTTTTAATGAAATTGATCGAAAGGAGGGTTGTGAGTGATAGGGTTGTTAGGGTATGGTGTATGAAGGTTGTATGAATGTTGCAGATTTTTATATTAGGGATTTATCAGCTGAAACAAACCAAATATGGAAAACACCAAAAACGTAGTGGAGATAACCTAATGAAGGAAACCACTCATTTTGTTGATGAATTGAATTGAGAGAGGTATATTTTTGGATATGTATGAATATTTTTGCAGTAGTTTGAAACCTTGGAGAACTGATTTGGAGCTCAAATACCAAAAGCGTAGCACATACCAGAAGCGTATCGCAATAGTTTTGGTACAATCTTGCTTGTTTTTCTTCAACCCTTGGCAGTTGTGCAGTATGATGGTGAGAAGAGAGGGGCTCTATCGAACATCAAAGGGTAAAATTATTTTAAGAAACCTCTTTTTCCTTTTATAACAATCACAAAATTGTTTTTTTTTCCTCTAGTGAAATCACAAGCTTTGAGAAAAACTTAGCTTGTTTTGAACAACTTGATCATGTAACATGCTTCATTTGATGAAAGAAAAAATGTCTTTACTTTTTCCCCTCTCTTTGCTAATCCCCTATGTAAATGACTTGTATGGTGAAAATGAGGTTGTGTCCGCCTTATTTCATGACATAATTGACTCTTTTGGTGGCGAAACAAATGAGACCTAAAATTTGACCTAGATGAAGGTGTGGTGAATGACCTATGACCCTAGATGATAATGGATGACATGACCATAAATGGATTGAAGGGGGTAGCATTTCAGACCTAGACACATCAGTGAACAAAATTTTATTTGAAAATTGACTTGAGGCATGAAATTTTTACCTAGGACCACTACTAATTAAACCTAAAAGAGTATGTTTGATCACTGAACATTTAGACACTAACATGATATACCAATAATTCCAAAAGGAAGATAACACTTAATGCATGACTGCATGCCTTGGTGTGTAAGTTTCGCAGTGGACTTGCTTTGCAACCTGTGGAAACATTTCTTTTTGAAAATTTGTCATTCATGTAAGGGAAATAAATTTTTTTCTTAGCTATAGAAACCCTACTTGTATAGGTATTGACCATTTTCATTGTGAAATTATTCCCTTTATTTTCGACAACACATTTGGGTTTGAAAGTAATGTGCATTATGCTCTATATGTTCCTATGTACTTTGTATATTGAACTAATAAATATGTTGATACAATGGCATGTCTTTCAAATATTTCATAAAGGGTAAATTGCCAACACATAATCATGATCATCAAGAAAAAATAAAAGAGAAGGCAATGATGAAAAGCAACAGAAGCAACATGAATAACACCAATGACGCACAAGAAGAAGAGACTAACATCTACATGAAATAATTCTTAGGGTGGTTCTTTCAAAATTACTCACAATCATAATTATCATATTATCATGCCATGTTGTTTAGACAAAATATTAAATTATTGAAAACTACAAAATTATTAAACCATATTTCAATTATTATAAAATTATTTAACTAATGAAAATATAACATCTACAAAATGTCAATTTGTTCCTTTTTCAAAAGCTGAATAAAATTACAAGTTTTTTCCCCTTAGAAAAAAAAAAAAGATATAAATTATATTCTCTTAAGGATACACAAGTTATAACATCAAGGTGAACAAATAAAAAATGTTATATTTAAATAATAAAATATATACTAAAAGAAGAGTGTGTATATATATATATATATATATATATATATATATATATTATAAACTCAAATAAAAGATATACCAGATGCATTGTAGGAGATCGAGATGGCGTGCTCTGGCGATTTCGTTACCCTAGGGTTTTCTGCTACCGATGCTGCCGCCGCCTGCAGGTCTGCGACTAACTGGAGGCAAGAGCTCCATGTCTTACCTGCTAAACCTTGTGGCGTCTATTCTATGCGGCAGAGGAACCGGCTTCCTATCTGTCGAGCCAACAGACTGGAAGGGATGGACACTGTATCATTGGCGGAGGCCCCCTGCAGACTGAATCAAAGTGATTTTCTCCTGCTATGGATACCATCGGACGGGGAGGGTGTGTGCTTCACCTTCTTTGGTATGAGATTCTCTCGGCGAACTGGAGAGGAGGGCTGCATATTCTCGATTTTTGCTTGCAGGGCAAGGTGATGTGCACGCCCTCTGTTGCTGCGCCTTTACTTTGTGGCCGAGTTGTGCCTATTGGGTGCTGTATGCAGGCTTTTGGATCTGGAAGCGGCTCTTCGATGGGGCGGTTCAAATGGCTTGCCGACATTCACTGGACCAGCGTTGGCTTCTGCCCCAGATTTGGCAATACGGCGGCAGACAAACCCAGAACTGTCTGCGCAGATATCCAAATCATTTGCACAGGGTAATCGGGTAAGACCACTCTGTTTTTAGATCTTTATAAAAACTCCTAAAGGTAATAGTATATTATTATGGGTAAATGGCTCTGAACAGGTCTCAGACTTGAAGAAAATTATAGAGCGGAAAACAGGATACCCAAGTCTGGAACAGTCCCTCATCCATGGGGGCAAATCTTTACAAGACACCAACATACTCAAAGACTATGGTATTTGTCCTGTTTCTACCATCCTTCTCAATCTGCGACTGAGAGGGGGTGCTCCTGGACTACATAATGCACAGGGTCATAGGAGCACAGACATGGGAGCAGGTGCATCCAAAACTGTACCAACAAAAGGCTCATTCAGGAATGTGTTACAGGGGGACAAATACATTCCCACAGTCCCTGTTGCCCCTGCTGAAAGTTCCCCCAAGCCATATATTGTAGAACTGCAGGACAGCGTGCCTGAAATAATTATAGATAGTCTTGACATTGATATGCATAGAACTGCCTACGAATCCCAAGCAATTATAGGCAGATTCAACTGCTTCTGGCCCAAACCAATGGAGCTGTTCCATTGGATTTTCACAAACTGGACCATGGAATGTGAAATAAACCTATGTTCTAAGGGGTTCTTCATTTTCAAATTTTCATCCACTGAGGTCAGAGATGCCATTATCAGCCAGGGACCATGGTTCTGGGGCTCCACGGGACTCTTCATTACACCATGGTTCCCAAATTTTGATGCCAACACCATGGAGGTGACCAAAATGCCAGTCTGGGTAAGGCTCTACAATCTCCCGCTACATTTTTGGAATGAAAATGTTCTTGGCTGCATTGGAAACACCCTAGGTAGATACATTAAAACAGACACTCAACGCCTGGAAGAGCGCATATTCACTTTCGCACGAATCTGTGTGGAGGTTGATTTGAGCAAGGGACTCCCTGAGTCCATTATGCTGAACAACAAACAACAGAGATGGACACAGCATTTAGATTATGAGAACACAGCCTTCAGATGCCGGATATGCAGGTGCACAGGACACCTACAAAACTCATGCTCGGAAGCCAAAAATGATAACAGGAAAGAGAAGAAAACAGGCAAAGTGGCAAAAGGTTGGCAATTTCCCTCTGAAGAGCCAGAACTACAGGAAGAAGAGGTGGAACCAACACCACATGAGAATCAACAAACAGAAACTTCCTTGGGCACACAAGAACAGGAAATGCAAGACCCTCACGACACCACCACAAAGACTCAGCAGGAGATGGTACCTGGAACACTAGACAGTGGGGGATATAAAATAACACATACATCAGACACATCAGACTCTGATAAGGATAATGGAGCACCAACGGAAGAAAATCAGCTTGTCCTTATCAAGACCGAGCCAACACTTGGTGCTTGGCGTAAGGTTGAAAAGAAGAAGGGGAGAAAATCCTAATTGTATCTCCTTTGCTTTACTTGCGGCATTTTTGAGTGTCTTTGGACATATACCAGCTCATACAACATGTAATTTTGTTTTCTCATAAATAAAATTACGAATTTTTTCTTTGTGAAAAAAAAAAAGATATACCAAAAACATTGTTAAAGAAAGTAAGATTTTCAAAACAAAAAACAAATACTTAAAGGATGAAACATATTTTTAAAAAATGACGATATATATTAATTATAGAACTCATAATATCATTGTAATTATTAAAATATAGGTGCATGCTATAAAACTTGATTTTTTTCAAAGATTATATATATATATATATATATATATATATATATATATATATATATATATATATATATATATATATATATATATATATATATATGTATATATTCCTTTGTTACATCATATGCTTTCAAAAGGCTAGTGAAAGATAGAAACAATACAATTGGCTAGTATCATTTGTGGTATCATGTTTTAGTACATTTCCAATTTTAGTGTTCTGTATCTTCTGTGCCATGAACCTTCCAGAAAGAGAGAACAATAAAAAATGCAAAAGATAAAAAATAGGGATTACATGTGAGCTTCCATAGCATTAATTTCCTATCGATTGTTGAATTCATAAATTCTAGTATGTCCGAGAAGAAGTTATAGAGAATCTTTCGAAAGAGAATCGACATTTTCATTGAGTTCTCTCATAATATGACTGTATTTGATCAATTCAAAATATGGTTCAAGCTTCCAAATTTCAAGGAGGATAGAGTCCAAACCCATGTTTTGGATTGTATTCTCCCATTTTCCTAGTCCATGACTAATTTAGAGTCCCCATGGACTTGTATTCTATTGAGGTTCTTCATTTTAGCAATCTGAATTAGAAGGAACAACACATGTGATTATGCCTTGTTGTTGGTGCCTATGACAATTGAGGATAGATTGTAGATCAAATGAGATTGATTAAAATATATGACAACCCTGACCCCATAGAGATGTGGGTGGCCTTGGAAGGAACCATCAAAGTAGCCGTACATAACATCCTAGTCCAACTCAAGCATGCAACTCACCCTTTGTGGAGTGGATTTTTTCTCTCACTCATATTCTCTAGCCAATGCAATAATTTTAGTTGTGCAAGTCTAAGGAGAAATAGATTTTTCCTGAAACAACAATGCATCATGAGTTTTCCCGTTGTTGTTTATCAGAATGTATGGGGGACCAAAATAGGGGGTCACAAATTTATCAAGTAATCATTGCCTTAATGAGACATATAAAGATCTTGATCAAGATCTTTCTTTGGAATTGAACTCAGACTAAATATGTGAATAGACATACATGGTGAAAGAACAATGTAAAAAGAGGTGTGATGAAGATTCTTCAGGTTGGAGACATAAAATGCACCTGTTATACTTGGACCATCCATGTGAGATGAGGACCTCCCAGATTATAAGCTTGTTGCAAAGGGCATGCCATGTGGAAAGCTTTGCTTTAAGAGGGGCATTGATTTTCCAAAGGCTCTTCCACCACCATAATATTGGACCTTCGAATGATAGTTCAAGCCACACCTGATATCCAAGATTTTCTGTAAATGCTCCAGTAGTAGTATTTTTGGTCTAGTAAAGTGAATTTTGGGTATCAAGCATAAGTATGATGAAGTTCTGAGATAACAACATTATGTAATGGACCCATTTTTTTTCCAAATCCCCTTCCAAATCGACAGTTTGGGTTGATTTCGATGCATTTGTACCTCTCTCATGTGGGGTGCCCGAGGAGGCATCTAAAATGGATATGGCATTGACCTCCTATAATTGTTTAAGTAAGAGTGGAGAGAGAGCATAATAATCACCTACCCCAAACCAAGGGTCTCTACCTATGCAGACCTGGGATCCATTTCCAACTTTCCAAGCAATCCATTTTACAATCAATGGAAAAGAGGCCACTATATGTTTCCATGCAATAGATCCCTTTGGGGAATCGTTGGGATGTTTTATCTAATCGATGATCATGACACCCCTGAGACACTTGCTCACAAATATCATGGTCCAAAGTGAGTTACATGTGATCATGTACCAAAGGTTCCTGCTGGCAAGGGCCTTAGCAAAAAGGAATAAATTCTTGAGCCCCCAACATCTAAATTCCTTTGGTGCCACCAATATTGTCCAATGAACCAATGTTATACTAGGGGAGGATTTAAAGTGAGTCCATACATAAGTTAAAACTAAGATTGTGTATTCTATTAATGATTCCTTTGGGGACCACTGCAATATAAAACTAGTAAATAGGGGTTCTTTCAAGAATTGTTTTCATTAATATGAGCCAACCAACATGAGAGAGGAGTTGGTGTGTCCAAATAGATATGCGAGCTTCTATCTTCTTATCATCCAACCCCAATCCTATTTTTTATATTTGTTGGGTTTCAGAGAAAACCCCGAGTATTTGAGGCCTTCCTCTAGGGATTTTTTTGAAAAGGGAAAGAGTTAAAGGGTCAAATATTGAGAAAGGACCAACACCTCATTACAAATAATGATATATTTATAAGTTTTAATAATCATACCTATAGAAAGAAAAAAGAAATCCATAATATATTTTAGTGCAGCGATGCCCCTTCATGAGCCCTATAGGAAAAGAACGACATCATCCACAAAAAGAAAATGTGTGAACTGTGTATATTATTAGAAGAAAATCCCCTTGATGTCACCTTTAACCTTGTGTGAGGCCAAAATCTTACTGAGAGATTCAGTAACCAAGAGAAATAATAAGGGAGAGAGGAGGCATCCTTGTCGAAGGCCTTTAGAGACACTGGAAAATATGGTTGTAGCCCCATTAATAAGAAAAATATATGAAACAGATTGGATACATCCCATTATCCAATTCACTACAGGGAGGGCCATGCCCATTTGGATGAGGAGGTGGACAAAATTCCAATCAACCTTGCCAAATGCTTTTAAAAGATCAAGTTTATAGAGGATGGAATTGAATTTGGTGACCTGATATGATGCATGACTTCTTGAGTGACTGCTAGAACATTCAATATGTTATGATTCTATAAGAATTCAAATTTTTCTGGTGAGATATATGACTTAAGAATCAGCTTGAATCTGCAAGTGATGATTTTAGAGACAATTTTATAAAGGACAGTGCAATAAATAGGGTGGAAACCAAAGAAGGATTTTCCTTCCTGATATTTAAGAATTAAGCATAAGAAGGTGGATTTGATAGATCCAAGGACTTTTCCATGGTATTTTGATACTTTAATTACCTGAGCATATCATCTTTGAGAAAGTTGTATAATCCTAGATATACTTGTACGGGGAAAACATCTAGGCCAAGACTTTATATTTTTACATGGACTTTAGAACAACCAATAATTTAACCTCTGAAACTTCTTTTGTAAGTAGGGAATCCATCTCATCTACGATAGATGTCCAAAAGAGAGAAAGTACCTAGAGAATATCTTGTATGGGACATATAGGAGGGGCTTGATATAGAGATTGGAAGTAGTCAACCCTTGCCTCGTCCTTCTCCTAAAAGGACTGAAGGGGAGCCCTAACATCAGATGATATTTCCCATATAATGTTCCTTTATTTCCTATAGTTGGTGAAATGGTGAAAAAACTTTATTTTATTATCTCCTTATTCAAGCCATATATCCTTGATCTTTAGGCACCATATCTCTTCTTCCAATAATAACAGTAAGAGCCATATTTCTTCCAAGGCTTTTGTTTCCTAAATATTCAATGTTGAGACAAGCCTTAAGCAGGAATCAGATTGGAGGTCATTGACATTCTTCTCAATATACAACAATTCCTTTTCCAAATTAGCTTGATGGGCCTTGACCCAAGCTTGAGAGATCCTTTTCATGTGAGATTATACTTGAATTGCTCCATGTATGTAATATTCTCTTGAGGCAATAAATTCTTCCAAGAGGATTGATTAAGCGTGCAATATTCTTCTTGCTGAAGTTGTGTTGGGTTAAAGTGGAATGGATATGCATTTGAAGTTTCCCTCGATTTGAGCTACCGAAGAATAGGTTGATGGTATGAAATGCCTCCCGATTCAATCGTGGATTTGATGGAAAGACCATAATTCCAAATCCCTTTTGATATAAGAAAACAATTGTCATTTTAGAACTTCATTGCCTTCAGAATTCCCATTGCTCCGAGTGAGAAGAAGCTTGATGGGTTCAATATCAATAAGATTGTGTCTAGGGTTAAAATCCAAAAAGAAAGGACCTTATGGGTCTATGCATAGAATGGACCCCCAAACTTCCCTTAAGGAAGTGATAAAATTAAGATCACCTCCCATGACTGTGAATGGGTCCTTGAATGCACTTGCAAGATCCAAGTCCTCCCAATATGTAGGACGATCAATATATGGACTATAAATATTTAACACAGATAAGTCAAAATGAATTTCCTTGAATATGAGTTTGACAAGAGAGAAGAATATGAAATTTCCTAACAATAAGGGCTCCATCCAATGATAAGGTCGCATGGATGTCTAGAGGCATCCAAGTGATAGAAAGATCGAGACTTTAAAAAACCCTCAAGAATTATTTTGGTTATGTTTTCAAGGCACATCATCTCTTATATTAATAAAACATTAAGAGTATGAATAATAAAAAATAATAATAAAAATAATAAAAATAAAAATAAAATAAATCAATAAAACATTTTTAGTGCTAATATTTTGCGAGATTTGCTTGCTTTATGGGCCCTGAAAATGGGGAAATTTTTCCCTTTTCTGATCTCGAGAAAAGTCCTTTATTTGGATTTGTGAAGGTTGGACTTGTGCCAACCTAGTTATTAACAGGTAAGTATGGGGATAAGCCACTAGAAGAGGGGGGTGGGTCAAAATAATTAGAATGGGAGCGAAGGGCATAGGAGGATTTATACTCCTGGGAGGAAGCAGGAGGCGGGGGTGGGGGAGGAGGAGCAAGGAGGGTACAAGGAGAAGGGGGGAGAGAGAGGGGAGGAGAGGAAACAAGGGAAGCATGAATCCAAGGGGAAGGAGGAGAAGTGAGGAGAGAAGAGGGAAAGGGGATGGGGGATGGGGGATATAAAAGAGAAAAAAAAGGAGGGAGGAGGGAATGGAAATAGGGAGAGGAGAGGAGGAGGAAGGAGGAGGGTAATAGCCATACCTATAGAAACCATGAAGTCACAAACCTCAGAAGTCGATGTTAGATGACCACCCACAGGAGGAGAAATGAACAGGGAACAAGAGTGTTATCACACTTTAAATTTGTTTTGGATGGGGTCACACCTTCAGTAAGAGATGAGAATCTATGAACAGACTGGGATTTCCAAATGGGGGCAGCTAAGGACAATCCCTTGCAATGGAAATCAACTACGAGATGGTTGACTTCATGGAATAGAAAACACCTAAAGGGTATTCTCTAGTAATCAATCCTTTGGAACCACTTCAAACCTTGAAATTCAATTTTGTTATCCTCCAGGAGACCCTCCTTTAGGCGAACTTCGACCTTTATTCCCATCCTAGCTCTAATTTTATGAAGATATCAATTTTGTTCCCAATTGTTTTAATAATGTCTTCGTCCCATAGTGAGAGGGGAAACCTTAGGATAATAGCCCAACCCCTGATGGAATCCATAGGTTCCTTTAGGGGATCAAAATTAATAGACCAAGGCTTAAGAGTGAGCCTTTCTTTCCCCAAGACCAAGGAGAATCCATGATAGAATTTCAATATTTCTATGATTGAAAGATGAAGGTGAGCCAACCCTGAGGAACAAAGTGGTAGGAAGGGAAGTATTCAATATGTGGCTTCCATGAATCTAAGAGCCACCTCCTTGAGCCTGAGAACTTAGCAGGACTTCCACTAAAGCACCCAACAAGGTTTTTTCCAGACAAATCTAGGATCTTGGAGAGAGGAATGTACTTCCCTACCACAAAAATCGCTTACTTATGTTTGTGATAATAACAATGTCTACTCATTTTTCCTATGAAACCATTATATATTCGAGTTGTCGAGGGATCCTAGTCAACAAGTGTAGGTGGATTGAATAAGGACTATGTTGTTCTTGTGGAGCGGGGAGCAATGTGGGAGAGGGAGAAGAAAGTAAACCAGGAGGGGAAGGGACCCTTCTTTTGTGCAGATGGGGGATGAGGTTGCATGCAAACCAAATGATAGGGGATGGAGATTCAAATGTGTGGAATGATGATGCGAAATGGAAAAATCATCAACTTCTTGTTGTGATATGAAAGTGGGGTCGGAAGCAGGGTTGAATGAATAATCCACCTTATCGCCCCCCCAATAGTCCATAGTGGCTAAAATTTAAACACAATTTAGTAGATTCTACTGAGAGTTAAATATTGACCAAGTTCCAGAAAGCACCCAATAATGTTATCAATATCAATAATAATAATAAAAAGTCAATTCGAGATCCGCCAACTATCCAAATTTTAATCAAGGGGGATCCGATTTTCGTTTTGGATAGTTTACCGCCATAAAATCTCTAAATATGATAACTATTTATTATTCTAATTATTTTATTATTTATATTTTATACATTTATTTTTTTATCCAACCATATTTCATATATTTCTATATTATTAATCCATATCAAATATAAAAAATAGATATAATTCATTTTTATACTTAAAAAAATCATATTACATCATAAATATTTAAAAACTAACATTTGTGTTTCAATGATGTTGATTCTTGTTATATGTGGCCCATTCAATTTTGTTTTCATTGTTTATTAGTTTGTCTTTGACCAAAAATTTATGCCACTTATCCATGGTTTAACATTGGGAATTCATTTTTTGTTAGTTTTTATTATTATTTAAATTTATTTATTTATAAGGTGATTGGTTGAGGTCTTATTATGGGTTGCTTAGTAACTTCTATTTCTATTAGTTCCTAATTTATTGTTATTAGTTCATGAATTGTAGTTTTTTCTCCATGTTTTCAATTTAACATGACTTATTATTATATTAAAAATATATTTAATAAATTTAATTATACAAAAATTATATATACTAATAAAAAATAAAACACACACACACACATATATAAACAAATAAACATATATATTAAAGTGTATATATGTTAATATAAACAATATTAGTTGATCATATTTCCTAATTATTTGGTGATGACATTCAACATATTTTATTAGTTGTTTTATTTTTGTGTTGAAATCTTTATCTTTAATATTTTGTAGTTTAATTAAATTATATTTAAGCTAAACAGTAGATATTAGCTACTATGTAGCCCATATTTATGAAGTGATGATTGAGGCTATGTGATTCATTTCAATCTCACTTTTTCACCTCTATGAGCATCACCCGATGCAATGAGTGCTAAGTGGACTATTCACAAATCATGAGAAATTAATGAGTTACGACTACCTCACATGGAAATGGTCATAGATGAATGACTTACTTAATGCAGTTGAATCCCAAAAATGATATCTAATATATTGCATTGTAAAAATCCCTCAATACAATATCATTTTTCTTTATTAACATTCCCAATTTAATTATAATTATTATATATACTAATAAAAAATAAAAAACATATATGTAAACAAATAAACATATATATTAAAGTGTATATATGTTAATATAAACCATATTAATTAATCATATTTCTTAATTTTTTAGTAATAACATTCAACTTATTTTATTAATTGTTTTATTTTGTAATAAAATGTTTATCTGTATTATTTTGTAATTTATTTAAATTATATTTAAACTAAATAAAAATATTGATATAGTCCAAATTTATGATATCATTTTTCTTTATTAACATTTTCAATTCTCTGTTCTTAGATTTTTTTTATCTTCCATTTACCATTGTTTTTCTCACTGTTTAGGTCTATGCATTAATTTGCATAATTTTAAACTGGTGTCCATTATGTTAGTCCTTAACAATGGTGAAAATATTTTATTAATAAAAAAATCATGGCCAACGAATTTAACCATGAAACCATGCTACAAATATTTAAAACAACATAGGCAGACTCAAAGTTTAAGTGGGCAATTAAAACAGACACATGAAAGAAAAGCATTAGTCTCATTCAAAAAGGAAAAACACCTTAGCGTGCTTCCACAAAATCATCTTACAATCTGCTATTAATAAGAACTCTATACCTTTTGCAAAGCTATTTTGCTTAGTTGGTTGCCGAGAAAAACCAAATTATATGGCTACTATAATTTTTTCTCCAATTAAATTGCATTGATTTGAATTGACCATGTTCTCATTTATCTTTAACTAACACTAACTTTGTGATGGTTTTTTTTTTTTTTGAAAAATATATATAAAATAGTGAGAAATTTTGCTATAATTTAGTTGTCAAATTAATTGTGAGGACAATTATTATTAGCAATTATCCGTTAATGTGGGTTGATTCATCATTTTTATTCAAAGAAAACCAGGCTACTTGTAATTCTTTAATGGTCTATAAAGAAAGAGACTTTCACTCTTACGAGATGCCCATGGATATTAGCCAAATATAAGGTAGTTTTAAAGCATACTCTACACCTATTACACATTTCTATATATTATATTTAGAAATTTTTATTATTCTTTTATTTAAATTGCTAATAAATTAAATAATAATCTAATTATGAAATTACATTTTTTTCTCTTTAAATAATAAAATTTTGAAATAATAGTGAATGAAAAATCATAATTAACTCAAATTTATATGCTTGTGTTTAATGATAATATGAATAAGATAATAATATAATTAAAACCAAATTTGTATGCTTGTATTTAATGATGATATGAATAAGATAATGATATAATTAAAACCAGTGAAAAGTAAGGAAAGAAAAGAAAAGGAAAAATAACCATATAAATATCCATGGTAAGAATTTACTAGTCATATTGATATATTGATATATTTCTCGTTAAGACATATAGTGTTTTTTAAGTATCTTGAATGTAATGCATAAACATATAAAAGAGTTGTAATAGCTTTAGTATTGAGTTCCTTTTCTTTCTTTCTTTTTTCCATAATGAAATTTTATGTATATGTTAGAAATGTAAAAGAACCGGAAGTCTTGATCAATGTTAAACCACAAAAGTTGTGCATTGGCATCCAAAAAGTGACAAAATAATAAATAAAGTAAAAGATAATAAAAACAATTATTGCTTTAGGTTAGAACCATTATAAGAGCTAAAATTAAAATAACTTTCTTGTTTTCAAAATAGGTTGTTCGAAGTATTGTTATATCACTAATATAATGGTAGTACTTAAATAATATAGATATAGTTTTCTAACTTTAAATCAACATAAAACAAGGGGAAACTAATGAGGAGAGAGCTACATAAACTTAGATTGTCATGTTGGGTCATTTTTTATCTTTTTCTAATTTTTAAGTGGCAACCAATATTTTAGTTACATGGATTTTATTAGCAAACATATTTTCTCCCTGTCACTAACCTTATTAGAACTCATATTTATTAGACAAGGGATGACCATATACTTCAAACATAGATTTAGATTATTTTCCCTAGAGAGAAAGTGTCGATTTTTAACCATTCAACATGATACTACCTCCTCACTTTATGTGAGAGTCCTAAAGCATAAGTAATACCTTGGGAGAACAAAGAGGAGCTACCATTGTTACCACACTAGCTCCCTTTCTCACTTTAGGTGTGACTCTCCTCTGACACAAGGCGGTTTTCACTACTAAAAATGTATGATTAACTCTAGAATTAGATTGATGGGTGGATGTTCGGAAACTAGCTCCAAAAAGAGAATAAAAGAGATATCAACGCCTTAGAAATGAGCCACTTCGAGAGGGAAACCTCCAATACATTACATGAATGAACAATTATTGGATGATACAAATGACAAAACCTCCTCTCTATATATAGGATTCCATGGGGCCACAATGTAATCCTAGCCGACCTAACAATAATAATGTAAGGGCACAATAATAACAATATGGGGGTTATAGGGTTACAACAATAACAGTAAGGGGGCTATACTAACATAATAAGAGACTACACTAGTAATATAGGGACCTAACAAGCCCTTCTCCTTCAAACAAGTGTTGTCCTCAACGCTTGATTATTTCTTGATGCTTCTGTATAAAATTCTCATCCTCCCATGTGGAATATTCTACAGGAAAGTTCTTCCACTTGTTGAGATACATTGAAATTGATCGTACTTGCTGAGTTATTTTTTCTGTGACTACTTCAGAACTTCTTTCGATGTGATGTTGATCTTCGTGTTGTTTCATTTGATTCTGCACCAAAGTTAGGTTATCCTTTGAGAGTTGGAGAAATTGTTGTTGATGCTCGATGTGATCTTCCACTACTTTACCATCATGTTGTAGCCCCTACAACACCCTCCAAAAAACCCCACTTTAAAAATTTTTGGAGCCCCTTGAGCACAAAGAAAAGTTAAGTAAAGACTCGGGAGGGCTAAGTCGTTGAGTCGCAAAACTTCAAATTTATGGAAAACCGCGACCCCGCGACCTTGCGACCCTACGACCCTGAGGTCACAAGGTCGCAAGGTCGCTAGGTCGCATTCATCCCACATCACCTCACACGTGCAACCTTTTTATATATAGGAGGTTGCTAGGTCGCATTTTGCATACGCAGCGGATATAAAAAAAGGCCTCTAACAGGTCAACTGGAGCGCGATTTTCCCGGGTAAGTTGCCGTTTTCCTCCTGCTGTTTCCTTTTTGGTTTTTATTGCCTAATCTCTGCATCCCTCAACCTTTAAATTTCCCCCTGCCTTAGTCATTGTTTTCATTTATCACTTAGGGTTTTTCTTCTGATTCCAGCTTTCACCCTACTTGCCCAACTTTCACAATTCCTCATCCAGTCTCCCATGGCCTGTATCCTGCTCCAGAAACTATCCCCTGGCTCTATCTGGACCCTTTTAACCCTGTTTTTTGCAAGTTAAAGGCCAAAAACAACCCCACACCGCGTGTGCCAAAACCCTGGCAAGCCCTAGCGCGACTTGCGACCCCGCGACCCCGCGACCTAGTCGCAAGGTCACAAGGTTGCATTTCCACCATTTTCTTGCAACTTGCGACCCAGCGACCCCGCGACCTAGTCGCAATGTCGCAAGGTCGCATTTCCGCTATTTTTCCGCAATTTGCGACCCAGCGACCCCGCGACCTAGTCGCAAGGTCGCAAGGTCGCATCCCCGTCGTTTTCTCACAACCCACGACCCTGCGACCTAGTCGCAAGGTCGCATTTTGTCCATTTTCTCACAAATTGCGACCCCTCGACCCAGTAGGCCACTCATTCAGCTCTGCCTGTGTCCCCAGTTGAAATAATTAATAAGTTGTAACTGGTCTTATATCATCATGGCATCTTTCTTATCTTGGGATTCTTTCATGAATATGACAGGTGAATTTGAAGCAGACTTGGAGTGTATACCTGTCCCCTCAGATTCCAGTGACATGGGACCTCCAGCATCTCTGAAAAAAGACAAGCACCTCGCAGTGGAGGACGTAGAGATGGACATGCCAATGTCCCCACCCCCGATCTACAGAGATACACTATGCACATTTTCCAAAGGGGACAACATGTGCTGGTACCAAGTGTACCAAGAGTATGCTAGAACATAATTCCCAGAGGACCTCCCTGATCGGGAGATATACTTAAAGGTCAAAAGGTCTAAGCTACATCTCGCAGGTGCCCATCCGGCTATATTCCCATGCCCAGAGATGATAGATTGGATTATATAGAAAACTGACCCCAAGAAGTTCATAATCAGAGATAGCGAAGGCAAGGATTTCGCGACACTCAAAGGCTCAAACGCTCATGTTTATTAATCTTTGCCTGATCGAGAAGAATATTTCACAGAAGAATGGGCTATCGCCCATGCAGTTCCTGTAGTTGACACTATAAAGCAGTGGTGGGAGGAGCCTGAGAAATTTAAGGTCAAGAAGGACCAGGAATATCCAGTGGTGAGCCTGAGGAAAGTATATAAATTAGTGGCTGCCATGCTTTGTAGATTGTACGGGCGCCTCGATGCCACCACCTTCAACGGCACATGGGCAACTCTCATGGAATATGTCACAGTGCACGGCACCCGTTTCAACTGGGCTAGAATATTAATGACCTCCATGCATACAAACTTATCCTTGGCATTGGTACCAGATGAAGGAATGCCTTCTGAATTCTATATGGCCTCTTATTTGTTGGATGTCGTCTGTTCAAGGTTGCACTTTGAAGGATGGGTGCATAACTGGGATCCAAAACAGACCCGTGCAATCTACTTACAAACCAAGGTGTTTTGGGAATCCAGGTATAAACAAGACATAGATCCGATCTCTCAAGTGTTCATCCCCGCTCTATACAGAAAATTTTTCGTCCAAGACGCTCCTTGCATGTCTTGGCGAGCCATGGAAACGCTAGTCAAGGTGGCGCATTGGTTCCCATTCGCCGAGTATACGTTCATCCGAGTCTTTGGCTCATTCAGGGCCCCACATGCTATGCCTCGTTTTGTCACAGATAGAATGCTCATGCAAGAGGTTTGTTTCCAAATGTCTTCAGGTTTCTCCAGGGTCCTGTCCAAGGGTAAGAAGAAGCCATGGCCTACGTTACCCCTCACTATCAGCACATACACAGTCAAAGACTCCAAAGAGGTAGAGGCAGAGGCAGAAGAGATGAAAGGTTACCGCCTTGGGGCATTAGAATACCGAACATACGACCCAGAGAGGATAGTTCCTGATCATTGCAAGAGGGATAAATTCAAATGGAACTACCAGCACGTGGAACACTCGAGAGAAGATGAAAGAAGAAACTTGTACAATGCAGACCGACAACTTGCTCCGGGGGCAGACTTTGGCCAAGAAGACCCAGATGACCAAACCTTGGAAGACAAGAGCCGTGAATTAGGAGGCGCTTCTTCTTCTCTAGCTAAAAGGCCTTGAACCAGTACAGGGCGTAGTCCGTCTACCCAACAGAAAGAAATAGAGGCCAAAGCCCAACAAGAGAGAGAGAAGAAAATGAAATAGGATGAGGATAAGCGCAAGAAGAGCCTAAGGTCAGAGCAGAAGAAAAAACAGGCCGAGGAGGCCAAGAAGGAAAAGGAGAAACAAGAGGTGGAGGCTGCAGCAGAATGGGAACTCAAGAAAGAGTTAGATAAAGTGGAAGCTGACCGCCAGAAGAAAGCAGAGCAAGATGCGGTAGCTGAGCATAAAAGGAAAGCCGAATTAGAAGCAAAGGAAGAAGTCGAACGCTTACGGAGAGAAGAGGAAGAAAAGAAAAAGAAATAAGAGGAGGATGAAATGCTAGAGAACATCAAGGTATCTCCCCTTGAGGTACCTCTAGTCAGTACACGAGCCACGCTCTCCGATGTCGATTCCTCCCAAGGGCAAGAGGAGGAGGTATTCAACCTCACCAGGCTCACGTTCGATCAATTTTCCTTCAAAATCCGACAGGAGAAGAGAAGATGCCTAGCGCAAAATCCTTCCGCCGCATCCACAGTCGCAACTGGAAAAGACATAGTCCTCGATACTAGGACTAATCCCGTGATGATAGCATCGACTGCACAACCTTTGCTGCGGCCACAGAAGAGAACGTGACCAGAATGAGTAGAGAGATCGTTTCTCTACAGAATAGGCGACAAGAAGCAGAGCAGCAGGAGAAAAGGGCAGAATAGGAAAAGATGGCATTGAGAGAGGAGGTTCAGCAACTCCGAAACAAAACTCCCCCTGTCAATGAAGTTCCACTTACCATTCAAAGGGAGTTCGATATATTAGAGGCTACCATGAGGAAAGTTTATGGGGAAATGTTTACCATAAAACAAACAGTCGCCCCATTAGTGAGAGCCCAAACGGAGACTAAGAAAAATCACGAGCAGCTGAAAGAGGCCTTAGCTGCCTTGGACAGAATGATGGACTGGATAGTGCAGTACCCTCAGGCTCCTAAACATTTGCCAAAGAAGGATTGGATTCACACGCAAGATGCCAAATTCCAAATCCGTATGAAAATGCAGTCCAAGGATAAGCTATCCAAGGACTTAGACAAAGTAATGGCTGCATACGAACACCTGATCAGTGGCATCGATTCGATGCACATCCTTCACCACATTCCTTCGTTGGGTGCATTGGATGAGTGGAAGACCTGGGAACAGGTGGATCAGGAGATCCAATCATTTTTGCAGCCCATTAAGCAAGCTGCTGCCACTCCCGACCTTGCGGCGTCACAAGAGAACCTGGGCCAGTTTCTTGTCATGCCAGTCTGGATCTACACCAAGCTTGCCTCTCTTTCCAACCTGATCTCACAGAAGAAGGAAAATCTAGTCCCGAACGCCTTGGAGTGCATGCATCAGTTGAAAGAAGAGGTCCCTCTGGTTTCTCCCATAGCAGTAGAGTATCAGACTTTGCAAGACTTCCTCAAATGACAGCAGATTGATGCCCCTAACCTCACAATGGCACACACATCTTCATAACCCGGTGGCAGTAGATCGCTGGTAGCATTTGGAAACAGGTTGCAGGTCGCACTGCCCAGCCAGGTCGCAGGTCGCGTTGCCTAGCCAGGTCGCAGGTCGCAATTCCCTTCCGGGTCGCAAGGCAACTCAACAGTCAGGCAGGCGAAGAGTCAGGAAGCCCAAAGGGCAAGTTTTGATCTATAAAACTCCCTCCGGGTAAAATGTAAGGGATCTTTTTTTTTAGGGACTCAAGAGCTATAGAGCATTTTATTGAAAGATAACACTCTTGTGCATATGAATACAGATACTTGTTTAAACTCCTTTTGGATCTGATGTGTTTTGTTGTGCGAACACTATGAGTATTTCTTATACAGTTTCGAAAATCTTTTGGTTAACGAAGTTGCACTTTTAGTGGCATCATTTATGCATTATGGTTATCTATGCTTGTGTTAATGATGTTTAGTTCATTTTGCTTTCTTAATGGATGTTAATGACTTTTCTTATTAGCATTTGTTTTATCTTTCACGAATGTAAAAAGGGGCATCTCGCCATAAAGAATTGTTTCTTCTGTGGTTAGAATAGCCTACAAGCATAACCCCAATGATGTGTTGTTAAAAACACCTCCTTCGGCGTCTATGCTTCATTATTTGTCTCGCTACACATAGTGTTATATACATGTTTAACGCCTCAATCTTGTATCTTGTATCATTTGAATAAGTGTGTGTCCGTAGGTTCAATCGAGTTCTTTTGAGACCAAAGGGAAGGTGACTTAAGCGGTAGCTGGACCCACACCCCGGACGGGATCCCTATTCCAAATGGTTCAAGGTCTAATTGGGACTTTCTACCGGGGAGATCCCCTACTCATGTTGGCCGGAAAATTTTTCCCGTCAACAGATTTGGCGCTAGAAGGAGGGCGCGAATGGAATCCTCCTAGCATACAACCAACATTCCATCACAAACTCCCCATGGGGAGGTCATAAACGACGATACTATCCCTCCCTCGTTGGAAGATATTCCAAGAGAGGAGGTTCCATATTATGAAATTACCAGAGAGAAGTTTAGAGCCTTGCGTCCAGTTGCCCGCAATCTCATCAGGGATTTGCGATATGCCCCAATCATGAGTTTCTTGACCCATACTAGGACCCCTGCTGAAAACATCACTCGTAATGGTGCCCTGGTGAGTTCCATACCCCATTTGGTGAATCTCATGGTTGAAGACCTAGCCACCGCTGTTCAGGGTGACGAACCAATTCCCAAGCTCCAAGTCGGTGAAGAGGAGGAATTTGGCATGACTGAACCCTTCCCTGACCCTCAGCCTAACCAAGCCCAACAGAACAACCACCAGGCACACCCCCCACCTGGGGAAGGCGATGGAGATAGAGGCCGAGGGAACGAAGGTGAGGGAAATAGAGCCCGCAGGAACGAAGGCGGGGGAAACAGAGCTCGCAGGAATGAAGGTGAGGGAAATAGAGCCCGCAGAAATGAAGGCGAGGGAAATAGAGCCCGCAGAAATGAAGGTGAGGGGAACAGAGGCCGCAGGACTGGAGGTGGAGGAGATAGAGGCCATGGCCAAGGACACCATGCCAACCACCGCCGCCCAAACCCAAATAGGCCACCTGTCTACAATTGGGGATATCTCAGAGACATGGCCAACCATGAGGGATATCAAGATGAACACTCTCGCCATGAGGGAGAAGCATCGGTGTCAGGTACATGGAGTGAATCTGAGTCTAAGATCAGGCACCACCAGCATGCTAGGAGAGTGAAACCACTTGCCTGGATGGCCCAGTCCCCATTAGATATTTTGGGCCCCCTCCACGACCTGCCTAGGCACCCTGAGAAGCATCTCCCCAAGTTTGATCCTGAGAAAGGCACCTTGGCCGAGGATCATATAAGCAGCTTCTATCTTTCCCTGCAAATCATGAGGGTTCAAACAGATGGCGTTTCCTGCCGCCTGTTTCCACACACTCTTGAAAACAACGTGGCCACCTGGTAACACTCCCTCCCAAGTGCCTCCATTACATCATGGGACCAGTTCCGTCGCGCATTCTTGCAGAAATTTTCAGAGGACAAAACCCCAGTTCCTCCCCCACAATGGATTGGCAGCATGACGGCAGTGGTAAATCAGCTTCTGGATGATCAAACCCCAGGGGATGCGAGGGAGGATGATGTTTCTGACCATGATAAAGATTTTCCCCCGGATGAAGAACCGGAGTCCTATGTTCTTGCGTTTGACATAATCCGCGGGGAAAACAATCTTACCATCACCGATATCAACATGGCAGACAATCCTAAGGCCCAACCTGTGCGAAATTATAGCCTGAGGAGCAAAGGATCGGTCCCCGAACAGTCCTTTTAGGAGAAGAAAAGGGCTTTCTTAAGGAAGATTCTTCCCCCGGGAAATGAAAAACAAGATGTTCCTGAGAAGCCCACGAATAACAACACCCGAGTAAATCAAAAGAGCAAGCTCCCGGTGGGGTCCCCCAAAACCACTACCGAGCCTTGTCCTCAATCTGATTCCGCTTATAACGTTGTAGAGGACATGAAGAAAAACAGAGCTAACATCTCCCTCTACGAGATTTCCCACATCACAAATCAACGAGAACTTATTCTTAAAGCCTTCGCCAATACCTCAACTACTAAGCCTGTTAGCAATACGTCCGCACAAGCCAATCCGAGTGTTTAGTCTATTGTGAACGCCATCAATGAAAATTCCAGGGGATCTACTCCTCCCTTCCTATTATCTTTTGAGATTTTTAACTTCAACGTCCATAACTGTCTAGTTGGCTCCGGCGCGTCCACAAACGGCATGCCCCTATCTGTTTGTAAGAAGCTGAACATTCGCCCAGAGAAAACTGACGCAAGGATCATCCAACTTGACAGATCGCAGGTATCAGTTGTAGGAGAGTTAAATAACGTCATCATCTGCCTTTTGTTCAATTCTAGAGTCCACCAATGTATTGACATTGTGGTTGTTGACATCCCCGAAGGCTACGGCCTATTACTTAGCAGAGACTGGTCTAGCAAGATGCAAGGGTATTTTGCCACCGACTAGTCCCACCTGTGGCTGCCTTACAAGGGCCGGAATAACCAAATCAGGGTCGAAAGCGAACCATATATGAAATATAATGTGACTGATTTGGACGCTACTAACGAGCCCATCAGTTTTTCCCAGGAGGAGCTTGGCATGTGCTTCTTGGAAGCCATTTTCGGATGTTACCATCCGCCTCAATCTCCAGTAGACCCTGAGATCCAGTCTGAATTAACTCTTGTCGCAGAAGACCAAGCCACTCCCGTCTCACACGAAACCGAAATCCCTCCCCAACCTACAACTCCGAAGGAGCCAAAAAATGATGTGTGGACCCTGTACTATGACGGTTCCAAGACCCATGACAGGGTTGGTCCAGGCTGCATCTTGCTGGACCCTCAGAAGAACAAGTTCTTGATTTCGTGCCAGCTAGAGTTCCAGTGCACTAACAATATTGTTGAATATGAAGCTTTGATCCTCAGACTCAAGAAGGCACTGGATTTGAAGGTAAGATGCTTACGGGTCATCGGAGACTCCGAGATTATCACTCGGTAGGTACGCAACACCATTCATTGTTTGTCTCCGCACTTAAAATCTTTTCAACAAGAGGTATGGCGTCTTATTTCTGCTTTTGATGCGTTTGGAATCAAATCTGTTCTTAGAATGCATAATGCAGCAGTTGATACTCTGGCTAATGCTGCTGCTAGATTTACCCCCTTGAGGGATGGCTTTTCTATTGAAGTTATGTATAGACCCTCCATGCCAGATAATATTACTAATTTACTCGTTTTTTATGATGATCAACAGATATTGGAATTTATGCTCAACACTGAAGTATTCAAAGACGCGGCAATAGACGAGGCGGATCATGATCAAGCTTTGCAGGAACATCATGATAAATGCAAGGAGAACCCCATGCCCAAGGGGATAGTATCACTTGAAAATATCTTTTATCTGCAAAGCCGATTCCGCGAGCCCCCAAATACCAAAGTACAAATTTCCACCTTGGCACATCGGCAGGTGAACTTGGGATCAGATGATAACCCGAAGTTCATCAACCTTGGGAAATACTGCATCGACCAAGAGACGCAGGCTTTCACCCAGCTGTTTCGAAAGTATCGAGACGTATTTTCATGGACGTATGATGATTTACATACGTATGATACTCGGATTATTCAACACCTGATACCCATGAAAGAAGGCGTGAAGCCTTTCCAACAGAAGCTCAGAAAAGTGCATCCTACTTTGGAACCGATGATTCTGAAAGAACTTAAGAATATTTTGGATGCACACACCATCTTCAAAGTTCGCCACTCCACATGGGTGTTAAATTTGGTCCCTGTACGGAAGAAGTCTGGCGAGATCCGCTTGTGCGTGGATTTCCGAAATTTAAATCGGGCCTCAAACAAAGATAATTATCTGGTGCCTCCAATGGAACAAATATTGCAAGCTGTGTCTGGATCCAAGATGTTCTCCTTGTTGGATGGATTCTCTGGCTACAACCAAGTGCTGGTAGCTGAGCCGGACAGATTGAAAACTACTTTTTGAACCAAATGGGGAACTTTCTCGTTCAGACGCATGCCCTTCGGATTAATAAATGTGGGGGAAACCTTCCAACGGGCCATGGATATAGCTTTCCGTGGTTTGATAGGGTAGAGCGTGGTAGTCTATTTGGACGACATCACCGAGTTTTTGAAACATAGGGGCGATCATTTACGCCACCTCAAGAAAATTTTCGAAAGGTGCAGGAAGTACGGGATTTCACTCAACTCGAAGAAGAGTGTTTTCGTTGTGGCGGAAGGAAATTTGTTGGGCCACATTATAACTAAGTAGGGAATTGTTGTAGATCCCGAGCGGGCGAAAGCCGTTGCCCAGATTCCACCCCCTAGCAGTAAAAAATCTATGCAGTCTTTCCTGGGGAAAATCAATTTTGTGCGTAAATTCATATCAGATTTCACCCAGATAATCAGACCTTTGCAAGGGATGATCAAGAAGAATGCGATTTTCAAATGGGATTTTCCGGAGAAGGAGGCCTTCAACAAAATCAAGCAGGCTATAGCTGAAGCACCATTCCTCTAAAGTCTAGATTTTAGTAGAAGCTTTATCCTGTATACTTTCGCTTCAGATTCATCACTTGCAGCTGTCCTCACGTAGAAATACAACAACAATGATGAACGGCCTATATCCTTCATGACTACTGGTTTACAAGGAGCTAAATTGAACTACCCTGAAATCGAAAAGCAAGCCTATGCAGTCTATAAAGAAGTCAAGCATTTCAGGCCTTACATCTTGAAAAACTATGTCACGGTTTTCGTTCCCCACCCAGTTGTCTGCTCACTGTTCGTACAGCAGGAGCTAGGTGAGAGGCGAGGCAACTGGGTGGCGTGCCTGCAAGAGTATGACTTAGATTTTAAACCTGCACACACCGTTAAAGGACAAGGACTATGCTAAATGGTTGCAGAGGCTGCAAGTTCACATGGAGTTGAAGAAGAGTGTTGGCAATAGGAAATCGACATGTATCAGAGTGACCATGCACCTCAGCAGAGAAGCCCTTCTTGGTACTCTGAAATTTCGGGATACTTAGCCCATGGCATCCTGGTCCCTGCTCTAATTGCCCGGCAGAAACACGCAATAAGACTCAAAGTTTCATCTTACCAGCTGATCCAGGGTAAGCTTTTCAAGAAACATTACGATGGAGTCCTGCTACGTTGCTTGGAACATGATGAAGCACAGAAAATCTTGACCGAGCTGCACGACGGACCAGCTGGAGGTCATTTTGCAGGCGATACCATCGCCCACAAGATAATGCGCGCAGGATACTACTGGCCAACTCTTTTTAGATATGCGCATGCATATGTCTAGAAATGCACTCAATGCCAGAAATTCGCAAACCGGGAAGCGCGGCCAGCTGCTCCCCTACTATCAGTAGCAGTGGAGGAACCCTTTCAACAGTGGGGTTTGGACGTGATTGGTGAAATCATACCTCACTCCTCCAAGCAACATCGGTATATTCTTACTGCTATCGATTATTTCACCAGGTGGGTCGAAGCAGCGCCTTTACGCCAAATCAATGATCAAGAGGTAATAGAATTCGTCACTCATTCCATCATCACTAGGTTTGGCATTCCAACTTCCTTGGTTTTTGATAATGCAACTTACTTTTCATCTTTTAAATTATATGATTTTTCTCTGGAAAACGGTATTGTTCTTAAACATTCTGCAAATTATTATCCCTAAGGAAATGGGTTAGCTGAGTCAACTAATAAAAATCTTATCCACATCATTAAGAAGACCCTGCTATCCCACCAGCGCAACTGGCACAACGCCCTTCACAACGCTCTTTGGGCCAACCGTATCATGCCCAAATCCTCCCTAGGAACCTCCCCATATTTTCTCATGTATGGAAAAGAAGCAATTCTTCCTCCCCATTTATCTCTCCCTGCCCTTCAATTGTCCCAAGAATTTCATGGTACCCCATGCCCCACCTTGCAGACTCGGATCGACACCCTACTGAAGTTGGAGGAAGAAAGACAAAAAAACCCAGGAAAAGTTCGCCATCCACCAAAGCTGGATCAAGAGATGGTTTGATAGAAAATCTGCAGAGAATAAAAACTTTGAGGTAGGAGACCTGGTCCTGAAGTGGGATAAAGCTCACGAAGAAAAGGGAAAACATTCCAAGTTCCAAGCACTGTGGACAGGTCCTTTCCAAGTTAAGGAGAAATTAGGTTCCCACATGTTTAGACTACAAACTCTTGAGGGAAGAGTTGAGGTCCTCTTGGTAAACGGGCATGACCTCAAACATTACTTCACTTAGCAGCCCTTAGAGGGCTATCTTATCCTTGTACCATAGTTTCCGCTTTCGTTCCATTTTGTCAAAAATAATAATAATAAATAAACGGAAGGAAGTGTCGGAGCCACACAACTGGCACACTGCGACAAGTTCTATGCTGATGGGAGGCCTTTCCTGAAAGACACGAAGGTGGTAAAAGCTTGCTTGTAATTGGCACCTAAAGGTAGCACATGACCTAGCTCAAGCCATCAAGCGTGGGGAGCCCACCTAGCAAGTTTGAGAGGGTGTCTGTAAAAAGAAAGTGTGATACAGTGGCAACTGAATCGGAAGGGAACAGAGTTACTCCAGGTTATGTCAGAACATCCGGGAAAAATAAAAGTCCTCATATCAGACCAGGAGTAACCTCTCTACAAGTAAAATAAGTCGGGATCCCTCATTCGCCCAGGAAAAAATTGCCCATCTCAAATAAGTGCCATGAGCACATCTAAATAAGTGCAATAGCACACTAATAAAGGGTAAAGGATTGAGAAAGGGTTCCTTCATAGAGAGGTGATGTAACGACTCTGCCGGGGTGCTGACCAGGCTCGCTAGCAGCGGAGCAACGTTCATGACTCCTAGGTAGTGACTCCGCCGGGACCGAGAGGTTCGCTGGCAACGGAGCAACACGATGAGGAAAAAATAATCGTACCGGACCTTGTATGCTGCCTGGAGTTCTCCAACCCTTTCGATTCAGAAACCTGAAGAAATGAAATTCGGTTAACCAACACCCGAACAAGCCAGCAGGCCAAGCAACCTCGCAAGGTGCCAAAAGCAAGGTAGTGCTGACCTTAAGGTAAAAAGAACAACTAGTGAAGGCCCCTCCCTCCCCCGTCCAAGGCTAACCATCGACAGAGACTCTGAGTTCGACAGCAGATTGATGCCCCTAACCTCACAATGGCACGCACATATTCATAACCCGATGGCAGTAGATCGTTGGTAGAATTTGGAAACAGGTCGTAGGTCGCGCTGCCCAGCCAGGTCGCAGGTCGCACTTTCCAGTCAGGTCGCAGGTCGCACTGCCCAGCCAGGTCGCAGGTCGCAGTTCCCTTCTGGGTCGCAAGGCAACTCAACAGTCAGGCAGGCGAAGAGTCAGGAAGCCCAAAGGGCAAGTTTTGATCTATAAAACTCCCTCCGGGGAAAATGTAAGGGATCTTTTTTTTGGGGACTCAAGAGCTATAGAGCATTGTATTGAAAGATAACACTCTTGTGCATATGAATACATATACTTGTTTAAACTCCTTTTGGATCTGATGTGTTTTGTTGTGCGAACACTATGAGTATTTCTTATACAGTTTCGAAAATCTTTTGGTTAACGAAGCTGTACTTTTAGTGGCATCATTTACGCATTATGGTTATTTGTACTTGTGTTAATGATGTTTAGTTCATTTTGCTTTCTTAATGGATGTTAATGACTTTGCTTATTAGCATTTGTTTTATCTTTCACGAATGTAAAAAGGGGAATCTCGCCATAAAGAATTGTTTCTTCTGTGGTTAGAACATCCTACAAGCATAACCCCAATGATGTGTTGTTAACAACACCTCCTTTGGCGTCTATGCTTCATTATTTGTCTCACTACGCATAGTGTTATATACATGTTTAACGCCTCAATCTTGTATCTTGTATCATTTGAATAAGTGTGTGTCCGCAGGTTCAATCGAGTTCTTTTGAGACCAAAGGGAAGGTGACTTAAGCGGTAGCCGGACCCACGCCCCGGACGGGATCCCTATTCCAAACAGTTCAAGGTCTAATTGGGACTTTCTACCGGGGATATCCCCTACTATTGGCCGGACAGATTTTCCCGTCAACACATCCATATTAGATTTTATTTTATCCTTAAAACCATCCAACTTAGCCTCCATTTATGATTTTAAACCATCTATGTCATCTTCGGTTGCTCTTCGTAAGATCGAAATTTGTTTCACTTGGTATCGTAATTTTGATATCTCATACTGCAATTCTTCCTCTTCAAGCATCATAGTATAGATTTATGAGGGCTTAATGGGTATGGAATTATTTCTAGGTGGCATTTTAGAACCCAATACTGATATTTATGCTTCATTATGCCCTTGGAATCACTTCAAAATGATTTTTCACACAAGACATATGCAATTCGAAAAAACAAATACACACATTTTTCTTGCTTTTGAGGAGCTCGGTATTGAAACTGAATTATCATTGTGTTTTCTGATCTTCAATATCTGAAATTTGGCCCTAAAGTGGCCCTCTAAATCTTCTTTCAAATGCCACAGGTCTGACCTGATTTGGATTCTTCAAGACAAAGTTATGTCCAATCTCCCACAATGACCCAATTATGGACTGGTTCAGTAGAGAAAACTTGTACGACTTGCCATGTGTCAATTTTTCTTCCTTTGTCTCTGAAATTTATAGACAGCAAACTAAAATCCGTTTTCTTGTGGCCATTTTTTACAACATTCCAATCCGATGCTCATAGAGAGAGCTATGAAGATTTTCCCATGATCACCTCTTTGAGATGAAATTCAGGAGCCTGAAAAAGCCCTAATTTCCAAAAACCATATCTCTGAAAATATTGCGAACCAAGCTCTGAAATTTTGTGAAAATGTGCCTCAGGATTTCAGCTTCGCACTCTAAAAATTTCAGCTTCTGAACCTTTGCAGAAAAAACATTATAGCGAAAATTTCGTGATGACTTGTTTAGGTTAAATTCAGGAGCCTGCAAAAAGACCTAACTTCCACATATTATATCTCCGAAAATATTGTGAACCAAGCTCTGAAATTTGGCAATGATGTTCCTTGGGATTTCGGCTTCGCACTCTAAAAATTTCAGCTTCTGAACCTTCGTATAAAAAACATTATAGCGAAAATTCCACGATGACCTGTTTGGAGCAGCGAAACCCTAGAATCCAAAGCTCTGATACCAAATGTTAGGAAACCAGCTCCAAAAAGAGAATAAAAGAGATATCAGCGCCTTCTAAATGAGCCACTTTGAGGGGGAAACCTCCAATACATTACATGAATGAACAATTCTTGGATGATACAAATGACAAAACCTCCTCTCTATATATAGGAGTCCATGGGGCCACAATGTAATCCTAGCTGACCTAACAATAATAATGTAAGGGCACAATAATAACAATATGGGGGTTACAAGGTTACAACAATAACAATAAAGGGGGCTATACAAACATAATAAGAGACCACACTAGTAATATAGGGACCTAATAGTGGACCAAGACTAGTGTTAATCCAAAATAGAGAAAATGGAGTCAAGAGGGAGATATTATTCAGTTGTTTCTTATGATACAAGGACAAAATGAAGTTGGGATAAACAAGATACACGTATCCTTACTTTTATATCCAAAGATGGAGAAAATTAATGTGAGGAACCGTAATGAAGGAGAGCCTCTAAAACATGCATTTGGGTGAGCCTATGAATGGAGCATGCAACTAAATACCAAACTCAAACTAAGAAGATATGCACCATTTCCATCCATAAGCACAAAGATATTAATAAGGATATGAACCGCAATTAAACACTTATAAGAAAGGAACAATGTGGTCTTTAATTTATCCCTTTATATCATATATGTGCATGGATTTTCCAACATTCATATTTAAAAAATTAGGTCCAAAACTTCAACAAGAACTCCTAAATTTCCATTTATGTCATAATAAATGTCAAAGTAAACTCCGTGGGGGGAATCTCCCCAAATATAACCATGAAAAAATAACGGAGAGAGAAAATATTTATATAGATTTGAGCTCATTCTCCTCTACAATAAAAATATTGTTTAGTGTATCCACATTCACTAGATTCTCCAAGAAAAATACTAGAAAAACACTAAATTTTTTTTTTTGTAAGTTAGGCTAAACTATATTAGATCAAAAGAAAACTTTACATAGGTTTTGGGCTGAGATGGTAAGCAGTGCTTAACAAATTCCAGCCTTAGAGGCTTTCAAAATAGAGCAGGTTTAGGGCTACCTCCTAGGAGGAAACCAGCCCCTTAATAGCATCAAACAATCATTATTTACAAAGTGTGTTGTGGCACATATAAAAACAAAAGATCTGTAGTATGTTCTGAAATAACAGAAAATAGAAAATAATCGAGCAGTCGCGCAGTCATGGTGTTCCTTCATCCCCCTCTGTAGTAGGGTTCTCCTCCTCGATGTGGCATCCATATACCTGCACAATGGCCTCCTCCTCAACAGAAGGCACGCACGGGGGCTTTGTAGCGGCAGCGAAGATGATAGGAGCAATTGGGTACTTAGCATCTGGAACTCTCGTCCAAAATACGTCCAAATCCATGATCCACGCGTCTGTATCCTCCTCCGAGGCCTCTTGAACTTAGAGAGGCTCGGCTTTTTTAGGAGTGGGTGACTCAAAGTGTGCAATGGTAGCCTTCCTGGGGCCTCTTCTGCCCCTTTGATTCTCCAGAGCTAAGGCGATCTCATCATGGGTGCGCTCATATCGTTGTGGTGCTTCCGTGTCATGGCTTCCAGAAGAGGGGCCTTCAATGGATTCCAAACTGTGACGTGGAGCCATGTGGGGGGGCTAATAGGAAGAGAGGGGGAGACCAGTCTAAAAGCGGTGAAGTACGCAACAGGAGAGCACGCGGCAGAGAAGCACAGCGGGGGGGTACGCAACAGAGGGTTATGCAGAAGGGGGGCACACAACAAGGGTGAATGCCTCAGAAAGTGCGCAACAAGATGAATCCAAAGAAGCGGGGAATTTCAGAGGGAGGCACGCAGCCAGGGGGGACGTTGCGGGGGGTGTGCATCCTAGAGGGAATCAACAAGAGAAGCACCCTGTAGGCTAGCACCAGTAAGGTGGCGCGCATCAGGGAGAGCGCGCAGCAGGGGGATCGCGTGGGGAAACAAAAGCATCAACGGAATGGAAAGGGAGGAGGCGGAGAAGGCTCTAGAGGCCGATTAGAGCAGCAAATGGCTGACATAATGAGGAGAGACCGTGCCTTTTGAATATCTATGGCACGAGCGCATATGTTTTGTGATTTTGTGGCACGCTCGCATCTGTGAGTTGGGACAGTTCTCTTGAGATTGCATGTGATTCAATGTATGGCAGAAGATTAGGTGCAGCAAAGTGCCCACGTGAATGATTACTGAGAGGTGGTTCTGCATCAGGTTAAAGTTAGATGTGCAGGACATCGTCAGCCTGTGCATGGGAAGAACTGGCTTCGAACGTTCGCAGCATGTCACCTGAATCTGGGGAGAAAAACACTAAATTATTACATAATGAGCTCGCTTAGATTTAATGCACTCGCAAAATAATAAAATAGTGTGACCATAATGAACATCATACCACATTTTTTTTCCCATGCACATCCCTCTGAGCAAGATGTCACTTTCCGTCTCCATTGGAATGCCCTTCAAGATTATATTCTACAACTACCTCCAAATGAAATATAAGCAAATCAAAATTCAAAAGATGGGGGCGTTAGGTCCCTATATTACTAGTGTAGTCCCTTATTGTGTTAGTGTATCCCCCTTATTGTTATTGTTATACCCCTATAGTCCCCATATTGTTATTATTGTGCCCCATAAAACTCCACTATTGTTATTGTTGTACCCTTACATTATTTTTGTTAGGTCGGCTAGGATTATATTGTGACCCCATGGACTCCTATATATAGAAAGGAGGTTTTCTCATTTGAATCATCTAAGAATTGTTCATTTATGTAATGTTAAGGAGGTTTCCCCCTCGAAGTGGCCGATTTCTAAGGCTTTGATCTCTCTTTTCTTCTATCTTTGGATTTGGTTTCATAACATTTGGTATCAAAGCTTTGGATTCTAGGGTTTCGCTGCTTCAAACAGGTCATCATGGCATTTTCGCTATAACTGTCTTTCTACGAAGGTTTAGAAGCAAAAAAAAAACCATTTTCAAAGAAAACCTAAGGAACTTCGTGTAAAAAATCCAGATCTTGGTTCGCAATATTTTCAGAGATATGATCTATGGAATTTAGGGTTTTTGCAGGCTCCCGAATTTGATCTCAAAGAGGTGACCTTGGTAAAATCATCATAACTCTCTCTCTGAGCATCAGATTGGAATTCTGTAAAAAGTGGACAAAATTACACAGACTGTAGTTTCCTGTGTATTTAGATCCGAAGGAGGAAAATTGACATGTGGCACGCCCTACAAGTTCACTCTACTGAACCAGTCCATAATTAGGTCATTGTGGGAGATTAGGCATAACTTTGTCTTGAAGAATCCAAATTAGGTCATACCTGTGGCATTGGAAAGAAGACTTAGAGGGCTACTAAAGGAAATAAGATCAATTCTTGGGGATCCAAAATTACAGAGATACATCAGTTTCAATATAGAGCTCCTAAAAAACAAGACAAAGGTGTGTATTTGTTTTTTAAAATTGTATGTCTTGTTTGAAAAAATAGTTTGAAGGGATTCCAGGGGCATATTGAAGCATATATGTCAGTATTGGGTTCTAAAATGGGCCCTAAAAATAATTCAACACCCATTAATCCCTCAGAAGGCTCTATTATGACTCATGAAGAGGAAGAAGAGAAGCATGATATATCAAAATTGCAAGACCAAGTGCACCAAATTTTGCTCTCGTAAAAAGCAAGAAAAAATTAAATGGAAGTTTTGAAGAAAGGTGTGGAAACTAAGATGGATGGTTTGATGAAAGGCGTGGAAGTTTTAAAGAATGACATGGAAGCTAAGATGGATGACATGGAAGCTAAGATAGATGAAAAAATGAAAGACAACATGGAAGACATGAAGAATGATCTAAAAGAAAACATGGAAGGTTTGAAGGAAGGTTTGACAAAGTTGATATAAGAAATGATTCCTAATGCTGAAAAGGTAGTACAGGAAACTCATGATGAGAAAAAAATAAATGTTAATCATGATTTCATAAACTCTAATGTTGGATGCAAGACCCGCCATATTCCAAAGATGGATATGAGGAAGTTAGATGGCAAGGATCCCGTAACATGGATGCTACATATGGAGTAATATTTTAATCTCCATAATGTGCAAAACACACAAAAGGTACGCATTGCAGCTTTACATTTAGAAAAAAATACATTTGTATGGTATCGATGGCTTTTCTCTCATAAAAATCACTTGGTTAATTTTTACGAAGGAAATGATAGCACATTATGAGGATACAAAGAGCAACACCTTCTTTAGCCAATTGATAAATCTCAAACAAAAGGGTACAATGGTGGAGCACATAGAGGAATTCCAAAAATTGAATATAAGGGTAACTGATATTCCAGAGGAACATAGGATTGATGTCTTCATAGGGTATTTAAATGATAACATCCAACATGAGGTTCACCTTTGGGAACCTGATTCATTGGAGAAGGCATTCAGTTTGGAAAGAAAAAATGAAAGTAAAATTATGGCTACAAGAAAGCCTACCACTCACATCTATAAATATGGAAGTGTTTCTACTCCTATACTTCCACAACCTACAAGGTTGACACCACAAAAATTGGAAGAAAAAAGAGAAACAGGGCTTTGTTACAGTTGTGATAGAAAATACACTAAAGGTCATAAGTGTGTTGAGAAGAATTTGTTTTACATAGATAGTGAAGAGGAATAAAATGAACAGGAAACTTCAAAAGAAGAGGATATACACCAGGAACCAGCCCTAGAGAAAGAATAAATGAGTCTGACCATATCCTGTAATTCATTGGCAGGAATTACCACTCCTAAAACTCTTAAGATAGAAGGACATATCAAGAAGAAAAATTTAATTATGTTGATTGATTCAGGTAGTACCCATAATTTTATTCATTGTAAGGTAGCCAAGGAATTGAATTACCTCCTATACCCAGCACTGAAATTTCAAGTGATGGTTGCAAATGGAGGGACTATAAATTGCTCTGAAAAATTCCATAATATCAAGCTAACCATGGGGGAATATGTATTGAATAGTCCAATGCTTTCCATTCTAATGGGAGGTGTTGATGTTGTACTCAGATTACAATGGTTACAATATTTGGGGACAACATCTTTTAATTTTCAAGCATTTTTATTGAAAAAAAAATCGGAAGGAAAGGAAGTTGAATTACGAGATATCGCAGGGAATCCGGGAAAGATAATAAGCTCTAATGTCATGAAAAATCTTCTGAAGAAAGAACAACAAGGCGTAATTGCACAATTATTCTCACTAGAAATTCCAACATCAAAATCATCTATTTCTCCAGATCTCCAAAAAGTCTTGGACAATCATTCCAACGTGTTTGAAACTCCCAAAGGACTCCCACCTATTCTTGATCATGATCATGCTATTCATTTGAATCCAGGAAGTGTTCCTCCAATCATCAGGCCTTACAGATATCCTTATGTCCAAAAGAGTGAAATTGAATGTATGATTGCAGAAATGTTAGAGGCTGGTATAATTCAACCGAGTCAAATTTCTTTCTCTGCTCCAGTAGTATTAGTGCACAAGAAGGATGGATCATGGCGCATGTGTCCATATTATAGGGAGCTCAATAAGCTCACTATTAAAGATAAATTTCCCATTCGTGTGATTGATGAATTATTGGATGAATTACATGGAGAAATTTTTTTTACCAAGTTGGATCTCCGTTCAGGATATCATCAAATTAGAATGAAGACTGAAGATATTTTGAAAACATCATTTTGAACTCATGAGGGTCATTATGATTTTGGTCATGCCTTTTGGCCTTACCAATGCACCTTCTACATTTCAAGGGTTGATGAATTCCATTTTTAAACCCTTCCTTAGAAAATTTTTGTTAGTATTTTTTGATGATATACTAATCTACAGCAGGTCTTTGAAGGATCATGTTCAACATGTTGACAGGGTGCTCAAACTATTGGAGGAGAAACAATTATATGCAAAAACATCCAAATGTTTCTTTGGAGTGCAAGAGGTGGAATATCTAGGTCATATTGTATCTCAGGAGGGTGTTAAGGTAGACCCTAACAAAATTAAGTCCATTAAGGAATGGAAATTCCCCACAACCATAAAGCAATTGTGAGGATTTCTTGGGTTAACAGGGTATTATCACAAGTTTGTTAAGAATTATGGGAGAATATAAGCACCTCTAACAACATTATTGAAGAAAGATTCATTTTCATGGACTCCTGAAGCAACTAAGGCCTTTGAACTTCTTAAAGAGGAAATGTGCCTAGCACCGGTCTTAGATACACTAGACTTCACAAAAACCTTTATTGTGGAATGTGATGCCTCAGGAAATGGAATTGGTGTTATTTTAATTCAAGAAGGAAGACTCGTTGCATTTGAAAGTCGTCCAATCAAAGGAAAGTATTTACAAAAAGCTATTTATGAGAAGGAAATGTTGGCAATACTACATGCACTAAAGAAATGGCGATCTTACCTAATGGTAATACAATTCAAGGTAAAAATTGATCATGATAATCTTAAAAAAAATTTGGAATAAAGACTATCTTCAGAAGAGCAGCAAAAATGGGTCACAAAGATGTTGGGTTATGACTTTGAAATCATCTACAAAAAAGGGAAGCTAAATGTTGTTGCAGATGCACTCTTAAGAAAGGATGAGGAGGTGGAAGCATTGGTTTGTGCCATTTCTATTATCCAACCAAATTGGATAACCGAAGCAAGGGAGGAATGGAAGAATGACGAAGAAGTATGGACACTCATTCAAAAGTTGCAGCAAGATCCCAATACATATAATACATTTAGTTGGAAAAATGATTCCTTATGGTACAAATATCACTTGCATCTTTGTAAGAATTCCCAACTAAAACAAAAGATTCTTTTGGAATTTCACACCTCTCCCGTAGGAAGACACTCATGATTTTTAAAAACTTACAACAGGGTGAAGAAAGAAGTTTTTTGGGATGGCCTTAAATCTGATATTCAAAATTTTGTGGCACAATGTTTGGTTTCCCAACAAAATAAAGTTAAGGCAATTAAGACCTCAGGTTTGCTTCAACCTTTACCCATTCCAAGTCAACGTTGGGAGGAGGTTTCAATGTATTTTATCACAGTTTTACCTAAGTCCGAAGGAAAGAGTGTCATCATGGTGGTAGTTGATAGACTTACCAAGTACGCACACTTTTGTGCATTATCTCATCCATTTAAAGCAAGTATAGTTGCTACTGCATTTATGAAAACAATTCAAAAGCTACATGGATACCCAAAGATTATTGTAAGCGACAGAGATCCCATTTTTACTGGAAAGTTTTGGACGAAATTATTTTCTTGTTTGGGTACTCAACTAGCCCATAACTCATCTTATCATCCTCAGTCCGATGAGATAGTGAACAAATGTTTGGAAGGATATATTTTTTGTTTTGTATCTGATAAACAAACATAATGGGTCAAGTGGTTACCTCTAGCTTAATGGTGGTATAACACTTCCTTCCATACTGTAGAAAAAATGACCCCATTTATGGCACTTTATGGATATCATCCACTATCCATCACATCATCTTTAAGAGAAAATTATAAATTTCAAGTAGTGAAAGATCACATCGAGAAACTCTTAAAAGATAACCTAAATTTGGCACAAAAACGAATGAAACAACAGGCAGATCAACATCGCAACAAGAGAAATTGTTTTGATGTAGTAGACTGGATGTTTTTACGGCTACAAACATACAAACAAATGTCCCTCAAGCAAGCTAAGAAGGATAATAAATTATCGCCAAAGTATTATGGTCCTTACAAGGTGTTGCAAAAGATTGGTACTATGGCATACAAATTGGAGCTTCCTGCTTCTTCTCGAGTGCACCCAGTTTTCCATGTTTCATGCTTAAAGAACGTTATAGGTGACAAACTTCAAGTTCAAACAATATTACCAAAACTTTATGAGGAAGGAAAAATCATATTGGAACCTGAAGCAATCACAGAAACAATAAATTGACAGCTACGAAATCGATCAATTTTAGAGTATCTCATCAAGTGGAAGAACTTACCCACTAAAGATTCCACGTGGGAGGATGAGAATTTTATACATAAGAATCCAGAGCTACTCAAGCGTTGAGGAAAACACTTTTTTGAAGGAGAGGGGCATGTTAGGTCCCTATATTACTAGTTTAGTCCCTTATTGTGTTAGTGTAGCCCCCTTATTGTTATACCCCTGTAGTCCCCATATTGTTATTATTGTGCCCCATAAAACCCCACTATTGTTATTGTTGTGCCCTTACATTATTATTGTTAGGTCGGCTAGGATTATATTGTGACCCCATGGACTCCTATATATAGAAAGGAGCATTTGTATCATCCAATAATTGTTCATTTATGTAATGTAAAGGAGGTTCCCCCCTCGAAGTGGTTGATTTCTAAGGCATTGATTTCTCTTTTCTTCTATTTTTGCAGCTGGTTTCATAATAGGGGGTGTTCTCTAAGAGAAGAGGTTACCATGCCAAGTATCATCATAATGAATAGGTAACTATCCAAGAATCCTATTTAACCAAAAAAAAAACAAAAAAAACAAAAAATCATAAAAGAGGTGTTCACCTGAGATGTGTGCAAAGGTGGTTATGAAATTCCTTAGATCTATGGTCACAAATAATAAATAATCATGTATTATGTAGTGCCCTACATAAATTTTCAAGGGTGATTATATAGAGAATGAATGTGCCAACATGTCAATTAAGGGAACACACCACTTATTCAATGAGTCAACAACCTCGAGATGCCAAAATAATGCCAAATATAGAAAGGTTAGTTTGGATGCTTCCTCTAATGAAATAAATAACTCCTCAAAATGTGGATCTCATAAAAAAATGTACAAAAGAGGTCCACCTTGAATGTTATAGCAACTTCCAAGGGTGGGGTGACCTCAAATAACATGCCGAGGATAGATCCATTTACAAGGTCCACGTAGTAAGGCATGCACCCTAGACAAGTGTGTTAAAGAGTAGTTAGGTCCATAAATGTCTTTGAACTATGAGCCATAAGTGGGATGACCTAAGAGAATGTGCAGTGAGTGGATTTTATCCTAATAAAATATTCCAAATTGTTATAAGGAGAAACCATGTTTGAAAATAATCAACTTGTTTCTAAAACCATGGGAAAAAAGATGGAGTGGCCTAGTACAACATGCAAGGTAGTTGGGTCCATGTGTACAACCACCCAAAACTCATCTAAATAATTCCATGAATGATATTTCCTATAGGAATGTGCATTTTCAAACTTACGCATGAAACTAGATAATATATTAAGATAAGTGTGAGATGCCATATTATTCACAAAATATACATATAAATGCATTTTGTGTGATCCTTGGTTTAATATTCCAAGACATCCCTCGGAATTCTCATGATTGTTGGCCTTCACTCGAAGCTTTTTACCTTCCACTCAAGTGAATGTGCCAAATTCACATAATCCCAAAGGATTATGTTTCTAACATGAATGATAACAAAAGTGTTTTCCGATACAAAAAATGAAAATTCCTTAGGCTACATACCAACATGTGAACAAATATTAAAGCATGGGCAAGATAAAAAGTGTTCTTAAAGGAGGTTGTGCCTTAATAATTGTGCCAAAATTCATGAGAAGGGATTACTCCATTAGGTGAATAATAGATGAAGATGAATATTCCACACATGCAACTAAGAAGTCTCCTCCAAATAATGCACTTGACCATAGAGTTATAACAAGGCATAGCATATAATCCAAGTGCTTTAGGAACCAAACAAGAGATGAACAAATACCCCAATGCACATCCCTAACTAGAGCACCTCATCACCCACATAGTGGTCAATAGATACACTATCACAAGGAAAGTGTCTAAGAAGGTGTATACTAGTGCTATGTTTCTCAACCAGCTTAATGATCCATCCCATTAATTAAATTCTTTGACATGTGTGATAAGAATTGTCACTAAATGATAATAAATTGTACATATGCATCCCAAATGGAAAAAAGAAAAAAAAAGCTTAAAATCCAACATACTCCTATACAACTTGCTTGTGTAAGGTCTTCATAGTGGATAAACATCCTCCTATTATATGAGGGGTGGGATAACATTCACAAAATCCACATTGATTCATTGTCGTACCTCATACATTTTCATTATTATTACTCATGGTTGATCATCATCTCTCAATCTAGGATATATTGTAATCAATAATTTGAGTGGAGAGGAAAACCTGTGCTCCCTCCCACCTATACACTACCCATGCGCCCACTATATTGGCTCTCGTGTGCTACTTGTTGGCATGATATCACCTCATTGAGAAAATATTTTACTACGAAGAAAATGAAGTTAAAAAAGAGACAGAGAGAGATTTAAAACAAGGGCAATAGCTGCAATGCAACATACTCCTTTCCTCTACTGCTAATAAATTGATTAAGGTAGTGTGGGGTATTCATTTCATCGTTATTCGAGAATGACTTCTGCAATTAAAATATGTCATTATTCGTGCCTCTGCATACGATTCCTCCACCCTCAGCGCTCCACAAAATTAAAGTCACCTCTGTTGGTGTCCGGATATGAACAAGATTCAACCCTTTTTCCACATAAATTATCAACCTGAGGGCGTTAGTTATTTCAATATTAATGGCAAAGTATATGCAGATACAAGAACTGTGGTCTGCTGTGAATCACAGGTTTAATCTATAACACAAATATCATTATAAGAGCAATAAATCAACTGTAGAAATGAAAATCATCCACGGAAATTAACGTAACTGTAATAGCAATTAAAGAGTCACACAAAACACAGTACTGAAAGAAAAGCAAGAAGAACACAACACCTGATCACAAGAGTGGGCCCAACTCTTGCATTAGGGTTGCGGAAACTCAAGTGTTACAGGAGAAACAGCAAGCTATTGTGTATCGATTAATAAAAAGAAGATTAATTGCAATATCTGTATCTGTGTAAGGGGGTCCCCCGATTCGCAGCCTGTAGGCTTCTTTATACCATAACCCTAAGATTCCCCAATTTCTCCCAACAAATCCATTATTACAAAAATATACATTGTTACAATGGCAACCAGATTGCCCAACAAGAGACCGTAAGAAACCCAAAGATAACGCTAACACATCCATGGTTGTTACGCTGTAGCAGAAAATAAGGGAGGTGTTGGAAAATGATGGGTTGTGCCCTGTCTTGTGGCCATAACGCGCCTGTTGTAGCCAAATATGAAGAAATATAGGAGTTAATACATAAAAAGGTAAAACCTCCATGAAAAGTACATCATTAATCAAATATCCCATAAAAGATAGGAGAAAGGGTTTTACCTCATGCTTTTAAGATGAATAATGGCACAAAGAGACATAAAGGTAGGGTAAAAAAGAGAGAAGAAAGTATACAAATCCGGTGCCCAACATCTCCCCCCGAATGATCTATCTGCATGTCCTCATGCAGCTCGTCGTCTCCTCAGGTCCAGGTTGGACTGACTATGATCGGCATGAAGCTCTGCAAGGTCATATTCTACAGCCATCTATGTTCCTAGTGGCTTATATCCCTCTGTCAAAACAACGTATTTCCACCAGTCTGGTTCAACGTTATAAGCAGGAGTATACTGTTCAGCTGGCAGCCATAAAAGGGGAAACTGAAATCTCAATCCCATCCAGCTAACCCCACAGGTATGAATACATGCCACATAACGCGGAATTATTTCCAAGGCACGTGCAAATTTAGGAGCCCCAAATGGTTCTCTTCCCCTGACGGCTGAAGAAGACAACATCCATCTTTTATGACAACTATCCATGGCTTCCTAGCGAAATGTCATAATCTGGCCGACACACAGGTCAGCAGACCACTTCTGAGTTTCCGTCATGTGTTCCTTTCGGCCCTCAATCTATAGAAAGGTATAATTTTTATTGTAAATATTTGCATACTGACCATGCTCTCTTCTTACCATTAATGGTTTTCCGGCTTTATTTTCTTCAAATGTATCCTAGGCCTTTCTCCATTTAATCTAATTGATAGTATAGGAGGTGAAAGCCCTTAAATGGATGTCCCCCACGAATGGAATGGGGTTAAAGGACTGATCATGCTTTAAATAATACCCATGCATGTAGAGCTCACACATTAAATGTTGTCCTATAACATCATGAATTTTTAAAATACGGAGAAATTGAATGGGGTCCTCAATTTCGTACCAAATCTCCTTATATATACTTTCAAGACAAAAGTAAAGAAACTGCTCATGAAGGAATAAGGCATAGCTATGTGTAGGAGGTCTGCAGGTCATTACCTGCTGTGCTAGGGAGAACATCTTCTCCTTATCTGTCTATAGCAACTGAATTTGTTCTTCCAACTCTTCTATCCTAGCCTTATGTTTGGCATGCTTCAGCCGAGCCTTGTATAATTGATCTATGTACCCTGTAACGACTCCAGTAGCCTGTTCCCGAACCCTAGCTGTTTCTTTCTTGTGGTCACTTGCTACAGACTGCCATTTTTGAATTTCGACGGCCAATACGAATTCCCGACCTTCAAACAATTCTTCGATTGGGTCCGTCTGGGTAGCCGTAGTGGAGAATTCAACCTTCGGCTTTATTGACCTCCATTTGTAGACCTTTACCTTCCTTTTTAAACGTGACACTTGCTTCTTCAAACTCCAAACTTCTCTTTTCAGTCTTATGTTTTCATTGAATTGCAGTTGGTACCTCTTTTTAAGAGGTAAACTTCTTTTCTCGCACTGTTTGACCCATTCCTGTTTAACAGTGAATTCAGGTTCTGGACCTATGACAGGCTCAGAAGGCGGCGGAATGCTACCAGCATATTCTCTCGATTCTTTCGTCAAACCCTCTTGGCCGAGCCCCCGACCCACAAGTCCTTCTTCTTCTACATTTCTCCTAGAAACTTCTATTGTTTGGCCAGAAAATTCATCAACCCCTCTGTGTTCTGATATTCTACAGGAACTATTTTTTCCTGGTGAACCTCCAATTGTTTTGGTTCAGTAGTGTCTAGGCCAACCTTGGCCGTGTCAACAAATTTTAATACCGGGGGAACAACAACTTCTTCCACCAACCGTTTAGGCAAGCGAAATCCCCTTGCCCCTCTGGGCATCATGGACTGGAATGGAGAACAGGGAACGGATCCCTCATCATCATTCCCCGGTTGGACTGGGACTTCATGCATTACTACCTCAACCAGAGTCAATGTTGGTTCTTGTGGAGCAGCATTGATTCCCTAGCTCAATTCCCTTCTTTCCTCCTGCCCTTCTCTTATCACTTCTTCTTCATGGGTTGATACTGGTTCTTGTGGAACAGTATCGACCACCCAACTCATTCCTTCTCTAACTTCTTTTTCCCCGAGAATCACCTTTGTTTTCATGGTTGGTACTAATTCTTGAGGTCCAACATCGCTTATGCGGTTCGACTCCTCCTGTTCCGGCCGAATTGGGGGTGGTTCTTGTGTAGCACCCCCAATTGTATCAACATCCATTTTTATCGAGGCAAGTGATGTTGTTTCTTGCGAAACATCATTACTTTCCATTTCTCTGTCTACAATTCCATCCCTTTGTTCTTCATTGGCAAAGGTTTCCAACTGTATCACAATATCAATTTCCTGCATAATGTCCATAATCCCTTCCTCTGTGGGTTCCTCGAGCGAAGTTGGTTCTTGTGTGACAGCTTCATCTGTGCTGCTAATCAGCTCTTCCATTCTGATTTCCTTTTCTGTGGCTTTTTCCAATGAGGCTGGTTCTTGTGTGACAGCCTCGTCCTCGTTGCTGATTGCTTCCTCCATACTCATTTCTTCAAGTTCCTCTTGATCAATCATCATCTCCTCTTCCTCAGGTTCTTCCTGATCAATCTTTGTTTCCATTTCCTTGGGTTCCTCTTGATTGATTTCCTCTGAAGGTTCCTCTTCCACCTGACCAGCTGGAGAGGCTGGCTCTTCTTCTCTATCAGAGACCATATCTGCTACCTCTTCTTCTGAGGATCCACAGAGTTCTTCCCAAGAAACCCACAGCCTGCTTATTGCATGCACGACCAATAATCGCACCATTCCATGGTTAGAGAGTACTGCCATCATTCGGCGGGAGCGTCGAGCAGCCTGTGCCGTATGTTGCAGTTGCTTGAATAGAAAGAATGGCATTTTTAGGGCATGATCTTGATTCTGTGGAAATCAGAGGTACATTAGAATTTTAAAATGATAGTTGATAGAGCTGAGGCCCGACCCTCGTAGGTAATGTATTTAATCACGAAGCCTACAACTTCGTTCCATGGAAACGGTACAATTCTGCGCTCATATCCCTTGCCCAATTGAACTACAATTTCACCTTCCTGCAAAAAAAAATCAGGAAACTCTGGGAGAGAAACCTTTCGAGCAAACCATTGCTTCCCCTGTTTTCTAAGCCCACTAACCTCTACAATTACTACCTCTGTAACAGGAATTTCCAGACCTCTAACTCACGAATGATTCTCCTCTAAATTGAGTGTGAATTCCATTGTGATACCTCCATCAAATCCCTGCAATCTGTCAAAGTAGACATCCCAACCTACGTCAACAAAAATTTTCCAAACCTCTAGATTGTTGCGAACTGAAACAGTGTTTTCAGGCTCATGCCGCACAGCCAGCCCACCCATACTATGGAGACTTGTAGCAGCACTTCCTGTAGCAGCAGACCATTGGGCAAGGTGGTGGGTACCGTATTTGGAGGAACAGCATAGCGAAAATTGACAGGTGGTAATGATAAATACGATTGGTAATTCTCGAAAACCGAGAAAAATCATAAAGAAATATGGTAAGTGTGGTAGAATAGGAATACTAATTACTCGTACAAGATAGATGAGACATTTTGCAAATCCCAATAGGTTTAAATGATGTTACCTCATATTGATGTGATCCGTAAGGTGTACCATGAGTGAGATGTTATTCTTAACTTATGGGGTAATTATTACATTGTCCTTGGCATGATGACACCACCCCCCCCTCCCCAAATTTTTTTTTTGACGTCTGCGGCATTAAAATTTTCACATGGGATATTTAATTAAATTAGTACAAGTCACGTGGACGCATACCTAACGGCCTACCTGGATGATGGGATGGTGTAACAGCATCGGTGTAACATCATCGGAGTAATAGCATCGGTGTAACAGCATCGGTGTAACAGCATCGGTGTAACAGCATCGGAGTAACAGCATCGGTGTAACAACAGTCGGTGTAACAGCATTGGTGTAACAGCATCGGAGTAACAACATCGATGTAACAGCATCCAGTGTAACAGCATCAATGTAACAACATCGGAGTAACAGCATCGGTGTAACAGCAGTGGAGTGACAGCATTGGTGTAACAGCATCGGTGTAACAGCATCCGATGTAGCAGCATCGGAGTAACAGCAACCAAGTGACAACAACATGAGTAGCAGCAACCGAGTAACAGCATCTGGTGTAGCAGCATCAGAGTAACAACAACCAAGTAACAACAACATGAGTATCACCAACCGAGTAACAGTGTCCGGTGTAGCAGCAACCAAGTAACAGCAACATGAGTATTCCTTGATTTTATTTTTACTCCTTAGTCGTAGCTCCTGCAAAAAAGCAAGAAAATAAAACAAAATTCTTTATTATTATTTTATTTTATTTTATTTTTTTCACAAGGGTGCAAAGGAAAGATTCTCTACACTGATAACCTTCAAACCAGATTTCTTAGAGAGTTGTTTAATAAAATCATCCTCAGAGGCTAGCCGGTGGTATAATCTCAAGCGATGTCCATTGACTATAAAGGAGGTAAGTATATCGTCAATTGTGACTAGCCTGACTATTCCATTATCAAATCCAGCATTCACCTCATAAGGTCCCATCCACCAAGTGCAAATATTTCCCTTAAAATCCTTGAAACGAGAGTCATAAATTAGTGCCCAATCTCCACTTTGAAATACCTTGTTTCCGATAAACTTATCGTGCCATTTTGTTCTCTGCTACTGAATAGCAGTAGTTCACTGGACAGCCATTGAACGTATTTCATCAAGTTCATTAAGCTGAGCCAATTGGTGCTTCTAGGCATCTGATAGATCTAAACCAACTTCCAGGGTTATTCTGAGTGTGCTTATTTCAAAGTCAATTGGAAACAACGGAGATTTCCCATAAACCAAATTGAATGGTGAAAACCCTGTTGTATTCTGCCATGTTGTTTTGTATGCCCATAGAGCCTCTGGAAGTTTCTGAGCACAATCCCGACGATGGTATGCCACATTTTTCGTCAAAATATTTTCTAATGTCTTATTTGTGCTTTCCACTTGTCCATTCGCCTGGGGATGGTATGGAGATGTCACTCTGTGCTTGACCCCGTATTTTTGCATAAGCTTTTCTATCTTGTGTGATGTGAATTGTGCTCCTCCATCTAAAAAAACCTCTCTTGGAGTATTGTACCGAGCAAAAATTTCTTCAAATAGAAAATCTGAAACTACCTGCTTTGTTGCTTTCGCAACTGCTTTGGCTTCCACCCACTTAGGAACATAATCAGTACAGACCAAGATGTGGACTTTCTGCTGGGAGGGTGGGTTAAAGGGTCCAATGAAGTCAATAGACCATTTCTTGAAAGGTTCGAGAACTAGCTATGCCTGCAAAGGCATTTCATCTGTTTTACCGGGCTACCCCATACGTTGGCAACTATCACCTCTCCTGACATAATTCTGAGCATTACGAAAAATGGAAGGCCAGTAATATCCCATTTGTAGCACCTTATGGCCTGTTCTTTTGTCTGTGAAATTCCCTCCACAAGGGCCATCATGGGCAACTTTCAATATTTCATAGATATCATCTTCAGACACACAGCGTCGGATCTTCTTATCTGCTCCTGTATGAAAAAGGTGCCCTTACATCCAAGAATATCGGGCACTATGATGAATAATCTTTCGTTGTTCCCTATATGAAAATTGAGGAGGCACTTTCCCTGTAGCAAGATAGTTAGAAATATATGCATACCATGGAGGTTTAGTAGAGACTGCAAAAAGACGTTCATCAGGGAAATTGTCTTCTATTGGTGTGCATTCATCATTGTTATCCATTCTAGATATGAAATCAGCTACTACATTATCTTTTCCTGGCTTATCTATTATTGTAATATCAAATTCTTGAAGCAATAGTAACCATCTCGTAACACAGCTAGGAGTAATGGGTTTATTCATCAAATACCTGATTGTTGCGTGATCAGTATGGACAATAGTAGAATACCCAGTGATGTAGTGTCAGAACTTATTGATGGCATAAATGACAGCTAAGAATTCTTTTTTTGTCACCGTATAATTTAGTTCAGCAGGAATTAGATTCTTTCTGACATAATAAATTTCATAAGGTGTTTTGTCTACTTGCTGTCCTGTTGACGGGAAAATATGTCCGGCCAACAGTAGGGGATCTCCCCGGTAGAAAGTCCCAATTAGACTTAAAACCGTTTGGAATAGGGATCCCGTCCGGGGTGTGGGTCCGGCTACCGCTTAAATGACTTTCTCTTCGGTCTCGAAGAACCTGATTGAATCTGCAGACATACACTTATTCACATGATACATAATACATGACTGATGTATCAAACTGATATATAACACTGTGTGTAGCAAGGTGATAAGCAAAAATGCATACGCCCAGGAAATGTCGTTAGCAACACATCTATGGGGTAATGCATGCAAGATAATCTGACCACCAAAGAAATAGTTCTTTATGGCGAGAGTATCCCTTAACTTTATAAAAGATGCAATGAAATTCTAATAAAATAGTTCATCAACATTTATTGTGATAACACATGGTAAAATTGAGCATCGTCAAACACTACCATAGATAACCCTGGAGCATGAATAACACAGCATTCATTAATCATACGATATTCTGAAAATATACGCAGAATACACACAAGATTAACACAATGCACACATCATCCACAAAGGGGTTTTGAAACAAGCATCTGTATTACATGTGAGTATAACCCTTCAATTGCAATGCTATATTGCTCTTCACCAAAAGAGAAGCCCTTAACTATGTACCTCATAGGTATTTATAGATTCAAGAACGCCCTTATGGCCTTTTTCCGACGCTTCGATTTCCCGACGGTTCAGCCGCGACCTTTCGACGATCATGCGACTCGCGATCGGAGGAAACAATTGCGTACCATGTACCCGGTGTGCAGCGACTCGCGACTCAAAGGAGCACCGCGACCTGGGGACGGTCGCGACCTGCGACCGAAGGAACTTAGCTATGGAGGTGGTCATGTGATTGAGAGATCTGGAGCGTCAATCTTCTTCCCCTTGAGGAAATCTCGCCAGGTCTTGTAATCCGCTGCTATAGGGGAGACTAGAGGGATTTCCTCTTTTAATCGATGCATACATTCCAGGGCATTCGGTATCAGAGTTTCCTTCTTCTGGGAGATCTGGATTGAGAGGGAGGCAAGCTTGGTATAGATTTGTACCGGAGTGACAAGCAATCGACTTAGGTTCTCTTGTGATGCCTCAACTTCTGGTGCGGCAACAGCTTGTCTCACGGGTTGCAGAAACGACTGGATTTCCTGATCTACTTGCTCCTAGTCTTTATTTTCATCCAGTGCCCCTAACGAAGGAATGTGATGAAGAGTGTTCATGGAGTCTATACCACTGATCAGATGATTATATGCAGACATCACTTTGTCCAAATCTTTGGCCAACTTGTCTTTGGACTGCATCTTCATCCGGATTTGTACTTGGCGTTCAGGTAAGACTCAAATCCTTCCCAGGCACACGGAGTCAAGAACAAGGGTTTGCCTAGTTTATCATTTGCTTCAAAGTCACTTCCGAGGCTTCCTTAGTCTACTCATGCTTCGTTTTGGCTTTCCCCGTGCTCTCCTCGCTAATGGGGGCCACGTTTGTTTTAGGGTGAGCATTTCCCCATATACTTCTGCTCTCATGGTCATTTCCAACACATCACACTTTTTCATGACTGTCAATGGGACCTCATCGACTGGGAAGGCCGCCTTGGAGCTGTCGCACTTCACTCTCCAGCACTGATTTCTCCTGTTTCGCTGTTTTTAGCCTGTTTTGTAGGGAAATGATCTCCCTGCTCATTCTAGTGACATTCTCCTCCGTGGCCGCGGCAAAAGCGGTGCCAGCTGATGCTATCATTACCGGGTTAGTCCTAGTATCCAGGACGATGTCCTTTTTAGTGGCGACCGTAGATATGGCGGGATGGCTTTGCGCCAAGGATTTTCTTCTCTCTTGCCGTATTTTGAAAGAGAATTGGTCAAATGTTAATCTAGTCAGGTCGAAGACCTCTTCCTCTTGTTCCCCGGGAAAATCGTCATCAGGGAGGATACTTTTCTTGCCACTCGGAGGAATCTCCAGGGGAGATATGTCGATATCATCTATCAGTTCATCCTCTTTATCCTGCGTTTGTCCCTTTCCTTTATCCTTTTGCCGGCGCTCGGCTTCTGCCTTGTCATGTTCCTCCTTCTTCCTACGTTCTGACTATACCTCTGCTTCTCTCTCAGCTTTTCTTTTCCTCTCTACTGCGGCAGCTTGGTCCGCTTTCTTCTGCCGTTCGACTGTGTCAAGTTCTTCCTTAAGTGCTTGTTCTGCCGCCGCCTGTGCTTCCTTTTCCTGTCTTTCTTTTTCCTCGGCCTGTTTCCTTTTCCGTTCTATCCTTGCATCTCTTCTACGTTTCTCTTCATCCTCCTTCATTTTCTTTTCCTCTTCCTTCTTGGCCTGGGCCTCTGCTCCTTTTAGATGATCCGAGGTGTCAGGCCCTGTACTGGTCCGTGTTTTCTTATCTTTGGAGGAAGAAGAGCCTCCTAGTTTATGGCTCCTGTCTTCTAAATTTTGGTGGTCCTCTTCTTCTTGGTCAGAGTCAATACCCGGAGCTAGTTGCCTATCTGCGTTGTACCAGTTTCTTTTCTCGTCTTCCGCCGGGCGTTCGACATGCTGATAGCTCCATTTAAACTTGGCCCTTTTACAGTGCTCAGGAACTATCCTGACCGGGTCATATGTTCGGTAATCCAGATTTCTAAAGTGATAACCTTTTACCTCTTCCCCTTGAGCCGCTACTTCTCTGAAGTCCTTGACTGTATAAGCGCCGATGGTGAGGGGCAGAGCGGGCCAAGGTTTCTTCTTTCCTTTGGAAAGGACATTGGAGAAACCCGAGGTCATCTGGAAACATACCTCCTGCATAAGCACCTTATCGGTGATAAACCTAGGCAGAGCATGTGGGGCTTTGAATGTGCCAAATAATCGGATGAATGTATATTCAGTAAAAGGAAACCAGTGTGCCACCTGACCTAGTGTCTCCATCGCACGCCAAGACATGCAGGGGCTGTCTTAACCAAATAGCTTCCCGTAAAGGGCGTGAATGAATATCTGAGAGATTTGCTCAATATCTGACTTGTACCTGGACTCCCAGAATACCTTGGTCTGCAAATGGACTGCTTGGGTCTGTTCGGAGTCGTAGTTATGTGGCCATCCCTCAAAATGCAGCCGAGCACAGACAGCATCTAGTAGATACGAAGCCATATAGAACTCTGACGGCGTTCCTTCATCTGGGGCTAAAGCCGAAGCCAAATTTTTTTGCATTGAGCCCATTAACATACCGGCCCAGTTGAAATGAGTATTGTGCACCGTTACATACTCCATTATAGTTGCCCATGCGCCGTTGAAGGTGGTGGCGTTCGGACGTCCATACAACCTGCAAAGCATGGCGGCCACTAATTTGTACACTTTCCACAGAGCGGCCACCGGGTACTCCTGGTCTTTCCTGACCTTAAATTTGTCTGGGTCTGACCACCACTTCCTGATTGTATCAACCACAGGTACTTCATGGGCAGAAGCCCATCTCGGGGTAAATTTTTCCTCTGGTTGGGGCAGTGAGTAGTAGACATGGGCGTCTGAGCCCTCCAACGTTGCAAAAGCTTTACCCTTGCTATCTCGGATCAGAAACTTCTTAGGATTCGTTTTCTGAATGATCCAGTCTAATATTTCTGGGCACGGGAAGATGGCTGGATGTGCCCCTGCTAGATGTAACTTGGATTTTTTTACCTTTAGGTACACTTCCCGGTCCAGGAGAGCTTCTGGAAACTCAGCTTCTGTTATAGAAAACTCGTGGTATACTTCATACCATCTCAGGCTGTCCCCTTTTGCGAAGGTGCAAAGGGTGTCTCTGTATATTGGCGGAGGAGATATTTGCACGTCTGTGTCTGATTCTTCTTCCACTACATTCTTGCCCTTCTTTCGGGACACTGGGGGTGCCATGTTGCTAGAATCAGAGAGAACCGGTATCGTGTCTGCTCCAAATTCACCTGTTGCATTCAGGGAAGAATCCCATGATGAGAAAGACATGATGATAACGGGCTAAATACAGTCTACCATGCAGAATTTAATTAACAGTTCTCTTGGGGTCGCAGGGTCGCTGATTAACCAAAGAACTCACATGCGACCTCGCGACCTTGCGACTAGGTCGCAGGGTCGCAGAGTCGCTAACAGAGGATCGCGCGACTTTGCGACCTTGCGACCAGGTTGCTGGGTCGTAGGTCGCACTTGGGCCTGCCGGGGGGTTTAGAGCGCGCGCGGCTTGGGGTTCATTTCTCACCTAACGGGAAGCATACAAGGCATGGGAGGGGTCCAGGCTGCGGGTAGGACAAAGCCATGAGGGGCTGGACAAGAAAAGTGATCCTGGGGTTTAATGGTGATAACAGGAGAACAAAACGATATGGAAAACCTCACAAAAATCCCACAGCCTCCCCAGCAGGTAATTAAGACAATGGGGAGGCTAGATTTGGGCAAGAAATGCTCATGAAGGAAACACAGAGAGGAAATAGCAACTTACCCGGAAGAAAACGCGCCAGTCGACCTGTCAGAGCGATTCCTAACTTTTCGCTGCAAGTGACAAATGCGACCTAGCGACCTGCCCTTTTAAAAAAGGGTCGCACGTGTGGGGCACTTAATGAGTTCGCAAGTTGGTAGAGTGCGACCTTGTGACATTGCGACCCTAGGGTTGCTAGGTCGCAAAGGTCGCTGAGTCGCAAATTTCCTTAATTACTTATCCTTGCGACCTTGCGACCTTTGCGACCTGGCGACCTTAAGGTCGCGGGGTCGCATAGGTCGCATGAGTCGCAACTTCTTTAATTCCGGACCATGCGACCTTGCGACTTGGCGACCTTAGGGTCGCGGGGTCGTACAGGTCGCAGGGGTCGCAATTGTTTCACAGGATGGATTTGCGACTTAGTGACTTGCCCTTCAAAACTTCACTTAGCCTTTTCTCTTTTAGTTTTTTAAAGGGGCTCCAAAAATTTTGAAGTGTGTGTTCTCATTTTTTGTATTTTTGGAGGGTGTTGTAGAGGCTACAACAAATGGCGATTCACTGGATGAATTCAGAGTCTCTGCCGATGAATGGTCCATGAGGGAGGGGGGAGGGGCCAAATACTAGCTTGTTCTTTTACCTCAGAGTTTACACCTTCCTCCTTTTGCCACCTCGCATAGTTGCCTGACCTTTTGACTTATTGGGTGCAGATCAACCGAATTTTAATTCTTCGCGCTCCAGGATCGGGAGGGTCGGGGAAACTTTGGACAACCTCAGGGTCCGGTACAATTATTTCATCCTCATGGTGTTGCTCCGCTGCCAGCGAACCTCTCGGCCCCGGCGGAGTCACTACCTAAGGAGTCATGAATGTTTCTCCGCTTCCAGCAAGCCTGGTCAGTACACCGGCGGAGTCGTTACATTACCTCTCTGCGCAGGAAGCCTTTCTCAATCCTTTACCCTTTATTTGTGTGCGATTGCACTTATTTGAGAATGTGCCTGTGGCACTTATTTAGATGGGCATATTTTTCCTGGGCGGATGAGGGATCCCGACTTATTTTGCTTGCAGAGAGGTTGCTCCTGGTCTTATATGAGGACTTGGGTTTTTCCCGGATGACCTGAAATTCCCCTGAGTTAGCTCTGTTCCCTCACGATCCGGTCGCTGCTATGTAAGACCTTTTCTGCCTGCACCTTCCAAAGCCGCTAGGTGGTTCCTTATGCTTGAAGACTCCAGTAAGGCCATGTGCTAACCCTTGGTGCCCATTACAAGCGAGTTTTGACTATTCCGTGTTTTGCGGGAAGGGCCTTTCATCAGCATAGAACCTATCAGGGAGTGAGCCAGTTGCGGATAGCTTTAGACAAGGTTTTCTTTGTAGATTTAGAGAAAGAGTTTCTTTTTTTTCTTTTTTTTCTTTTTTTTCTTTTTTCTTTTTTTTTCTTTTTTTTTTAACAAGAAGAACAAAAATGCGACTTTTATAATATAGGGGTGGAAACAGCCCTTTGAGGGCTACTCAAGTAAAATAGTGTTTGAGGTCATGCCCGTTTACCGGGAGGACCTCGACTTTTCCTTCCAGAGTTTGCAATCGGAAAGTATGGGGACCCACCTTTTCTTTAACCTGAAAGGGACCTATCCATAGTGCTTGAAATTTGGCATGTTTTCCCTTTTCTTCGTGGGCTTTATCCCACTTTAGGACAAGATCTCCTACTTCAAACTTTTTATCTCCTGCAGACTTTTTATCAAACCATTTCTTGATTCGACTCTGGTGGATGGCGAATTTCTCCCGAGTTTTCTGCCTTTCCTCTTCTAATTTCAGCAGGCTGTCAATGCGGGTTTGCAAGGCGAGGCAAGGGGTACCATGACATTCTTGCGATAACTGCAGAGCGGGAAGAGATAAATTGGGCGGGAGAACAGCTTCTTTCCCATACACGAGAAAATATGGTGAGGTGCCTATTGAGGACTTAGGGGTGACGCGATCAGCCCAGAGTGCATTTTGGAGGGCATTGTGCCAGTTGCGTTGGTGAGACAGAAGGGTCTTTTTAATGATGCGAATCAGATTTTTATTTGTTGATTCCGCTAGACCATTTCCTTGGGGATAGTACTTTGTAGAGTGTTTAAGAACAATGCCATTTTCCAAAGCAAAATCATATAATTTAAAAGATGAAAAATACGTTGCATTATCAAAAACCAAGGAAGTTGGAACGCCAAACCTGGTAATGATGGAATGAGTGACAAATTGCATTACCTCCTGATCGTTGACTTGGCGTAACGGTATTGCTTCAACCCACCTGGTGAAGTAATCAGTGGCTGTTAGGATGTACCGGTGTTGCTTAGAAGAGTGGGGTAAGATCTCGCCAATGACGTCCAGACCCCATTGTTGAAAAGGTTCTTCCACTGCTACTGACAACAAAGGGGCGGCGGGGCGCGCTTCTCGGTTTGCGAATTTCTGGCATTGAATGCACTTCCGAACATATGCGTGGGTATCTCTGAAAAGAGTTGGCCAATAATAACCTGCTCGCATTATTTTATGGGCCGTAGTATCCCCGGCAAAATGACCTCCTGCTGGTCCATCATGCAGCTCGGTTAAGATTTTCTGAGCTTCATCATGTTCCAAGCAGCGTAACATGACCCCATCGGAATGTTTCTTGAAAAGCTTCCCTTGGATTATCTGGTAAGACGCAGCTTTGAGTCTGATTGCACGTTTCTGTCGGGCATTTAGAGCGGGGTCCAATACACCGTGTGCTAAATATCCTGAAATATCCGAGTACCAAGAAGGGTTCCTTATCTGAGGCACGACGTCAGTTTGGTACATATCAATTTCTTGCTCCCAATTATCTTCTTCAACCTGGTGGGAACTTGCGGCTTCTGCAGCCATTTGGCATAGACCTTACCCTTTAACTGTGCATGCTGGCTTAAACTCTAAATCATACTCTTGCATACACGCAACCCAGTTCCCTCGTCTCTCTCCCAGCTCCTGCTGCATGAGCAGTGATCGAACAGCTGGGTGAGGAACGTAAACCGTGACATGGTTTTTTAGGATGTATGGTCTGAAATGTTTGACCGCTTTATATACCGCATAGGCCTGTTTTTCGATTTCAGGATAATTCAATTCAGCCCCCTGCAAACCAGTGCTCATGAATGAAATGGGGCGCTCGTCATTATTTCTGTCCTTTTGCGTGAGTACAGCTGCTAGGGACGAATCCGAAGCGAAAGTGTACAAGCTAAAATCTCTGCCGAAATCTGGGCTCTGGAGGGAAGGTGCTTCGGCTATAGCTTTCTTGATCTGGTCGAAAGCTTCCTTTTCGGGCTGATTCCATTTGAAGGTAGCATTTTTATTTATCATTCCCTGTAGTGGCTTAACTATCTGGGCGAAATCTGATATAAACTTACGCACAAAATTGATCTTTCCCAAAAAGGACTGCATTGCTTTCTTACTGCTGGGGAGAGGAATCTGAGCAATGGCTTTCGCACGTTCTGGATCAACGACAATGCCTTGCTTAGTTATGATATGACCCAGCAGATTTCCTTCCGCTACGGTGAAAATGCTCTTCTTTGGGTTGAGCGAGATACCGTATTTTCTGCACCTTTCGAAGATCTGTCTGAGGTGACGCAAATGATCCCCCCGATGTTTAGAAAACACAGTAACGTCGTCCAAGTAGACCACCACACTCTGGCCTATCAGACCCCTGAATGCTATATCCATAGCTCTTTGGAAAGTTGCCCCTGCGTTGATTAATCCAAAGGGCATACGCCTGAATGCGAAGGTTCCCCACTTAGTCCGAAAGGTAGTCTTTAACCTATCTGGTTCAGCCACTAGTACTTGATTGTAGCCAGAGAATCCGTCCAACAAAGAGAACATTTCTGACCCGGACACTGCTTGCAATATTTGCTCCATAGGGGGCACTGGGAAATTATCTTTATTCGAGGCCTGGTTTAAGTTTCGGAAATCCACACATAAGCGAATTTCACCTGACTTCTTCCGTACCGGAACCAAATTGGATACCCATGTGGAATGGCGAACTTTGAAGATAATGCTTGCATCCAAAAGTTTTTTGAGTTCTTTTAGAATCAATGGTTCCATCGTAGGATGTACTTTCCTGAGCTTCTGTTGGAATGGTTTTACATTTTCTTTAATGGGTATCACATGTTGTATGATTCGAGTATCGTATGTGCGTAAGTCCTCATATGTCCAAGCGAATACGTCACGATACTTGCGAAATAGCTGAGTGAAATCTTGAGCCTCTTGGGGGGTGCAGTCTTTACCAAGGTTGACGAATTTAGGATTATCTTCTGATCCCAAGTTCACTTGTCGATGGGCCAAGATAGAGCTCTGTACTTTGGCGTTCGGGGGCCCTCGAAAACGATTTTGCAGATCAAAAAGCTTCTCCAGTGATACCACCCCTTTAGGCATGGGGTTTCCTTTGACTTGTTCGTACTCCTTTTGCATAGCTTGGTCGTGCTCATCTTCATCTATAGCAGTGTCTTTGAATATCTCTGAGTTACACATGAAATCCAGCACCTGTTGATCATCATCGAAGACGCGCAAGTTAGTGACATTGTCTGGGATGGAGGGTTTATATATAACTTCAATAGAAAAACCATCCCTCGAGGGGTAAACCTGGCAGCAGCATTAGCTAGAGTATCTGCCGCTGCATTATGCATTCTGAGAACAGATTTAATTCCAAAAGCGTCAAAAGAATAAATTAATCGCCATACCTCCTGCTGGTACGCCTTTAAATGTGGAGATAAACAATGAATAGTATTGCGTACCTGCCGAGTGATAATCTCGGAGTCTCCAATGACCTGTAAGCATTTTACCTTCAAATCCAGCGCCTTTTTCAGCCCAAGGATCAAAGCCTCATACTCAGCAGTGTTGTTGGTGCATTGGAACTCCAGCCGACAGGAGATTAAGAATTTGTTCTTATGAGGATCAAGCAAAACGCAGCCAGCGCCAGCACCATCGAGATTTTTGGAACCGTCGTAATACAAGGTCCATATGTCACTTTCTGGGCCCTTGGGGGTAGTGGATTGCGGAGGAGTTACGGCTTGATGTGAGACAATTTTGGCTTGTTCCTCTGCGACGAGTGCCATTTCAGATTGGACCTCGGGGCCTACTGAAGACTGAGGAGGTCGGTAACATCCAAAAATGGAATCTAGAAAACACATACCAAGTTCCTCCTGGGCAAAGCTGATGGGTTCATTTGTGGCATCCAAATCAGTTATAGTGTGTTTCATGTATGGTTCACTCTCGACTCTGATTTGGTTATTTCTCCCCTTGTAAGGTAGCCATAAGTGGGACCAATCTGTGGCAAAGTATCCTTGCAACTTGCTAGACCAGTCTCTGCTAAGCAGTACACCATAGGCTTCAGGGATGTCAACAACCACAATATCAATACATTGATGGACTCTAGAGTCGGATGAGAGAAGGATGATGACATTGTTTAACTCTCCAACGGCTGGTACTTGTGATCTGTCAAGTTGAATGATTTTTGCGTCAGTTTTCTCTGGGCGGATGTTGAGTTTCTTGCACACAGATAGAGGCATGACATTCGTGGATGCACCGGAGTCGACAAGACAATTGTGAACGTTGAAGTTAAACATCTCAAAATACAAGAGGAAGGGAGGGGTGGATCCTCTCGAATTCGTGTTGACAGCGTTCACTATAGACTGGATATCTGGACTGGTTTGTGCAGATGTGTTGCTGACAGTTTTCGTATTTTGGTTGTTGGCGAAAGCTTTTAGAATAAGTTCCTTTTGATTCGTGATGCGGGCCAACTCGTAGAGTGAGATATTAGCTCTGGTCTTTTTCATGTCCTCCACTATGTTGTAGCTAGTATCAGTTTGGGGACTAGGTTCGGTAGTGGTTTTCGAGGGTTCCACCGGGAGTTTGCTCTTGTGACTTGCTTTGCTGTTACTATTTGTGGGCTTCTCTGGCGTAGCTTGTCCTTCGTTTCCAGGGGGAAGAATCTTCCTCAGGAAAGCCTTTTTCTTGTCTTCATATGATTGTTCGGGGATAGATCCTTTGCTTCTAAGACTATAATTTCGAGTGGGCTGAGCCTTGGGGCTGCCTGCCATGTTGATATCAATGGGAACAAGACTCTCCCCCCCGCGTATTATATCAAAAGTTAGAACAGAGGCTCCTGGTTCCCCATCTAGGAGCGAACCTTCATCTCGATCAGAAACATCATCCTCTGTCTGGTTTCCCGGAGTTTGGTCATCCAAAAGTTGGTTAACCACCGCGGTCATGCTGCCAATCCATTGCGGGCACGTTTTTTCAGAGTGGGCAGCTTGGTGAAAAGAGAAAAAATTATCTTTCCCTATCTCTTCCACGTTGAGAGCGGCGCTGGAGTTTGACGGAGGTCTGCTGGTGTTGGGATTACTTTTCTTGAAAAAGGGTTTTGGGGGTTTAGTAGAAGTTGATGTTTCAATGCCTTTTCTCTTCAAGTCGGAGACCTCATTCGTTAGTAGTTTGAGGGTCTTGGCCATACTCTCGAAATCAAAAGTTTTTTTCTCTCTATTAGGGGTGGAAGAGTGACCCTTTTTAGCGATTGGTTTGTGATCATCCTTTCCTTCGTGGTCCATGACTCCTATCGACAACATGTCTTTTTCTACCGCGAGAGCAGCAGCGTAATTTGCTGTAAGGGTAGCGCGGGCTTCACGTTTGACGAAAATGGCAATATCCCTAGGGAGAGCTTTAGTATAGTAGTCGATGGTGATAGAATCATCCAATGCTAAGTTTGGAGGAAATTTTTGAAATATTGTGGCGAAGCGTTGGTTAAAGTCTTTAACTTTCTCTTTTCTATGACACTTGATAGTGCTTAACTCTGTGAGGAGCATAGAGGGTGTTTTATCTTCTGCAAACTTTTGCAGGAACACGCGACGGAACTGGTCCCAGGATGTAATAGAAGCACTGGGTAGGGAACGATACTAGGTGGCCGCATGGTTTACAAGAGTGTGTGGGAACAGTCTACATGCGACATCATCGGACTGAACTCTCATGATTTGTAGAGACAGATAGAAACTACTAATATGGTCTTCCGCTGATGTACCTTTCTCAGGATCAAACTTAGGAAGATGCTTCTCCGGGTGTCTAGGCATATCATGGAGAGGACCTAAAAGAGCCAATGGGGATTGAGCCATCCAGGCTAGGGGCTGCACCCTCCTGGGGTGCTGATGATATCGAGTTTCGGCCTCGGATTCACTTCCCGTCCCCGACACTGATGCTCCTTCATGATGGCGAGAGTGTTCATCTCGGTGTCTTTCACGGTTATTCACGTTTCTAAGGTACTCCCAGTTGTGGGGAAGGGGTCTATTTTGGTTTTGGTGGTGATGATGGTTGGCGTGATGTCTCCGGCCGTGGACCATATCTCCTCTACCTCCACGTCCGTGACCCCTGTTAACCCCACCCTCATTTCTTCGAGGCCTATTGCCTTCCCTTGTATTTCTTCGGGCTGTGTTACCTTCTCTCTCGTTTCTTCGACCCCCCTCTCCTTCTTCTCGCGGGTCATACACTTGGTTGTTGTTCCACTGATGTAAGTCAGGTTGAGGTTCGGGGAAAGGTTCAGTATCAGGGAAACCTTCACTATCTTGGAGAATGGGGTCATTTTCCTGGACAGCCCGCCCGAGGTCTTCAATCATGGAGTTCACAAGTTCAGGTATGGTGCTGACTAGCACGCCATTACGAGTGACGTTCTCGGCTGGGGTCCTAGTGTGGGCTAGGAATTCCATGATTGGAGCATACCGTAAATCCCTGACGAGATTGCAGGCCACTGGGCGTAAGGATCTCAACTGTTCGTTTGTGATTTCAAAATATCGAGCCTCCTCCCTTGGAATATATTCCAAGGGGGGAAGATGAGGTTCGTTATTTATGATCTCCCGGTGGGGAGTTTGTGACGGAATGTCAGTTGTATGCTGGGAGGATGCCATGGCCCTCCTTCTAGCGCCAAATCTGTTGACGGGAAAATATGTCCGGCCAACAGTAGGGGATCTCCCCGGTAGAATCTCCCAATTAGACTTAAAACCGTTTGGAATAGGGATCCCGTCCGGGGTGTGGGTCCGGCTACCGCTTAAATGACTTTCTCTTCGGTCTCGAAGAACCTGATTGAATCTGCAGACATACACTTATTCACATGATACAGAATACATGACTGATGTATCAAACTGATATATAACACTGCGTGTAGCAAGGTGATAAGCAAAAATGCATACGCCCAGGAAATGTCGTTAGCAACACATCTATGGGGTAATGCATGCAAGATAATCTGACCACCAAAGAAACAGTTCTTTGTGGCGAGAGTATTCCTTAACTTTCTAAAAGATGCAATGAAATGCTAATAAAATAGTTCATCAACATTCATTGTGATAACACATGGTAAAATTGAGCATCGTCAAACACAACCATAGATAACCATGGAGCATGAATAACACAGCATTCATTAATCATACGATATTCTGAAAATATACGCAGAATACACACAGTATTGTCACAGCTAAACACATCATCCACAAAGGGGTTTTAAACAAGTATCTGTATTACATATGCAAGAGTATAACCCTTCAATTGCAATGTTATATTTCTCTTCAGTCCACAAAAGAGAAGCCCTTAACTATGTACCCCGCAGGGGTTTTTATAGATTCAAGAAACGCCCCTTCAGGCTTTCCGACGCTTCGACTTCTCGACGGTTCAGCTTCCCTGCGACCTTTGACGATCATGCGACCTGCGACCGGAGGAAACAATTGCGACCTGCGACCCATGTGCAGGTGCGACCTGCGACTCAGGCGTATGCGCGACCTGCGACCTGGGGACGGTCGCGACCTGCGACCGAAAGAACTTAGCTATGGAGGTGGTCGTGTGATTGAGAGGTCTGGAGCGTCAATTTTCTTCCCCTTCAGGAACTCTCGCCAGGTCTGGTAATCCGCTGCTATAGGGGAGACTTGAGGGGATTCTTCTTTTAATCGATGTATACATTCCAGGGCATTCGGTATCAGAGTCTCCTTCTTCTGGGAAATCTGGATTGAGAGGGAGGCAAGCTTGGTATAGATTTGTACTGGAGTGACAAGCAACCGATTTAGGTTCTCTTGTGATGCCTCAAATTCTGGTGCGGCAGCGGCTTGTCTCACGGGTTGCAGAAAAGACTGAATTTCCTGATCTACTTGCTCCCAGTCTTTAGTTTCGTCCAGTGCCCCTAACGACGGAATGTGATGAAGAGCGTTCATGGAGTCTATCCCACTGATTAGGTGATTATATGCAGACACCACTTTGTCCAAGTCTTTGGCCAGCTTGTCTTTGGACTGCATCTTCATCCGGATTTGTACTTTGGCGTCTTGTGTGTGACTCCAATCCTTCCTAGGCACATTTTCGAGAGCTTGATGGTACTGTGCTGTCCAGTTTATCATTTTGTCTAAAGCTACCGAGGCTTCCCTGAGCTGCTCATGCTTCTGTTTGGTTTTTGCTCGTGCCTCTGCCAACGGGGCCACGGTTTGTTTTAGGGTGAGCATTTCCCTATATACTTGCCTCATGGTCATTTCCAACACATCACACTCTTTCATGACCGCCAGCGGGACCTCATTGACTTGGGAAGGCTTACCTTGGAGCTGTCGCATCTCACTCTCCAGTATTGATATCTCTTATTCCGCTGCTTTTAGCCTGTTTTGTAGGGAAATAATCTCCCTGCTCATTCTAGTGACATTTTCTTCTGTGGCCGCGGCAAAAGCGGTGCCTGCTGATGCTATCATCACCGGGTTAGTCCCGGTATCCGGGACGATGTCCTTTTCAGTGGCGACCATAGATATGGCGGGATGGCTTTGCGCCAAGGATTTTCTTCTCTCTTGCCGTATCTTGAAAGAGAATTGGTCAAATGTCAATCTAGTCAGGTCGAAGACCTCTTCCTCTTGTTCCCCGGGAAAATTGTCATCAGGGAGGATACTTTTCTTGCCACTCGGAGGAATCTCCAGGGGAGATATGTCGATATCATCTATCAGTTCATCCTCTTTATCCTGCGTTTGTCCTTTTCCTTTCTCCTTTTGCCGGCGCTCGGCTTCTGCCTTGTCATGTTCCTCCTTCTTCCTGCGTTCTGACTCTGCCTCTGCTTCTCTCTCAGCTTTTCTTTTCCTCTCTGCTGCGGCAGCTTGGTCTGTTTTCTTCTACTGTTCGGCTTTGTCAAGTTCTTCCTTAAGTGCTTGTTCTGCCGCCGCCTGTGCTTCCTTTTCCTGTCTTTCTTTTTCCTCGGCCTGTCTCCTTTTCCGTTCTATCCTTGCATCTCTTCTACGTTTCTCTTCATCCTCCTTCATTTTCTTTTCCTCTTCCTTCTTGGCCTGGGCCTCTGCTCCTTTTAGATGATCCGAGGTGTCAGGCCCTGTACTGGTCCGTGTTTTCTTATCTTTGGAGGAAGAAGAGCCTCCTAGTTTATGGCTCCTGTCTTCTAAATTTTGGTGGTCCTCTTCTTCTTGGTGAGAGTCAATACCCGGAGCTAGTTGCATGTCTGCGTTGTACCAGTTTCTTTTCTCGTCTTCCGCCGGGCGTTCGACATGTTGATAGCTCCATTTAAACTTGGCCCTTTTACAGTGCTCAGGAACTATCCTGACCGGGTCATATGTTCGGTAATCCAGATTTCTAAAGTGATAACCTTTTACCTCTTCCCCTTGAGCCGCTACTTCTCTGAAGTCCTTGACTGTATAAGCACCGATGGTGAGGGGCAGAGCGGGCCAAGTTTTCTTCTTTCCTTTGGAAAGGACATTGGAGAAACCCGAGGTCATCTGGAAACATACCTCCTGCATAAGCACCTTGTCGGTAACAAACCTAGGCAGAGCATGTGGTGCTTTGAGTGTGCCAAATACTCGAATGATTGTATATTCAGCGAATGGAAACCAGTGCGCCACCTGACCTAGTGTCTCCATCGCTCGCCAAGACATGCAGGGGGTGTCTTGACCAAATAGCTTCCCGTAAAGGGCGGGAATGAATATCTGAGAGATTTGCTCAATATCTGACTTGTACCTGGATTCCCATAATACCTTGGTCTGCAAATGGATTGCTTGGGTTTGTTCGGAGTCGTAGTTATGTGGCCATCCCTCAAAATGCAGTCGGGCATTGACAGCATCTAATAGATATGAAGCCATATAAAATTCTGACGGCGTTCCTTCATCTGGGGCTAAAGCCGAAGCCAAATTCGTTTGCATTGAGCCCATTAATATACCAGCCCAGTTGAAACGAGTGCCGTGCACCGTTACATATTCCATTATAGTTGCCCATGCGCCGTTGAAGGTGGTGGCGTCCGGACGTCCATACAATCTGCAGAGCATGGCGGCTACTAACTTATACACTTTCCTTAGACCGGCCACCGGGTACTCTTGGTCTTTCTTGACTTTAAATTTGTTCGGTTCCGCCCACCATTTCCTGATTGTATCAACCACAGGTACTTCGTGGGTAGAAACCCATCTCGAGGTTAATTTTTCCTCTGGTTGGGGCAGCGAGTAGTAGACCTGGGCGTCTGAGCCCTCCAACGTCGCGAAAGCTTTTCCTTTGCTGTCTCGGATCACGAACCTCTTGGGATCCGTTTTCTGTATGATCCAGTCTAATATTTATGGACACGGGAAGACGGCTGGATGTGCCCCTGCTAGATGTAATTTGGATCTCTTGACCTTTAGGTATACTTCCCGGTCCGGGAGATCTTCTGGAAACTCATCTTCTGGTATAGCGAACTCATGATATACTTCATACCATCTCAGGCTTTCCCCTTTTGCGAAGGTGCAAAGGGTATCTCTGTATATTGGTGGAGGAGATGTTTGCACGTCTGTGTCTGACTCTTCTTCCACCACCTGCTTATCTTTCTTTCGGGACACCGGGGGTGCCATGTCGCTAGAGTCAGAGAGAACCGGTATCGTGTCTGCTCCAAATTCACCTGTTGCATTCAGGAAAGAATCCCATGATGAGAAAGACATGATGATAACGGGCTAAATACAGTCTACCATGCAGAATTTAATTAACAGTTCTCTTGGGGTCGCAGGGTCACTGATTAACCAAAGAACTCACATGCGACCTCGCGACCTTGCGACTAGGTCGCAGGGTCGCAGAGTCGCTAACAGAGGATCGCGCGACTTTGCGACCTTGCAACCGGGTCGCTGGGTCGCAGGTCGCACTTGGGCCTGCCGGAGGGTTTCGAGCGCGCGCGGCTTGGGGTTCATCTCTCACCTAACGGGAAGCATACAAGGCTGGAAGGGGTCCAGGCTGCGGGTAGGACAAAGCCATGAGGGGCCGGACAAGAAAAGTGATCCTGGGGTTTAATGGTGATAACAGGAGAACAAAACAATATGGAAAACCTCACAGAAAAACCCCACAGCCTCCTCAGCAAGTAATTAAGACAATGGGGAGGCTAGATTTGGGCAAGAAATGCTCATGAAGGAAACACAGAGAGGAAATATCAACTTACCCGGAAGAAAACGCGCCAATCGACCTGTCAGAGCAATTCCTAACTTTTCGCTGCAAGTGACAAATGCGACCTAGCGACCTGCCCTTTTAAAAAAGGGTCGCACGTGTGGGCACTTAATGAGGTCGCAAGTTGGTAGAGTGCGACTTTGCGACCTTGCGACCCTAGGGTCGCTAGGTCGCAAAGGTCGCTGAGTCGCAAATTTCCTTACTTACTTATCCTTGCGACCTTGCGACCTTTGCGACCTGGCGACCTTAAGGTCGCGGGGTCGCATAGGTCGCATGAGTCGCAACTTCTTTAATTCCGGACCATGCGACCTTGCGACCTGTCGACCTTAGGGTCGCGGGGTCGCACAGGTCGCAGGGGTCGCAATTGTTTCACAGGATGGATTTGCGACTTAGCGACTTGCCCTTCAAAACTTCACTTAGCTTTTTCTCTTTTAGTTTTAAAGGGGCTCCAAAAATTTTGAAGTGCGTGTTCTTATTTTTTGTATTTTTGGAGGGTGTTGTAGAGGCTACAACATGTCCTAAAACAGCCCCTATTGTTATCTGAGAAGCATCAGTATGTATGTGAAATGGTAATGCCCAATCAGGTCCTCGAAGGATTGGGGCCGTGCATACCATCCCTTTAATTTTCATGAAAGTTGTCTCGCAATCTTTGGTCCATAAAAATTATGCATCTTTTGTTAGCAATTGAAATAATGGATGTGTTATTTTAGAAAAAATTTCTATAAAGCGCCTATAATAACCAGCACAACCAAGAAATCTACGTACCTGTGTGGGTGTTTTGGGTACCAGAAAATGTAATATTACCTCTACTTTAGCCGAATAAACTTGAATTCCAGCGGCTGAGAGAAAATGTCCCAGTGCTACTCCTTCTCCCCTCATCATATGGAATTTGACTGTACTCAATGATACATGGGTCTGTTTACATATTTTGAGTACCTTCTCCAAATTTTTCAATCCCTCCTCAAATGAATTCCCATATGGAGTAAAATCATCCATATAGATTTCAACACTATCATCGACCAAATTAGAAAAAATTCCCAAGATTGCCCTTTGGAAGGTAGCAAGAGCATTACACAGGCCAAATGGAAGGACCCTATATGCAAAGGTTCCCCATGGGCATGTGAAGGTTGTCTTATCCTGGTCTTCCGGGGCTATTTGGATCTGGTTATATCCGCTGAATCTGTCTAGGAAGGAAAATAATTTCTTTCCAACCAAGGTGTCCAGGACCTGGTCAATAAATGGCAAAGGAAAATGGTCTTTTTGTGTTGCCTCATTTAATTCCCTGTAATCTACACAGATCCGCCATTTACCATTATTTTTGGGAATGATAACTAGCGGGGATACCCATTGGCTATCTGAGATGGGATAAATGAATCCTAAATCCAACAATTTTTGTAATTCTTCTTTAAAAATATTTTTGAGAGCAGGATTCATCCTCCGTTGAGGCTGTCTTATAGGGCGGAAATCTTCCTTAATGTAAATATTATGAGTGCATATGCTAGCAGGGATACCCTTTATGTCTGTATAATCCCAAGCAAAAGATTCTTGATGTTCTTGAAGGACTTTAAAAAGTTGTTTGGTCTGGGATTCAGACAGGTTCGGATTGATATTAAGTGTTTTCCATGGTTCAATTTCAATTGGAGTACTATCATGGAATGGGGTCACAGGAATATCTTCTATGTCATCTTCTGGTTCCATGTTTTCCTGTGCCTCACAGCTCATAGCAGATTCTAGAATATATTGAGTTTGATCAGGAACAGAACTGGAATCATTAATGAAGGTGTTAATGGCATCATCTTCAGTCTCTGTTTTAAATCAAAGGGCCTGGCCAATAGTGATAACTGGTCTAACATCTTCATTTTCAGGTTCAGGCTCTTCTGGAGGTAGAGGTTTCTGACTAGTTGATGATTTTTCAGATGGGCTTGGCTTCGCAGGAGAATAAAGCTTAAGGTCCTTCGTGACTGTCCCATTGGATATAATCATATGTCCAGACCGACATCCTATATAGGCATCTGCAGTTTCCAACCAAGGTCTTCCTAGGATCAATGGGTTACCACCCACTGAAGATCGAGTCTGCAATATAAGGAGGTCCACAGGGTAATGCCATGAGTCTACTGAAATTATCACATCCTCTAATTTCCCTACTGGTTTAATTGTGGATCTGTCTGCAAGTTCCAGGATAGTAGGGGTTGATTTAATGGTACCAAGTCCTAATGTGTTCATTGTTTCAGCCGTGATAATGTTAATGGTTGATCCCAAATCCACCAGTACATTTGGGATTTCAATCCCATTAATTTGTACTATTAGGATCAGGTTCCCAGGATCTCCATATTTTACAAGAATGATCTTTCCTAACATGATATCAGATAGTCTGCCCATTACATGCACAGTTAATGGATCCTTAGGTTTTCTACCCGGTTTCTTTGAGCAGTATTCTTTTAAAGTCTTTGCGTAAATAGGTACGTCCCTCATAGCTTGTAAAAGAGGTATTTTAACAAAAATATTATGTAGTTCCCCTAAAAAATCAAATTCTACTTGAGGGTTTGGTTTGCTCAAGGTCAATCTTTTAGGATATGGAGGAAATGTCAAATGACCTTGATTAGGAACAGCTTGGGAAGGTGTTTGATTTATTATGTTTTGATCTACATTCTCCCTCGCTGTTCTTTTTTATGGTTTTGTATCTTCACCGTCAAATTGTTCTATGATAATGGGTGAAGTAGGTGCATTTACTACCCGGCTAGACCGTAGATATATCTCATTAAGCCCTACGGTAGAAATGTTGTAGGATGGAAGGTTCAGCGTTTCTGTTTGTTGAACCCCTTTGTTATTTGGATTTGGGTTGGGATGGAGAGGAAGCTGAGGTCTAATGGTTGGGTTTCCTGGGGGCACATTGGAAGGCAACTGAAGTTGTTGCTGAGGAAACTGTCCAGTGGGAGGGGATCCACGCGAAGTATGATTCCATGAAGGATTCGAACTGGCTGGAGTAACCCATTGCTGCCAAGGGGGATATTGGTATTGAGGCCACATGGCTGAAAATGGTGCAAATTAGGGACCCATACTAAAATTATGAAAATACTGGGATGGGTCCTGGAACATACCTGGATTCACCGTCGGTGGTCTAGGTTGCCATGGTTTCTTCTTCCCCATGAAATATAGCTGGTCCACCGGGCTTTCCTTGCTTGCTCCTTGGAAAATCGCTTTCAGCCCGGGCAAGGAGGTACATGCACTGGTTGCATGAGTCTGTTCACAGATTGTGCAGGCTTCCACCGTGTTCAGCGGGCATTCCTTCAAAGGGTGTTTCTTTCTGCACTGAGGGCATAATATGGCCATGGTTTTCTCCAGCTCCATCTGCTTCTGTTTTGCATGTAGAGTGTCCATTTGGGCTGATAGCATACTTAGGATATCGGTCCTCAAATTATCTAACAGATTCCCACTCTCTGCTTTTGTGACCCCTCCACCGGAGGTCTTTAACGACTGAATACCATGTCCACTTCTTCCAGCCCCCCTTGAACATTTGATACAATAATCACAGATAGTTTCGAAATTATCTTTTGAAATGTCTCCTTTACCCACTATATTCAGGAGTTGCGGAGAGTCTTCTCTGAGTGCTCTAAGAAGAATGATTTTTAAAATGTCCTTATCCAAGTCACTATGTCCAGACCTCTGCAGTATGTATTTAAATCGTTCTACACAATCCTCCATATTTTCATCTTCCTTCTATGAAAATTTAAATATTTCCTCCTTGATGTCACGAGACTTGCAATAATCTTGATATTTTTCCAGGAAAGCTTTCTTCATTTCGTCCCATGAAGTAATTGTGCTTCCCCCTAAACCCATAAACCATCTCAAGGTTGTCCCTTTTAGGGTAGCAGGGAATATTTTCAATTTTTAAGCATCAGTCGTCATATCCTTGACAAACAATATCAAATTCAAAAGGAACGTGTCAAGGTCCTCCGAAGAGAGCCCATGAAAACTAGGCAAGGCTGTCAAAGGTATGGGTCTCATTGGTGCATCGCCTGTAACATTTCCTATAGGAAAATCAATGGATGAACTTACAGGTGCCATAAAGATCTTCCAATACTCACTTGGAATTTCGGTTGGTTTCGCAGCCGGTATCTGGAGTGATTCAACCAAAGGTGGTCGCACCGCACTCCCATGGTCCCTTGGTGACTCACAGTCCTTCAAAAATTCCTTTACCAGATCAGAGTCTCCTAACTCAACAACAAGAATTTTCACAGCGCTGCCTTGGTCTCTTGGGGATGAAAACCCTTTTTGGGGTTCTTCTTCCCAGTTAGAGTTGCTCAATTCTTATGATCCCTTACTTGCCACTTCTTCCCCTTCTGCTGTTGATAAGGATTTCTCTTCCACTGGTACCCTATTTATTAAATCTTATGTTGTAGAACAAACATCTTCTGGTACCGTGGATGGTACTGGTTGTTCCACAGACTGCCCTTCGGACTTCGTCTGAACCCTAACCCTAGCAGCAACACGAGATGATGCCTCAAATCTAGATTTTTCAATAATTTCTTGAATATACGTCTTCCTCCCCAAATCCTTCCCTTTCTTTTGGGGTCTTCCTCTACCCCTCTTGTTCAGATCTTTTTTCATACAAATTATGTAAAGGGTTCATTAAAAAAAAATCAATCAATAGCTCAGGACCCGAAGTAGGAAAGATAACTTCCTCCCTGAAACGAGAGAATAGATTCACAGGAAATAATAAAAAAATAACAAAAGAAAAGAAATCAGAGTTCAGAACCTAGAGCAGAGTAATAACATACCCTCCCCGGGATGATAAATTGGCCCCTAAAAAGAAAAACAGGAAAAATAAAAACAACAGGAAAGAAAAATTGAACTATGCCCAGGACTTAGGGCAAGGTTTTATAAAACACCTTCCCCAAGACGAGGGTTTAATTTTTTTAATTTTCTTTTGCAGAAAACAAAATGATACAAGAAACAGAAAAGAAAGAAAGAAAAAAGAAAATACAAAGAACTTACGCTCAAGACTTGAAGCTGGGAAATAGATTCCCACCTCAAGACGAGAGATCGGCTCTGAGATCTACTACAGATCTTGTTCTTGCACCTGTTAGCCTTCCCCGACAACGGCGCCAAAATGTTGGTGTCCGGATATGAACAAGATTCAACCCCTTTTCCACATAAATTATCAACCCGAGGGCGTTAGTTATTTCAAGACTAACGACAAATTATATGCAAATACAAGAACTGTGGTCTGCTGTGAATCACAGGTTTAATCTATAACACAAATATCATTGTAACAGCAATAAATCAACTGCAGAAATGAAAAGCATCCACAGCAATTAATGTAACTGTAACAGCAATTAAAGAGTCACACAAAACACGGTACTGAAAGAAAAGCAAGAAGAACGCAGCACTTGATCACAAGAGTGGGCCCAATTCTTGGATCAGGGTTGCGGAAACTCAAGTGTTACAGGAGAAACAGCAAGTTGTTGTGTATCGATTAATAAAAAGAAGATTAATTACAAGATATGTATTTGTGTAAGGGGGTCCCCCGATTCGCAGCCCGTAGGCTTCTTTATACCATAAACCTGAGATCCCCCAATTTCTCCCAACAACTCCATTGTTACAAAAATATACATTGTTACAACGGCAACCGGATTTCCCAGCAAGAGACCGTAAGAAACCCAAATATGATGTTGATACATCCATGGTTGTTATGCTGTAGCAGAAAATAAGGGAGGTGCTGGAAAATGATGGGTTGTGCCCTGTCTTGTGGCCGTAACGTGCGTGTTGTAGCCAAATCTAAAGAAATATAGGAGTTAATACATAAAAAGTTAAAACCTCCATGAAAAGTACATCATTAATCAAATATCCCATAAAATATAGGAGAAATGGTTTTACCCCATGCTTTTAAGATGAATAATGGCACAAAGAGATAGAAAGGCAGGAAAAAAACGAGAAAAGAAAGTATACAAATCCGGTGCTCAACAACCTCCACACATATTCCTCCGCCTCCCCACAAATTCCTCCTCCATATTGTTTTATTAACTTCAATATCTCTTAAGACACTTTAATGTAAGGAAATATTGTATTCTAATCATAAACTCTTTTCTTTAGTAGATATTAGCATTAAACTATTAATGTTTCGCACAATGTTTGTGTTTCCCATGTGAGAGGCTTAATTGATTCTAGTAAATCGATGCAACTTTATTATGCAAAGTAACCATTGTGTAGAGGCTCTGCACAATTATTTATTGCTACTAAAGGATACCAGATGTGATTTCCATAATCACTAAATCCTTCGCCACATAACTCATGCATTATCATATTTTCATGGCAGCATAGAAGATTTCGAAAACCATCTCATTGCCCATTTGCAGTGAAAAAAGTGCATTTTGCCTTAAGCCGCCCCTCCTCCTAAATTGAATCGAACAAACAGAAATAATGAAACGCAATCGGGTATTATCTCAAGTAGTTCTCTCTCCGCACACATAGCAATAATGACACTCTCCTCGAGAGATATATAAATGATAAGTTAAAAGAAATAATTTTATCTTCACATTTGAGAAAACAGATTTTTAAATAATTAATTAAAAACTCTTCATGAAATAGCTTACATAACACGAATAACCAACTCATATTATATGGTATTTTCTATTTAGAAAAAAAATCATTATTAGATAGATGAACAAAATATGTTAAAAATATATTTTAATGTCTCTACACAAGTTGTGAAAATGATTTTCCTATGATATGTAATTATCTACATGTGGTCAACTTATTTATATTTATATGGTATTTGTTATTTAGAAAGAGAGTCATTGTTAATTATCTACATGTGGTCAACTAATTTATATTTATATGGTTTTTGTTATTTATAAAGATATTCATTGTTAAAAATATTTTGCATGAAACAAAATATGTTAAAATATGTTAATTGCATATTATATGGGGATTTGTTTCTAGTGTGTGGAGTTTTGCTTGTGTGGAGTTTTCTGCACATGGAAATTTCCACATAAGCAAAGATTCGTACACTGGAAATGAACTCCCATATAATATGAAATTAACATTTTTTAACATATTTTGTTTCGTGTAAACTTCCAATTGTACGGACCACCATAAATTGTGCGAAATTTCATTGTGTGGAGGACCTCCGTGTAATGAACTTTCACACAATAAACAGAACCTCATATATGTGGTAGTGATGAATGTACATTGTTGGAAGGAGGAATGACCTTGCCGAGAGATATAACTATATAATTTTATCATTAATATTGTTTTTTTATAAGTTGTTAGCTCCAGCAGTTTTCTCTCTGCGCATAGAGCAGTAACGACACTCTCCTTGAGGGATATATAAATGATAAGCTAAAGTATAATTTTATCTTCACATTTGAGAAAACAATTTTTTAAATAATTAGTTAAGAACTCTTCATGAAAACCTGCATGCACTTGTGCGATAACTAGAGTAGTCAGGGGAGAATTCAGGAGGGTTTGGTACTCCCAAGCTAGGGTTGGTCGAGTCGTGTTGGGAAGCAGGAACTTTGTTTGTGTTTAAGTCAAGTTGTAGCCTTTTGAATTGTACCCGTAATGCGACTAGCGTGCACCATACGAGAGACCTGCCTATGTGAGGAGGGTGGTGAAACCTTTGAGTCCTCTCTAGGATTGGGTAGATGGTGGGCATGTCATTTGTGATTGTGGAAAGGTTCTGAGAAATTTTGGGTGGGTTGAACCCCTATCTGGGTCAGGGTAGGCTCGTTGGCTACAATAGGAATGCTTACGAGAAGAAGGTGTCAGGCCCTCCCCTGGTCTTTTGGTTGGAGTTTTCTCAGTGCACCATAGTCCTCATCCATGACGTTGGGCAGCCCTGTATGGGAAGCTTGGCCTGCCTTCATGCCATGCATGGAATTGGGGTACGGGACAATGTCCCACTGCATATATCTTGGAACAATAGTGTATGTTTTTGCGATGAAAGAAAGGGAAGCCCGGCACGATTTCTGGAATTACGCTCCTTTGTTGCTAATTGGACAGGTAAACATCTGGGAATTAGGGACATTCAGTGGAATTACCCTCCGACAAACGCCCAGATCCCGCACAGCTCACAGGTAAAAAAGTAAGAGGATATGGCTTGGTCCAAGAGCCCAGCTACGAGAGGTCTAGGTAGAAAAAGAAAAGGAAAAAAGTTTGAGGCTCAACCTAGTTCGTCCTTAGGCAAGCCGATAGGCAGGATTCCCATTGTTGGTATCATTCAAGATGATGCAAAGGCATACCATGAGAACACCGCCGAAGAAATTCAGAAGTTGATCGAGAAGTGGGAAGCGGACTTAAACTGCAAGGCAGGCTCGATGGAAATGGAAGCTGAAGAATGGAGAGCACTCATGCCCGATCCTGGGAAAGCTCGGGGTAGAGTTACACAATTCAAACAAACATTGTTTTTATACTGGTCCATGAAAGGAATTCTGGGCAAGGCCCTGGAACATATATTCATGAGCCTAGCCACAATTTTTCAGGACTTTCCATACATAAGTGAATTTGGCACGCTCAAGTTCCATCTCCTGAAGCAATATGGTCGCCTTTGGCGCATCGAATACCACCTCTTATGAATCCTTAAACCGACTGAACTCTCAGGAAATTCTTTTCAGGACCTGATGCCTCTAGAATCTACCTCGGCTGAGGAAGAAGAGTAGTTTTATGTTGATTATTGTTGATGGTTTTTTGTATCTATTGTTTATATGCGGGTAGAATTTAGTTTTTTATGTATAGCCATTCATGCCAATAGGAAAGTAAAAGACGGTATATGTATGAACATCCAGTGGTTATTAGCTTGGTTTTCTAAACTCGGAATTTATTTTTCTTGGATGGCATACCATGCCATCAGGTGGTCAATAGACTTTGTTTCCTGTTCAAGGCAATTTGAGGCCATATAACAATATCTATTTGGTTGTAACTTGTTGATTAAAATTAATGAAAATGGAGGTAATACCAAACTTACAAAAAAAAAAAAAAAAAAACTCTTCATGAAATAGCTTATAGTAAAATGAATAATTGGGTCATATTTATATGGTATTTGTTATTTAGAAAAAGTATCATTATTAGACATATTAACAAAATATGTTAAAATTATATTTAATGCCTCTGCACAAGTTGTGAAAATGATTTGTGTTTGATATGTAATTATATAAACATGGTTAACTAATTTTTATTTATATGGTATTTGTTATTTACAAAAAGAGTCATTGTTAGATAGATTTTGCATGAAACAAAATATGTTAAAATATGTTAATTTCATATTATATTGGAGTTTGTTTCCGATGCGAAGCTTTCTGCACATGGAAAGTTGCACATAAGCAAAGATCTGCACAAACAAAGATGTCAATTGTAAGGAACACCACAAATTGTGTTGCACAATAAACATAACTTATGTATGTGGGATAGTGATGAGTGTACTCTGTTGGAAGGAGGAATGACCCTATTGAGAGATATAATTATATAATTTTTATCATTAATATTGTTTTATATAATATGTTGAAAAACGAAAAGAAACGAGCCCACAATGCACAATGCCAAATCAGTAAGAACCCCATGATATTATTCAGTGAATCATTGATGCTTGAGTTAAGCCACTTAGATTCTGGTTTAAAGGGGACCGACTGGGACGGATGCTTGAGCTAGAAAAATGAACTTGTCAAGTGGAAACAATAACAATGCATCTTGCCAACAAAAGTGCATCGTATAATGAGCATAATAATCATTTATATCATAATAGGAGATCCATTGAAATACTTCGGGACCTCTCAAACAGATGGAGATATATGTATTAGGATGCCCAATGTGAAGAAACTGACATACTTAGTGATACTGAATTTGAAGCAACTACTTACAACAAGTAGCCATCTTACAACTGGTAGACTGGATTGTGATAGGGGTTACACATTGTAGGGGAATCGGAACAAACAAACCATTCATTTATTAGCTTCACTTGATTAAATACTTTGACTTGATTGCCTTTACTTGATTACTAGACTTACTTGATGACTTGCTTAAGGAGATTGTTTGTTGCAGTACAATTTTTAGTAACTTCATTATCTTAACTTAATAATGCAAGTAATCTCCTTAAGAAAATTAATAGAATTAATTCACATGTGCTCTAGTTTAATTCACATGCGAGTAATGTTTAATTATTACCACCCATCGAACAATGTTCATGACTGTAAGAAACTTCCGAAGGAAAACTGTGTAATGGATTTAAAATTCATCCTGACATCGATCCCCGATCCCTCTCTTTATATATTTAGAATAGAAAATAAAATACACTGAGTAATGATTATGAATGATCAAATATCTCTCACTTATGACTCATAATCATTCAACTTTAGTCTTTGTGAATATGGTGGTCATGGATACGAACACTCAATCAACGAGGGTTCGACTCTTTTTACCTATGTTGTTACCACGTAAAAGTGTGTTCGGTATTTTTCAATATCTACGTTGATCCTTTCTTGGTATCAATCACACCCCTGAGGTCACATGGAGTGACCAACCAACTGGAAGAAACTACATGGCATATTGACTCTGAACATATTTTATGTTTAATGTGTGAAATTTTGCAACATTATGTGTTTGGTGATCTGATGTAATGCTCGTTGCAGTGTCTACATTTGCACTGATATTATTTGAGTGGTGTCTCCTCCTGTCCATAAGCATTGAGCCACACCCACCACTGGAAATAGCAAGTGAATCCATAATAAATTCTTAAGCAATTTCCTTAATGTGTTAATGTGTTAATGCGAAGTGCCTGAATTTTGCTCCAATTTGATCAATTCCAAGGTCCCTGATCCCTGGATCCACTTAGCAAGGTCTTTATACAGTTGCTTGCATCAGATATGCATTCAAACATGACAAAGAGACAATAAATTTCAGAACCCGTGGAAACAAATGATCTAGGAAACGTGAAAATTACCTCATCAGCTAAAGTTGGGAAGTGGGTTTAGGTCAATGTCAAATAGTATCGAGGCATTTTAAAATGAAGACTAGCCCATCTAAAATGGGAGCAGACAAGGAAAAAACAGTCTCAAATGGAAAGTACTCGGGCCCTTCACAATAATAAATATTCAAACAAGTCCCCTCTACAAGCATGTGGCAACAACAAGCCCAGAGGAAAAGTCATTGATGATTCAACCTTCTATAGTCCCACATCCACACCTCTCATGTGGTCTTCTAATCTTTATGTGAAAGAATTGTTAAATGTAAAACAAAGGTTGGAGGTTTTAGAAGCTAAAGATCAAGAAAGAGATCATAAAATTCATATAATAATAGTTGAAAACAAGGCTTTAGAAAATAGCAATAAATTTTTGAAAGAGCAAGTAGCATTGCTACAGGAAGCTTTCTTGATAGGGATGACATAATGGCAATGCATGAAGGCAGCTGTGCAAAACATAAAGAAATATGTAGTGGAAAGTACAGAGGTGGTGAATGTGAAACCATCCTAGGATAAAGTGAAAGAGGGTGGGTAAGTTTAACGGTGAGAGATCCAGGCCCATAAAAGTCAGCATGCCTAGCTTGCATGATAAATATATCATTCTAAGAAAGAATCATATCTTGAGGGGTTCTCATTTTTTTCTAGAAGAATATTTAACTGTAAGACAACAAGAGGAAAGGAGGGAGGAAATGTCAAAGGTTAGGTTGAAAAGAGATGAAGGAAATAAATCATGGATTTATAAAGGTAAAGTTGTGATATTTCAATTTGGACCTCCAAAAATAGCGCAACAAGATGGTAATAAAGAAGATGCAACAAACTCTTCAGCGGGAAATCAAGAAGCAAGGTTAATATGGGAAAGCGGGACACAGACTCAATTGTGAGTCTTGCATTTCAAAATAAAGAGAAATCAATTCATATGTAGGTTTCCTTAATATTATTTTGTTGGAACTATAGAGGTTACCCATGGAGACGAGGACCTAGGTTATAGGGCCTATTGTTGAAGATATAGACATAATTTTCCTCATTGAAACACATGAGCATGAAGGGTGCAAGACACCTTTCTTTGAAGGATATTGAAAGATGGTAGTGTGGAACAAGGTATCAGGGAATTACAAAGGAAATAGGGGTATCATGGTATTAGTGAGGGAAAAACAAGGTCGTCTAATTCAGTTAGGAAAATAAGACTCAAATAAACAATTCATTTGGTTTAAAATATCATAAAATGGAAATCACGTTAGAATTGCAACATGCTAATTTGCGCTGCAAATTTCGAAAATCTACAAAAGTAGAGGGCTTGACCACAAATATTCCTTTGTAGCCTTAAATGCAAATATTGAAACATATTCTCGGGTAGGTGAATTCATTATAGTGGGTGATTTAAATGATAGGACTGCAAGTGAGCAAGCTATCATTCTTTGTTGCAAAGAATATTGTGACCCTATTTGGCTTACAGAAGAGTAATCATAAGTGGGAAATAATTTCAGAGGACAAGGGCTGCCAATCCCTTTGGTGAAAAATTGCTTACTCTATGTGGGGCTTTCAATTTAGTCATTTGTAATGGTTCTAATAGATGGGCAAAGTCTAGTAATTTCACTTGCAATACTTACATTGGAGAAAGTGTAGTAGATTATTTAATTTTCTTGCATGGTTTGTGTGATAAAATGGAGGAAGTTTTGATTGGAGATCAGCATTGGACTTAAAATTATATCACAAGCCAATTTATTTAAGTTTCTCTTGGACTGGAAAGAAGCAATTAGAGTCAAAAACTCAGTGTGTTCAAAAAAATCTCCCAAAGGGAAGAATTCTCTTGACTCCAAAAAAATATAATACCTTCAAAATGATGCTAGAGAGGCTCTTTGAAAAGGAGAAAATCCCAATCCATGACCTTCATAGTCACAAATTAACACATTTAATTCAAAGCGCACTTGCAGAGTGCAAAAGAGAAAAATTTAAGAATTCTAAAACAAATTGCTTTCCGATTAATGCTTGGTTTGACGAGGAATGCAAAAAGGCAAGGAGAATGTGGAAAGAGTCAAACGAGGATAACATAAAGCTCAAATATTACAAGCAGATATTAAGAAAGTAAAAGGCTGATTTTTTGTTTCAAGGAGGGAAGAACTAATATTCCTTGGGAAAAATAACCCCAAATTATTTTGGAAAGAGCTCCAACCAAGAAAAGTAAAAACTGAAATAATATTACAACTTCTAAATGGTTTGACTATACAACACAACTCTATGAGTAGGATCCCAAGGTTTACCCTCCTCCCTTGGTCAAAATTGATATTGAACTCTTCACGGTGTAAGAGGTAGATATGGGGTATCAAGAAGTTGGGTGTTGGAAAATCAAAAGAGTTAGATTAACTCCAACTAGAGTATCTAAAGTGGGGCTTAAAGATTCTTGCACCTCACATTACAAAAAAAATCAACAACATCATACAAAAGGGGTTCCCCACAAATCGTACTAGTCTGGAAATTCCTCTTTTCAAGAGTGGTGATGTCAATAATCCCTCCAATTATAGGGCAATAATGATAAACCCCTTGTTTGCAAAGTTATTTGGAAGCATACTAGAAAATAAAATCAGCAAGTGGGAAAAAGAAAGAGATAAGTGTGTTAAAGGGAAAGCAGGTTTTTAAACCTAAACATTCCATAGTTGATCATTGTATAACTTTAAGGCACATCATTGAAAAATTTTGGGAGAAAAAGGAAGAAGCCTTTTTTTGCTTTGTTGATTTCAGAAAAGCATTTGACACAGTTCCTAGGGATAAGCATTGTCACAGAATGGAGGAACTTGGGTTCCTAGACATTTGAGAGCAATTGTGCATAGGTTGTATGAAGAGGTGAAAGCACTACAAGGAAAAGACCCTCTAGCAGATGTTTTTAAGGAACCCCTTATAAAAATACCCCAGACATCCATTTCTAGTGGAGGTTACTTGAGGAGGTTGGAAGGTGGAGGTTTTTGCGGATGTTTTTCGTCCAGTGCACTTATCATCCTAAACCGCACTGGTGCGTTCAACAAGAGAAAGCACCAGTGCGCACAAGACATTGGCACACCGAACACCATGTGCTCCTTACAAACCCACCCAGTGTGTCTTATTAATGTAGCGCACTGGTTCTTTACAAAGATTCCACGCCAGTACGTCCTAAAACCCTGCGCCAAAATTGAAACCGCACCGGTGCGCCTATAAAACCCCACGCACTGGAATGGGGCTAAATAAAAAAAAAAAAAATTATAGTCAAAAAATAAATTTTTCACTTTTCTCAGTGCTCTAGAGCTCTCAAGCACCGGTGCCATTTATTCTTATCTGAGTCGCCCTGACATCGGTGCTCCCATTGCACCCATTTCACATACTACTGTTGTGCATTGCCCACCAATCTCCAACTTGAATTTTGCAAAAACGGTGGGCAAATTTAATTTTGCAAATTCTATAGCCAATTTGCCTCCTCGATGGCCAAATGTATAGGTATTTTTCTTGTTTTTCCATAATTAAGCCTTTTAGCGGATTATAATTCTAAATTACCTTAAAATTAACCATTAAAAAAAGAAAAAAATTGTCGCGCGGTGCGCTCGAGCCGTTCGGCTAGCACCGGTTCGCGGTTCTTCCTGTAAATTTACAAACTGCACCGCAACTGTTGCTAATGGTATATGCATCAGTTCTGGGGTGGTACCGAAAGGCGCACCGTGGTATTTTAAAATTTAAAAAAATTGCGGTGCGGTCGGTTACCCGGCCACACCGTTGACCCTGTGGAATAGCGGCAATGCGGTGCGCTGACTTAAATATCCACCCCGGGGCATGTATTTTTGTTAGCGCACCGCATTCCAGAATTTCGACACGGTCAACGGTGCAGCTTGGTAAAATACTACTTGACTATGTAATGATGTTAGGAGGTTGGTGCATTGACCAAACTATATGCCCCGGGGCGTATAGTTTGGTCAGCACAACACCCTCTCGACACGGTCCATAGTAAATGGTGCGGTCTGTTATACCACCGCACCGTTGACTTAAGAACAATGTTAGGAGTGCAGTGCGCTGAAAATTTTCAGGTGCACCGCCTCCAGTGCACTGAAGATTTTCTGGTGCACTGCCACTGGTGCGCGACAAAAAAAGACGCATCGGTACCAGTGCATGCCTGTTTTTTGTGGCGCACCGACTTTTTTTTTTCCAAAAAAAATTATATATCTATATTCCTAAATACATGTCTCATTTAATAAAAAATTGTATTTAATATGTCAATCATTCAGAGACGTGAAAGGAGAGAAGAGAGGGAACAACAGCAACAACAAGCGGACCAGTATAACATGGTTCGCCTGTGGGAGGCACGAGAGAGGGAGAGATATGCGTACCCTCGCTCTATGAGGAGGCTACTTCCCTAAAGGGCCATGGTTTGTTTTTGAGACATCTTATCCGCAGGTGGAATGCCCACCTACAGGATTTTCGAGTTGGTCCTAACCAATGGTACGCGCCCACTGAGGAGGACATATATTTCATTACAGGGCTATCGAGGAGAGGGGTGGATTTTCCCTCATTCCTAGAGGTTCTAGTTGGATATGCAGCAGGGAGTCAGTTAGTTTACTCCCAGAGATACATTAGTGCAGATATATTGTCTCCTTCAGATTTTCAGGTCTTCGAAGGTCAGTTATGTATTGCTACATTTGGTAGTGAGGAGGTGAGGTGCCACTCACTTCTGATTTCGACCATTTCACACAACACCAGTGACGGGAAACGAATTAGTTGCCCACTTTTATATTATGTTGATTCTTTAGTACAGGAGCCACGACTTGTTAGGTGGTCTGCCATTTTTTTGCGGCAGTTCTGTACAGCCTTAGATAGATATCGTGCTCATGCACAAGGGAGGGTCAACTTCCCTTTTGCTTCAGAGATTTTTTGTTTATTTTTTTAGAGGTTTACGGATACGAGGCCTACTTTTGTTCGGTAGCCTTGTAGGCTGATGTTGGAGGCACAAATGTACATGTGGGGACAGATGATGCCCAAGAGGGGCGAGACTGAGTTTTCCACGAGGATATCGCATGATGCACTGGAGTTAATAGCCAGTGTTGACAAGCATCCCTTCATTATGGTCCCCTGTCCTTATGCTAGTTTGGATTGGTGAGGGTGTGCCAACATCCTCTTCACATATGATGAGTCGTCAGACGATAGAGGTAATATTACTGTTTTATTTAAATTTATTCTAACATGCTCTTTAACTTGTTTTTATTAAATTGTGTAATGAAATTGTCTAATTATTGTTGTGTACTTGTATATATTTTGCAGACATTGGGTCTTTTGATAACAATAACATGCCAGCGCCACTAGATGATCCAGGTGTGGATCCTGATGACGATCAGGATATGCCAGATGTCGAGGATCATCAAGAGGCCGGTGCAAAGAGACCTGCTCTTGTTGGTGCATCGGTACCTCCTCTTGCTAAGCGTGGTAGGCTTGATATCAAATTGAGGATGGAGTTGGGTAACCAACTATTTGCATTGATTATTAAGGCAGGATTCAGGCCCGCTACTATGAGAGACATACAGGCCGATGGTAGGCTGGTACATATTTTGAGAGGCATGTCACGTGACATGTATAGCCTGATGTGGCATATTGTAGGAGCTACGACCTTAGTTGCGCGGATTAGGATGACCCTTGCACGTTATAGGCATAGTTGAGACGCAACACCTGATAGACAGTCCACGAGGAGCGCCGACGCATCATCTGATGATCACAATCAGGGGAGTGATCATCGTTCACCTCGCGTCGCGCCAGATGAGCAGCCTCCACTAGCATCGAGCAGCAGTCATCATGGAGGGAAAGCTAGACCATCGGCCACGTCGAGTCAACAACCTGCATAATCCAGCAGTACTCATGATCATGAGCAGGTTGAACCATCAACCATGTCGAGTCATCACAATGAGCAGCCGAAAGTTGATCCTAATCAGCGTGAGGCACCAATACCAGATCAGCAGGCACGTGATGATCAGCATGTATCTGAGCTTGTCGAGGTTGCACCATTGACTGAGCAGGCCTCGACTAGTACTGTTATTGATGATGTACCACCAGCTGATATATGACATTTATATTACAGTTATATATTTTTGACATTATTCAGTTATATATATATGTGTGTGTGTGTGTGTGTGTGTGTGTGTGTGTGTGTGGTCTATGTATTTTATGTTCATGTTGCAGTTGTACTTAATTTACATCTTGGTGATCATCATGATGTGTATATTGTTAGGTCATGTTAGATATGTTCATTTAATGTGCAGCTTGCAGATAGATGTGTATGTGATAGCAGTTATTTCACATGAGATGTATATTTGATGTTTGTGTTGTGATGATGTTATATAATGCTAATTGTGTTTTGTTAGAAGATCATGATCACGATGATGTTAGTGAATTTGAATGTGCTTTTTAGTCGAATATGATGTTTGTATGATGGTTATCATGATCATCATGTTTATTAATTAATTTAATATTAAATGATCATGATATTGTAAAATTGTAATATTTGTAATTATAATTGTATGTAAAATTCTAAAATTGTAATTGTAATGGTATATATGTAAATTTGTAAAATTGTAATTGTAATTGTAAATTTTAAATTTGTAAAATTGTAATTATATATATGTAAAATTCTAAAATTGTAATTGTAATTGTAATTGTACGTGAAATTGTAAAATTCTAATTCTAATTTTAATTGTAATTGTATGTAAAATATTTGTAAAATTTTAATTGTATTAATGTGAAATGATTTTATTAAAATTTTTAAATTTGTAAATTTGTAATAATTGTAAAATAACAAATCTAGAATAATATGAATTTTTGTAACATAATAAAGTTTAGACAATAATGCAAATAAATTCGTGTACTTTAGAATTATCATTATTTTATTATGATCTTACATACAAAAAAAAGAACTTTATACAGTGCGCCATTTTTTTTAGATCAACATAATTGCAAATTATCAAGTAAAATATTGATTTTAACATTAACACAATGCAAATTACCAATTAATTCAAAATACATATTATAATGTTTCGAAAAAACCATCTTAAAAAGTATAAATATTGATGAAATAGCACATGTGCCATATCACTCTCGGTTCTCATGATCACCCTCATTATATTCTAGCTCGCATGGCATGATAACACTATTGTTCTCAAAAATATGTTTTGATCTAGGGTCATGTCTCAATACGAACCACCAATCCCTATCCAACACATATAGCTAAAAAAACACCTAGTTGCAGTGTTTGGGGAAAACATAGGGCTCCTTAGTTTCATCCCACATCTTTCTAGAGTTGATACATATCAGCCTACTATCGTGATCTTCCTTTACATTATTCCGATCAAAGGTGTCCCACCACTTGCACCTAAAAATAACACATTGGAAAGAAGAGAAATCTAATTCAATGATCACTGTATCTTTCCTACGTAACCTAACGTCCCTCGTACTAGGTTTTGATCACGGTGGCTAGATTGACTAGATTGATCGAACTCGACTTCCACTCCACAGTCTCGTGCGATGTTTCCAGCATCGGCATTTTCTGTGCGAAAATGGTGTCTATATGCCCACATATATGGGAACAAATGCACCTATTATAAAAAAGTTTAAAAAAAATAATAATAAATAAATAAATCATAGCACCATGTGTCTTATAATAACCCAATAGTTAAAAAATGAAATATAGATGTAATTACATTTGAAAGGTGCATTATTAAGTTTCAAATGTACATATAAATTAAATAGATTATTACCGAGTTGTTGCACCCAATCCCTATGTTTAGTGCATCCTCTTCAGCACACAGGTAACGACTGGTTGCACCGTATTTCTCTCTAACTTGGTCAGCAACCCAACTGTTGGGGCATTTTTTTGGCATATTTTCTTTTAAATGATCGGGATAAGGCACACATCTACTATGCAACTGTCTGAATTCTTTCATGTCACTATCCCATTTCATCCTCTTTTTTTCATACAATGTGACCCACGGTTGTGTCGCTTCATAATTGTAAAGAACGAATTTATTGATTGCTTCAATTTCTGAATTCGCTGATGATATCAAACCAACGTTATATAGTACATAGAGATGAAAATATATATTATATCGAAGTTCAACATAAATATTTACTTTGTGTAAATTTGAAAAATTATAAGTCGCTTACTCTTTATCAAGCGTTTTTTTCCACTCGTTTGGAGCAACTCCCCTTCTCTTTTGTCTTCATCCCTTTCATCGCCCCAAATCACCGCACCTGGTTTGTTGTCGATATGCTTGATGTACTCACTGGCATAATAGAAAGGCTCATACGTTATGTACCCCTCTGCCATAGACCCCTTGGTTTTTGCCCTTTGTCGAACAAAACCTTTCAATTTCTTCATGTACCTCTTTAAGAAGAACATCCAATGATAAGAAACCACCCCAACTAATTCAACCTCATTTACTAGGTGGATTATAAGATGAACCTGCAAGTCCATGAAACTCATCGGCAGTTCCTTCTCAAACATACAAACAATCTCAACTATCTCTTGAAGCCACTGTGGAATGCTAGCCACATGAATCTCCTTTGACGTGATCCAACGTACAAATGCAGATAATTTAGATATGGCACGTCCTAGGTCTTGAGGGAATTCATGTTTCACACACCCACGCACGAACAAAGGATAATGACGCTGCAAATTTATAAACACGTGCAATAATATACAAAATTAGTTATGTTTCATGATCCCTGCATGGGATAAAATTTATTAATATAACAAATAATAAAATCATGCTTTTGACATTATACGTACTCTTAGAAGATTCATATGGTCATGCAATTTCAACCCCGACAAATGGTCATCCACGGTGAAGCAACGTTGTAGTGAAGACCCGTATGAAGATGGCACCCTCACACCCATTATAACTTCCTTTGCCAAAGAAAAATCATATTTTTTTTAAATCCATGGGACATCACCTTCTTTGAAATACCGTGAATTAGAGGGACCAGCTCCTGCCTCTAATCATGTACTTTCTAATCATCTTGGCCAATGTTTCTTTTTATTTTTTTAAGTAATAAGATATTTTCTAACATCCAATATGTCACTTTGTTTCGATGATATGTTCCTCCATAAAGAAGATGAAACATTTTTAATATATGCATGGGATATAATAAGTGGGTAATCTTAAGATGCTCCCAATATGGGAGGTTATAAAAGACAGATTTCATTTCCATCCCAATGGGAAATTTCTCAACATAGGTGTCGAAGAATTTTGCATCATCGAGCATAGGCTCCCCATTTGAGTTGAACATTTCTATGAACTCCTTCTCCTTCTCTCTCTCATATGGTCTAAGCCATTTAGCTGGTGTCGTTATTGGAGGCCTTTGGTTTCTCTCTCGTTTACCATTGAAAGTAGATGTTGTTCTTCTATAAGGGTGTTCTTCTGGGAGGAATACCCTAGAGAAATCATACACTGGCTTTCTTAGGTCCTTGGACCATCTAGCTTTTAGAGAAGGTCTACAACATTTACATCCAAAATACCCTTTTGTTACAAGACCTGTGAGATTATTGTATACAATTAATATGCATGGCACTTTAAAGAATATCATGAATATCAAAACAATTACAAAGAATTAAATAACTAATATGTGAAAGAATATTTTTACGTATATAAACAAATCAATAAATTAAACATCTAATTTACCAGAGCAAACTCCTAAGCCTGGATAATCATGCGTCGTGTAAGCACATATGCCACACAACGTAAAACCCCTCTCTGCTGCGATGGGTCTTGATACATCGTATACATTTATCCCATCCCATAATTCCTTCAATTCATCTACCAGTGGATGTATGTAGACATCCATATTCTTCACTTGTCTTCTACCAGGGACTATGAGAGCCAACATAAGATGTTCATTCTTCACGGACAACCATGGGGGGATATTTTTATTGATCACTACTACAGGCCAAACAAAATAGTTGGTGTTCTAGAGGGAATATGGGTTGACGCCATCCATGGCTATGCTGAGTCGTAGACTTCGTACTTCATCCTTGAATTGTTCGGGCCATATATCCTTTATATGCTTCATGGCTATTGAATTAGTTGGGATTTGCATAACTCCCAACTCACTTCTATGTGAGGCATGCCACCCCTGCAACATAGCTAATTCTTTGCAACGTAAGAGCCTTTGAATCCTTGGTGTTATAGGTATGTGCCTCGATATCTTAAAAGGAGGACCAGTACATGATTTACCCTTATTTTTTGATTTATCATACCTGTCATGCCCACATTTCGATATATATCTTTGTCTGCATTTTATCCTCTATATATAAGCATTTGGACATGTGTCATATGATATGTACTCAACACCCAACATTTTCAACAATTTCTTTGCCTCTTCGCAGCTACCGGGCAAGACATTATCACTCGGAAGAACCTTATCTTTGAATAACCTGTAGTTGGTGATCATGGAAAAATATATTAATAAATGTACATTAATGCCAATATAATTATTAACGTTCATAAAATTTACCATTTGTAATGTTCATTGTGTACTAATTATATTTCTCAAATTTATGTAAGGGAGGACTTTATGGTAACTTACCTCAAAATTTCTAAGAAACATGCATTCGAAAAGCCAAAATTTGCTTTCAAGTTGTACGGTAACATCATTGTCCCCAACTGGGTAGACTTTGACTGGTCGCCAGGTCCAAAGAGAGGGGTGGTGAAGCAAATTTAAGGCTTTCGAAAAAGGTGTCAGCGATATGAGCATCATCCCCTAGCTAATCATCATTTTGGAATGCATCTAACAAAATTGTCTCCATGGTAGTTGTATCCCTTAAGTAATCCTCCATACCAACCTCTATTTGATTGCCTCCATTTCCATCTTGTGAAGAACTACTATTGTTGTAGTCATTCCTAATTGGTGAATCTGGACGTAGTGGGAATTGAATCGGTGGTTGATTCAACCATTCTTGGTATCGTTCCTCTCCGATTTTTTCTCTTAATTCAATGTTCTCTCGATTTGACATTGTCGTGGGGTGCAACGGAAGATGGTAGGTAGGTCGCTCATCATCACTAGAATCCTAATAATCTATAATAAAAAATAAAAAGATGAACATGATTAGTACAGAATATATGATATCAATTAGTAAGCACGTTGAAAATATTGCATGATTAATTGGTTTGACGTTGAAATAATTACATTAATAAATATACCAAACAATTATAATTATTACCATCATTGTACCAGGATTGTGGCTAGAAGATGCAATATTGTTACAATTGGCAGGGTGAAGCGGTTGTCTATTTTCATATACCAAATGCGCCTTGCGGTATGCTGCTCCTGATAAGAGCTTCTGACGTTTTGGAGTTGTTTGAATATTTTGTGCATCTGAACTCGATTCTGAATCTGGATGAACCTGCAAATTTGTATACATTATAAATCTAATTAAGCTATGCATGATTGACATGGATAAAAAAACATAAATTCAATTAGATAATGAAAAGATAAATAAAATCTGAAGTAAATATTATGTCTCGAGATGGATAGGGAGAACTCTGCGATGGACTTTAAGAAATATTATGGAACGAGCTGGATTTTGAAGAATTGTCCATTCGATATAATTATGATATTTTCTCCCTGCTTTTGAGAAAAATCAACAATAAATTTTGGTGTAGACACCTAAACGTAATTTCGGTGCCTTAAAAATGGACTTTTGTAATCAGTGCTAATGTATAGATAACCGCACCGGTGCATTTTAGTTACTGCGCACCAGTGTCGTGTTATCAATGGACACACCGGTGTGGTGCTATTAAGTGACGTGCCAGTGACGAATAACCACAAATAAAAAAAGCGCAACTCTATCCTCTTTAAGTGAAAAAAAATAAAAATAAAAATAAAAAAATAAAATATATATATATATATATATATATATATATAACAAAAAAGAGCAGTAAATTGAAAAATGGGCGGAAAAATATTTTCGAAAATATAATTTCATAAAACAATTCTTTAAATACTAAACACTTTTCATTATTTCACTATTTTTGCAAAAAAAATTAGCCAGATATTTGTAGGAGACATACCTGGAGTAAGAGAGCACGAGAGCACTGTGGAGCAGCGAAATAATTTCGAACAAAAGTATGCAGACAATCAGAATTCCAAACCTCTGGTGATTCAAACCCTGTAGCATAGAATTTCAAACGATCTCGTGATTAAATTTTATTGATTTTTTTACGCAATAAGAAAAAAATTTCAATTTGTTTTTCATTTTCAGAAACAAAACAAAACAAAACAAAAATCCACTTTTACCCTAAACCCTTCATTCCTTTTGTTTCTGCCCTTTCTTCTCCCTTTTTTTGTGATTTTAGAATTAGGGCTTTTCATTTTAGATTTATAGGGTTTCTATTGCTATATATAGGTCTGACATCCAACCCACGAGATGACTTGCATAGTCAGATCCCAATCCATATTGGCCCTTGCATGAATTTTTGAAAAAAAAGAAATTTTTTTATCAGTGCACCCGATGTAACCTAGCGCACCAGTGCGTTGGATTATCCCAGCGCACCATGAAAGTACTGTGTGATAAAAAATTCAAAAAAAAATCTTTTAATCAGTGTGCCATATGTAAAATAGGGCACCGGTGCGCTATTTCATTATGGTGCACTGTGCACGTGTTGTTTTGCAAAAATTTATTTTATTGTGTTAATCGGTGCACCATGTAACATATAACGCACCGCACCGGGTCTCCTAGTTGACAGAGAGCACCGTATGGTGGTCCCTTGTTTGTGCGGGGCGTTTATGCTACAAAAACTAACACTGGACGATTTTTATTATTTTATCTACGTTAATCGGTGCAGTGGTTAACATGTAACGCATCGGTGCTCCTTGTTGACATAGAGCACCGTATCATCTATTATACTATTTTGGCGGTGCATTAATAAGACCCCCACACACCGACGTCAGTGCGTACACCATGAATGGTGCACCGGTTTCTTGAGAAAAAAAAAAAATTACTTGAAAAGTTGAAAATTTATTTATAAAATATATTAATGAATGATATGGTGCAGGTTTCATATTGATAAAGAAATGGCTAACAAGAGATCAAGTAACAAAATACTGATAACACATCACGAAAAGCAAAAAAGGCAAGTTCTTTGTAAATTATTTACAAAAAATATTCTTTTTGAACTATATGTAACTTTAACTTATATGTATTGTTTACTGTGTATCATGCAGAGCCACAAAATGACGAAGCTCGATAATATTATTTCTGATCTAGGACCAGAAGAGCGTAAAAGCTTGATGGAAAAATTGCAAAAGGATGAATAAGGTGAATGAAAAAATACTATCGATCCAATATGAGTTTCTTTTTTTAATTTTCATTAATAATATAATTAAAATTATTAGATAACATGTGTCAAACAATCTATTAATTCACATCTGTTTAATGTTCTACAGGGACCAACAACTTAGAAAATGAATGTTGTTCTAAGAAAAGAAAAAAATTAGAACATGCAAATGAAAATGAATTGCTCCTTAGCTCATCTAGAGTGGTGCTGGAGGTTAACGAAAGGGGGAAAAACTTTTACAAAAGTTTGAGGGATCTACTGGAACGAATATATAAACGTTCTTTCCACTTACAATAAAAAAACCAATCTAATGATTCCAAGAACCAAATTTTATCTAAACTACTAGAAGAGTTTCTAGAGAATTGGTCAATGAGACATGTCAGACTTTTAATAGCAAAAATGTACAAAAAAAGAAGGAATGAAAAAGTAATATTCCTTTAAATGTTAGTCTAGAATTATTTATAAATATCACTTTTGTTATATTTACTTTTCATATATCAATATAAAAATTAAATAGTTTATTGTCATGTTACATTTTCAGGAAGATTATGAAAATTTCAAAAGATGAATGTTCTGATATCAAAAATATGCCAGTAGGAATGTCCAAAAAGGTATACAAGGAGATGGTCAAAGAAATGGACAAAATTGCATCGCGGGAGGAGCCATCTCAACAACAACATGCTTCAAATTTAATATGTAATCATTGAATTTTTCGATCATTACGTACAATAAACAATTTAGCATTAAATATTAATTTTCAAGTATTTTGTTGCAGAAAAGAAAATAAAATGGAACCCATTCAGCACATAAAACAGGATGACAAGGAAGAAAAGGGTTGATATCTAAGTTTGTGAGTAATTGTTACTTCCTTATAACAACTTAACTAGATTTCATTTTTATATTTTTTAAGTTTTTTTACAAAAATCATCATTGAATGTCTTCAAATAGGTGCTAACATACAAAGAGGAACCATCAGACGAATTGATTGAGATTGGGTTAAATATGGGTTGTGAGTATATGTTGGCATATCAGAAATTAATAGTGGAATTTATCGATCTTGTTTTACTTCGCTTCGTCTATAATTAATAAAATAAACAAATATTATATAAAAATACATTTGATTTGTTATGGGTATAAAACTTGCAGGAAACAAAGTATGGAACTGTGCCAACAGATGAAATCTTGAAAGATGGCATACTACATGGTTTTGAAAGAATATGTATAGTTCATGAGTCAATTTTTGCTATGGTACGTCATTTATTTTCGATTTACATTGATGTATATTATTTAATATTGCAATTTTCATTATTCTCACCAATGTATATACTCTCATTACAGTTTATTTTTATGTTTGTAGATGGAAGGTGAAGAAGAAGAAAACAATCAACACCGTGAACAAAACATTCCTGAAAATAACCCCAAGTCATGGAAGTAGCTCTAGCAGTGACTGTAGTTCAAGCGAAGAATGATGATCACTATGTTTGGATATCAAAGCAAGGCATTGTATTTTTTGAAATATTTGTCTGTGAAAACAGACATTTTGTTTAATGTAATGGACATAGTGTCCCAATTGAAAGACAAGGGGATACCAATAACTGTCCCGTTTTGTATGACAAAGATTGTCTTTTATATATATATATATATATATATATATAATAAAATATGTTTTAATTTATTCTATTGTGTTCTCCATTGTTGCTGTGAAATGTAACACCACTGATTAAATTTATGGATGATTAAATATTATAATGAAGAGATGTGAAATTTGATGATATGATATAACAAATTAATCCAAACATCACATTCAAATGCACTAATAAAAATTTAATTCATATGAATATTGTTATAAGATATATGTGTCAACTTTTGATGAATAATGAATTTTTAAAAATCACAATAATTATGATATGATATAACAAATTAATCCAAACATCTCATTCAAATGCATTAATAAAAATTTAATTAATATGAATATTGTTATAAGATGTGCCGACTTTCGATGAATAATGAATTTTAAAAAATCACAATAATTGCACTGTCACAGGTCAATGTTTCTAAAAAATACAAAATGAACACTGGTGCGTGTCAGTTACTGTACACCGGTGAGTTTGTATGACACAATGCACCGGTGCATTTCTACAACCTAGAGGCACTGCACAAATACCAATACCAACTATAAATCTTGGTGCGTTTGTGCGATACTGCGCACCAATGTGTTTATGTGAGACTACGCACCAATGCATTTGTACGACCTATGGGCACCGCACAAATACCAATACGAATTAGAACAATCAGTGTGTTTGTCTGATAATGCACACCAGTGTGTTTCTATAAGTCTACGTACTTGTGCGTTGAGATGACATATGGGCACCGTACAAATCCCAAGACCAATTAGAACAGCCCCGTGCATTGTATCACCAACACTGCACCCGGTGTGGTTTTATACCTTGACGGCCCGGTGCATGCACCTTCGACCGCCCCGGGCCACCTTCTAGATGACACGCACCGGTGTGTTGACACCTTAATAGCGCACTGATGAAAAAAACATCCGTAATAACCTTCGGACGCCCAGTTTTTTTAGTTGTGTTGAATTTCCGTTAAAAGCTCCACCAAAACCTCCGTAATTGTAAACGGGTGTTGTAGCAAATGTTTTTTTGATAATTTTGGCCAATTTTATAACACTAAAAACCTCCTTTACCGCTAGAGTGTCTTTTCCTTGTAGTGAAGTCAAAATTAGAACTTCAGCAGGAATTTTTGAAAGTTTTAGAAGCGATATCAGGGTTAAGCAAGGTTTCCCATTGTATCCTACCCTTTTTCGTTTATATATCGACAAGCTTGAGGAGTGGTTAAATTCGCAAGGGGGTGATGGTATCAATTTGGGCAAGTTTGTTATAAGGCTTTTTTTGTATGCAAATGACCTTATTATGATTGCTAAATTTTCTCTTGTCTTGAACGAGCACTTAATATCCCTTGATAATTTTGTATAAGAGTGGGGATGCAAGAAAATATTACCAAAACGAAAGTAGTGGTTTTCTATAAAACAAAATAAAAAACATAACCAATGTAAGTTCTACTTGAAGGCAAAATTCTGGAAGAAGTTGCAGATTAGAAATACCTCGGAATTGACTTCAACAAAAATCTAAGTTGTGATGGTTGTAGAAAGAAAAGAAACTTGGGGGGTTGTAAATCATTTTTATGCTTTTCAAAATAGGTGTAGAGAGGTAGAGTTATGGGATTGGAAAACCACTCAAACTCTTTTTGGGCTTCCAGTAATTATGGCGATTCTCTATGGTTGTGAACTATGGACCAACAATACATCTGACATGCAGTGGAAACAAATTGAGAAAATTCAAAAGTGTTTGATTACAAACAAATTCAAAATTAAAAGTGTAATTCCTTATGCTATCTTGTTAAGTGAAATAGGGGGTGCTCCTATTGAAGCAATTGCTATGGTGCATGTCATGAGTTATTTTTTAAAAATTGAGCAAATGGAAGAGGGAAGATGGTCTAAGGTTGTATTTAATGACATATTGTGCAAAATAAAGAAGAGTTGGATGCAACAAAATAACAAATGGTTTAGTAAATGGGGTATTTGCTTGAACAGGTGTCCCATAAATAGTAAGGATATCAAAGCTTTTGTTATGGATAAGTTCCACAAGCATACTTGGGATAAGGATTTAGGGAGAAATAAAAAGTGCTATATTGAAGTGTTTAATCCCACTTATAATCATCAACAAAAAGAGTATATAGAGGCCTTTATTTTTTAGAGAGCCAAAAAAATTATTTATCAATTAAGGACTAATTCTCATCAACTTCGTTGTCAAACAAGGCGCTGGAAAAAACCAAAAGAAGTGTGGGTGGAAAGAGTATGTATTTTTTTTTCTTCCGGAAAAGTGGAAACAGAAAAGCATTTCATTTTAGAATGTGAGGCCTTCAAAGACAACAGGGAAATTAATTCAGATATTCTGGTAGCTAGCTCTTGGGATAATCTATTTAGCGAGGGGTTTTTCAAGAAGCTGGGAGCGTTTATTGTGAAGCTTCATAGGAAAAGGGTCGAATTCATCAACTAGATGAAGAAGCAATTTGTCCCATAGGCTATGTTTAGCCTCATGGACATTAAAATAATTTATTTCTTCTTATTTCATAAAGGCTCATCTACTTCGACTCTTTGTTATGCAAAAAAGGTCTGATGTCGTCGACTATCGATGACCTTCCTGCAATGACATTCCTGCGTGTCATGGTCTCCTAACTGCCACCTTTATTGTAATCCAACTTTATTGAATTTTAGAGATTGTGTGGAGGCTTTCATTGTGTGGAACTACGAAGTTAATCTGCATAATGAAAGCCTTGTGATCCACCTTGATCGGGACTCGTGTCTTTGCAAAAACGCTAATTACACTTTATTGTTTAGAGATGCAGAGAAACAATTGTGAGGATGATTTCATTATGTGTTTAACTCTGCACACAATGGTTATGTTGGAGAATATAACTCCAACCACCTGCTAGGTGGCATATTTTTCCATCCAAGTGTCCTAGTTCAATTTCAGTTAGTCCAGTTTAGTTCAGTCTCAATGTAGTCATTTAATGTTGATGTCTCCAATGTAATATTATTTAACTAATTCGTAATATTGAGAAGAGAAACCTCTACTCCACAATTTTCATTTTTTGTCATGGTATAAGAGCTATTTTTCATAAGTCTCCCTGAGAGAGCAGCAACAAGAGCGAAGTGAGAGCAACAGAGAGAAGTGGAAATCCTAGATAAGACTCTTTGAGAGAGTAGCAGAAGTTTGAAGAAGCCTCCTACAAATAAGCAGTAGAGAGAAAGTCAATTCTGAAGAAGAAGGCCAAGATTTTATTTATAAAAACAAAAATTGTACATTAATGTAAAATAGGAAATAAGGAAGTTGAAGAGAGGTTGGGAAATGAATTCCAAGAATCTCACCTCCATGTATATATTCATAGGCATCCTTAATCAATTCATATCAAATTTTTGGTTGAGTAACCTCCTAACCTGACATGGTATTAGAGTTAACTCCAATTTTAGGATTTTTTTCAATGGTTATGTAACTCCCTTATGCCATATTCTTGCATCTCTGTCATTCATGCCATTTATGTCCCCCTTCTATAGAATTGACATTTTATGCTGAAGAATCGAATATTTGTTACTTGAGGATAGTTGAACAGTGTGTACTGTGTATACCCCTTACGATTTTGGTTGGTGATGCCAGGGTACTGGGTTAACAGATCCTAGCATATAAAAACTCGAGTGCTTCCTTCACGCTTTAAAATCTCATCTAATTCTTCATTAAACAAAATATTTGATATTGCTCAAAGCGTACATAAATAAAAGAGAGATTATACAAACAAAAAATCCTGATATGTAATAAACATAATAAAATTTACAAACTCCAACATCTGGCCGAATATTACAATAATTGGCCTTTCGGCTCTCGGCCCTTTACAAAAAGCTCTCAACCCATTCCTCACTCTCTTTGTATTTCTCCATTTCTCACATGTTTTCATCCTCACACAAGCCTTCTATTTATACATAATATGAATTTACTCCACTCCATAATTTCCTCCACACAAATCTCAACTAAAATCTAAATTAGATTTATCCTTTTTTGTACCTAACTAAGTCTCATTTATGGAATTCATAATCCCTAGATTATATACCTAATTCAACTCCACTCATATCCTTAATTTATTAAAGGAATATTTACAATAATCCTCACTTTACAATTTTCTCTCTTAATTTATTGAAATGAGCAAAATAATTAATAAAATAATTAAACACCTCACCCCCTAAATTACACAAATGAATAATGAAAATTTAGCTTTGATGCTCCTGCATCAGACTTCCCATGTAGAGAAGTTTCCATAGACTCTTGTCTATGAGATCTGTCGCTTTTCTGTAACAATGTGACAGCCACAAGTCCTAATGACTTGCTCCCTCCAGGATTCCAAACTATGTTCTGCCGCTAATCCTTCGAAGTATTAACTCGATTTGGCAACTCATCACTCACTCTGTCGATCGAATTCCATCGGCTTCTCCAACACTTTCTTTCACCAATTCCTCGGATTAATTCCTCTTTGTCTAATGCTTTCGCCTCCAACTGTGTTGAACACTCAACTTTCTGAAGCGAAGAATAATCAAGAGTTTCTTCTTGATCACAATTATAGTCTTTGATTTCTTTTATAGCAACAACTTTCTCGTCCAGTGTTGTACCTGCATTCACCAACAAAATGTTAGTTTTAAAAATATAAGACCTTTTGGTCTCTTTTGATGCTTCAAGCACCAATCTCCCATCATCGACTTTCTGGACTTCAGTAGATCCTGTTTTGAACTGTTGTCTGCTTTCATATTTATACTGTTGGATCAATATTTATGTCTCCTTTATGTCTCTACAGACATAATTTTCTTGCTACTTCCGATCTTCCATCTCAACACCAAATAATTTCTGCTCAATTTCTCTAATTTCGACATCATATCTGTTAATGTCGTTTTCTGTACCTACAATCACATTATTATCTGAAAATTTATAACATTCATTCAACTCTATAAATGTTAAAAACATTTCATCCCTATCATGCATAGTAACTGTAATTTCTTCTGGATCAGATTCTGCAAGCTTCATCTCTCCCTCAGGTTCCTTAAGCCACTGTTCCAAGAATTCGATTTCCATGTGAAATATTTTTAGCACTTCATCACAACCTTCATTCCCAGCTTCATTCTTCTTCTGGCAATCTTCCTGAGTTGTCCCGATTTCAGCATCATCACATTTTAAAATTTTGTCAGCAAATTCATTAAACAAATACATTTGTTTACCTCCTTGGAATATCTCTTTGGCATTTCCACTATGATTTTTCTCCATAACAGCTTCAACTGGTTGTCTTACCCCAAACAAGAATTCATTTATGATTTCTTCCTGCTGCAAAAAATCAGTACCTTCCTCCTCTGAAAGGCATTCTCCATCACACTTCACCTTAAGAGTTTCATTCATCTCTGTGACAGTTCCATCAGACTGCTCACCATCTCTCGCACATCCTGCAAACATACATAAACTGTGAGATTTAAAAATTAAAGGCTTCATAGCCTCATCTACTACTCTCGTCAACAGATCTTCAGATTCCTCTGAACTATCCCAATAGTTCATGAGATCTTCCTCATTGATCTCTTCACCCATAATTTCACCTTGTTCTGGGCCATAAATGGAAACTTCCATTTTCAACTCAACCTCTCTGAGTTCTTCACACCTCATCATCTGCTCGAGCTTCCTCCTCTCTTCTGCCAACTGTATGTTTACCTGTTGTTCTCTCTTTTCATGTAGTCTCTGCCACTTTAGCTTCTTTCTCATGGTCCCACCATGTGTCTGGTCTTTCACATTTTCCTGCAACAATTCCATTAACAATTCAAGGTGAATTGTTATCTCAGCCTTCTCTCGCTCATAATATTCATCAGTCAAATGTTCACATATGCCACTTACCTTAGCATTTTCATTCTTCTTCCTTTTGATGTGGTCTTCATAAGATCTTTGGAAATGACTATCAACAGTAATCTTCTCCTTCTTTGTGAACTTCATCTGTTCACTTGTGCATTTCATTCAATCCTCTTTTCAGCAAGTCCTCACACTCGCCATTCAACAATGCAAGCTTTCTTCCGTTGCTTGACCTCTTTCGGTTCTCTATCTTGGAATCAACCTCTCGCAACTCTCTTGCTTCACTTTGCTTCAAACAACACTTTAGTAACTCATGTGTTACAATGACCAATTCTTTGGGTGTCAGGCTCTACCAATCATGCACCCAATTACATTCAAACCTTTGATTTAGCTTACGACTCTTTGATTTCAGACTTTACATCAAATCTTCATCTTGGAAAAAAATACTCAATATTAACTCAAGCTATCCAAACTTTCATTTGGCCCTAACATCAGTTTTGACTTCAAGGCTCAACCCAATAATTATGATAGTGGATATTTTTACTTAATTCAAGTTATACAATCCTCCAACGAACATACACCCCTATTACATTTTTTAGGATGCAACATCTTCATTCTCTCTCATACTTCGTCCTTATGAAAAATCATCAGTTTCCCATTTATCATTTCACATGATACTGAAGTCTTTAATCGAAATGCAATCCATGTTTTCCAAGATTTATTTATGGTGAAAATAAAATAACCATTCACTTTTCAACAGTCAAAAATACCTTCTAGAAATGATGTATCATACCTTATGTTCCCATTAAGGTTATTAACACACCTTTCCCTTGCATTTTCAACTCTCTGGATTCCACTCTTATTTTCCTGTCTTCGTCACTGTGACTACTCGCATGCCTTTCATACCATAAGCTCGTCATTTTAGTGCAAATATTTTCCTGCACTTTCATGCACCATACAACATCAATTCACATCACTTCACCTGTGTACAGAGAACATGTTTTCAACCTCTTTGATGAATAATGTACCATTCATAAATTGTGTCCCTCCTAAATAACTCCTCCTTAGGTGCCGCCACATGATGGTAAAATAGATATTCTACAACATCAAGAAATTGTGTTTTCAGCCTTAACACAAATAAAAAGAATTATCCCACTCCAACTACAAGCTTTGGTCCAAAATGACTTAGCCAAAACTGCGAAGAATCCACATTATGCATAATAAACCCTCTCATAAAAAAATGCATACTTCTTTTTATATCACCCAGGATAGCGCATTTTTCATTCATTTTCCATTCATGTAAGCGAAACTTAAATTTCTTTAAAGCTAGGTGATAAAACCTTATACCTCCGCATTGGCGACATTTTCACTTTAATTTTGAACGACATGTTGACATATCATTCCCACCAAAATACTTGTATATAAATGGTTAAAAAAACCAAACATGTCAACACATAATATGCTTGCCCCACAATTTTACTTAACATACCTTTCCAATTTTCTGCGCCCTTCTAATTTGTCTGAGTGAACCCACTCTCAGTCCATTGACTGGTCTCTTCACAAGCAAGATCTCCAAATGTGCTTACACATTTTTGTCCATGCGAATTGCAAATTTTCAATTTCATTGTTACTTCTCCCCACCTTTAATTATCGCAGATCATGATTGTGCTTGCAATCATTGAGATCTCCACCGATATTTGTCTCTCCTCTTCATGCAAATAAATATCTACCCAACAACTTTGCAACATAAATATTTCCCAGCAAACAATGTTAGAAACCTTCAAAGTATGCACAATATCCCCTCTTAGCTTAAGCCAAGTTCCCTCATCTCAATCTCTTCAATTTCAATTTCTTGCTTTGAAAACATGAAACCTTAATGTAACCAAATATCCTTTCAAGATTACATTCTCCAAAAAAAAAACGTACATGAATTATTTGCAAAAACTTTACCTCGATTAATCCCAGTGACCTTTTCTTATGCTGGAAGGTGGTACCGTGGAAATACTGGATCCATAAATTGAATGTTCCGTTGGAGCCGTACCTCTTTCAAAAGCCCCACACATGCCTTTTTTTTAAGTGCATTGGTACGATTGGCTTCCAAAAATTTGATGTAGAAAGCACAATTTCCAATTCACAATTTAGTATAGCAAAATGTTCAATTCTACTAAGTCCCAGATTCACTCTCCAAACTAGTTCATTCCTCATCATTCTATGTGCAACTATATCAATTAGAACATATAACAAATGGAATCAAAAATTGTTGCATTATCAAATGTGGAATCCGTTCTTCAAAACAAAATGCTTCCTTTTCTTCTCTTTTTATTTGAACCCACTCTTCACACAAGCCATCATTCAATCCGTAATGAAATTATGATTCCATACCAAACAGCGACCCAAGAATATAGAGAAACCGTTACCACTGTCCATACAATAATTACATTACACTTGAAACATAATGATGAACCAACGATATTGACAGCTCGTCTCTACAATTCGTAATTGCTTGTGACTGTAATGATCTCAAAGCAAATAAAACACAAACCACCGCAAGTTGTTTGAGTCCACGGCTTCACAACCATCAACACCGCTATCAAACAACGTAACCAAGCAACATCTACCAATGCATTTTCCATCCCATTTTAAATATTAACGAAGTCAAAACGAATATGTTGCTATAGATGGGACGCTAGCACAAGGAAAAATGATTGTGTGTGTGTGTCTATATATATATATATATATATATATATATATATATATATATATATATATATATATATATATATATATATATATATATATATATATATATATATATATATATATAGTTCAATGTAACGAAATAATTTACTCTGCATTTATGGAAGTGTTTCCATTAATCCATCAGCAATGCTTCTCTACGTTGCGGTCAAGGCCACTGGACTCTTACAGTCCCTACGCATATGCCAATCATATTTGGATGGAGTATTCATGATGTAATTATATCCTCGATTCCCATCTACACCTTCTCCACACAGAGAAAATCACCATGATTTCACGCAGAGGTTATCTCCCTTCTCTACTTTCTGATTTTCACCGGCCCCAACCAGGCACCACTGCCTCTCCAAGATCCAGAAACCACCGTCGTTGGAATTTGTGCTAGCTCCACACTCAAATCTCATCGCACCAACAATTCTTCACACAATGCCTATGCCAATATACCCAACAATGTCAACGCAGTTTCTATGCCAAGATAACCAGCAATGTCAACGCAAATAAAATATCGATATCTATAGCTCGAATCCACAGTCGTATTAGCTTGACTGTACTGACCTCAACGCAAATGACATGCCACTCTGCAATACTGGAAAGTCAAACTATATATGCTAAAATATGAAACCATGAACATGGTGACTGCGTACCTATCTGAATAGCGTTGCATAGCTATATAGTCTTGTTAATAAAGCCCGAACAATCCAATGCTTCCAACATTTTAACGTATTGTCTGAGTGTCTTTGCCTGCATCCACACCAAGGCCGCACTCCACTACAGTGCTTTAAAACTGTGTATCACCCTCCACAACAAAAATCGTCTCCCTGCCATTTCCATACTAATCTATGGCATATCAATATCCTTGCACATTCAAAACAAAATGTAGAACAGGCATCTTTCCAGCTCTGATACCAAATGATGCCAAGGTACTAGGTTAACAGATCCTAGCATATAAAAACTCGAGTGCTTCCTTCACGCATTAAAATCTCATCTAATTCTTCATTAAACACAACATTTGATATTGCTCAAAGTGTACATAAATAAAAGAGAGCATATACAAACAAAAAATGTTGATATGTAATAAACATAATAAAATTTACAAACTCCAACATCTGGCCGAATATTACAATAATTAGCCTTTCGGCTCTCGGCCCTTTACAAAAAGCTCTCAACCAATTCCTCACTCTCTTTGTATTTCTCCCTTTCTCACTTGTTTTCATCCTCACACAATCCTCCTATTTATACATAAATATTAATTTATTCCACTCCATAATTTCCTCCACACAAATCTCAACTAAAATCTAAATTAGATTTATCTTTTTTTGGACCCAACTAAGTCTCGTTTATGGAATTCCTAATCACTAGATTATCTACCTAATTCAACTCCACTCATATCCTTAATTTATTAAAGGAATATTTACAATAATCCTCACTTTACAATTTTCTCTCTTAATTTATTAAAATGAGAAAAATAATTAAAACACCTCACCCCCTAAATTACACAAATGAATAATAAAACTTAGATTTGATGCTCCTGCATCAATTGGCACCTCCATTGTCTGTGTGGTGTGCTTATCCCAAAAATTGAGTTTTCACACAGTCGGCCCTCAGCCTACCTCCGCTCGGCCCTCTATGGCATCCCCTGTGCTCCTCTCGCTCCTCCACTTACCACCCAACCTCAGCCTCTCGTGGCTCCCTCAACACCTGCGCCCACTTTACCGTTGGCTCCCCTCAGCTCCTTACCGTGCTACCTCAGCGCCTCAACTCCTTACTACTTGCCTCACTGCCGCAGGCCTTCACTCACAACTTTCGAGCTTAGCCCCTTCCAACTCTCGTCGGCTCTCCCTCCCTTCTATCGGCTCCTACCTACCTCACCACCCAGGTCTCCCTCAACACCTGTTCAATGCCACTCATCACTTCTCGACCCTCCGCCGACCTCCCACCGACTCCCACCTCCCTTCCGTTGGCTCACGCCTGCACCCTTTGTGGCATTTGCCTCTCGTGGCCCACCCTCCCTAACGCATGTGTCATTGCCATTCCATACTCCTTTGAGGCTCCTCAAATGCCACCTCCTCCACATTCCACCGGCCCTTCACATTCCGTCGGCCCCTTACCTCCCCAACTCAACCCCTCCCTAGAAAACACCTCCCCCAGTCCGACCCCTCCACAGATAACACCTCCCCCAGTTAACAACTCCCTTAGATATTACCTCTGTTATAAAAGCCTAATTATTTTGCAAAAAAAAAATGCAAAATTATCTTTTTACACTGGAAATACATTTTTTTTCTCTGCCACCATAAATGAATATTTTCTTTCCACAATAAGTGCACATTCTTCTTCAGTACACATAATTTTAATGCATTCATTGATATCAATTGTTGGAGTAGTTCTCTCTAGAAAATAGAACTATCTTGAGTGGTCCCGGAAGATAAAACACACACTCATTTTTAATGAGTTGTTGAGAGGAATTTGTGAAGGAGGAGGAGACAATGCACCTGCAAATCCAACCTCGGACAAGGAGATCGTCATTTGGGAAACAAGAATTGCAAGGCATATCCCTTGATTGCAGCATCTGTAAATGAAGAGGTGAGTTGCCATATTACACCATTTTCAAATTCATATAAAGCCTTGACGAAATTAAAAGAACTCTATGACTCACATTATAAACTTGAATTTGTTCAGTTAATGATTAAGCTATTCACCCTTGAATTAACAAATGATGACCCTTGCTTTAGCATCAGAAGTAATATATATCATGCATGACATTAAAAACACCAGTTTAGAAATTTGCATACCTCTCATAGCTTATGTAAAGGCATTGTATCCCACTTAATCACACTATCTTGAGTCATTGCAAGCAAGTGGAAACCTCAAGGAGATCACCTTCGACTACCTTGAGAAAAAGTTTGCAGAAAGAGAGAAGGCTTTTGGAAAGAAGACAACCCCTCAGTATTTTGAAGAAACTTTATGTTTTGCACATAGAGAGAAGAATCATGCTCAAGATTCTTCCAGAGGGAAAGGTGGTCAAAGAGGACGAGGAAGAAGAAATTTTGGAGGAAGGGGGGCTAGACAAGCTCAAAGTGAAAAATATGATCTTCATTGCATACGCTGCAATATAGATTGGCATGATGCATCTACATGTAAGCTTCCTTGGGAGAGAATTAAGCAAGAAAGAAATCAAGAAAAAGGTAAAACTCATGACAGAGAATAAGGTAAAGCACCTGAATCTGCTCATTATGTTGTAGCACATTTTAATATTGGAGTAACTGAAGACTTTTTTAATGCTTCACTTACTTCTTGGAGGAATGACTGGTTGCTAGATTCTGGAGCAACATGTCACATGAATTTTAGAAAAGATTTTTTTTTAGAATTCACTGACAAGTTTGATGGATTAGTAGACTTTGTAAGAAAATCTAAACTCAAGCCATCAGGGCTTGGCACAATCAGGCTTAAGTTGCCTGGTATTCCAGACCTTCTTCTACATGAGGTTTTATACCTCCCTGAGTTGAGGAGAAGCTTGTTGTCCTTGGTCCACATCCACCAGCAAGAACACTCCATTCACATGTTTTATGGCAAGGTTGAGGTTATAAAAGCATCATATTGCTCTCTTGTCATGAGAGGGATAGAAGAAGGAAGACTCATAAAGCTGCAAGCTACCTTTGCTCATGCACAGAACTTTGCATTTAGTTCTCACAGTGATGAAGGTACATTCCCATCAAGTCTTTTATGGCATGATAGATTTGGACACTTAAAATATGATAGCCTTTGATTTTTGAAGAAAAATTCTCTTACTAGATTGCCTAAGGAAGACTCATAAAGCTGCAAGCTACCTCTGCTCATGCACAGAACTTTGCATTTAGTTCTCATAGTGATGAAGGTACATTCTCATAAATTCTTTTATGGCATGATAGATTTGGACACTTAAACTATGATAGCCTTTGATTGTTGAAGAAAAATTCTCTTACTAGATTGCCTACAATTCCTAGGAAACTTAAGCAATGTGATGCTTGTATTCTAGGAAAGCATAGCAAACAGTCCTTTCATGATTCACATTCCACAGCACATAGAAAAATTGATCTTATTCATTCAGATTTATGTGGCCCCGTGCATGTTCCCTTTTCAAATGGAAATAAATATATGATGACATTTATTGATGACTACACCAGAATGTGTTGGATTTACTTATTGAAGAACAAATCTGATGTTTTTCAAACATTCAAGAATTTTCATGCATGGATTGAAAATGATGCAGAAAATCATATTGGCTCTTTACGCACTGATAATGGAAATTAATACACTTAAAATGAATTTGAAAACTATCTTCGCCAACATGGGATCAAACATCAAAAAATTGTGCCTTATAATCCCCAATAGAACGGTGTAGCTGAGAGAATGAACAGGACAATTTTACATATGGTTCTCTCTGTGATGTTTTTCAAGAATGTAAAATTGATGTTTTGGGCTGATGCAGTTCTATATGTTGTGTACATAAAGAATAGGTTTCCTTCTAATGCAATTAGAAATCAAACTCCTTATGAAATTTGGCATGGCCACATTCCTTCGGTAAAGCATTTCAGGGTCTTTGGTTCCACCTGTTATGCTTTGATACCTAAGGAACAAAGAAATAAACTTGGTGCTAGAAGTCAAAAATGTATCTTCTTGGGGTATTCCAATACCTGCAAATGATATCTTCCCTATGATGAAGTCAATAAGAAGTTTGTAATATCTAGAGATGTCATATTCCTTGAATCTTCCAAGACTGACAATGTTGTTGAGTGGCAGCTTTATCGCTTGGATAAATTTGCACATGAAAATTCATTTCAAGAATTTGATAATCAGATTTGAAGTCTTGAAGGGGGGGTTCCTATACTGAATCAATATGTCGTATTTTCGTTTGAAGCACTCTCTACCCCACATGAAGAACCAACAATGAATGATACCTTGAATGATGTGATTGACAGAATTGGGAGACTGAATCTTGATTCAATCTCAACTCATTCAAATGAGCAGTTTGGGCCATCTCAGAAAGGTCCTCCTAAGTGGCTGACAAAGACACTGGAAAATGTTCGTCTCGATGAGGTTGGAAAGATAGGAACAAGAAGTTCCACCAAGAAAAATGGAGGTGATGTAGATGATTATAATTCACCTGTTGATATGGATGTGTAATATCCCAAAAGGGAGAATGCAGTACTACTCAAACACAATATGATAATTGCAGCAAGAGAAGCAATAAATCTAAAGACAACAACATAATATACAGAGAAGCTGAGCCATTTTATTCATTGGAGATGATCCAGCTACAACTGTGTACAAAAATAAAGGTACTCTAGCCAAAGATATGGCCTAGAATGACCCTGAAAACATGCCAAAGTAGGCACTGCGTAACTGGAGAGCTGCTAGAAGAAATACTGCATTGTCCCTTCAGTTAGTGATGTAAATATAGCTGCTGACTGAAAATGGAAATGCAGATCTATAGAAATATAGAACTCTGATGATGCCAAGATTCTAGATCTGGGCTCTATGATGGCAACCAAAGATAACCCAGAAAGGATTTCTCAGATCTGTTAATCTAAGAAAATCACCCTCTTGGGGTTTCACTATACAACTACTGGGTATGCAGATCTAAAGCTAGATCTGACAAATAGATGGCTGAAATATTTCACAAGATCAGATCTAAGCTTGAAGGGTTGATCCCTTCACTAGATCCTCAAGCTGGAAGCTCAAGATCTAGCTCCTCAATCCTCCTCTAAAGATTGCAGCTGCTGCTACACAACTGCTCACAAAAATTGCGCTGTAAAGGAAGGATTCTCTCTAGCTTGTTGTTAAGATATGCAATGTAGCTCATAAATTATGGAAACAAAGAATACAATGTGAAGGAATGGTCCTCCACAGGATTACTAGCTGATATGCTAGCAACTTCCCTTCTCCCTTGGATCTACAAGAGTGGACTGTGCAATTCCTGATGGAAATGCTTCTATTGGGAGATGAATAATAGATGGCCTAATGCCTGATATAGATCTGAAGTGTTGGAAGGCTAATCTTGAAGCTCAAGGTGATAGGATGAATCCTTCACTGGTTCCTCAACTGAAATATTGAAGGACAACCTCCTCCTCTCAAACTGATCTTCAGAAATGTGCAATTTCTGAATATGGATGTTCCACAAAAAGTAGGAATAATATGGCACCAATGCTTGATGATGAATGTAGTGCAAACACTCTTCCCTAGAGGTCACTCAAGGAAAGAGGTGGGATTCCCACTCGGGAACACCCTGTGCTAAATAGCACTGTAGACTTAGCTAAACAGCATAAGAGTGCATGGAATTTCAAATGACAAATCCAGATCTAAACAGATCACAAATCAATAATCTAAACCTACCTCTAATGTTTCCTTCATCTTAATTATATAGTTTGTGAACCTTCCCATGCCTTGCCCCACCTCATAACTACGTTGTACATGTAGACATAGGCATCCATGTTGACTGTGTTGTCTCTCCATGATCTCCATCATGTGTGAATGTAATCATCACCCTCTCCATCATGTGTGCATTAAATGCACTACTCCTCCATCATCTCATCATGAATGCTCTATGATCTTACATTTGATTGCATCTATCAATTCTCACATCATTAGCCTTGTTGGCCATGTAGGATCCAAATATCACATCAACATAGTGAAAAAAAATAAGTAGAGACATATGGATGAACATGAACAATGTCAAACCATATTCACCCATTAACAACCAACACAACAAAGCCTTTTGCTTCCATGTTAGATCATCAGGATAACAAGTAAGAGAGTCGTACTCTCTTACAAGAAGCCACTGCAACAATGCTTCTTGTTGTCATGCCAAATCAGCATCAATGTAAACATGAGAGCCATACTCTCTCAAAATAAGCCACTGCAGTAATGCCTCTTGCTGCCACACCACATCATCATTGTACCAAATGTAGTGGCCATATTCTCTCAAGAGAAGCCACCTTAATAAGGCATCTTGATGCCCTATCACATACTAATTATACCATGTAAAATGACCATAATCCCCCAACAGAAGCCAACATTGTAAGGCCTCATATTTCCATCCTCCATCGATGTCATGCAAGGTATGGGAAGAAATCATTCCATACTCTCCCAAAAGTAACCACAGCAAAAAGGATTCTCGTTGCCATCTTACATCATCATGATGAAAGTTATGGAGCAACAATATAGTAATGGACATGTGAAATGTCTCATCAGCATAGTACAAACAAGCTCCCTTATGCCACATCATGTGAGAGTTATACTTTCTCTGAAACCCAAGTACATACATGAACATGAGATACATCCCAAACAAAAATACATGTAAATACATGAGAATCCCAAAAAAAATTAAATACAAGGACATAAGATATATCATGTGATGTCCAGACACTCTCATCAACAACAAAAGTAACCATGCATTTTTTTTCTGCATTCTTTCAGTGATGTGAAAGGCATGAATCAGAAAAATATGACCCATTGAGTGGTAACCATACTCACCCAAGAGAAACCAGCACAGCCATGCTTCTTGCTGCCCTGTATCATAGATCTGCAAGTGGTTTGGCAACCCCTTTCTCCAAATCATCAACCATTAATCCCAATGTGGATGATGGATCTCATCCTGCAAAAACTTAGTATCCTCCCATTGTAGGACACCAACCTCCTCAAACTATTGAAGAACCTTGCACTCCACGATATTTTGAAGTGCACCTCCAATGATATCTCTCCATGAGATTCTCTTCTCATCAATGGCCCTCCAAAACCAATAAGGTTCTAGATCTGCTGCAAGTAGAAGTTTCTCTTTGAGCTATGAGATGCTCATTGAGAAAGAGTCATCTTGAAAGGGGAAAAGATTTCCCATCTCAAGATGTCTACCATCTATCATCCTCTTCTCCATTGCTTCATGAATGAAGATGCCATTTTATTGCTCCCATAAGGAATGGGCCCTCTTCTTTTCACTGCTGCTCATTAACAGCGTTGTAGATCTGCAAGGTAAAACATGTGTTGTCTCAAAGCAAGGCACAATTTTGAACTCATAGCCAACCATTGTACATAGGATCATACTCATCACATGATATGAAACTCTACACTTCAACTCAAGGGGTTGAATGTAGTTCATCAATGACAAACTAGGATGGTTCTTCATCTCTTCCATGATTAGATCAAGGGTCCTCTGCGCAATGATATGATGATGCTCCAAATCAGCATTTTTTTCTAACCCTTTGTTAAGCATTAGCCCTGATGGCATGTCCCCATAAGTTTCAATAAGAGGTACTGAAACAATATGAGATGAAATTGGATGCATACCTTGGATCAAATGATGTGTGGGAACCTCTTGCCAGATCACAAGACTTCCTCCAACCGGAACAATAGTCCCTCCAACTATTGGTAAGAGTGATGGTTTCACTTCTACAAGTGTACCAGTGTTGGTATCTGTCTCCTCCTCATCATGCATCTCATCAATCATCCATGGGGCTCCAAATGTCAAGAACTCAAGACTATCTTGCAAAGATGCAAGTGGCTCTCCTCCGGATACAAGTACTTCTGCAGCTGGTGGTGAATTTAGTGACCCCTTGTCCAGAGTGACAAGAATGACATCCTCCTTTGTTTCCTTAGGAAATGTCTCTTTGTGACACATCTCTGGTTTTCTCACATCCAACTTCTTTCTCAACTTGTGAAATAAATCTGAATATTTAGTCACCTTTGCATGTTCCATGTGACCAAACCACCAATCTTTTCCTTCACCTAAAAGATGAAGTGCTACAATCTGGACAGCCTCTTTTTCAGCCACAAGATGTAGCCTAAAAAATGCATCTAACTCTTTCCTTCAAGAATTAACAGTGCTTGAGGAAGATCCATCAAATGTAGGTAAATAGAATCTATTGTGCCTCTTTCTTCTATTACTGTTATAGGATCTTATTTCTTCTTTGAGTTCAAAGAATTGTTGGAGAGTTAGATTCTCCTTCAATGCTCTAGACTGTGCCTTGTACTCTTCTAGATATAGGTTGAGAGTCTCATGAGTCTCAGGTTCTCTTCTTTCCCGTTTTCTATACCATTCACCTCCTTCAAAGAAATTGGGCATAGTAGATCTATGAGGAGATCTATGATTCTTCAGTCTTCTTTGTTGCTGATAAGAAGTACTGGGACCTTCTTCTTTTTGAAACCTTCTTGAGGTTTCTCTTTGCCTAACTCTTCTTGTTTCATTGATCTATTTGGAGAGATCCTTCATAGCTCTAAATAAATATGAGGCAAAACTGAATCCCTCCATTATAGTAGATATATACTATTTTATTTTCTTATGTTGTCAATAATTTCCACAAGTTGAGCCAAGCATCATGCTCTGATACTACTTTAATATCCCAAAAGGGAGAATGCAGTACTACTCAAACATAATATAAGAATTGCAACAAGATAAACAATAAATCTAAAGACAACATAATATACAAAGAAGCTGAGCCGTTTTATTCATTGGAGATGATCGAGCTACAACAGTGTACAAAAATAAAGGTACTCTAGCCAAAGAGATGGCCTAGAATGACCCTGAAAACATGCCAAAGCAGGCACTGTGTAACTGGAGAGCTGTTGGAAGAAATACTGCATTGCCCCTTCAGCTGGTGATGTAAATATAGCTTCTGGCTGAAGAAAAAAAATGTATATCTACATAAATTTGGAGCTCTCATGATGCCAAGATTCTAAATCTGGGCTCTATGATGGCAACCCAAGATAACCCAGAAAGAATTTCTCAGATCTGTTAATGTAAGAAAATCACCCTCTTGGGGTTTCACTATACAACTGCTGGGTATGCAGATCTGAAGCTATATCTGACAAATAGATGGCTAAAATATGTCACAATATCATATCTAATCTTGAAGGTTTGATCTCTTCACTAGATCCTCAAGTTTGAAGCTCAAGATCTAGCTCCTCAATCCTCCTCTAAAGATTGCAGCTACTGCTACACAAATAATCACAAAAACTGTGTTGTAAAGAAAGGATGCTCTCTAGCCTACTGCTAAGATATGAAATTTAGCTCAGAAATGATGGAAACAAATAATACAATGTGAAGGAATGGTCCTCCACGGGATTACTAGCTGATATGCTAGAAACTTCCCTTCTCCCTTGGATCTACAAGAGTGGACTGCACAATTCCTAATGGAAATGCTTCTATTGGGAGATGAATAATAGATGGCCTGATTCCTGATATAGATCTGAAGTGCTGGAAGGCTAATCTTGAAGCTCAAGTTGATAGGATGAATCCTTCACCGGTTCCTCAACTAAAATATTGAAGGACAACCTCCTCCTCTCAAACTGATCTTCAGAAATGTGCAATTTCTAAATATGGATGTTCTGCAGAAAGTAGGAACAATATGGCACCAATTTTTGATGATGAATGTAGTGCAAACACTCTTCCCTAGAGTTCACTCAAGGAAAGAGGTGGGATTCCCGCTCGGGAACACCCTGTGCTGAATAGCACTGTAGACTTAGCTAAACGGCATAAGAGTGCATGGAATGTCAAATGACAAATCCAGATCTAAACAGATCACAAATCAATAATCTAAAGCCTGCCTCTAATGTTTCCTTCATCTTCATTATATAGTTTGTGAACCTTCCCATGCCTTGCCCCACTCATAACTGCGTTGTACATCTGGACATAGGCCTCCATGTTGACTGTGTTGTCTCTCCATGATCTCCATCATGTGTGAATGTAATCATCACCCTCTCCATCATGTGTGCATTAAATTCACTACTCCTCCATCATCTCATCATGAATGCTCTATGATATTACATTTGATTCCTTCCATGATCTTAGTTGACTGCTTCAACCTCCACGGTCTTTCTCATTAATGAGACATGATCTCCACTCCTTTCACATTAAGTAGTTGCTTCACTACTCCATTATGTAGATCTAGATCTAAAATACGCACATTCACACATCAAAAGTGGATTTTATTTATCTTTGGGGTTTTTGGATCCCTCCACCCTCTTATTTACTTAATTAATTAAGTTTATTAAGAACTTTAATATTCCAGTTACCTTGTGGAAAATTGGGAATATTACAGGATGTTTCTTATAATTGTGAATTGAATTTCTCTACAGATCTTGAACCAATTTCCTTCAAAGAAGTCGCTTCTCATGATGAATGGAATGAAGCGATGCAAAAAGACTATGATGCCTTGATAAACGATGGAACTTGGAAGCTGGTTGATCCTTCATTGGGAACCAAACCAATTAGATGCAAGTGGGTCTACAAGAACAAGTACAAATTTGATGGCTCACTTGAAAAGCAAAAAAAAAGGCTTGTGGAAAAATGTTTTGCATAGAAAGAAGGGGTCGATTATGAGGAGACTTTTGCCCCCATAGAAAAATGGGCTACCATCCAGACACTCTTTTCCTTAGCAGCTCAGAATGGTTGGAAAGTCCATAAAATGGAAGTAAAAACTGCTTTTTGAATGGAGTTTTAAAGGAGAATGTTTTTATGTCCCAACCAGAAGGATTTGTTGTGAAGGGCTAAGAACACAAACTATGCAAGATTATAAAATCCTTGTATGGACACAAGCAAGCATCGCAAGCCTGGTATGAGAAGTTAACTGAGCATCTTCTGAAACTTAACTTCAAACATTATGATCTTGATGATGCAACTTTGTTTGTCAAGAAAGTTGGAAAAATAGGTGTATATCTTATGGTGTATGTAGATGATATTTTAATGACAAGAAACAATGAGAGTTATATTGCATCCATAAAGAAGGAATTGAAGAAAGTTTTTGAAATGACTAATTTGGGCTATGTTCGCTACTATCTTTGTATTGAAGTGACTCAACATCCTAAATTTATCAGAAGAATTACATTGGAGATCTATTGAACAGGTTTGGCATGGCTGAATGCAATCCTTTGACCACTCCAATGGAAAAAAACTTGAAGCTCACATCCATTGAAGGGAAAGAATTTGAGGATGCAACCAAGTATAGACAGCTTGTAGGAAGTCTCATCTACCTGACTACTACCAGACCAGACATCTCATTTGTTGTTGGAATCCTCTCTAGGTTTATGCAACAACCTTGTGAAGGACATTGGTCTGCTGCAAAAAGATTTATAAAGTACTTGAAAGGGACTCAAGACTTTGGACTCAAACATACACAGGTGGATGAATTCATCTTGATTGGATACTCTGATTCATACTTTGATGGAGACAAAGAAACTGGGGTATATACTTCAGGTTATACTATGTCTTGGATCAGGAGTTTTCTCCTGGAGATCATGCAAACAATCAGTTCCAGAAGATTCCGCAACTAAGGTAGAATATGTGGCATCATCTGAAGTGACAAAGGAAATTGTGTGGCTCAGGAAAATCCTGGAAGATTTTCAAATGAAACAAATGCATTCAACTCCACTCATGATCGATAACACTTTTGCAATAAAGTTGGCCAAGAAACCAAAGTTCCATGATCGAACGAAGCACATCAATACAAAATACCATCTGATTCGACATCATGTTGAGGCCAAAACAATCCATCTACGTCATTGTTCCACAAATGATAATATTGCAGACATCTTCACCAAAGTGCTTGGAAGAGAAAAGTTTGAAAAATTCAGAATGATGCTTGGACTCACCAACATCCCTTTAGATTAAGGGGGGGAATGTTGACACCTAATCCTAAGGGATTTGGAAAAATTGTACAATAGTGTAAATTAGGAAATAATGAAGTTGAATAGATGTTGGGAAATAATCCTTAGAGTCTCACCTCCATGTATATATTCGTAGGCATCCTTAATCAATTCAGATCATCTTTTTGGTGGAGTTACCTCCTGGCCTGACAACAGAATTTAATATATATATATATATATATATATATATATATATATATATATATATATATATATATTATGTTTGTCTTCTAAACGACAGAATTGGAGCGGACGTTTTGTTTTCAAAGCTTGAGGAGTCAACTTACAGTTTTTAAGAGGCACGAAGCATCATAACTCAAAGCATGAAAAATCAGAGCACGAAAGTCAAAAGTTTTTTTAAAGTCTTTTTTTATTCGATTTTTTTGTTTAAAAGTATGAAAAAAAGGGTTTCATTATTCATGAGAATTATTTTATTAAAATGCTTCGAGAGAATTACTTTAACAATGCTCATGTGTTGTTTAAAAAGAGGCACTTCCTTTCATGATATTTTTAAGTGGCTCATTTCATAATAGGTTTAAAAGGGGTTTCAAACCTTTTAAAATATTCCCTTTGGTTAATATTTTAAGTGGTGTATTAAAAGAAAAGGAATTTGAGAGGGTCGTTGCTTCATTTGAAAGGTTTTTGCTTAAGATTTTTTAAAGGGGAGTTTGTAAAAATGTGTGCATCCACATTCAATCTTTCAAGGAGGGTCTATTAGGGGGAATTGTCTAAATCAGTTATGGGGTATTGTAATATTTTTTTTAAGACAAGGTTTGTGAAAGATTTTTGTGGAAGCATTGTCCTTGTAGAGAATTTGTGGACCTTTTTTTTGGAAGCCATGCAGCACAAAAACCACCACAAAGACATTTTTTATTACAATTAGCTGCAATTTCTACAGGTCGATTTTCTTGTTGAGTCGCAGTCATCCAACGCTCAACAAATTGGAAAACCCAAGAGGCTAAGAAATTTAAAGCAACAGCTAATCATGTATAAATATTTTTTGAAAGAATTGGAAGAGAAGAGGCAAAATGATGCCTTCGCACTAAAATTCATAAATGAATTTGTAGATGGCAGCATTCTTCCCCTCATTTCATATGCCAAGACAACCAAGGAAGCATGGAATACCCTTAAGAGGATTTTTCCTGTAAAGTGGAGCATTGAAGTTGAAGATGAAGGTGGATATATAGCAATGGATCTACAACAAGATGAAAATTTTGTTGAATTTCATTGTGATCAGCCACCTGTGGATGATGTTTGTGAATAATTTACATAAGAAGTAGAGAAGGAGCACATAGATTCTTGTGAACCCCATTGTGCACAGCCACAAGTGGAAAAAAATTTGGTGATTCCAACAACAAATCTTGTTGATGACAATTTGGTGAATCCACCAACAGAGCTTGCTAATGACAGTGAAGCTTCCATTAGAGCAGGAAATGTTATGGTCAATCCAGCAATTCAATTTGCTGATGTTAAATTTGATGAAGACATGTTACCTCATGATGTATGGTTGAATATGATGCAACAAAAACATGATATCGACATGATTTTATTAAGTGAGACAAGCCCACTTGAGTCTGAAAACCGAGTGGAAGACAACATGTTTGTAGCAGCATAGGTTATTGAAGAAGTCGAAGAGACAAAGACAGAAGAAGAGGTAGAGAAGGAAGCAAAACAAAAGAAAGCTCTCATTGAAAAGCAGAAGGAACAGAACCAATGTGGTTCTATAGATATTTTTAATCCTACCATTGATTTTCATTATGCAGGTAAACAGGATGATTATGAAGAAGAGTTAAATTTCCTTGAGGCATGGTTTGCAACACCATGTCTAGATGAGGTCCACATAGAATTTTCAGAAATGAATGTTGAAGACAACATGAATGATGAACACATAAATGAAATTTTCAGCTATTGGAGTTTTGAAAAGATAAAATTTTATTCTCATCTTATGTTGCAGCAGATTGATGATGAAAAATGCACTATATAAGATAATATGTGGCAGCATCCGTTATACGATCTAGTTTTTGAAGAATTCCAAGACATGCTTAGACAGCCTCAAACAATCCAACACCTGCACCGGTAAATGAAGAAACTGAGGATTGAAGGATACAACAAAAATAAAATTTGAAACAATTTAGAGGTTATAGAACCTGGAAGAAAAGAAAAAGAAAAGGAAATCCAAATGATCTCAAATTTTTTAAATTGTAAGCCTAGCTGAGGCATAGACCAACATGCATATTAATTAAATTTTTATGTGGTTGTAATTAAGTGGGATTGTTTGAGAATATAATTCCAACCACCTGCTAGGTGGCACATTTGTCCATCCAAGTGTCCTAGTTCAGTTTCAGTTACTCCAATTTATTTCAGTCTCACTGCAGTAATTTAATGTTGATGTCTCCAATATAATCTTATTTAACTGATTCGAAATATTGAGAAGAGTGAGCCTTTGCTCCACATTTTTCATTTTTTCTTTTAGGTTACCCCTCACCTCCACACACAAAGGTTACTTTCTCCATGGTTTATGATGGTTTGATTGTAGCGTCGGGCAGCTCCAACAAGAGTTTGGTAGTGGGAGGATTTTGGCATGGAGATGGTGGGAAGATTTTTAGATTGTGGAATTGCAGTATTACTAGAGACAATGAAACCACCAATGTTTTGTGCACAAAGATGGCTCAGATGTTACCTCGGATGTTTAATTTGTTCATTGGAAAAGACAAGGAGGAGGAAGACTTCCGGCTTGACGATTGTTGGAGATACGGTTTGGTCAGTGGGAAGATGGTTATTGATCTAGGCTTGCAACAGTTGAAGGTATTTATTGTTTTTCATGAAACTTGGCACTAATATTGAAATTTATTATTATTATTTCAAAATAGTCTCATTATATTAATTTTGTTGTCTAAAATATTTTGAATATTTGCGTTTTTAGATATTTTAATGATTTTTTTGATGTTTCAAGTAATAGCGACAATAGTCAAATAAATATATGAGAAACAAAATTAATGATGAAAATCATAAGCCACAAAAATCCTTAACCCCCATATAATTTAGAAATAATGCAAATCCTCCCCATTATTATCATTATTTGGTCATATAACTCATTCATTCTTGAAATTGGTTTTGTCTTATGGTCATGCATATATCTGTTCCTCTCGCATTTTTTGTTATAATCAATGTGTCCATAATCTTGGCTTTATTATGTAATGGGAGATTATAATGAAATGCAAGGGCGTAGGAGAAGTAATAAACATATACGGCGACCATAGTGAGCATATTTGCATTTGTGATATAAGTGACCATGGAAAAGTGTGGCAGATGTTACTGAATCAAGATGAATTCATTATCGGTACATATAATTACAGTGGGAGATTCAAGTATGTATGTTCACATGTAATAATTTGTTGTTTGATTTTGATTTTGATATAACATGTATGTTGATTAATTTTTTTGTAATTTTAATCGCAGAACCGTTGTAAGCTTTATGGTTAAACATAATTATGGGACCCGCAAAATGAACCAGCACATAATATTTTCTGATCTATTGTCTTCGAAATTGAAGGTGCTAATTTTATGTTGTGCGGAGGTTTTTTGCCTCTGCACACAATAGCACATAGCATTTTGTGATTAGTGGTTGTTGAAAGCGGTGTATGGTTGGGCAGTGAAAGCTCTACACAAAAGTTTCTAAACATAAAATATTAATTGTAGATTTGTTTAGCCCCTCTACAACTAAAAGTTTACTCTACACAAAAATATTAATTGGATATTTGGTCAGCTACTTCCGGGCCTACGTGAAGTGTTGAAAAATTCAACAAGAAGAGGCTTCTAATTTAATTTTCCCTTAATTAAATTAGAAGGAAATTGTAATTCCACATCACATGACATCCTGTACGAGTTAACCTAGTTAGGAAGACTTAGTTAGCTAAGTCAATTTGAGTTGAGGGTCAAACTGGAGGCATGTAGAGTTCACTCTAGGATTTAGGGCATCCAGTTGCAGTTTATTTCGAGTTGTAATTGTTTACCTTAATTATTTGAGTTAAAATCATATTAACTAGTTTTAACTGATGGAGGAGTTAGTGAGATGTCTGGTGAATTAAATCTGATTTAATTCACATGCAATGATAAATTAGATAACTGATAAATCACTATAAATAGTTGTTTCATGTTAGTTTTGAGGAAGACCCGGTTGAGATTGGAGTTAAAGGGAAGTATACTATCAGTTGTATAATTAGAAAATTATACAGGTCATGCATGAGCTCAGCAAGATGCCTTGGATGTATTGCGCAATCAACTATTGGGAATTTCAAAAATAATAAGGGCTGAATTTCCCTATTGAACGAGGTTGGGAAACCAGAGGCAAGAAATTGGTTAAGTATTGGAACAAACTTGCTTGGATTCGAGTGAGAGAGTCAAATATAGTGTAGAGAGCTCTCAAGCCTGACATAAGAATTGTATTGTTTCATATTCTTAACTTAATGCAATATACAAATAGCGGGGTTTTTAGTTGAGGCTTTACCCAAATAAATCTTTGTGTTGTGTGATTTGTGAAAATTTCTGAATCCAAATTACTTAAACCCTACTGCAGTATTATGATTTACTTCTCCTACTTGTTTGATTTAATTAAAAAGATATTTTTCTAAAATATTAAGTAAAACATCAAAGTAAACACTATTGCATCCTATACATACATACAGATCATTTACTGAAGCATAACACACATGTGAGAAAGGACACAGTATTTTATGGACAATGTACCCGAAAAACCCAATGCGAGAAAACTGATGCATCGGCTCTTAGAGGGTTTTTCTATTAAGCAGAATATATGAATACAATCAAGGGCATTGTTAGCGTTTTTCAATCACCAGTGATCAAATTTACTCTTTCAAGGTTAGTTGATAGGGTCCTAGGTAAATTTGTATAGTTTCAAATAAGTTTTCAATTAAAATTTGATCATTGGTTGTTGTCTAGGATAGCGTTGCTCCCTCTATTCACTCATAGTCATCATCACTCATCTTGGTCAAGTAATAATTTAAGTGTTTATGTTCATGAATCAGTTAATATACCGTCATCTAGGTCATGGTCTAGGATTACATTTGACGTGTCACCATTTGTTCATGTCATCAAAAGCTACATGGGCGTCATGTCATCGCCATTGTCACCATCATGGGAGTTATAAAATTAGAAAATAAATCCAAAGGAGCAACAAGAAAAGTAAACTCATCATTTCACAAGTTTCAAAGGCTTCCAAGCCATTAAGTGATCATCCCTCACCTTTCATTCAACTCAAATGCTTCAGCAAATGGTGAAATCCCTCTCCTAGGGTTTTCACTACGTTTTTGGATTTTTTTGTGTTTGGTTTGTTTCAGTGAGAAAACTCCTATTTTTTCTAAACTATCACCTTCCTACACACCTCATACACCTCCCCAAACCATTTACCACATTCATCTCCCTCGTTTCTTTTATTTTCCCCTAAAACCCTAGCCCAAACTATGTTTTTGCAGAGATTCTGGGTTAGGACTGTGTTTTAGCCTTTTTCCCCTCTTTCCCTTATCCATTTCCAGGAATTCCACTTGCACTGTGTTCTAGAAACACTCCCCTATCTCCCCTAATTTTTTCATATTTTTCCCTAATTGCTATCCCCTCCATTTCCCTCCCTAAACTTGATGCCCCATTTTCCCCTATTTTCCTAGATTCCACGCTTTCTTTCCTTCCCATCAAGCTAGGGTTTCTATCATACAAACAAACACCATGGAAAATGAGAAGAAAAAATACAACAAATAAGGGCAAGTTTCCAGGCTTGATTCAACTCAGACCCATGGCATCATTTTCAAAGTTTTGTGATCATTTGCTAGGGTTTACAGTGCACACAGGGACAGTTTTGTTTCCAAATCATTTTCTGAGTAACGGGGATGAATTTTACAAAAGTGAAAGAGGTTTTTGTCAATAATAGGCCAAATAACAAAAATTTCCTTCAGTTTATGCACATCTATTAGTATTTGAGATAAATTCCAAAAATACAATTACTCTAGGTCATTTTCTGCACTTTTGAACATGTTGTCTTCAAGTCAAATTTTCAAGGGTTTGGAGCATGAGTTTGCAGTGCTTTATGACTCAATTTTGTAGAATACATCCTAATATTTCCAACCATACCACTTTCAGCCAAAAAATCCTCTGGGAAGGCCTCCAAACTCCCTCTCAAACTAGGCGTGATGCTTTTGCTCAAAGTGTGCTACGCTTCTGCAAATTTTTAGTGATCAACGTCAAACTTGGATTATGAGAAAATGGTAAATTATTTGGGAAAACTGGAGGATTTTTTATTCAAAACATACCAAATGACAAAATATTCTCGCAGTTTTGCAGAAAACGTTATGGTTTGAGAGATATAGATCCATCTTTGAGCCCTATTTCTGCATAAATTTTTTGGAAAATCTGGAAAATTGGGTCATTACAGAAGCGTCGCATAGCAGCGTGACACTTTCTCTCAGAGCAATCAAATGAGGAATTTCTTGTGTTTTTGGATGTATTTTGACTTATAAATTCCAAATCGGGTCCTGTTTTTTTATGACACCCCTTGGTTGTGGAGAAAAGGCCAAAAACTACCTCTTTTTCATGCTTTTGCCAATATTTTTGACGAGGCGCGACGCTTCTAAGACGAGGTTAGGAAAAAAAAGTTTTGGAGGTCTTCCTGTGGGTGTTTTCTAAAAGTTCAAGGTGAATTGGAAATTAGACTCATATGTCTACTCATCCCAACCTTAAGACTTTCATTTGGATGCTTTTAAGTGGGTCAAAATCACCTTTGAACAGGCATGACGCTTCTGTGAGACAGACACGACGTTTCTACTAAAGGCCCTACGTTTCTACATTGGATTCCTTTCAGACAGCTATCAAGTGAGGAAAACTTTAGAATTTGATGCTAATATGTCCCATGAGGTGTCATTTGAATATTTGAGTTTGATTTTGCCTCTTATGATGAGGAAACTTGTAATTTAATGAAGGAGACACACACTCCTAGTGTTTAGCTAAATTTTAGGGAATAGTTTCTAACTTCCCTAGATTCTAGGAAGTGACTCATCTGATGTAGTTATGATGCTTTTTGGATAGGATTTCGACCCTATGAGTTTTCATGAACTCTCTTTTCTATAATTAGTCCACCTCAAGTCTTTTTAGTTGTTGGATAGTTGTTATTTGCAGTGTGGAGCTATTGTACAAGCTTTTGCTAATGAAATCAAAGATAGTGTTGCAGATATAGTGTTGAGACTCCAATAGTATGCCTTTGAGAATTTTTTTTCTCTGTAAACTTATCATTTTGAATGTTATGTTATCCATATTTCACATATATGCTTCGTTATGATTAGACTTATCATTTTATTGACAGAAATAATTCTTTCCATGCTCTGTTTTTTGCAAGATTTACATGAACATGTCTTTGTTCCTCTGATGAATGAATTCACTTTAATGCTCATTCTGACTCTCTATTTGTTCACCCTATACAAAAATGAAAAATTAAGCATGTTCCTAAGCTTACCTACCTGGCCTCATCCTTGCCTCTATAATCTAACCTTTAAAATCTGACCTAAACCCTGGACCTAGTTCCCTAATTGTTATTCTTATCTAGAAAAACTTCAAACAAACAAAACCCTAATCTGCTGAGCATCATAACTAGCCTAAGATCATTATATCCAGTCATCTCTTTGGCTGCAAAGTGACATTGAGAGAGCCCTCTCTGGTTTTGGTAGGGCTAGCTACCTAACCTAAAGGTTGGTTTGTGGTTACCTTCCTTCAGCTCCATGCTCATCCTTAGGAATTAGGGGGAGTGATAACATTTTTGGCGTCACTGCTGAGGAGCAAAGGTTAAATATTTCCCATGAAATAACAACAAATATTAGCTCTGATTGTTTATGGTGAACAATGGTCAGGCACAAGAAGGTTGTGCATCTTTCACCTAGCCACTCCAGTGTCGAAGAATCTAAAAGTTCAGAGTTTTCATGGCAACTCCACTGTTCAAAAACTGGTAGCTTGAAGAATTTCCTGGTGAATTCACTGTTTTCAAGATGGATCCAACTGCAAGAAGGAATTCTAGGTATGCTCCTATGGATCGGTCTCATATCCCTGGCTTTCCAAATCCTATTCTACCTGTTGATTGGTTATCGTATCTTCCCATGTTCAAAGATGAAAATAAAGATGATGTTTCCTTGCACTTGATCAAGTTTCATATGCATGTACGTAGACTTAAAGTTAAGTTTCCTGAGGATTGCTCAATGAAGATATTTATGGCTACTCTGGAAGACAAAGCAAAAACATGGTATGAATGGTTAAGACCAGCTAGCATATGTTCCATAAAGGATTTTCATACAATATTTTTTTAGAATTATAAAGAGCATTATTCATCTTTGCTCCTGGTAAAAAATTGTTATTATCATTTTGAGGGTTTCACTCAATATCTTTAAATTATTGATGAGGATCTAGAATTTATGGATGATGAGGATATGTTAGAGGCACTTTATGAGTTATCTTCCCAGGTTATTTGCCATGATGATTAAGAGGATTTACAACATGTAGAAAACTTACATCCATCAACCGTTTCTCTCTTAGATGAAGATGAAATCAATCAAGAACTTGATGTTGATATTCATGTCCCTTCTCTTGACATGGGTGAATTTTTGCAGCCAGTTTGTCAGTTTTTTTTTTATCAAGGTGCAAGCAGTCACTCCCCCCTGTTTCCCAAGGCTGAGAATGGGGTTGAAGGAAGATAACCACAAACCAACCTTTAGGTCACGTAGCTAGCCCTACCAAAACCAGATAGGGCTCTCTCAATGTCACTTTGCAGCCAAAGAGATGACTGGATATATAATGATCTTAGGCTATTTATGATGCTCAATATATTAGGGTTTTGTTTGTTTGAATTTTTGTTGGATAGGAATGACAGTTAGGGAACTACGTCTAAGGTTTAGATCAGATTTCAAAGGTTAGATTGCAGAGAAAAGGATGAGGCCAAGTAGGTAAGCTTAGGAACATGCTTAATTTGTCATTTTTTTATAGGGTGAACAAAGAGAGAGTTAGAGTGAGCATTAAATTTAATTCATTCATCAGAAGAACAGAGACATGTTCGTGTAAATCTTATAAAAAACAGAGCATGGAAAGCATGATTTCTGTCAATAAACTAATAAGTCTTAGCATAAAGAAGCATATAAGTGAAATATGGATAAAATAACATTCAACATGATAAGTTTACATATAAAATCAAATGCTCAAAGGCATACCACTGGAGTCTCAACATTATATCTGCAACATTGTATTTGATTTCATTAACAAAAGCTTGTACAATAGCTCCACACTGCAAAATAACAACTATCCAACAACTAAAAAGACTTGAGGTGGACTACTTATAGAAAATAGAGTTCATGAAACCTCATAGGGTCGAAATCCTATCCAAAAAGCATCATAATTACATCATATGAGTCACTTCCTAGAATCTAGGGAAGTTATAAACTATTCACTAAAATTTAGCTAAGACTAGAAGTGTGTGATACTTCATTGAATTACGAGTTTCCTCATCATAAGAGGAAAAAAAAAACTAAAATACTCAAATGACACCTCATGGGACAGATTAGCATCGAATTTTGAAGTTTTCCTGACTTGACAGTTGTCTGAAAGGAATCCAATTCATAACGTAGCGCCTTTAGCATAAACATCGTGCATGTCTGGCAGAAACGTCGCGCCTATTCAAAGGTGATTTTGACCCAATTAAAAGCATCCAAATGAAAGTTTTATTGTTAGGCAGAGTATTCCTATGAGTCTACTTTCCAATCCACCTTGAAATTTTAGGAAACACCCACAGGAAGACCTCCAAAACTTGGTTTTCCCAACATCACTCCAGAAGTGCCGCACCTGGTAAAAAACAGTGGCAGAAGCGTGAAAAAGAGGCATTTTTTTGGATTTTTCTCCACAACCAAGGTGTGTCATGAAAATACAAGACCTAATCTGGAATGTAGAAGTCAAAAGGCATCCAACAACATAAGCCTTCTGTAATGACCCAATTTTCCAGATTTTCCAAAAAAAATCTGCAGAAATAGGGCTTAAAGAGGGATCAATATCTCTCAAACCATAATGATTTTTTCAAATCTGAGAGAGGTTTATGTTATTTGGTATGTTTTGAACAATAAAATCCTCCATTTTTCCAAAATAATTTACCATTTTTTCATAATCCAAGTTTGAAGTTGATCACTAAAAATTTGTAGAAGCGTAGTGCACTCTAAGCAGAAGCGTCGCGCCTACTTTGGGACAGATTTTGGAGGCCTTCCGAGAGTATTTTTGGGCTCAAAGTGGTACGGTTGGAAATATTAGGATGCATGATACAAAATCAAGTCATCTAGCACTGCAAACCCCTGCTCCAAACCCCTCAAAATTGACTTGAAGACAACTTGTTCAAAAGTGCAGAAAATGACCTGGAGCAACTGTATTTTTGGAATTTCTATCAAATCATAATACTTGTGCATAAACTGAAATATTTTTTTGTTATTTGGCCTATTATTGACAAAAAAATATTTTAATTTTGTAAAATTCATCTTCATTACTTTAGAAACTGATTTTGAAGCAAAATTGTCCTTGTGTGCACTCTAAACCCTAGCAAATGATCACAAAAATATCAAAATGATGCCATGGGTATGAGTTGACTCAAACCCAGAAACATGCCCTCCTTTGTCATACTTTTTCTTCTGATTATCCATGGTGTTTTTTTGTATGATATAAACCCTAGCTTGATGGGAAGGAAGGAAAGGGTGGAATCTAGGAAATCAGGGGAAAATAGGGCAGCAAGTTTAGGGAGGGAAATGGAGGGGATAGGAATTAGGAAAAAATTTGAAGAAAAAAAAATAAGGGAGATAGGGGAGTGTTTTAGGAACACATTTCAAGTGGAATTCCTTGAAATGGATAAGGGAAAGAGGGGGGAAAGGCTAAAACACAGTCCTAACCCAAAATCTCTGCAAAAACACAACGTGGGCTAGGGTTTTACGGGAAAATGACAGAAAGGAGGGAGATGAATGTGGGAAATGGTTTGGGGAGGTGTATAAGGTGTGTAGGAAGGTGATAGGGTAGAAAAACTAGGATTTTTCTCACTGAAACAAACCAAACACGAAATAAATCCAAAAACACAGTGAAAACCCTAGGAGAGGGATTTCACCATTTGCTGAAGAAATTGAGCTAAATGAAAGGTGAGGGATGATCACATACTGACTTGGAAGCCTTTGAAACTTTTTAAATGCTGAGTTGACTCTTCTTGTTGCTCCTTTGGATTTATTGTCTAATTTTATAACTCCCATGATGGTGACAATGGTGATGCCATGACTCCCATGTAGCTTTTGATGACATGAACAAATGATGACACCTGAAATGTAATCCTAGACCATGACCTAGATGATGGTATATTAAATATTTCACGACCATAAACACTTAATGAATACTTGAACAAGATGAGTGATGATGACCATGAGTGAATAGAGAAAGCACCACTAATCTAGACAATAACCAATGATCAAATTTTATTTGAAAACTTATTTGAAACTATAAAATTTGACCTAGGACCTTATCAACAAACCTTGAAAGAGTACATTTGATCACTGGTGACTGATAGACACTAACAGGCACCAGTAGTGGTTTTCCCAATAGAGAAATCACGGAAAATGTACCTCTATCACTCAGAGACAGAAAATATGGTTGATTCAACTAAGGCTTCACACCTTCTAAATAATGTTGAATATGAGCCCTTTCTAGCCCACTGGAAATCCCAGCGCTGCCTCTCCCGACATTGTGTCAGCTCTACTTAGATGCTAGAGCCTCTGCATAGCCTCTATGCAGCACAGACTGCTCCTATGTAAGCCCTATGGGCTTAGCACTGCCTCTGCGTCACCCTGAAGGGCCTCCGTCAGCCTCTGCGCTACCTCTATGTGAGCCTGGCTGGGTTGTTTCCCTCCTGTTGGGTCTCTGCGCTGCCTGGTACGGATCTGCCTCTCTGCCTATGTATTCTTGGCCTCAGATCTGAATATCCCTCGTCGATCTTCCCCTCACCAACACTACAAGCTTATTTGAAAATTCTTAGCAACCTGCGTCCCATAATTTCAACTTAGCTCAAGTGCTACCACTCTGTGTGTGTTCTTGAATTGACCCCAAGCCTTCCTTTAATACTTTTCTTGTTGAAAATCCAACGGTCGTGATCTAATCTCTAATAAATGGATAAGATTATAAAATACTTGATCCACATCCCTTAGAACATTCTCAGCCACGTGTCTAAATTAATTCACTTTAATTATTTAATTTCCCTAAGTTAGACTTAGGGTCTCCATTCAAATAATTAATATTTTTAATAACTTAGGTTCCGAGTGGAATTTCTCCAAACGATTTCTAGGTCTTGGAGATCTCATGTTTTTTAGCTCATCCACAATGTTTTGGAGCTAGAGCACATTCGATGCTACCTAAAAATATAAACACTCGCTCTTCGCGAGGAATGTGCTCTAGCAACACTTCACTCTATAAGCGTTACTCTGATCCATGGCATCAGTCCTTTGCGCTACTGATGCTCGGTCTGTTGCCCCTAATCCACTGCATTGCTTCTCTATATACTGCTGCCCATGACTCTACCATAGTCACTGCCTCATGTGTACTGCAACTCCCTTTCAAATACTGCATCATGCTACCCATAGCACTTCCACTACTAACTGTTGCACTACAACTTAGTTGCTGAGAAGTAAGCAACCAAAGGACATCACCCAAAATAATGACAGACAATTCAATTTGGCTGCATCTTGATAATGAAGCACCCTATTTTGTTGCTCTGCGCTGACCCTCTGAAGCTTTGTGTTGTCTACTACTCTACATTGTGTAAGCACTGCCTCTGCGTTGTTGAAATCCCATCAACCTCTGCGATGTTGCTTCCACGTTTCTGTTGCCTCTCCTCTACGTTGCTCTAGTCTTTAACGTCCTAGCACTGCCAAAGTGCCTCCAGGATCCTTTGCACCAACTAAATCCATTCATCCTGCTATTGTCATTAAGGGCTCTTGTAGCTCGTATGTGATCCAAGAGTTTGAACACCTCAAGGATCTTTACCCCAACACCATCTGTAGCTCAATATACAGATTTATGTCGCTCCACCTCTTCTCTTGAGGTACATGAGCACTCATGGCCACATCATCATCGTTGCCATCATCCCCCTTGGTTGTCACAGCCTTAGAATCTGAATCTTCCTTTCCCTTCTTCTTCTTAGGACAAGTATTGGTGAAATGTCCCAATTCGCCACATCTGAAGCACCAAACCTTAGAGAGGTCCTTTTTCTTCTTCCCTTGATGTTTTCGATATCCCTTAGATGCAAGAGCCACATCTTCCTCCTCCTCCTTCTTGATCTTGGATCCTCTGTTGTTGCTTCCCATCTTGGACATTCTCCTGATCTCCTCTTGACGAAGAGTTGCCCACATGTCCTCCCAATTTGGAAGTTGTGCTCTACCTAAAGTAATTTGGACAAAGTTCTGCCAATCATCAGTGACATCATTCAGGGCAGTCCTCACCATGAGACCATCATCAGGACTTGACCCCATATTAATTTTTTGGTCTCAAATTTCCTTCAATCCAATGAGGAAGGGGTTAATTTCCTCTCCCTTGTGTATTTGAAATAGTCACAACTGATTTTCCAGAAGCATCTTCCTCTGGATGGAGGTGCCTTGATACAGCTTGATCAGCATTGTCCACATGTCATTTTCCATGTTATTCTCGGCAATATGTGGGACCACATGATCCTTCACTCTATCCATAATCGAGCACTTAGCACATGCTTGATTTTCATCATACTTCTTTAAGGGATTAGCATCGACTGGAACGGCTACAACCCTCTTGGCATGATCTTTGATGTGATACTCATCCAGGACAGATAAGATCCTGGCCTTCCAGATGACGAAGTTATATGCACCATCCAACCTGTCAATCTGTGTGAGGCCATCTCTGCTCAAAAACGTCGAAGCAAAAAAAAATGCTCTTCTCCCTTCTATTGTTGCTACTCTCAACAAGAGATTGGATCTGGGTTTCTTGGTGATATAAACCCTCTAGATATTATGCTCCCTCTGAATAGTGATTTCCCTTCGGTAAATCCTCCACCAACTCTGTTGAACCATCCCTCTACGATCACTTCCCCAATCAAATATCATATTTCTTGGCTAGAAAATCTACTAAGGAAATGTTCTCCCTTACTTTTTCAACCCTGTTAGGCATTGTTCTGCACCGACAGAAACAATGCCCCACCAGCAACTTAGAATATTAGAAAACTACACTTCCATCCACGGCAACCGGCATAGCTTCACTCCCTTCTGGACTGCTTCACCCTCTTGGGCCTACGTCAGCCTCTGAATCAACTATGTGTGAGTTTCACAGGCTCTCCATCATCCTTTTGGGCCTATGATAGCCTCTGCAAAAGCTCTGCCTGAGCAGACACTCTGCGTCGCCCCTATTGGTTTTTTGTGTTGTCCCTCTAGTGTTGTGCTACCTTTTTCTAGATTTGTGAGCTTCAGCTACCCTCCTGCAGCAAAAAAAATTCAGCTCTTTGCTAATGGATTCATCTTGATATGCAATAGCTCTGATACCATGTGAAAATTTCTGAAACCAAATTACAGAAATCCTACTGCAGTATTCTGATTTACTTCTCCAACTTGTTTGATTTAATTAACAAGTTATTTTTTCTGAAATATTCAGTAAAAAATCAAATTAAACACTACTGCAGCCTACACATACATACAGATCATTTACTGAAGCATAATGCACATATGACAAAGGACACAGTATTTTTTGGACAATGTCCCCGGAAAAACCCAATGCGGGAAAACCGGTGCAACAACCCTTAGAGGGTTTGTTTATTAATCAGAATATATGAATACACTCAAGGGCACCAGTAGTGGTTTTCCCAATAGAGAAATCATGGAAAATGTATCTATATCACTCAAAGACAGAAAATATGGTTGATTCAGCTGAGGCTTCACACCTTCTGAATAATGTTGAATACGAGCCATTTCTGGACCACTGGAAATCCCAGCGCTGCCTCTTCCAGCACTGTGTTATCTATTCATAGTTTCTATAGCCTATGTGCAACACATGCTGCTCTTGCGTCACCCCTATGGGCTCAACGTTGCCTTTGCGTCAGCCTCTGCGCTGCCTCTAAGAGAGCCTAGCTGGGTTGCGTCCCTCTTGTTGGATCTTTGCATTGCTTGGTACGGAACTGCCTCTCTTCCTATGTATTCTCCGCCTCGGATCTGAATATCCCTTGCCGATCTACCCCTCACCAGCACTGCAAGCTTATTCATAAATTCTTAACAAACTGCATCCCAGAATTTCAACTTAGCTCAAGTGTTACTGCTCTGTGTGTTCTCCAACTGACCCCAAGCCTTCCTTTAATACTTTTCTCGTTGAACATTCAACAGTCGTGATCTAATCTTTAATCAATGGCTAATATTAGAAAAGAATTGATCCACGTTACTTAGAAAATTCTCACACACATGTCTAAATTAATTCACTTTAATTATTTAAATTTGCTATGTTAGACTTAGGGTCTCCATTAAAATAATTAATATTTTGAATAACTTAGGTTCCAGGTGGAATTTCTCCAAACTATTTCTGGGTCTTGGAGGTCTCATGTGTTCTAACCCCTCCTCAAAGTTTCAGAGCTAGAGCACATCCGATGCTACCCAAAAATATCAACATGATTTAAATTCTCTCTTTCTTGTTCATGTGATTGTGCGATCGTAATTGGTTTCCGCAAATTGTAGAATAGATTCAAGTTATTTTGTTTTAACATATTACAAGATCAGCTGAATCTATGAGGATTTTGTACATGGTATCAGAGCATGAATCACTATAGAAGAGAAGAATATGATTTTTTTTTGAACAAGTGAATCGAATTTCCAGATTTATTCTTCAGGACTAGCAGCAGATCATGATTTCTTTATGTGGATTGAGACTCGAATATGCCCTTGAGGGTAGTTCTAATTACATAGATTGGAAGGACAAGATGGAGGCAGTGTTGGAGGACAACGAACTGAATGATATTCCCAGGCCCACAGCAAAATATGCTCAAAATATTGATGCATGGAAGAAGAATGTAGCAAAGGCGAGAAGCATTTTGTTAGAAGGAGTTTGAGATCATATTGTCTCAAACATCCATGGAAATTCAACTCCATATGCTATGTAGAAGGCCTTAAAATATTTTTTTCAAAATAGCAGCGACCACAGGAAGTTGGCACTGAAGGACAAGCTCAGAAAGATCAAGATGGAGAAGGGCGACACAATACCAAAATACTTGACAAAGTTAACTCAATGTCGAGATGAGATTGGAAGTGTTGGTGTGACAGTTGTCGAGGATGATCTGGTGAGCCTAGCACTTCTAGGCCCTCCCGAGAGTTGGCACAACTATCAATATTCGGTGAATGGGAGGGAGAAGCTACCAAAGTGGGAGAAATTGTGGTCCAACTTGGTACAAGAAGAGATTCGACATAATACCATAGATGGATCCTCAACAAAGACTGATGATGAGGAGACTTGTTCCTTGGATGGAAAGGTGAGGAAATGGAAAGGGAAGGCGTCCCATTCCAAATCATATTCTAGTCATGCAAGCAAGAAAAATTACTTGTCAAAGATAAAATGTTTTCATTGTCATGAGCTTGTACACAATGCTACAAAGTGTCCACACAAGAAGACCAGCAAGAAGCACTCAAGAGGAGCGACAGGTGAAGCACTTGATTCACAGTTCAAGTTCAATTTCACTGTCATCGCATGCATGGTGTCATCTTTGATGGGTTTTGTGTTGTACTTGGATAGTGTAGCTTCATTCCATATGACCATAAACAAATAATTATTCAGTAGCCTGGAGGAGAAGGATCTCTAGATGCACATCCAGATGGGAGATGACGGGAGGTACAGCATGACCGACATAGGTACAGTTACCTTTTATAGGGAGTCTAGTACTCCTCTCACATTAAAATATGTCATGTATGTTCTTGGTTCAAAGAAAAATTTAGTTTCAATTGCTATGTTGGAAGACTGTGGCTATGATGTGATATTTAGCAAAGGAAAGGCATTCCTTCATCATAAAGCCACGAGACAGGTGAAGAAGATTGGGGTTCGAGTAAAGAACCTCTACAAATTGGATGTAGAATATTGTGTTGCCTTGAGAACGAAAGCAAAGAAGGTTCATATCTAAGACATCGGTGGGTTATGGCATAGAAGATTGGGCCATCTACACCATGGCGCTTTGAAGATCATGCAGCATATTTCTATAGGACTTCCCAAGGGTGCACTTTAGCAGCGATATGAATGAAAATGGTGTACATTGGGGAAGTACACCAAATCCACTTTTCATTATAAGAAAATATGAGTAAAGATGATCCTTGAAAGAGTTCACTCAGATGTGTGTGGACCCTTCTTGACATCCTCCACAGCAAAAGACAGCTATTATGCGATTTTTGTAGATGATTTTTCATGCAAGTGTTGGATAACTTCATGCAGAAGATGTTGGAAATACTGAGAGGTGGGGTGAATCAATATTCCTTTCAATTAGTATTATTATTAATATTTCAAATCATTATTTAATCTTCAATTATTATCAGTGTTTGTACTATGATAGCAGTAAACAAAAGGAACACAAATGCACACAGTTTTTAAGGTGGAAACCCCCTCTGGGACAAAAACCACCTGAATTCTTTAATATTCAACTCCAATTGAAAAGAAAACTCCAACTTCCTAGAATCTAGAAAATCATTCTTCTCCAGCTCCCACTAGATGGGCGCTCCAATGCCCGAGATTCTTCAGTAGTCAACTGAACGGATGCCCCAACACCCAATGAGCTACAACTCATTCTAGCACCACCCTACCAACCTAAATTTTTCACAGGCTTGAACCTGTTGGTGACTTCATGCACCAGCCTAGCACCACCCTACCACCTTATAGAAGAATAACAGAATAATGTACTCACGTACCAGGGAAAATTGTCCACTTTACAATGATATAGAATGATGTAGAAGAAGAAGACACACTAGACCATAACCCCAATTATGACACAAATACCTAATGATGATCCTAGACCTCTCGACACTGCCTCTTCAATTCTTGGCAGATAGACACTTGTAAAAAATTTGCAATGATACTTTTACAATGACTCAGTACAATGATACCTTTACAATGACTGTATGCAATGCTGCCCACGTGAAGACTTCATGTGGTGAAATTCTTGTTGTTGTTCTACACCTTGATTGTTGCTCTTTTCATGCTACCCTTTATCACTCTTCAAAACATTAGATCATGCATTCAATCTTATCTTAATGAATATATAATACCTGCAAAAAGTCTTCAGGGAAATACCCATGACATGATAATTGAAAAACTTACCTCATCCTGCAGAGCATATGTCAATGCTAAACAAAAAAAAACAAATTTCAATACAAAGAACCTAATGCAATTAAGAGATGAACATGTATATACATAATATACTTACCGGTATATTACCTCTGCTGCACTATGCTTTGCTTTTCTGCCCTAGAAAGTCTGGTCCTTTGCAGGCCTTGATAGCACATGATCTAGCTTTTTCTTGTATTCTAGGACCTCGATATTGAATCTGGTATATCTCTATTATTTCATATCCCCAATATGTGACTTTTGGTCTGTAGTAGTCCTCTTCGTCTTCTTTCCAATGCCATAGGTCTGACCCAATTTGGATTCTTCAAGACAAATTTATGCCCAATCTCTCAAGATGACCTAATTATGGACTGGTTCAGTGGAGAGAAATTGTATGACATGCCACGTGTCCTTTTTCCTCATTCGGCTCTGAAATTGATACATATCAAACTACAGTCCATGCACTATCCACCACTTTTTACATAATTCCAATTTGATACTTAGAGAGATATTTATGATGATTTTCCTAAGGTCAACTCTTTGAGATGAAGTTCAGGAGCCTGCAAAAACCCTAACTTCCACAGATCATATCTCCCAAAATATTGCGCACCATGATCTGAAATTTTTACACGAGCTTCCTCAAGATTTCAGCACCTCATAAAAATTTCAGCTTCTGAACCTTTGTAGAAAAAAATTTATAGAGAAAATTCCACGATGACCTGTTTCAAGTAGCAAAATCCCTACATGAGGAAGATATGAGGATCACAATTTATATAAATGCTTAGGTTGAGAGGGTATTCAACAAGTGAACGTGGGAGGGATTTTAGGATATTAAAAAATTATTAATTATTGACTATTCAATGACCACAACCAATTATTAGTGTCATGCCACAACCCCATGGGGTTTTAGCCCACTAATTGTGGTTACTAACTTCAAACATGAATATCTCTCAAACCGTGAAGAATTACGTGGCATGCCATATATCAACGGAAACATCTCGACAAGTAGAAACCATTCTAAATATCCTTGACTAGGAATATAGTAATTTAGTAGGTCAAAATTCCCATGCAAGATTGGGGTAGCCCTTGGTGCTGCTTGGGTTGGCATCAATGACAACCACTAATCAACAATATCCCCCTTTGGCATTGATGGAAACACAAGTATTCCCCCTACGATCATGAAACCTCTTCCTACAACATTATCTCCCCCTTTGACATCAATGGAAAAGGGTAACTCCCTCTGACACACAACCATCCTACGGACTCGTACACACTTCCACTCCCCCTTTAGATTCTGAATAAGGAAAATATAATGAGAACTTGGGAGAATCCCAAGCTTCTAGTGAAGATATTCAAATGCTTCACGAGGTAAAGGTTTAGTGAACATATCAATGATTTGTTCTTTTTTACCAACATATTCAAGTTTGATATTCTTTTCAGCAACTTGTTCTCTAACAAAATGATATTTGATTGGAATGTGTTTTGTTTTTGAATGCATGACAGGATTCTTGGAGATGTTGATGGCACTGGTGTTATCACAGAATATGGGAATAGGCTCACTGAATTATACTTGAAGATCTTGAAAAGTTTTTTTCATCCAAAGGACTTGAGTACAATAAGTTATCGTTGCAATGTATTTTTCTTCCGCTGTAGATAACGAGATTGAGGTTTTCTTTTTGCTCAACCACGATACGAGACAACCACCTAGATACAATGCTGCTCCACTAGTACTCTTACGATCATCAACGTTTCCTGCCCAATCTGCGTCTGTAAAGGCTTGAATAATGAGATTGTTACCCTTAGGATACCACAAGCCATATGCTAGATATCATTTTTGGGATTCAACTGCATTAATTTAGTCATTCATCTATGACCATTTCCATGAGACGTAGTCGTAACTGAATAATTTCTCATGATTTTTGAATATTCCACTTAGCACTCATTGCATCGAGTGATGCTCACAGGGGTGAAGAAGTGGGATTGAAACTAGTGAAATGAATCACATAGCGTCAATCATCACTTCCGGGGCTTGCACACGGTAACCAGGACTTCCCGGGAGGTCACCCATCCCATAACTCCTCTGGCTCAAGCGCGCTTAACTGTGGAGTTTTCCCCACAATCAAGCCCACTTAGCTTGCTACCCCATTTGCAAAACCTTAGCAACTATTGTGCCTCATGAACCATTCAAGAAGATATCCCTTTACTCTTAGTATTTTAAGTATGAGGGGTTTCCGCAGTGCATTATATTAGATATCCCTTTACTCTTAGCAATCCATATGATGTTGTGCTCTTTAGATATCGAAGAATTATTTTGACGGAAATAATATGTGATTCTTTTGGTGCTGCTTGGAATCTTGCTACTTGTCCAACTGCTTGCATAACTTCTAGCAGGGAGGCTATTACATATAGAAGACTACCAACCATAGATATATACAACCTCTTATCCACATCCTTAGATGAGTTGTTTATGCTCAATTTGCAACCTGTTACCATCGAAGTAAGAACGGGTTTGTAATCTTCCATTTTGAATTTCTTGAGCATTTCCTTGATGTACTTGGCTTGACATATAATTATTCCTTTCTCTTGCTAAGCTATTTGAAGCCATAAGAAGTATGTCATCTCACCAAGTAAATACATCTCGAACTCACTTTTCATATTTGTAGCAAAGTTCTTACTTAATCAATCATCATTGCTACCAAATATTATATCATCCACATATACCTCAACGATTGTTAAATTATCTTTATCTATTTGTACATAAAGATTGCTATCAGCAGTACCTTTCTTGAACGCTTGTCGACATAGATATCCATCAATATGAGCATACCATGCTCTGGGAGCCTGCCTGAGACCATAGAGAGCCTTCTTTAACCTGCAAACATAGTCTTCTTTTTTTGATAGTAGAAAACCTTCAGGGTTTTCGATGTAAAATTCTTCTAATTTTCCATTCAGAAATGCTAACTTAACATCCATTTGGTAGACTTTGATTTTTATTGAACATGCATAGGCAAGAAACATTCGAAAGGCTTCCATTCTAGAAATCGGTGCAAATGTTTCGTCGAAATCAATTCCTTCCACTTGTGCATACCCTTTGCAAACCAATATTGCTTTGTTTCTGGTAATATGTCCATCTTCATTCAATTTGTTCATGAACATCCATTTATTCCCAATGAAATTTTTATCTTTTGGTCGTGGAACTAATTCCCAGGTGTTATTCTTCTCAATTGGATTCAATTCTTCATTCATAGCTGCTACCCAATGTCCATTCTGGCTAGCTTCCTCAAAATTGCAAGCCTCAAATGTTCCTAGAAAAGCAATGTGAGCATGTTGTGATGAACGAAGTTGTCGACCTTCATTTATGTCACCAATGATTTGATTTGATGGATTGTTCTTTTGAATCCATTCTTTTGTTCTCTTTGGAGGCTTCTTGTTGTTGTTTCGATATATCCTAATGATCATTATTTACTTCTTCCTGGTTGATAGTTGCTTCTTGTTCTATAATTTTCTCTGTGTCTTTTTCAGCCTCTGTCTCAAGTTTCAAAGATTCTAGATCCTCATCATTATTTGTTAGAACACCATCCTCGTCAACCGTAACATTTATGTTCTCCACTATCTATTTTCGTCTTAGATTATAGCATTTATAGGCCTTTCTTTTGCGTGAGTAACCAACAAAGATACCTTCGTCAACATGTGATTCAAACTTACCCAAATTTTGATCTTCTCTTTTGATATAACATTTGCTTCCGAAGATTCTGAAATATTTTACATTAGCCAGTTTTCATTTCCATAATTCATATGGGATCTTCTTGCGATTATTTCTTAGAAGACTTCGGTTGATAATGAAGATTGCCGTATCAATTGCTTGAACCCATAATTTTTCATCCAATTATGAGTCCTTCAACATTGTTCTACCCATGTCTTGTATGGTTATGTTCTTTCTTTCAGCAACTCCATTTTGTTGAGGTGTTCGTGTTGTTGAAAATTGTCTTTTTATTCCATTTTCGTCATAGTGTTGCTAAAATAATTTGGAAGTGAATTCTCCACCATTATCTAATCTTAGACACTTTATTTTCAAATCGGTTTCAGTTTCAACCAACTCCTTGTAGATCTTAAAGCACTCAAATGCTTAAGATTTTTTCTTTAGGAAACTAATGGATGTCATCCTGGTATATTCATCTATCATTAACATAAAATATAATTCTCCATCTAAACCTTTTGTTCTCATAGGACCACATAGATCAGTATCTATCAATTCCAATGGATGTGATGCAAAGTGTTCTTTTGTTTTAAATTCGACTTTTTTCTGCTTACCATGCCGATAGGCCTCACATAGTGTGTTTGAAGGTTTTGAGATTTTCGGCATTTCTCGTACTGCTTCCTTTGTGCTTATCCTGACAAGATTGTCAAATTTTATACGACCCATTTGTTTGTTCCATAACTAGCTTTCATCTTCTTTAGCTAGTAGACATGCTTTAGTTGCTTCATCCAGAACATGTATGTCATTTGAAGCTCGACTTGCTGCAGCCACAATTTTACCATACCTACCTTTCTTGATTTCACATTTTGTGGAGTTGAATAGAATTGTGTGTCCTTGATTACACATTTGTCCAACACTGAGCAGATTGTGATTCATATTTTCAACCAATAGAACATACTTAACTAGAAAATATTTTCTTCCGAGAGTGACGGTACCTGATCCTATAACATTTGAAGATCCATCATTTCCAAAGGATACGGTTCCATCCTTCTTCTCTTTCAAAGATAAAAATTTCTTTCTATCTCCAGTCATATGTGTTGAGCAACTGCTATCAACATACCACGCATCTTCGTAGTTTTGAGCCTTGAGGGCGAGAGCACAATTATCAGTCTTCTTCTACTAACATGTTCGTTCGTTCTGTGGCTTCGAAGATTCTTCTGGAGGATTTTCAAGTCTGCAGTCTCTTCCTATGTGTCCAAAGTTTCGACATTTTTAACATCCCATATTATTTCTTAAATGTTCAAATATATTGATGTTTCGTTGAGCCCTGGGAGGTTCATATTTGAAAAATCTCCTATAATTTATTGGGTTCCTAGGGTACATGCGACATTCTACATCTTTATGACCAAATTTTCCACATGAATAACAATATCCATGAAAAATATGTTGGTACCTGGATGGAAATATTCGTCGAGGAATTGTCTTCCAAGGTTGTTCTTGCGAATCTTGTCCAATGAAGTCTACATGCTTGTCAGATCTCATAGTTTCATTGTATTTTGTTGTAGAAGGTCCTACTTCTTCTTCTTTGTAACTGAGGCTAGTTCTGTTGTTGTAAAATCGTTGATTGTTGATGAGTTCTTCCAATGCCCTTGAGTTGTTGGCATAGTTTTGGACAATTTTTCCCTTCTTCACTTCCTTACGCAGTGAGACTACTTCGTCTTCTAATGCTTCCCTTTCTTGGTTTCTTTATTCCAACTTCTTTTGAAGTGAATCTTCAATACATTTGTGTTCTTCAACTTCAATTTTGAGACCTTGAACTTTTTCTTCAAGAGTATTGGAATGGATCTTCTCAGCCTTGAGCTCTTTTATAATCCTAATTGCCTCCTTAGAAAATTCTTCTATGGTCAACCCTTCTTCTTCGTTGTTTGATACCTCTTGTTTATTATGCTTGGCCATAAAAAATACTCTCTCATTTGCTTCTTCTTTGTTGTCACTATCTTCATCGGATGATGAGCTATCTTCTTTAGAGAGAAATTTCCTTTTGAATCCTTCTTTTTGCCTTCCTTGTTGAATTTATTAAAGCCTTTCTTTCCTTTTGAGTTGTCATCACTTATGTTCAGACATTTTTCTGCGAAATTCCCAACCTCACCACTGTCGAAACATATCAATGGAAATTTACCTTTGAATTTTCCCTTACCAATTTTTAGTTTTCTCATAAAGTAAGCATATTCTCCATCTGAAATACCTTCTTCATCATCTTCCTTTTCTTCACACTTGCAGGCGCAGGTCTTTTCCTTTGAAGGTTGTTAGTCCTTATTGGTTTTCTTAAATGCAACGAACGTAGTTTCTAGATGCGAAGTCTTTTTCATTAAGTCTCATTTCATATGCTATGAAAACTCCATGTAATTCCTCTTTGTTGAGTTTGTCCAGATTTGCACTATATTCTAAGATCGATACCTTTGGGTTGAATCTCCCTAGTAACGTTCTAAGAATATTTTGTATAATAGTCTTCTCGTCAACAGGCTCTCCCAATACTTCTAGAGTGTTGGTTATTTCATCAACGTGTTGGAAGTATGCAGCAATGTTTCCATCTTCTTTCATTATGAGTTGCTCAAATTTTGCTCTGTGGATTTGAAGCTTTGCTTCTTTGACATTTGAGTCACATGCATATATATTCTCAATATTGTCCAATACATTTTTTGCGGTTTTACAACCCAACACAGTATGATAAGAAGATTTAATAAGTCCACTGATAATAATATTCTTTGCTTTTGCATCATTTACCAAATTCTTCTTACCTTGTTCATCCTTGGTTGGTGTAAAGCCATTTTGAACATTGTCCCATACTTCATAACCTTGCACCAAAAGATAGACCTCCATTATTCCTTTCCAGAGTGCATAATTATTTTCATTGAATAGAGGTACACCATTCTTGGTATGCTCCATGACCTCCTTCCAGCTATTAAACTATTATTGAAGGAACCAAGCTTTGATACCAATTATTGGAAATACTGAAAGATGGGGTGAATCAATATTCCTTTCAATTATTATTATTACTAATATTTTAGAGCATTAGTTAATCTTCAATTATTATCATGGTTTGTACAACGATAGCAATAAACAAAAGGAACACAAATGCACACAGTTTTTAAGGTGGAAACCCCCTCCAGGACAAAAACCACCTGAATGCTTTTCTAATAATTCTTTAATATTCAACTCCAATTGAAAAGAAATATCCCACTTCCTAGAATCTAGAAAAGCATTATTCTCCAACTCCCACTAGATGGATGCTCCAACGCCTGAGATTCATCAGTAGTCAACTGAACGGATGCCCCAACACCCAATGAGCTACAACTCACCCTAGCACCACCCTACCACCCTAAATTTTTCACAGGCTTGAACCTGTTGGTGACTTCATGCACCAGTCTAGCACCACCCTACCACCTTATAGAAATTCTTCAGCAATTTGGAATGCAGGATTGTAAGCCTGTCCTTACCCCTATGGAACAAAACTTAAAACTTTCAAAATTTGAAGGGGGGGAAAGAGTGGACAGCACGACTTACAGACAGTTGATTGGAAGCTTGATTTATTTGACAACCACTCGTCCTGATCTATCTTATGTAGTCAGTATTCTTTCACGTTTTATGCAGGAACCATTAGACAGCCACTGGAATGCAGCCAAAAGAGTTCTTCGATATATCCAAGGAACAAAATATTTTGGTCTTCTTTACAAAAAGACTAAAAATTTTGTACTTGGTGGATTTTCAGATGCTGACTTTGTTGGCAATATTGATGACAGGGCATCAACCTCAGGTTACTTAATGAACATGGGGTCAGCTGCAGTTTCCTGGAGTTGCAAGAAGCAAATTACAGTGGTAACTTCTTCAGCAGAAGCAGAGTATATTTCAGCATGGGAAGTAGCATGTGAGATTGTTTGGTTACGTCGAGTTTTACAGGACTTGGGGATTCCTCCAGTAGAAGCTACTTCATTATTCATCGACAATCAATCAGCAATAAAGCTTTCCAAGAATCCAGTTTTCCATTCAGAGACAAAGCATGTGGACACCAACTATCATCATATCAGATCTCTCATTGCAAAGGACGTCATCAAGCCAATGTTTTTCCCTTCAGAAGATCAGACCTACGACATTTTCACAAAACCTCTTGGTAGAATAAAATTTACTAATTTCAGGGATGAACTTGGTATCTGTTGTAATGTATCTTTGGATCATAGGGGGGAATGTTAGATGATCCAAAAATAATTTTTATCATAGGTTATAGTATTTGAATAAAATAATTATTAATTTAAGATATTAAATTAATAATTATTATTCTAGAATATTTATTATATTTGTGAGATAGTTAGAATTAGAAATTTGTTAATAAAAATTAGGACTCTAGAAAAGAGTCGTTTCCTAGGCTCTAAGTTAGGAGAAAAGTTAGTAGTTTGGTTAGAAGCTCATTTATTGTAAATGGACACTTGTTTATTTTCCAAGTGATCCATAACTAGATTAAGTTAGAGCATAGAACATATAAATAGGTTAGTTTCCTATTTTGAATGTAATGTGTAATGAGAGAATGTGAGAGTGAGTTTACGTGTGTAAACTCCTGTAATTTGCCCTGTAATATTTTTGCTTGATCAATAAAGTTGTGTGTCTGAGGACACTTCTGCTCTTTCATAATAACAGAGAATGGACTCTCGTACCAGGGAAAATGTTCCACTTTACAATGATATAGAATGATGTAGAAGAAGAAGACACACTAGACCATAACCCCAACTATGACGGGAATACCTAATGATGATCCTAGACCTCCCGACACAGCCTCTTCAATTCTTGGCAGATAAACACTTGTAAAAATTTTACAATGACTCAGTACAATGATACCTTTATAATGACTGAATACAATGCTGCCCACGTGAAGACTTCATGTGGTGAACTTCTTACTGTTCTTTTGCACCTTGATTGTTGTTCTTGTCATGCTACTGTTTCTCACTCTTCAAAACATTAGATCATGCATTGAGTCTTATCTTGGTGAATATATAATACTTGCAAAAATTCTTCAAGGAAATACCGATGACATGATAATAGCAAAACTTACCTCATCTTGCAGAGCATATGTCAGTGCTTATTAAAAAAAAAAAAACCTAATGCAATTAAGAGATGAACATGTATATATAGAATACACTTACCTGGATCTTACCTCTGCTACACCTTGCTATACTTTCCTTCCCTAGAAATGTTGGTCCTTTGTAGCCCTTAACAACACATGATCTAGCTTTTTCTTGTCTTCTAGGAGCTCGATATTAAATTTGGTGTATCTCTATTATTTCAAATCCCTAATATGTGATTTTTGGTCTTATAGTAGTCCTCTAAGTTTTCTTTCCAATGCCACAAGTCTGACCCAATTTGGATTCTTCAAGGCAAAGTTATGCCCAATCTCCCACAATGACCTAATTATGGAATGGTTTAGTAGAGCGAACTTGTACGGCATGCCACGTGTCACTGTTTCCTCATTCGGCTCTAAAATTGATATATAGAAAAACAAATCCCTACACTATGCGCCACTTTTCACAGAAATCTAATATGATATACAGAGAGAGAGTTATGACTATTTTCCCAATGTCACCTCTTTGAGACAAAGCTCAGAGCCTGTAAAAACCCTAACTTCCACAGATCATATCTCCGAAAATATTGCACACCATGATTTGAAATTTTTACACGAGCTTCCTCAGGATTTCGGATTCACCTCATAAAAATTTCAGATTCTGAAATTTCGTAGAAAAAATGTTATAGTGACAATTCCACAATGACCTTTTTCAAGTCGCAAAATCCTTACATGAGGAGGATATGAGTATCACAATTTATATAAATTCTTAGGTTGAGAGGGTCTTCAAAAAGTGAACATGGGAGAGATTTTAGGAGCTTAAAAATTTATTAATTATTGCCTATTCAATGACCACAACCAATGATTAGTGTCATGCCACAACCCCATGGGGTTTTAGCCCACTAATTGTGGTTACTAACTTCAAACATGAATATCTCTCAAACCGTGAAGAATTACGTTATGTGTCATATATCAACGGAAACATCTAGATAAGTAGAAACCATTAATAATATCCTTGACTCGGAATATAGTAATTTGGTAGGTCAAAATTCCCATGCAATATTAGGGTAGCCCCTGTGCTGCTTGGGTTGACATCAATGACAACCACTGATCAATAGAAGAAATAGCAAGCATTCTACAAGTTTTGTGAGTTCAAATAAATTTTCGAGAAATATACATGAAAGAAGGTGAAGGCTCTCACGAGCGACAATGGTGGAGAATATTTCTCGAACGAATTCAAGAAATTTTTTACTTCAGAAGGAATTCGACGGGAATTTATAGCACCTCATAACCCACAGTGGAATGGGGTTTTGGAAAGGAAGAACATAACTATTGTGGGAGCAGCACTATCGATGTTGCATGATCAGGGCCTATTTTTGCATATGTGGGCTGAAGCATGGAACACGACAGTATTTGTGCAGAATAGAAGTCCTCCTCTGATTCTTGGGATAAGTATACTAGAGGAGGATTTTTTGGGTAAGAAACCATATGTGGCACATTTTAAAACTTTTGATTCATTTGTTTATTTCCATTTAACGAAAGATTCTAGGAAGAAGCTAGAGCCAAAAACTGTGTTGGGAATATTTGTGGGGTACATCGATACACCTCACAACTATCGGGTGTACTTTCCAGCACATTGGATGACAGTGGTCAAAAGAAATGTGAAATTGAATGAAGAGAAGGCCATGCAAATTTTCCTTGAGAGGGAGCTTCAGTTACATGTAGTTGAGGATATATTAGCTGCAAAAGAAGAAAATATGTGGAGCTGTCACAAGCAGAGGAATAGAGAGTACAAGCACCCACTCATGCAGAGCCATCCAGAGATGGAAGGAAGTGCACCATATAGGCTGACAAGTTGGTACTTGATGCTAGAGATAATGTGGGAGCACCCGCATGAAAATGTAGCCAGAGAAGGTCCCTAGAGCGATAGACTGACTACCTGGCTCTTATGAGTGAGAGTGTAGAGATAGAGGCATCCCCTTTTAACAAAGTAGTGCAGCAACAAGTTTGGGTTGATGTTGTGGTTTAGGAGTATGACTCCATTATCAGAAACAGTGCATGGGAATTTGAGACTGAAAGGGAAGTCAGTTGCATGATTCAGGTGTACCTACAAGGTGAAGCAGGCAACAGATGGGAGTGTGGAGAAACACAAGGCCAAATTTGTGGCCATAGGGTTCTCTCAGGTGGAAGGGATTGATTACAAGGAGACCTTTGCACCAATCACAAGGTACTCGTCTGATCCAGGTGGATATTGGTGTCCACCCGCCTATTCCACTTGAACCCCAACCATTGTTTCTTTCAGTTTTTCAATTTCCTTACTTGTAGCACAATTTACTATTTTTGGCAATTTTTTGGGTCTTGAAGTTCCGAAGACGTTTTGAGGCCCTAAACGACATTTTTTGGGCATGAAACCTATATTTTCAACTTGACATTTGATGTCAGCATTTTTAGTCCTCAAATAGATATTTCTAACGATGTATAATATTCGTCAAACGGAGATACTATGCCAAAGTTACGACCCCGAGAAATTGATGTACCAATTTACCCCGACGGAGCCCATAGTCTGGTGTTTCATCTCCTAAGGTTAGGTTTTTGGATGTTTAGGGTTTTCCATATTTTCGCAATATATATAGGCCTTCAAGCCTCATTATAACACAGAGTTCAAAGGCTTGTAGCCACCACATCTCTTCCCAGAGATAAGCTACTAGATCCCTAGCTAGTTTATTTCCATTTTGTCTGTAAACAAATTTCAGTACTTTGATATTAATGAAATGGTGTTATTCTACTACATCTTTGTATTTATGGTTATATGTGTATTCTGTTGCATTCCTGCATAAATTCAAATCAGTAGTATCAGAGCAGTCTTCTCTTTCTCGATCCTTCTTTCCATGTCCCCAACAAGGTCGGGGTATAGGGAGTTAGGGCTCGATCTGGCTGAACCCTTGAAGATCAGCCTCGCAAACCCCGACGGTGACCCATGGGGGATGAAAAGAAAGACTAGGGAGAAAGATATCCTATCAAAATATTGCTCGAGGAGGCCCTCGAAAAAAAAGGAACACGATGATGGATAAATTTCCCCAGATCCTTCAACGACTACCCACTGGTGGCGCATCTGCATCCATCAGCCAATTTGGAGGTGCAACCCCTCTTAAGGTACAAGTAAAATTTGACATTCCCATATTTTATGGCCAAATATATGTAGATGTCATAGATATATGGTTGAATCTACTAGAAGGATATTTCTCGTTTCATGACTTTTCCGATCGGGAGAAGATTATTTTTACACTCCTCAAAGACGCCCCCCATGTTAAGTACTGGTGAGAAACCTACTGTGAGAAAAAGGACGAGGGGGAACCCTCTCTATTCTTGGTCGTATCCACTTTGAATTATTTCTAAGATTCCATCAAGGAACAATATTATCCCATGGGGAGGTATTAGGACAAGTACATACAATGGACTACGTCGCAGCAACAAAGGGATCAAGATGTGCATGAGCTGACAAATCTGTTCCATACCCTGTGCACAAAGTTGAGTATCAAAGATTCAGAGAAAAATTTGGTGTTTAAGTACCACATTTTTCTACATAAATACATTCAGGAGGAAATGGAGTTCCTCAACATCTCCTTGATTGGTACGGCATACCGATATGCTACCCCAATTGAGTAGATATTCAAACATAAGAAGCGAGACTTTGGATCTTCGAATCGAAATCAAGGGAAAGGTGCCCCCAAACCGGAGAAAAAAGGACAAAGTCAAGGCAAAGTGGCCCAACACAACCTGTCAAGTTGTAGGCAAAGAACAACACTGCGAAGCCAAAGAAGGACATAGGGAAGTGGTGGCTACGATGGAGTCTTTTGAATCATATGCATGCTCCGACTCTTAATCAGAACCCAAGAAGGGTAATGACAAAGAGAAGAATATTATCGATGCAGAGCCTAATGCCACTGTTGCCACCATGAAGATCCAAAAGGATGAACCGGAAGATCCAGAGGAGCATGTTGTGTAACCAGCTCCAAAAATAGAGAAGAAAAGAGATATCCACGCCTTAGAAATAAGCCACTTCGAGGGGGCAACCTCCAATACATTACATGAATGAAAAATTCTTGGATGATACAATTTACAAAACCTCCTAATATGTTATAGAGTCCAGCAAGTACAATGTAATCCTAGTGGGCCACAATGTAATCCTAGCCGACCTAACAATAATAATTTAGGGGCACAATAATAACAAAATGGGGGTTACAAGGGTATAATAATAACAATAAGGGGGTTACACTAATAACAATAAGGGACTACACTATTAATATAGGGGCTTAACATGCCCCTCTCCTTCAAACAAGTGTTGTCCTCAACGCTTGATTATTTCTTGATGCATCTGTATAAAATTCTCATCGACCCATGTGGAATATTCTACAGGAAAGTTCTTCCACTTACTGAGATAATTTGAAATTGATTGTACTTGTCGAGTTCTTGTTTCTGTGACTGCTTCAGAACTTCTTTCGATATGATATTGATCTTCTGGTTGTTTCATTTGATTTTGCACCCAAGTTAGGTTATCCTTTGAGAGTTGGAGAACTTGTTGTTGATGCTCATTGTGATATTCCACTACTTTATCATCCATAATAGATTTTATTTGATCCTTCAAACCATCCAAATTAGCCTCCATTTTTGCTTTTAAACCATCTATTTCATCTTCGGTTGCTCTTCGTAAGATCGAAATTTGTTGCACTTGGTACCGTAATTTTGATATCTCATATTGCAATTCTTCCTCCTCATGCGTCATAGTATAGCTTTCTGAGGGCTTAATCGGTATGGAATTATTTTTTGGAGGCATAATAGAACCCATTACTGACAAAAATTCTTCAATATGCCCTTGGAATCAATTCAACTTGATTCTTCAAACAAGACTTATGCAATTCGGAAAAAATAATACACACCTTTTTCTTGATTTTGAGGAGCTTGATATTGAAATTGGATTATCTCTATGATTGTGGCCCTTTAATATTTTAAATTCAGCACTGAAGTAGCCCTCTGAATTCTCTTTTTAATGCCACAAGTCTGGCCTGATTTGGATTCTCCAAGACAAAGTTGTGTCCAATCTCCCATAATGACCTAATTATGGACCGGTTCAGTAGTGCGAACTTGTACGCCTTTCCACATGTCACTGTTTCGTTCTTTGTCTCTGAAATTGATAGCCAAGAAACTAAAGTCTGTTTACTTGTGACCACTTTTTACGGCACTCCAATACGATGCCCAGAGAGAGAGTTATTGAACTTTTCCCACAATCACCTCTTTGAGATGAAATTCAGGAGCCTGAAAAAGCACTACCTTCCACAGATCATATCTCCAAAAATATTGCGAACCAAGCTCTGAAATTTTTTGACGAATTTCCTCAAGATTTCAGCTTCGTACCATATGAATTTTAGACTCTGAACCTTCGTACAAAAAAATTTATAGCGCAAATTCCATGATGACCTGTTTAGGAGCCTGAAAAAATACCTAACTTACACAGATGATATCTCTGCAAATATTGCGAACCAAGCTCTGAAATTTTTAGACAAACTTCCTCAGGATTTTGGCTTCGCACCCTAAAAATTTTAGCTTCTGAAACTTCGTAGAAAAAAAGTTATAGCGAAAATTCCACAATGACCTGTTTAGAGCAGCAAAACCCTAGAATCCAAAGCTCTGATACCAAATGTTGTGTAACCAGCTCCAAAAATAGAGAAGAAAAGAGATATCCACGCCTTAGAAATAAGCCACTTCGAGGGGGCAACCTCCAATACATTACATGAATGAAAAATTCTTGGATGACAATTTACAAAACCTCCTTTCTATATATAGGAGTCCATGTGGGCATAATGTAATCCTAGTGGGCCACAATGTAATCCTAGCCGACCTAACAATAATAATTTAGGGGCACAATAATAACAAAATTGGGGTTACAAGGGTACAATAATAACAATAATGGGGTTACACTAATAACAATAAGGGACTACACTATTAATATAGGGGCTTAACAGAGCAGGAGCGTTTCTTCCACTCCCAGATGTGGGTAAAGGGTTCCCCGCCACAGTTCATTGTCGACAGTGGGAGCCAAAAGAATTCATTTCAGCAAAGGTCATGAAGCGGTTGGGCTTTCCAACCACAGCACACCCACAGTCGTACACCATCGGATGGCTTTACCAAGGACGGGATATTTGCATCAGCCATCATTGTCACCTTCCCTATAGCATCAAGCCCTTCACCGATGAGGTATTATGTGACAATTCTCCTCTTAATTCTTGTGATGTATTATTAGGCCAACCATACTCGTGGAAGTGACATGTTTTGGATGAGTCTTGGACTCAGAATTTTCTTGTTACATTGGGCAATAATTTGTATAGGATACCAGAGGTACCACCGCCTGCCGCTATCTGTTTGTTTACTACAAAACAATGCAGTAAGCTCATTTCCAAAACTGGAAAATTTGTTATCCTGATGATCTGCCCTTAGGGAAAGAATAATAATGTGGCCATGACCTCAAAACAGGGCTCCTCCGCACGACAACAACAAATGGACAAGGTCGTGGAGGAGTATGAGGATATCTTCACCTCACCCGTAGGGGTGCCTCTACACTGTCAGGTCAAGGACCCCATTGATCTGACCCCAGGTGCGTCGCTGCCCAATGGACCGATCTATCAGCACTCTGTTATGGAGAACGATAAAATCAATAGGCATATTCAAGAGCTACTACAGAAATGTCACATCCGGCCAAGTTCATCACCCTGTGGGAGCCCGATCGTGTTGGTGCAAAAGAAGGATGGGACTTGGAGACTTCGTATTGACTATTGGGCGTTGAACAAGATCATTGCCCAGGTTAGGTACCTGATCCCACAAATTGATGACCTTTTGGACCAACTAAAAGGGGTGAAATATTTCAGCAAGATTGACTTGAAGTCCGGGTATCACCAGCTACCAATCTAACCATCCGATGTGTGGAAGATTGCCTTCAAAGCCAAGGAGGGCCTTTTCGAATGGTTGGTCATGCCTTTCGGGTTGATGAATGCTCCCGCAACCATCATGAGGCTGATGGACGAGATCTTATGGCCATTCACCAACTCATTTTTAGTATTGTACTTGGATGACATCCTAATATTCAGCCAGACTTGGGAAGAGCACCTCCACCACATCCGACAGGTCCTCCAAACATTGCTACAACACAAGTTGTGTGCCAATTTGGAGAAGTGCACTTTTGGCATGACCCAGTTTTAGTACCTGGGATACACTATTGATGAGCGGGGGGTGCATGTGGACCCAACCAAGATCCAAGTCATTCGGGATTGGCCAACCCTAACCACTCTAACAGAGCTTCGCAGCTTTCTAGGTCTTGCTAATTTCTACCGCAGGTTCGTGTTGGGATTCTCTCATATCACTTGGCCCTTGAGTCAAGTCACCAAAGGAGGAGCGAAAGAAAAATTATTTTGGTCGGAATATCAACAGAAGGCGTTCGTATAATTGAAACATTGCCTTTGTTCTGCCCCAATGCTCACATTATCAGACTTGTGACAACCATTTGAGATCGAGACAGATTCCTCTGACTATGCTATTGGGGAAGTTCTTACTCAACAGTGGCATCCAATGGCATATCATAGTGAGACATTGTCTAACACAGTCCAGAAGTATCACACTTATGAAAAAGAGATTTATTCCATTGTGCAAGCTTATCGATAATGGAAGCATTACATTTTGGGGAATAAAACGACCATCCACACGTACCACCGGCCCCTGCAGTTCATACAGACACAAGGGAAGTTGCAAAATGATCACCATCATATGTGGTCCACATATCTGCAAGAGTTTCATTTGAACATCAAGTACAAGAAGGGCAACACCAATAATGTTACAGACTACCTCAGTCAACAACCGATCGTGGCGATAACCACCGTGCTCAACTCTTGTGGGCATGAGAATTCTGATTGGTCGCTTCTCTACAAGAGCGATCCAGAATTCAGCCACACATACAAGACACTCTTGGAGGGTAACCGAGTTCCAAATTTTCACCTCCAGAATGCACTACTATGTCACCTAGGACACCTTTGTGCTCCTTCAAGCAAGCATGACAAGATGATTTGGGAAGCACACTACAGTCGTTTCGTTGGGCATTTCGGGGTCGAGAAAATAGTGGCAGTACTGCAGAAGTATTTCTATTGGCAAAACCTTCAACGGGATGTTGGGAAGTACATCATATCCTCCACTGCTTGCACCATTTCCAAACCGACCATCAAGAAGCAAGGCCTCTATACTTCGTGCCTACCCCTAGTCGACCTTGGGAATCCATCTCCATGGATTACATGTCGAGCCTTCCTTCTACTAAGCATGGAAATGATTCTTTTCATGGTCGTTGACAGATTCTCTAAGATGACCATTATGGCAGCCTGCAAGAAGAATGTCACAGCGGAAGCCACTGCTAAACTCTTCTTTGAATTATTGTGGGTACAATTTTGGATCCCACAGTTTATTATCTCATATCGAGACAAAAGGTTCCTCAGTACATTTTGGTCCAGCCTCTGGTCAATGCTGGACACCAAGCTCACCAAGTCCACATCTTTCCATCCCCAAACTGATGGCCAGACAGAGGTCGTCAACAGGATGATCGTACACATTATGCGCATGTACAACTCAAAGAATCCATGCACATGGGATGAGAGCCTAACCTATGTACAACATAGCTATAACTAGGTACTCCATAGCTCAACTGACCACAACACCTTTCAGGTGGGCTTGGGATTCCAACCACTATATCCCATTGATGTAGCCATGCCATTTGCAGCTACTCAAACTGATTTGGCTCATGTCCAATCTGAATTTTCCAAGGCAAACAGCCTCATTGAGCGCATTCATCACATTCTCCAATAGGTTCATGACATATTTGACAGAGCCAATGCTAAGTACAAGTAGCAGCATGATGAGCATCAGGTGCCACACAAATTCCAGGTGGGTGACAAAGTGTGGCTATATTTGTAGAAGGACCGCCTCGTTGGACCCCACCACAAGCTTCTCCCACACTAATATGGGCCATACACCATCACCAAGGCTGTAGGGGACAATGCCTTCGAGCTCAGTATTTTACCATTCCTTGGTATGCACCCAGTGTTCAATGTGGACCGCCTTCGACCCTACTTTCCACCTCTACTAGACACATCCGACATGACAGAAAAACTCACACAAACAAAGTTAAACCCAGACTTCATGGAACAAGCCACAATTGATCGTATTGTGGACACATAGATCAAGAACACTCGCCAGCAGAGGATACTGCTATATCGAGTTGTCAAAGCAAGCGAACTCCTTTACCAGGGCAAGTGGCTCACCATGGACCAAGTTCGCAGAAGTTTCCTCATCTCGTGGAGGAACTCAATGCAATGGTGAAAATTTCTCCCTAAGGGGGGAGGAATGATCCAGGTGGATATTGGTGGCCACCCGCCTATTCCACTTGGACCCCCACTATTGTTTCTTTCCTTTTTTCAGTTTCCTTAATTGTGGCACAATTTACTATTTATTGCAATTTTTCGGGTCTTAACATTCCGGAGCCATTTTGAGGCCCTAACCGACGTTTTTTGGGCATGAAACCTGTCCATTATACTTGATATTTTCTGTCAACAGTTTTATTTCCTAGATAGATATTTCTAACAATGTATCATGTGCATCAAACGGATGTAGTATGCCAAAGTTACGACCCCGGGAAATTGATGTACCAATTTACCCCAACGGGGCCCATAGTCTGCCATTCCATATCCTAGGGTTAGGTTTTTGGATGTTTAGGGTTTTACATTGTTTCGCAATATATATAGGCCTTCAAGCCTCATTGTAACATAGAGTTAATAGGCATGTAGTCACCACATCTCTTCTCATAGATATGCTACCAGCGCCCTAGCTAATTTATTTCCATTCTGTCCGTTAACAAATTTCATCTCTTTGATATTAATGAAATGAAGTGTTATTTCCGCTATATCTTTGTATTTATGGTTATATGTGTATTATGTTGTGTTCATGCATAAATTTGGATCATCGTCAATCATATCCATCCTTTCACTTCCAGTGCAAATGGGATGGCAGATACATCATATGGATGTAAAGAAAACCTTCCTCAACGAAGTGATTGAGGAATAGGTGTACATTGACCAGCCATAAGGTTTTGAGACGGTCAATAGAGGGTCGCATGTGTGAAGACTCAAGAGAGTGGTGTATGGACTGAAACAAGCACCTCGTGCTTCGTACACTAGGATCGACAACTACTTCACCAGATTGGGCTTCATCAAGAGTGAAGCAGATGCGAATCTTTACCCTATTATGGTAGAAGGTAAACTTTTGATCATTGTACTTTATGTATATAATTTGTTTCTAACAGGCGATGAGCATCTCATTAAGTCTTGCAAAGAGGATCTTGCAAGATAATTTGAGATGAAGGATATGGGGCTCTTGCACTATTTCCCAGTATTGGAAATTTTTCAAAGAGATGGGGAGCTATTTGTATCTCATGGAAAGTATGCCAAAGAGATTCTGAAGAAGTTCCACACAGAGGGAAGAAAACCCATGGAGACTCCTCTAGCAGTAAATTGGAGGAAGGTGGATGTTGCTTCAGGAAAAGTAGTAGATGTTACCATATACAGGTTGTATAAATTATACAAAACATATGTATACCAATGGATTCAATCCTATCATGCGATATGCTAAAGCAAGATACTGAATCCTTCTACAAATTAATTGCAGAAAATAAACACAATCACACCAAGTAAAAGAAAGAATAAAATCAATCCACAACACTAATTTTTTTCCTAGGGAAAGCTTGTTGCTCGAAACCCCTCTATCTCTATTGTATAATGAACCAAGGAATCATGAAAAAATTACAATGCACTCTTCTCACAAGAGTCTGTTGCACTCTGCCAATTGTCTCACACTGATCCAGACAAAATTGGTCCAACACTTATCCAATTCTCAGCCTGTCTTCAGCCTGCTTTTCTCACGCAATCCCTAGGCAATTAATCCCAATTAATTAGGATAATTAGCCTTCCTTGACTGCGCAATAAATCATGGGCATCCTCTGGTGTATATAATTGTGCCCGGGCAATTTTCTATAAATACAACTAATAGATAACTTCCCTTTAACCTCTGTCTCAACTAGGTCTTCATCAGAAGTGACGTGCATGTAGCTAATAATATTAATTCATCAGTCACTTGACATATCACTGCATGTGAATTAACTCTGATTTAATTCACTTGACCTCTCACTAGTGCAAAAATCAGTTACAACTAGTTAAACTGATTTTAACTCAATTAATTGAGTTAACTGATTTCTCATGCATTAAACTAATACACTAACTGCAACTTGGACTCTAAAGCAAATATAATCGCTCTACATGCCTCACCAACCACCCTCAACTCGAATTTCATGAGCTAACTAAGTCTATCACACTCATTTAACTATTACAAGTGACTATGAGATAATATTACAATTTATTGTCTAATTTATTTAAAGGATAAATAAATTTGCCACGCATTTCTTCTAATTTAATTAAGAAATAATTAAATCAAAAGCCTCCATGGTAGCCATTTCTGGATGTTGTTTATGGATGCCAATTTCTTTGTTTCTTGTTGCAAATTTCAACAGAGGCAACTTGTGGGTTCACTTATGTATTTGGTGAACACACAACCAGACATATTCTATGCGTTAGTAGAAATTCTTTCGGTAATAATCACATGCAAAAGAACGAGGTCGACGTGTTTCGAACCAACCAGTGTGGTTCATCATCAGGACTATGTGAGAGATCAGATCCAGACAATAAGTATAAATAGATGTAGAAATGGCTCAACTAGCCGTTAGGATAACGGCTAGTTTGACTTAGAAAAAGTAAAAATTCCATTATTTATTTATTTAATTTATTTATATTTTTATTTTAATTTATTTATAAAACCTTCAATATATTTATACAACTAATTGACCAATTAATTAATAAAATGGTAAGTAATTTAACAAATCTTGGTGTATATATGTAAATTTTGATTAAATTATATAATAATCACTTATATAATTAATTCTTTATTCATGAAATCTAATTAAAAGTAAACCATCTATCAAATAGTCAAACATAGTCAAAAAATAAATAAATAAAATAAAATAAAATAAATTAATTAATTAATTAAAAAATAAATAAATAAAATAAAAATAAAAATATAAAAAATAAAAATAAAATTAAAATTAAAAATAAAAATAAAAATAAAAATAAAGATAAATAAAAATAAATAATATAAATAAATAAATAAAAACAAAAATAAAATATAAATATAAATTAATAAATAATAAAAAATAAATAAAAATATTTTATTTTATTTTAATTAATTAAATAATAATAATTATTATTATTATTATTATTATTATTTATTTATTATTTATTATTATTATTATTTTTTAACAAATAAATAAAAAATATAAATAAATAAATAAAAATAAGTAAAAAAGTCAAGAATATAAGGCAGGAATCCAGCACCTGCTGATATTCCAACCGTCATCTCTATTGAGATTAACGGGCCTTTTTTCAATTTCAATAGCCTCTCTCAACTTACGATGATGGAAATGGTCGATTCTAGCAATGACCTTAGCATCTTCTATGCAAATATGATGGTTAGTCTTTTCTGCATGCTCAGCTAAGGCGGACGAGCGAGATCTTCTATGCTTGATATCAGCAGCATGCTCACATATCCTTTGATTAATTGACAGACCCATCTCACCAATGTAAGGAGTCCCACAGGAACAGGGAATGATGTAGACACCTTTTCCATCCCTGGGGTCAATCGGATCTTTAACCGATTTTAGAGAACTACGAATTGTATTAAGGGGCTTGAAATAAGAGGAAACCTTATGCTTTTTAAGGATTTTAGCAATTTTATCAGTGGTACCCTGGATGAACGAAAGGCTGACACTGCCATACCATTCACTAGGTTCTTTTTTATTTTAACAGAAGGACCTTTCTCCGCTTTGAGGAAAGCTTTGAGGCCCTGCGACAAACTATAACCATTATTACAAAAGACATTCAACAGATGGGTCTTTTCCCTTTCAAGGTGAGACTCATCAGAGATTCTCAGCGCCCTCGTGGCTAAGGTGCTAAGGACGCCTAATTTTTGAGCAGGGAAATGGTGGGAGCTAGCATGAAGATATTGCTCAGTATGGGTTTTCTTTCGAAAAACCTGATGGGAGAAAGAACCATCATCATTTCTAGAGATAAGGACATCAAGGAAAGGAAGACTACCCTCCACCTCATGTTCCATGGTGAATTTTATGGAACTAGATTGGCTATTAAGATGAAGGAAAAATTGATCTAACTTATCTTTGCCATGAGGCCAGACAACACAAGTATCATCAACAAACCTTTTCCATAACTTTGGCTGGAAAAGGGCTGAGGAAAGAGCCCAAGATTCAAAGTCCTCCATAAACATATTCGCAACAACCGGGGAAAGAGGAGAACCCATGGAAACACCACACGTTTGCTCATAGAATTCACCTTCAAAACTAAAGAAAGTAGAGGTTAAACAAATATTTACTAAATGGGTCGTGTCTGGATCAGTAATGCGATCAATAACGTCAACAGCCTCATTGATGGGGATATTGGTGTAAAGCGAAACAACATCAAAACTAACAAATCTATCATCAATATCCAACTTAAATTCCTTTAAATCCTTAACAAAACAGTAGGAATCCTTAACAAAGGATTCTGTACGACCTACGAGGGGCTTAAGCTTAAGGGCTAAAAACTTGGCGAGAAGGTAAGTTGGACCCCCAATTGTATTAACAATAGGTCTGAGGGGAGCACCATCCTTATGGATTTTTGTGTCTCTGAGATTCATTATTTTTGAATGTTTGAATGGAAGCTATGACAAAGGCTATGTGGGAAAAGTTAGGTACTTTGTATCAAGCTAAATCCCTGCTAAACAAATTGTTCATGTGAAAAAAAATTTATAACCTGAAGATGAAGGATGGAGACTTGATGACAACGCATCTGAATGCCTTCAATATTGTGGTAAGTTAATTGTTATATGTTGATATTAAAAATTTAGATGAAGATAAGTGCGTCATTTTGTTGTGTTCTCTATGAGACTCATGGGATAGCCTCGTTGTTGCTATAAATGAGCAATACAACTACCTTAAAGTTTGATGAAATAGTCTCATCCTTATTGTCAAAGGAAATGACATGGAAAAATATGGAGAGCCAAAATAGATATGCCTTTTCTCTAAGAGGACGGTCCCATAACAGAAATAGAAATATAAATAAGTCCTCAAGTGGGAGATTTGAATCTAGAGGGAGATCAAAATATCTAGGAAAATTTGTAAATGTGTGCTGGAAATGAGGAAAAGAAGGGCACTACAAAAAGGATTGTAGATATAAAACTCCTTAAAAAGGAAATGGATCTGATGATGTTCCTTTTGCAGAGGCAAAAACCACCTCAAACGAAGATGGGGATGTGTACTTGGCTTCTTATTCAAGTACACACGTAGATCATTAGGCATGGTTTATTGACTCGGATGCATCCTTTTATATGACTCCCCATAGGGAGTGGTTCTCAGAATATGAGAAATGATACAGGAGCATTAGACCCGAGACAACTTTTGTACATAAATAAATGTAAAAGGGAGGTCCTATGTTTCGTTTCCCATGTAAATATTCATTTTTGGATTATTTTAGTTAATTAGAAGGGAAAATGTAACTGCCCGTATGATTGAGGGGCACCTGAAGAGATAGTCAGTTTTGGAAGTTAGTTTAATTTGTATCTGTAGGAAGTTGAAGAGTCTGTGAGTCATCAAGGAATTGAATCGATTCCTTGTAGTTGTATAAATATAAACCTCTGTGATAGAGTCAACAGGTTGCACAGGAAGGGCTACACAGGCCTGCACCTGTACCTGCAAAGAGCTGCATAGGAAAGGGAGAAGGCCATCAGATTGAATATCTGGCCAGTCAGTAATTGTATGTCAATTCATTGTGTAATTAAGAAATGTTTCAATATATTTGTGTCTCTTAGAATTGATTCATGTGTGAATGTATATCCGCTTTGTTTGGAGAAGTTCTGTGTGAAATTATGTATGCGTCCTGATGAAGAGTAATGGATTCTATGTAATTGGAGTTCGAATCCCATAGCCAAAGATATGACTGGAGTGATAGAACTCTGTATAATTCATAGTAGGAATTCTGGTGTAAAAGACGGACCGAATTCCTGTGTATGATCGAATTCTGGCGATGCTCTGTACCTATGCATGCACGAGAGCTCCTTGACCCTGAAATCAATGTATTTCGTCCCTGTTTGATTGCATAACTCCGAATGTTGGTTGAGAGTCATGTACTGAGATCCACCGAAGTTAACAGTGGCGTGGTATCGCAACTCTGCGTGAGGGCCGGAGGGACGAGCACTGTATAATGTGGAACGAAGTCGAAATTTGAAGAAATACAGCGAGGAAGAGCGAAGACGAAGAACGGAACCTGTAAGAAAGGAATGGAAACCTGAGGACAGAGAACTATAGAACGGAACCTGGAGCGTAGGGAGAATTGGAACCGTGACCAGTGCACAGTAAAAGCGGTTTCTGGTTTATTTTGCACCACTCTTATACGGAAAGCGGTAATCTTTGGTTGGGCAGCGACTCCATAGGATTGGTGACGCATGTCCTGAGCGGTATTGGAATTCATTGGTTAAAGTGCGCCTTCGCGCGTTATACACTGACTGAAGACACCGAGCGAAATTGATAGAGACCGTTGATCTGGAGGCTCAACATCTAATGGTGATCGCTTGCAGGATTTGGCAGAAGTTTAATGAAATAACCTGGAGGCTAAGCCAGGTATGATACGTGCATTCGATTGGTTGTTGACATGTATATATAGGTGGGGCCGGAGCGAAAGCTCTATTACAAAGTTGGTTACGAAGTGTGGGGTATAGATATAAATCCCAAAGGTTCAACCATTGGTTATGTGGTTGCGTACGAATGGATGAAGTGGGCCCGGATGCTATACACATCCGATTGGTAAGCGGGGAGCATTGTATTATTATGTTGAACCATTAATTGAAGGACATCGCAATAGGTATATGGAGATTTTGCGTGGGTTAATATATATACGTGCTGAGGGTCGAATTGCATGGGTTTAATAGCCAAAGTATTATGTCAACTATAATAGTTGTATATGGTTAGTTGGCGCGATATGAAATATGAAATATGTGAACGGGGCCTAATACATGTACATGTAATGGACAGTCGGGTTATAAAAATGAGGGAATGTTGAATTAATATCTCAATTCTTTGAATTGAGATATTAAAATTGACCAGACTTGTTTATATTAAGCATGCCAACGTGGAATAAGAGAAGTCGTGAAATTGCCCAGATTTTGGGTTGGTTGGGCATGAAGTTTGGATGCATTGACACACAGGTTAAGGAAAAACTGAAGAGTACAAGGAATGTGGGTGAAGCGGGATTACCCTTGCACCATAGTGGTATCAGAGCTAGAATTTGATTAGCTCGTTGAAAAGTTTGTTTTGGAAATGCACATGTACTGAACAGGAAAGAATGGTTGATGTTAGAATTTGTTTAATAGAGAAAATGCATATTTGATTTGACATGCAGTGAAGGTCTCCAGATGAGAAGAATCTGGATTTGAAGACAGAAGATTGCAGTAGGTAGATGCAGTGCAGGTGAAAAGAAAAGAAAAGAAGCAAGATCAGTCAAGGATCTTGAGAGATAAGATGATGAGCCTTATTTGAACTCTGGTTCGAAGATATTGTTTGCAGAAGTCAGAGTGCAGACAATTGAGTACATCTCAGCAGGAGTAGATCACAGCTTTGAGAGCAGTGATGGAAGAGTCCAGCAAGGGATTCTGGGTGCAGAAAGAGTGTGGCAGAACCTGGAAGATTCCCAACAGAGCTTGGATTAGCAGAGAGAAGAGGTGTTCTTGAGAGAAGTTGCAGAGTGAAGCCTAGAGAGCAGAGAGTGCTCAGGAGGTTCCAAAGAGAGGGGACCAGCACTTGCCAAAAGCCGGAGCCCAGCAGAGAAGCTTGGTGAGGTGAGTTGCAGCAAGAGAGCTTGTTGTTGCAGAGGCTTAGTGCAGCTTGTGAGTGAAGAACTCCTAGAGAAGGGAATGGATACTGAGAGCCATAGCAGAGACTGCAGAGATTGCAGAGGTTCTGGAAGAGGCCACAGCAAAAGAGTGTGGGAAGATGCCAAGGCAGCTGGCATGAGGAAGAGAATCACAGATGAAGAATATTGGAAAGAAGTTGCTGAGATCAGGGAAGAGATTAATGAATTGAAGAGAAGGATAGAAGAAATCCAAAGAGTTGGTTGGCTCATGAAGAAGAAGATAAAGTGGCAAAGGCTACTAAGGAAGAAGGAGCAGATGATGAATGCTCGGAAGAAAAAGGAAATACTCAGGGCAATTGAGTATTTGGGGAAGGACTTGGAGACTGAAGCTTCAAGTGGGACCAAGGGGTCCAAGAGCCTTACATCTGACATATTTTGTATGTTTTCAGGAACAACAGGAGAGAAAGAACAACCTTCTGATGTTGTCACTGAGGAAGAAAGTGGAGCAGCTACATGTTTTGAAGATGCCCATGTACAGTTGGAGAAAGATTCTGCTTTCCAACATATTGGAAGCAGAAGAAATTTAGTTTGTGATATTGGCCAAAAGCTAGAAGTTGAACCGCTTGGGGACTCTGGAGAAGAGACCATTGAAGAATCTCTGGAGAAGATAGAAGGCTTGGAACAGCAGAAAGATTTGGTGACCAAATCATCAATTAAGACCATGAGGCCTTGTGTTTTTGCATCTGACGAGTTGTGTGTGAATACAGGTGTTAAGGAAGACAGTTCACATGATGGGACTGTGCTGAATGAAGCTAACTGCTGCCAAGCAAAGTATGATGAGTATCTTTCAGATGAAGAACAGATTGAACTACTGCAGCAGAAGGAATTCATTAATTCCTTATTTGGTAGAAGAGATTGTTTCAATGGGGATGGTGATGATGAGTTTGTCATTAATGCTGATAATGACAGGCTGCTTTTGTTAAATGGCCATGTGGAGAATGATGGACAGGTAGCTGGAGTCTTTTCAGAGATGGGAAACCAGGATTTTATTCTGATGAAGACTAAGGAGATAGTGACAGCAGAAGACAAAGAAGATTGTGGTGAGATGCCAAGATTGTGGCATGAGCAGAGGAAAGAACCACAGAGAGAAGGTGTTCAGATGGTAAGGACAGAGATGACGGAAGATGAGAAAGTTCCTTCTTGTGAACTAGAGCAGAAAGACATCCTTGCAGAGGATGGTGCAGAAGAGAGACTGGTTGATAGTCTCAAGAAATTTTTGAAGAATTGGAATCAGCATTCTGATGTGTTGATTGAGAAGAAAAGAAATTTGGGACAGCGTACTGAGATGCTGGCAGTAGAAGGAAAGGCTTTGAGGCCTTGTGAATTTTGTTTTAACAAATGTTTGATGAGTGCAGATCCTTTTGATGCTGAAGGAGAATTGACAGCATGGGGCAGTCAATTGAAAGAGAAGGAGAATTCTGTGGAAGAATTTAAACCATGGAATGGAGAAATTGAGCTGCTGGAGAGTATGTTGAATCAGCAGGATTCATTACAAGAGAGAAGACCTCAATTTCAGAATTGGGGGCTACAGAATGTAAAGACACAATGGGATGAAGATAGAAAATAATTGTTGATTGAATCGTCAGTAGGGACCATTGGGTCTTGGGGCTCTGGAATTGATGAAGTGGTTGTGTTGACAGGCAAAACAGAAGACCATCCATCACTTGGAGTTGTCTTAGAAGAAGAAGAGTCGTTGCAGAGTGAGGATGAGCAGTTGAATGAAGATGAGACAACCATGTCTCAAATGCAGGAAACGATTACTGCTATTGATAGCAAGGATGAATTGGCTTGTTCAAGTAGCCAAGAGAAGATTGAGGAGAAGACTGTATGGCAGACTGTTGGGGCTGCTACAGTAGTGGAGAGCCAGAGTTTTACTCTGACGGAAGATGAAGATACAGTGGCTAGAGAACTTGATTTGACTGCTGGAATCAATCAAGAAGAAGGAAGGCAATTGCTGAAGATTGCCAAACAGAAGAAGAAGATGTTGAACCTGAGTTGCAGCATGGAGAAGATTTGTTTGGCCAAAGGAGATGGCAAGAATGTTTGCTGAAGGTATTCAAAAAAGGAGGTGAAATGCCAAAACAGCAGCTTGGAGTGTTGCTGGAGAGAGTTCTGAAGCAACAAGCTGAAGTGTTGCCAGCAGAAGAGCATAAGTTTTACTATTGCAGAGAGGACATGGATGATTGGGTGGCAGTAAGCATAGGAGCTTGGGCAGTTGTAAAAACTGAAGAGATGAGAATGCAGAAAATAGAAGCAAGCTTCTTGCAGTCAGGGGAAAGATTAGACAGAGAAATTGAATGGATAAGGAACCTGATGCAGAGGGTGCCTCAGAGGAGGACAGCAGCAAAGAAGCAGGGAATTAGCAGCAGCAAGAAAGAGACAGTCACAGACTGTGAGGGCATAGCAAGTGGAAAGCTACAGTACAAGGTATGGCAGCCAGGAGGAAGGCGAGAGAAGAATGTTGTAACAAATGACCAGTTGCAGAACAAAGTATGGGATCCAGGCAGATAAAGATGAAGCACATGATCAGGAGATCATGAATCATTTGAACCTGGGGAGTCTGATGCAGGAGCATTAGACCTGAGACAACTTTTGTACATAAATAAATGTAAAAGGGATGTCCTATGTTTTGTTTCCCATGTAAATATTCATTTTTGGATTATTTTAGTTAATTAGAAGGGAAAATGTAACTGCCTGTATGATTGAGGGGCACCTGAAGAGATAGTCAGTTTTGGAAGTTAATTTAATTTGTATCTGTAGAAAGTTGAAGAGTCTGTGAGTCATCAAGGAATTGAATCAATTCCTTGTAGTTGTATAAATATAAACCTCTGTGATAGAGTCGACAGGTTGCACAGGAAGGGCTACACAGGCCTGCACCTGTACCTGCAGAGAGCTGCATAGGAAAGGGAGAAGGCCATCAGATTGAAGATCTGGCCAGTCAGTAATTGTATGTAAATTCATTGTGTAATTAAGAAATGTTTCAGTATATTTGTGTCTCGTAGAATTGATTCATGTGTGAATGTATATCCGCTTTGTTTGGAGAAGTTCTGTGTGAAATTATGTATGCGTCCTGATGAAGAGTAATGGATTCTGTGTAATTGGAGTTCGAATCCCATAGCCAAAGATATGACTGGAGTGATAGAACTCTGTATAATTCATAGTAGGAATTCTAGTGTAAAAGACGGAGCGAATTCCTGTGTATGATCGAATTCTGGCGATGCTCTGTACCTATGCATGCACGAGAGCTCCTTGACCCTGAAATCAGTGTATTTTGTCCCTGTGTGATTGCATAACTCTGAATGCTGGTTGAGAGTCATGTACTGAGATCCACCGAAGTTAACAGTGGCGTGGTCTCTCAACTCTGCGTGAGGGCCGGAGGGACGAGCACTGTATAATGTGGAACAAAGTCGAAATGTGAAGAAATACAGCGAGGAAGAGTGAAAGACGAAGAACGGAACCTATAAGAAAGGAATGGAAACCTGAGGACAGAGAACTATAGAACGGAACCTGGAGCGTAGGGAGAATTGGAACCGTGACCAGTGCACAGCAAAAGCGGTTTCTGGTTTATTTCGCACCACTCTTATACGGAAAGCGGTAATCTTTGGTTGGGCAGCGACTCCATATGATTGGTGACGCGTGTCCTGAGCAGTATTGGAAGTCACTGGTTAAAGTGCGCCTTCGCGTGTTATACACCGACTGAAGACGCCGAGCGAAATTGATAGAGACCGTTGATCTGGAGGCTCGACATCTAACGGTGATTGCTCGCAGGATTTGGCCGAAGTTTAATGAAAGAACCCGGAGGCTAAGCCAGGTATGATACGTGCATTCGATTGGTTGTTGACGTGTATATATAGGTGGGGCCAGAGCGAAAGCTCTATTACAAAGTTGGTTACGAAGTGTGGGGTATAGATATAAATCCCGAAGGTTCAACCGTTGGTTATGTGGTTGCGGACGAATGGATGAAGTGGGCCCGGATGCTGTACACATCCGATTGGTAAGCGGGGAGCATTGTATTAGTATGTTGAACCATTAATTGAAGGACGTCGCAATAGTTATATGGAGATGTTGCGTGGGTTAATATATATACGTGCTAAGGGTCGAATTGCATGGGTTTAATAGCCAAAGTATTATGTCGACTATAATAGTTGTATATGGTTAGTTGGCGCGATATGAAATATGAAATATGTGAACGAGGCCTAATACATGTACGTATAATGGACGGTCGGGTTATAAAAATGAGGGAATGTTGAATTAATATCTCAATGCTTTGAATCGAGATATTAAAAATGACCAGACTTGTTTATATTAAGCTTGCCAACGTGGAATAAGAGAAGTCGTGAAATTTCCCAGATTTTGGGTTGGTTGGGCATGAAGTTTGGATGCATTGACACACAGGTTAAGGGAAAACTGAAGAGTACAAGGAATGTGGGTGAAGCGGGGTTACCCCTGCACCAAGAAATATGGTGGTGATATTGTCTTCTTAGGTGACGAAAATAATACCATAATCATAGGATGTTGAAAATTAAACCTGAGTTGCAAGGTGAAAGGATTAGAACACTTCCCAGTGTTCTGCACATTCCTACATTGGCCAGAAATTTAAATTGTGTAAGAAAAATGGATAATGCAAGTGTAAAAATAGTGTTCGACAATGATACATGCAAGTTGGTTCTAGGAGCACTAGTATTGATGAGGGGAGTTCGAATCAGAACTTTGTCCAAGTTACTAGGCAATATTGTTATTAATGAGTGCAACAATTTTGTGGTTCCTGAAAGTGGAGCATAAAATCTTGTAGTCTCTGGTGAAAAGACTATGTTGTGGTATAAAATACTGGGACACATTGGAGAGAAGGGCCTTCAAATATTACAGGGTAATGGTATGGTAGAAGGTATGTCTAATTTTTCTTTGGATTTTTATTTCTATTAACATTGTGTATATGGAAAGCAAAATCGAGTGAGTTTCTCCTCTAGCGCTAAGAGGGTAGAAGGGATATTAGAGCTTGTGCATAGTGATGTGTTTGGACTAGTGGAAATTCTATCACTGGGTAAATTTGTGTACTGTTGTTCCTTGAGAAACAATTCCTTGCTGTGTAAAGGAATCCGTGCTCAAGACATTAAAGATTATGTCACAAACAAGTATATATCTATCTCTGTTTATTAAACTTTCAAATATTAATAATATATTCTCCAAATATCAAATCCCTACAAGTTCTGCAATGCCATGTTCTTTTTATGCTGAAGTGAATGAATGGAAGACGAAGAAAGAAAAGGATTTTAAATTGATATGCTGCTTAAAACAGAATCTACCATTATAAAATCCTGAAGAAGTGAGCAACAATAAAGCTAAAATAGAGGAGCACCCATTAAGGATGTTTAACTCTTAGATACACAGATATCAAGAGACCTGCAGCTCAAATCACTCTACTTTATTCATAGATATGGAAATGAAATGAAAACTGGGAAAACTATTCAACACAGATAGAATGATGGAAACTTGCAAAACTTTTCATTGATTCAATATTTGTTATTACAAAATTAGCCTTCAAGGTCCAAAACTCGAAACCTTCTTTCTTCTTCCAATTGTCTTTAAATACAATATGACCAAAATGGTTTCCAGTAATGAAACCGATTCTAACTAACTCTAACTGCTTAACTACTCACTGTAGTGGAGGCACATGCCTCGGAAAAGTTCTATTACATTTACATGACTTCATTTAAAACATGATAAAATGTGATAATTCCTAATCTAAGTGAGCTGATGCTCCTGAAATAGTGGCTGTCTCAATGACTATTTGTGGTTGAACGGCTACTTGTGGCTGAGTGGCTGGAGTTCCCTTTTCTGTGTCCATAGAAAATCTCTTGCATTCTTTCCAGAGCTTAACCTGAGTCATCAAAGCATTCTTATAACGATGATATTCCAGTGTAAACGCAACAACCTGACTGTGAGTAAGATTACCTGTGAATAATGTCTTCACCATCCATAGCAGAAGGAAATGCCTTTGTAAGAAGTTAAATATAGTTTCTCCCTTTAAAACCTGTGTCTTTTCATGCCTGCCATCTGCTCTGCTTTTTGCAAATATCAACTGATCTTCATAGAATTTCCAGGACATAATCTCCCCTTTCTCCATCCAGCATGAGGGCAAACCTGTTCTCGTCAACTTGTCAAATGATATATCAAATTTTTTAATTATCTCTTTAATTCCCAGTAACCGCTTCTCTGCGGCCTTTCGAATGTCATTTTTTATTATCATTTTATTCACCTCCTCAGCATAAAAGTACCTATCATGTATCCCCATATCTCCTAAATCTTCATCTGTCTTGGCATTAATAAAGTTTATGAATTTTCTGGCCCAATTCGCTCTTTTAATAGCGGCCTGCTTCTCAGATAATAGCTCCTTTTCATGCTCTGAAACAATGCTTTTCTCTCTAGCAATTATATTCATGGAATCCCATTTTGACTGCATTTCTGAAATAATCTCATTCCAGATGATATCCTTAGCTTTAATAAGAGAGATATTACCCTTTAATCTCTCCTTGAGCTCTTTGATTTCATCCTCAGCTTTCTGTAGTTTCTGTTTGTTCTCATGTGCTTTTTCTTCCCATCCCTGCATCATCTTGGTAACCGTTTCCAATTCTGACTGGGCTTGTTTACAGTCTCTTTCCACCATCTTTAATTATGTGCTTAGCTGAATAACCTGGGCTTGAGGATCAGCTTCACCTGCAGAAAAATCAAAGGTACAAGTATGGTTCTCAATATGATTCTGTAAAGATATAGCGGTCTGCTTTACCTTAGTGAGTTCTTCGTCTTTCTTCAACAACTGCTGTCGCAATTCCTCGTTCTCCTTTTCAACCTCAGCTACTTCGGCCGCCAATGAGTGCTCTGTAGCTGGTAATTTTAACTTTTTCCTTAGTGAAGATATTTCCGCTTCTGCACTTTTCATAAGTTTTTGAATTGCGGCTTTATCATTTGGATCCACACCGATTTTCATAATGATCTTCTTCAACTCTTCATTTTGAGTTGTTAATGCCCTTGCATTAGCTTTCTCCATTTTGCATTGTCTGATGACCTTTGCAAGCATGTTTTCAGTCTTGACTGTTGTAGCATTGGTCTTGCTCAAATTATTTACAATCAGCTGCTCGGTCTGCATATGAAGATTCATTTTGTCCCACAAGGAGATCTTTTTAACATCCATGACTATGTTTACCTCCTTAAAGCTGCCCGAAGGTCCAAGGGACATTCCTGTCGGATGTGACAGAGCCATATTAAACTGATCTTTTTCCAGATCCATCACAGTCAATAATCTGGTTTGGTCAACAGATATATGGTGCTCTGCTTGTGCTTCTATATTGGCTTTTATCCTCTAGTTCCTTTCCTCAATCTGTGTGAACACTTGCTTTATTGAAGGAGCCTTTTCCAAATGAAGTTCTTGTCTTCTAGGAGATGAGGGGAAATCTTGTTCTTCATTGACCTGGAGAGTAAAACCAGGTGAATTGGAAGAATGGTCTTCTGCTAGTTTGGTTCTTTTTTCCTCTCGAGGCTCCTCATCATCAATTTCAATAACATCCTCTCTACCTCTTTTGCTCATTCTTTCCAAAATTGCAGGTGTTTGAATACTGGTCTTTGATGAACTTGAATCTCCTGGATTAGCCAGTCTCTCCAAATCAGGTTTACTTACATGGGAAAATGCAGCATACCCATTCTCAACCCTTTTCTAAGAAATTATTCCATGCGGATCATAAGGCCATTTTTCTCCCAACAACAACTGCGTCCCTTCCAATATTTTTGAGACTTCATCAAAAGCTTGTCTTGTGTTGACCACGAAAGGTCCTACACTCATAGGCAACTTGTACATCAAACCTTTCTTCATGGGCAGAAAATGAACTTGGTCTACATTAAGACTTTTCCTTATAAATTCCAGGGCGAAAAGTCTCATGGGAACAAAGGTTGGGAGCCTATAGGGCTCAATACTAACTCCATACAGCCTTATCTCAGAGTAATCTTCAAATACAAACCAATCTCCAAATTTACAATTGCGTCCTAACTGTAGGAACTCCCGGGCTTTTGGCAGAAAGCATGGAGGAAGAGTTCCATTCAAAATTTTATAAGCAGTAGACATGAAATGGTCAGCAAATTCAAACAGCCCGGCTTCGTTCTCTTCTTTTCTAACCATATCGGTCCAGAATAAAACTGACTGCTTATTTTTATTACTATCAACTATATTTAAACCCACACTCATGAACTCTTCAACATTTTGATAAAAAAATAAGTAAACAACCAATGACGGAAATCTGAAGAAACCTGTTAGAGGGAAGGCGATCAATTGGGAATTTACTACTTCCTGCAAAAAAGACGGAATGTCTAGGACCACCCCTGGTTTCATCATCAGAGCGAACATCCCCAAGACTGATTTATCAATTTCGTGATCATTGTCTTTTCCCAAAATCTCCGTAATGCAGCTAAGAACTGGCCTATACTGAACACTGAACGCCTCCAAACTGAACTTTCCTCCTTCAAATTGAGTTTTCTCTGGATTTGATTTCAAAAATGACATACAACGACTGAACTCTTCGTTTGAAAGATCTTCAAAATACTGAACCAATGAATCTTCGGAGAACTGTAACGGAGACTCATCTTCTAGAAAACATAATGCTTGACGCATTAATTGTGTTGATACCTGCAAGACATTTTCCCCCTGAGAATTCATGACGAAGCACTTGCCAGGGCACATAGATGAGACTAACCATGAGATGAACTCGGGGAAGAAGTGAGTTTTCGGAACACAGGTGGACAACACACCAGAACTTTTCATAGCAAAGAACACAGGGGATTTGTCAGTGTTTAGGGTTACTTGGTAATGTAGTAGGGGATGATTGACGGACGGCGCGGTATCATGAACATCCTTTTCACTATCCAGGAGTGGACTGAGGCTTGATGAACCAGCCAAAGATGTTCGTTTTTCCATGACTGACAGGAACTTGAAAGCAATTCGCGGGGTAACGGATAATGCAAAGGTGGCGGGACACGGTTAAAAAAAAAAGGGCAAACAGTCACAAATAGACAACAACGGGATGGAAAAACCCTTTAATAGGCTACGGGAATCCGTAATAAATGCTGGAATGACGTGGAAAAACAGTTGAGAATGGATGACAGCTACTTTCCACCTCACCTGATGACGTCATTGCGGGGGGTCTGTGAGTACAGCGGAAAACTTTAACCCATACCCCCCGTAATAAATCCAAGTCGTTGATCACGGCAGAACCAAGATCTGACTAGTCAACTACGGGGGGTCGGGATTTGATAACCGTCAGGCTAATTCTTCCCCCGCAATAGCTTATCCATAAGCCCTTTTCTGTGATCACGACTTCCGCTCGGGAAGCTGCTCGGGACTTAATCTTGAAATCATACATATTGAACTAAAGCTCATGATCACTTTATGTTCATCAAAAAATCGAAATACATTGCATTTGTTTTTTATGCTAAAGTATTAATAACTTCATACTATAGCATATTTTTTATTTTTTATTTTTATTTTTTATTTTATTTTTAGATTTTCGAAATAAAATATAAAAAGGATATGCAGATAATGATCCACAACATGTACTATGTCTTGTTTGTAGCTAAATTATCAAGGAATACATGGATATATTTCCTAGGGAAGAAAACTGAAGTCTTTGACAGGTTTAAAGAATTTAAGTATCTCATGGAAAATCAAACAAAGAAGAAGATCAAGGTGTTGAGGACAGATAATGGTGGAGAGTTATGCAAGAAGGAATTCAAAGAGTTATGTAAGAATTTTTGTATAGCACTGCAGAATGGTACTCCATACAAACCTCGACATAATGGATTTGCAGAAAGAATGAATAGGATGTTGATGGAAAAGGCAAGGTGCATGCTCAATGGTGTCAGGTTAGAACAATAATTATGGGCAGAGGCAGTGGATGTTGCATGTTACCTATTTAACATATCACCTTCATCAGCATTGGAGGATAAGACTCCACATGAGGTATGGACTGGTAAGAAATCCTCTCTCTCACATCTCAGGGTATCTGGCTGTGATGCATATGTACAAGTTCCAAAGGAGAAAATAACCCAAGTTGGATACTAAATCTAAAAGGTGTCTTTATTGGGTATAAGGATGGTTTAAAATGTACAATCTTTGGAACCCAGAAACAAGAAATATTATGTACACTCGAGATGTGGTAATTAGAGAAGTTAAAGATTTTATTGAACATGAAGTCTTATTGAAGGAAAAGGAACCATAGAAGATAGATTTTGAACTAAAGGATGAATAATTAGACTCTATAGAAGAACAAGAATCATAAGAGGAAGAATTGCACACTTCAGTTTTGAGGAGATTAGTTCGAGAGAGAAGGTAACCAAAGAGTTAAAGTCCATTTTCTTCTATTCAAATTTTGATTTATATATTATTGATGATGATCTCGAAACTTTTAGGGAGGTGGTGGATTCGGAGGATGGAAAACTTTTGAAAAAGGTTGTGGTTGAAGAAATGGAGGCCTTGGAAAAAGAATGAGGCTTGGAATCTAGTGGAGTTTCGAGCTAGAAGAAAACCCATTGGCAGCAAATGGGTATTTAAGAAGAAGATGAATGCAAAAGGAAAAGTGAAGAAATACAAAGCTCGATTAGTAGTGAAGGGTTATTCCCAAGTGTCGGGAATTGATTTTGGTGATATTTTAATCCTTTTGCTAAACTAGCTTTTATTGGATTACTTTTATATGTTGTTGTTGCGTTTGATTTTGAGGTAGAACATATTTCTTCACAAGGATTTGGAAGAAGAAATCTACATGAAGAAACCATAAGGCTTTGGAGTGAAGAGTAAGAAAGAATTGATATGCAGGTTAAAAAAATATTTGTATGGTTTAAATTAGTTACCAAGGATGTGGTATCAAAAAATTGATACATATACACAAGGACTTGACTTCACAAGGAGCAAAGTGGATCACTATGTGTATTTTAAATTACTTGGCGATTGTGTTATTTATTTGGTCCTGTATGTGGATGATATGTTGTAGATTGGAAATGAAAAAGAAATTATCTAGGATGTGAAGACCCAATTGTCCTCTAAATTCGACATGAAGGATTTTGGTGTTGAAAACTATATTCTAGGCATGGAAATTAAACGAGATCGAGAAAATAGGAAGCTCTGGTTAAACCGGAGGAAGTATGTCGAGACAATATTGTAGAGGTTTAATATGTAGGATAGCAAATCAGTGAATATGAAGAGCACATGTCCTATGTTCCATATATGAGTTCAGTTGGTATCCTGATGTATGCTATAGTTTATACCAAAACAAATATCGCACATGCAGTGGGAGTATTGAGCAGGTTTATGTCAAAATCAGCGAAGGGTCATTGGACAACATTAAAGTTAGTTTTCAGGTATTTGCGTGACACTAGTGATTATGGTTTGTTCTACCAACGAAGACCATGATTGGATAGAGTGTTGGACATATGTGGCTTTGTTTATGAAAACTGAGCTGGATATTTGGATCAAAGAATATCTACAAGTGGGTATGTGTTTAACCCATTTGGAGGAGCAATTAGTTGGATCAGGAAGAGACATTTTGTAGTGGCACTTTCAACTACAAAGTTTGAATACATGGCAACCACTCCTAAAATAAAGGAAGCAGTTTGGTTGCAGATATTATGTTCAAGTATGGGGTTGGTACAACGAGCTATAATGATATATTGCAACAACCAAAGTGAAATTTTCTTAGAAAATAGCCCTGCTTATCATTCGAAGACAAAGCATATTGATGTTCAGTATCACTTTGTGAGGGATATGGTTGAAGACAAAAAGGTGTTGCTAGTAAAGGTGGACACTTTAGAGAATGTTGCAGATACATTGACAAAGTCTGTGAGCACTGAGAAGTCTTCCTTTTGTATAGAAACAATAGGTGTTGCAGCCCTGGGTAAATGACTATGCACTCATGCGGCCTTATGTGTGGAAAGAAAACAACAAGTGGGAGAATGTTGGGTATGTGTTATATTATTTTCACGACTAGCGTCACGCGTTGTTATCTCGTGTTAGGTGCATTAGGGGGGGTCGTAGGGGTTGGTTTATAGGGGGAATAGCCCCCCTTCATGGGATTCAGGGCAACAACTCGAAATTTATTTATTTTTTATGTGAACCCAAGGATGGTGGGTGAACCAACCCATGGTTTCGTGCATGATTTTGGGCATAATGGTTTTGCCCTTTGTATTTTGTAGATTTGGTCAATGGAACTACAATTATGTTCTAATCCAAGGTTAATGGATTGGGGTTTGTGAATGCTTCAACATGTATATAATGTATTGTAACATTGATAGGAATTGAATGAAAATCAAACTGGTTTTACCAGTTTTGGGTTCCAGTAAAAATTTTGTGTATATTTTTATGCTCACACCATTGTAAATTTGTTTCTATATTTTAAGACTTTGCTTGCACGTAATTTTTGTACAGGGTTAAAACCTACAAGACATTGTAGGAAATATGGGCACACTAAAGGGGGGTTGGAGTAAAAAATTACTATTGTTATAATATTTTTTATATAGACTAATTTTGCATGATTGTTTGTAATTATAAAGTCAAGTTGGCCCCCTCGCAGGTGTCCAAATGCCCCAACTAGTAATATAAATGATGTTATACAAGTTGAGGAACAAGGAACAACTATTGAAGATCAAGTTAATGATCCTATGGAAGAAGATGACAATAATAACATAGTTCAAGATGATGGGATAAATGAACTGATCCAACACTTGTTCTCTCGACCAATCAATGATCAGGATGAGGACAATGATGATATTCTTGATGAACCTCTGCTAGAAACGGCAACGACGCTACTTTGTGAAGGCTCAAAAATCAATCTTCTCTGTTGCATTATTGTTGGTGAACTTAAAGGTTTTGAATGGTTTGGAAAACATTTTGTCACATATTCTAAGGTATGTAATATGTTTCATCATATATTATACATAAAGGTTGATTTTTTTTCATTTTTCTGTGTTAATTAATGTGTTAAATAAGAATGGAATATTTATGATTATTATTCTTTACACTAAATAGTGATTTTTTATGTTGTAAATTGTTAGGTGAAATTATGTTACCATTATCAAATATTTTACCTCGCACATGTCAAGATTTATATGCCATTATGAAATAAATTGGAATGGAGTATCAAGCTATAAATGCATGTCCTAATGATCATATTATATATTATAGAAAAAATGCATCATAAAAAAATTTCCCGCAATGTTAGAGCATTAGATACAAAAACAATCAAATAACAAAAAAGATGCGTCAAAAGGTTCTTCATCATATTTCAATAATTCCATGTTTGCAACGTTTTTTCAGGTGCAAAAACATAGCACAATTTATGGAATACCATGCATGAAAGAGAAGTGGAGATGTTTTTCTTTGAAATCTTGCAAATGGTTATGCATTTAAGGAAATTGAGGAAAAATATCGCATTTTAAAGATGAACCTCATAATGTTAGGCTTTCATTGGCAACTGACAATGTCAATCCATTTAGAGAGATTGGGCCTACTTGCTCAGTGTGGCTAATTTTTGTTATCAACAATAAACTTCCTCCTTAGATGTCAATAAAAAAGGAGCACATAATGTGGACAATGATTGTTCCATGTATTTGTTTACACAATTTTTCAAATGTAAAATTTTCGCGTGTCTTGTTTGTTGCATTATATCTTATATTTGTTTATATGTGTGTGTGTGATATTTTTTTTTTGGTGTGTGTGTGTGTGTGTGTGTGTGTAAACAAATAATATATTATGCAACAAACAAGACAAATGAAAATGTTACATTTGAAAATTTATGTAAAAAAATACATGGAACAATCATTGTCAACATTATGCTCTCCCTTTTTATTGACTACAAAGGAGGAAGGTTATTGTTGATAACAAAAATTGGCCACACTAAGTAAATAGACCAGAGCTCTCTAAATGGATTGACATTGTCTGTTGTTAATGAAAGCCTAACATTTTCATCTTTAAAATGCGATCTTTCTTCGCAATTTCCCTAAATTCATAACCATTTGCAGGAATTCGAAGAAAATCATCTCCACTTCTCTTTCGTGCATGGTTTTCCATAAATTGTGTTATGTTTTTGATCCAGGTGGATATTGGTGGCCACCCACCTATTCCACTTGGGCCCCCACCATTGCCTCTTTCAGTTTTTCAGTTTCGGCATAACTTACTATTTTTAGCAGTTTTTCGGGTCCTGAACTTCCGGAGCCGTTTTGAGGCCCTAAACGACGTTTTTTGGGTATGCTTTTACTAGCGAATTAGATCATCCAATTTGTCCCAATAGTTGTAGTCCTCGGATAGAGCTTTCTAATGATGTATCATGTGCGTCAAACGGAGATAGGATGCCAAAGTTACGTCCCTGGGAAGTTGAAACACCAATTTACCCAAATGGGGCCCATAGTTGTGGCGCTTCATCTCCTAGGGTTAGGTTTTTGGGATGTTTAGGGTTCTCCATTGTTTCTCAATAATAAATAGGCCCTCGAGCCTCATTGTAACGCAGTTCAGAGGCCTGCAGCCGCCACATCTCTTCTCAAAGATAGCTACCAGTGCCCTAGCTAGTTTTATTTCCATTCTGTCTGTAAGCAAATTTCAGTTCTTTGATATTAATGAAATGAAGTGTTAATTCCGCTGCATCTCTGTATTTATGGTTATATGTTTATTCTGTTGCGTTCCTACATAAATCTAGATCAGTGGTATCAGAGCGGTCTGCTTTTTCTCGATCCTTCTTTGCATGTCCCCAACGAGGTCGGGGTATAAGGAGCTAGGGCTTGATCTGGTGGAACCTTTGCAAGATCAGCCTCGCAAACCTCGACGAACGCCCATGGGGGACGAAAAGAAAGATGAGGGAGCAGGAGATCCTATCAAAATATTGCTCGAGGAGGCCCTCGAAAAACAAAGGAACGTGATGATGGATAACTTTGCTCAGATCCTTCAACGGCTGCCCACCGGCGGCGCATCTGCATCCAGTAGCCACTCTAGAGTGGCGACTCCTTTTAAGGTACAAGTAAATTTTGACATTCCCATATTTGAGGGTCAAATAGATGCAGATGCCGTAGATAGATGGTTGAATCTATTAGAAGGATATTTCTCTGTTCATGACTTTTCAGACCGGGAGAAGATTATTTTTGCACTCCTCAAAGCTACCCCCCATGTTAAGGACTGGTGGGAAACCTACCGTGAGAACAAGGACCAGACAGAACCCTCTCTGTTCTCGGCCGTACCAACTTGGAATTATTTCCGAGACGCCGTCAAGGAACAGTACTATCCTGTGGGGAGCTATGAGGACAAGTACATACAATGGACCACGCTGCGACAACAAAGGGATCAAGATGTGCACGAGCTGACGAATCTGTTCCATACCCTGCGCACAAAGTTGGGTATCAAAGATTCAGAGGAACATTTGGTGCTAAAGTATCGCAGCTGTCTGCACAGATACATTCAGGAGGAAATGGAGTTCCTCGACATCTCCTCGCTTGGTACGGCATACCGGTATGCTGCCAAGATTGAGCAGAAATTCAAACAGAAGAAGCGAGACTTTGGATCCGCGAATCAAAAGCAAGGAAAAGGTGCTTCCAAACCGCAAAACAAAGGACAGAGCATGGCGGCTAAAGACAACCCATCAAAGCCACAAGACAAGAACAACACCGTAAAGCCAAATAAGGACACGGGAAAGTGGTGTGAGTTCCATAAGAGCTCCACTCACAACACAAGTGAGTGTCGGGCCAAGCAGTCGCTAGTGGCCGAGATGAGGGCTTCTGAGTCAGATGCATGCTCTGACTCCGAATCAGAACCTGAAAAGGGGAATGAAAAAGGGAAACAGATTATTGATGCAGAGCCCAACGCCACCGTTGCCACTACAAAGGTCCAGAAGGAGGAACCGGAAGATCCAGAGGAGGAGGAACGTCTCTTCCACTCCCAGATGTGGGTAAAGGGCTCCCCTGTACAGTTCATTGTCGACAATGGGAGCCAAAAGAACCTCATTTCAGCAGACGCCGTGAAGCGGTTGGGCTTGCCGACCATAGCTCACCCACATCCATACACCATCGGTTGGCTTCACCAAGGACGAGATCTCTGCGTCAGCCAGCAGTGCCGCCTTCCCTATAACATGAAGCCCTTCGCGGATGAGGTATTATGTGACGTTGCTCCTATTGATGTTTCTGATGTATTATTAGGACAACCATACTTGTGGAAGCGTCATGCTGTGTATGAGTCTCGACCTCGTGCTGTTATTATTACTTTGGGAAATAAGTTGTACAGAATACCAGAGGTACCACCTCCTACGACTATCTCTTTGGTTACTGCAAAACAATGTAGTAAGCTCATTTCCCAAACCAGGAAATTCGTTTTCCTGATGATCCGCCCCCAGGGCAAGAAGAAGACTCTGGCCACGACCTCCAGACAGGGCCCCTCTGCACGACAACAACAAATGGATAAGGTCGTGGAGGAGTACGGGGACATCTTCACCTCACCCACAGGGGTTCCTCTGCACTGCCAGGTCAAGCACCCGATTGATCTGACCCCAGGTGCGCCGCTACCCAATGGACCGATCTATCGACGCTCTGTTCTGGAAAATGATGAAATCAAGAGGCAGATTCAGGAGCTGTTGCAGAAAGGTCACATCAGACCAAGTTCATCACCCTGTGGGAGTCCGATCGTGTTGGTACAGAAGAAGGATGGGACATGGAGACTCTGTATTGACTATCGGGTGCTGAACAAGATCACTGTCCGGAATAGGTACCCAATCCCACGGATTGATGACCTTCTCGACCAACTCCAAGGTGCAAAATATTTCAGTAAGATCGACCTGAAGTCTGGGTATCACCAGGTACCAATTGAACCCTCTGATGTGTGGAAGACTGCCTTCAAAGCTAAGGAAGGCCTTTTTGAATGGCTGGTCATGCCTTTCGGGTTGACGAATGCTCCCGCAACCTTCATGAGGATGATGGACGACATCTAGCGGCCATTCACCAACTCATTCGTAGTGGTGTACTTGGATGACATTCTGATCTTCAGCAAGACTTGGGAAGAGCACCTTCATCACATCCGACAAGTCCTCCAAACACTGCGGCAACACAAGTTGTGTGCCAATTTGGAGAAGTGCACGTTTGGCATGACCCAGGTTCAATATCTGGGATACATTATTGATGAAAGGAGGGTGCATGTGGATCCAGCCAAGATCCAAGTCATTCAGGATTGGCCAGCCCCGACCACTATAACAGAGCTTCGCAGCTTTCTGGGTCTTGATAATTTCTACCGCAGATTCGTGTTGGGATTCTCTCATATCACTTGGCCCTTGAGTCAAGTCACCAAAGGAGGAGCAAGAGAAAAATTATTTTGGTCGGAACCTCAACAGAAGGCGTTCAAAGAATTGAAAAATCGCCTATGTTCTGCCCTAGTGCTCACCTTACCAGACTTGCAGCAGCCATTTGAGATCGAGACAGATGCCTCTGACTATGCTATTGGGGCAGTTCTTACTCAACAGGGACATCCAGTGGCATATCACAGTGAGACATTGTCTGAGACAGTTCTCAAGTATCCCACCTATGATAAAGAAATGTATTCCATTGTGCAAGCCTGTCGACAATGGAAGCATTACATTTTGGGGAAGGAAACAATCATCCACACAGACCACCGGCCCCTGCAGTTCATACATACACAAGGGAAGTTGCAGAATGATCGCCATCAGAAGTGGTCCACATATCTGCAACAGTTTCATTTGAACATCAAGTACAAGAAGGGTAGCACTAATAATGTTGCAGACTGCCTCAGCCGACCACCGATCGTGGCGCTCACCACCGTGCTCAACTCTTGTGGGCACGAGACTTCTGATTGGCCGCTTCTCTATGAGAGTGACCCAGAATTCAGCCACACTTACAAGGCACTCTTGGGGGGCATGCAAGTTCCAAATTTTCACCTCCAGGATGCACTTTTATGTCACCTAGGACACCTTTGTGTTCCTTCAAGCGAGCGTGCCAAGATGATATGGGAAGCACACTACAGTCAAGTCGCTGGGCATTTCGGGGTCGAGAAAACAGTAGCAATACTACAGAAGTATTTCTATTGGCCGAACCTTCGAAAGGATGTCGAGAAGCACATCAGATCCTGCACTTCTTGTGCCATTGCCAAACCGACCATCAAGAAGCAAGGCCTATATACTCCACTACCTACCCCTAGTCGACCTTGGTAATCCATCTCCATGGATTACATGTCGGGGCTACCCTCTACTAAGAATGGCAATGACCGTGTTTTCGTGGTCGTTGACAGATTCTCGAAGATGGCCATTATGGCGGCCTGTAAGAAGAATATCACAGCAGAAGCTACTGCTAAACTCTTCTTTGAACGAGTATGGGTACACTTTGGGATCCCACAGTCTATCATATCGGATCGAGATAGCAGGTTCCTCAGCACATTTTGGTCCAGCCTCTGGTCAATGTTGGACAAAAAGCTCACCAAGTCCACAGCTTTCCATCCCCAAACAGATGGCCAGACAGAGGTCGTCAACAGAATGATTGTACACATTATGTGCATGTACAATTCAAAGCATCCCCGCACATGGGACGAGAGCCTCCCCTATGTACAACATAGTTATAACCGGGCTCTCCACAGTTCAATTGGCCATATCCCCTTTCAGGTGGGCTTGGGATTCCAGCCACTATGTCCCATTGACGTAGCCATGCCATTTGCAGCTGCTCAGGCCGATTCAGCGCACGTCCAGTCTGAAGTTGACAAAGCAAGTAGCTTCATCGAGCGCATTCAAAACATCCACCAACAGGTTCATGATATATTGGACAGAGCCAATGCGAAGTACAAGCAGCGACATGATCAACACTGGGTGCCGCACAACTTCGAGGTGGGCGACAAAGTATGGCTGCATTTGCAGAAGGAGTGCCTCACTGGACCTCACCGCAAGCTTCGCCCGCTCCGATACGGGTCGTACACCATCACCAAGGCTGTAGGGAACAATGCTTTTGAGCTTAGTATTCCACCATTCCTTGGTCTGCACCCAGTCTTCAATGTGGATCGCCTTCGCCCTTACTTCCCACCTCTACTGGACACTTCGGACATTGCAGAACAACTCACACCAACAGAGTTAAACCCAGACTGCATGGAACAGGCCACCACAGATTGTATCATGGACAGGCAAATTAAGAACACTCGCCAACAGAGGATCCAACTGTATCGGGTTGTCAAAGATGGCCAACTCCTGCACCAAGGAAAGTGGTTCACCAGGGACCAAGTTCAGCAGAAATTTCCTCATCTCATGGAGGAACTTAACGCAATGGGGACCATTGCTTCATAAGGGGGGAGGAATGATCCAGGTGGATATTGGTGGCCACCCACCTATTCCACTTGGCCCCCCACCATTGTCTCTTTCAGTTTTTCAGTTTCGGCATAACTTACTATTTTTAGCAGTTTTTCGGGTCCTGAACTTCCGGAGCCGTTTTGAGGCCCTAAACGACGTTTTTTGGGTATCGTTTTACCAGCGAATTGGATCATCCAATTCGTCCCGACAGTTGTAGTCCTCGGATAGAGCTTTCTAATGATGTATCATGTGCATCAAACGGAGATAGTATGCCAAAGTTACGTCCCTGGGAAGTTGAAACACCAATTTACCCAAACGGGGCCCATAGTTTTGGCGCTTCATCTCCTAGGGTTAGGTTTTTGGGATGTTTAGGGTTATCCATTGTTTCTCAATAATAAATAGGCCCTCGAGCCTTATTGTAACTCAGTTCAGAGGCCTGTAGCCGCCACATCTCTTCTCAGAGATAGCTACCAGTGCCCTAGCTAGTTTTATTTCCATTCTGTCTGTAAGCAAATTTCAGTTCTTTGATATTAATGAAATGAAGTGTTATTTCCGCTGCATCTCTGTATTTATCGTTATATGTTTATTCTGTTGCGTTCCTACATAAATCTGGATCAGTTCTCACACTTGAAAAATCGCTGCAAACGTGGAATTATTGAAATATGTTGAAGAAGCTTTTGTAGCACCATTTAAAGGGAGCACATAATGTTGATAATGATTGTTCCATGTATTTGTTTACATAATTTTTCAAAAGTAACATTTTCATTTGTCTTGTTTGTTGCATAATATATATATATATATATATATATATATATATATATATATCATGGTAGTAATTATGTGTAATTTCAAACAATTAGATAAGTACCAAGTTAAATATATGAATGTATATATCAAGCCTCTTATCGACGAGTTACGAAAGTTATGGGTCAGCATCACTATGTATGACATCTATAAACCAATAAGGCAGAGGCAATTTCAATTCCATGGAATGCTTGTATGGACAATTCATGATGCTCGGGGACTAACACATTTTTTTGGTATGTAGCATCCCAATATTGCAATTTAATAGTATATAATTATTTGAAGATATCATGCATGTTTTGTAAATAAACCCTTCATATAATTGACATTAATCCATCTCTTGCAGATCTTCAAACAAAGGGTAAATTTGCATGTCCAATTTGTGGTCTTAAGATGAAATCTCATTGTTCAAAGAGTTTAGGAAATGAGGTGTTTAATGAGTATGGGCACTTCCTCTCTAAGAACCATAGGTATCACACTACTCAAAAACATATTTTCACTAGGAAAGAAGAGACTAGATTAAAAACACGAATAATGACACCTCATCTATGGAAGTTGGAATGTAATAGAAATCGTCAAGGTTTTCAATTTGTTTATGTATCAAATATGTAATTCTTTGAATTTTTATTTTTATATAATTTATTTTACCATATTTGATAATTATTGTTGTGATTTCTTCTATGTTTCATCAAGGTCGTGAAGGTATCAATAATGGGCTTCCATGAGGAATGAAAAGTTATCCCACTCAATGCATGAGGTTACCCTGCTATGATGACCTAAGAATAGTTCATTTGTTTGATACAATGCCCATTGGGAAGAATGTGACAAAAAGGTTATAGTGAATCATATATTGTAGGAGGGATAAAGAAAAAATTGTCAAATTTTGTAGTGACATTCACAAATCCAATCATACAATGCAAAGTGGGATCCAATCAAATAGTGATGGAGACTGAAATAGCCTTCAAAGATTTTTAATAGAGAAACAAATAAATGATGTAGAAAAGTTCATTTGAAGAATTAAATTTCCCACGAGTTTTTCTTCAAACATAAATAACATCTTAACACGGAAAGGTGAATTTAGTGGGGTAGTAAAACATGATTGGCATACCTTCATTAAGGTAATTATTTCTTTATATATATTTCTATATTGGTATACATGTTTGTAGTTTTTTTTTTTGGCTACTTTAGATTAAACAAATAATGATTCATTTTTATGGTTACAGTATGTTCCACCTCTATCTCTCCTAGACAACTTTGACAACAACGTCAAACAACTTATATATGATATTAGCAAATACATGAGGTAAGTAGTGATTTATATGAAAATTGTTTTTTCATTTTGTTGTTCAACTTAATGACAATTGTTTTAATTGTAATGTAATAGATTATGTTTTTTTGAAACATGTTATTTGCTTGCATCATCTGTAGATGGTTTCCATTGAAAGAAATCCATAAAGAAGATATCAAGTATTGGAAGAGAGAACTTCCTCGACTAATATGTGAAATGAAAAAGTATATACCTTTGTCATTTTTCAATGCACAAGAACATTATTCACACCAAGTTCAAGAGATTTAATTGTGTGAACTTGTACACACAAGGTCAATGTGAATGGTGGAGAGGCACTTGAAATCATTGAAGACTTTGGTTAGACAAAGAGCATGTCCTGAGGGTTCTATGGTGGAGGGATATATGGTATATCAATCCATGGTGTATATTAGTAATTATATTACTAAATTAGCAAAAAATGTGCATGTGTATCGCATTTTGGATGTGAAATCCATCAAAAAAAAATGAAGGGGAGCACCTATTGGGGAAATATAGAATAAGAAAAGCGAGAGGTAATTATATATTTGTGGACATTTATAATACATATAACTTTTCATTTTTGTGTATATCATACTATTTAATTTTTATTCTTTCATCAACTATTAATATTAACCATGATAACTAATATTTATTGGTGAATTATGATTTTTTGATAAATTTGGTCGACAGTGGGATGCACTACATATGTACATTGCAAACAATCTTGACTCGATTAAGGTATGGATTGAAATATGTATAAAAATTGATGATAGGTTATCATGGGAAGAGGTGTCTACATTGGTTGTAGAAGCTCATAGTAACGAAGATACCAATCTTATGCAGTGGAAAATTGATTTAGTAAATGGTTTGAAAGATAAGCACACAAGCATGCATTTTCACCCTGCAATATTTTATTAAGTTATTTTATAAATTATTAATGTGAATGCAAGTGTGTGTGTGTGTGTTTTTCTAGATACTTTCCCAAGTTATATAAATATGTTTATTAATTGACAATATATTTTGTTATGTATTTGACATATTGTAGTTGAAACACCACGAGGCTATGTGGCACAATGGTTGTAAATTTCACATCAAAAATTTGGATGAAAAGAGGAAAACTTATGATTGTGGGATAACTACAGTCTTCCAGGGCACTAATGTTTCCTATAGAAGTGACAAGCATCCACAAGTCTTTGAAAATCGATACTATGGGTATTTGGATGACATACTTGAGTGTGACTTTAAAGCCTTCAAATTGTTTTTGTTCAACGTCAAGTGGTACAAGCTACGAATGAATGAACGTGATCCTGATAGAACTATTATTCAGCATGATAACTGATTTTCCATGGTTAATACAAGGTCATTTGAGCCAGGACCAAATCATTATGTTCTAACAATCCAATGCAAACAAGTCTTTTACTTAGATGTTCCAGGTAGAGGGGGTTGGTCATATGTTGTTATATATGATCCAAGAGGAAGGTCGATAGAGTATAATGTAGCAAAAGAAGATAATATTGAAGAATAAGATGATGTAGAGAAGAAATTAGTTCAGGTGTCAGATGATAACATCAAAGAATTTCAAGAAGATGTTAATAGAGACAATGTTATGGATGAATATGGTATCAACAATGTACTGTCATATGAATAATTTGAATAATTTGAACCAAAATTAGGAGTCAATGTTACTGATGATGATATAACCGATGATATGATTGGAAATGACAACATTGATGATTATGTTGATATGTTGTTAATTTTGGGCAACTAGGTCCAAACTCCATGTTGTATTGCTCAAATGATGATGCCAATATTTTTGTTGGATTCCTCTTTCGAAGAGGTGCAAGATTGATCTAAAGATAATCTTGATTGGATGAGAAGAACATTTATTTATGTGCAAGGTCAGCTAGAATTGTAATGTGGATTGGGAGCCCAACAGATGTGTCACACACCCTCACAAATGGATATAAATTGGAGAGACTTGGAGGTTATTTCATCATCAACTCATCACACACTTCTCTCTTGTGTTTGATTGGTTCGATCACCTTTTGGAGGCATTTCTTCTCACACGTGTGGAGAAACAGCTAGGGATATGGTGCGGATCTGTCTAGGGTTTCAGCCCAGGTTTGACCAGTGTTCACTTTGGTCAACGCTTGGCCCTTTGACCTCCAAACTTCACCAAACTTCCGATTTATGAAGGCCGCATTGATTGGCACACATACCAAGGTTGAACGTTGACTTTGACCTTGTTTCATTGACTTTTTGGTGTTGTTGTTTTGCATTGGCTGCATTGACTTTGGGTTGAGTTTGTGGAGTTGTCTTGAGGGTTGCGTGACATATTTGGTTAGCTGACCTAAAGAAGACTTTCCTGGTTGAAGCATCCTGTTGACCGTCGTAACGCCACCATTATTCATCTCTATTTGACAAAATTTAAATATTTTATTGGCTTGTCTTTCGTTGATCTATTGGTATGTTCTATCAGCATTTTACTTTCATGTTTATGTGATTGCTATTTGGTATCGGGCCCTAGAAGTTTGAAGTAAACATGCATCAAGCATAGAAAACTTTCAAAAATTTACATGGTATTAGAGCTAAGGTGAAGACAAAGCCCAAGCTTGTGGTGAGAGAAATCATCGAAGAAGTATCATTTGTCAAGGACCCATGGGTATCTCAAATTATAATGGCTTCAAAGCTGATGATAAGTTGATTGAAAATTCTGACTATCATGCTTGGAAGATGTCTTTGGACTTGGTCTTGGAAGATCAAGATGTCATTGACTATGTGCAAGGAAAAATCAGAGATCCTCCATCATCTGCACCCGCTGCCACAAAGACGAAGTATAGAAAATGGGAAATCAAAGCTAAGTTGATTATCCGGGATTCCATCCATAAAATTCTGGTTGCTTACATCTCTGAGTTGGGCACATCTAAAGGGATGTATGATAAGTTGGTCAACATGTTCAAGGCTAACAATGCAAATCAATTTATTTTCTTTAAGAACCAATTGAAGAATCTCAAGAAAGGAAAGGATGAATCCGTTCAATCCTATTTTCTAAAGTTGACCAAAATCAAGAATAACCTTCTCGCTATTGGGGAAACAATAGCTGATCGAGAAATGGTTCTCATTGCGCTTGGAGGTCTCCCCTCTGAATGGCATGTATTCCATACTATCATTCTCAATAATAATGTGATTCCTAATTTTGATGAAGTATTGTCGAGATGCATTCAAGAGGATACAAGAATGATGGAATATGAAAATGAAGGAAATGTTGCCTTCACTGCTCATGCTAAGAAGAAGAACAATGGTGGTGCGAGGAACCATGGAAGAGTAGGGGCCAAAGGAAAGAAAGGAAGGTGCTACACATGTAACATGTTTGGCCACTATGCTAGATAATGCCCTCATAAAAGGGATTCTCCAAGGGATGATGACAACAACAATAGGGGGAATGGAAATCAAAGGAACAACAGGTTCAAAGGAAATAGGAAGGCTCCCTCTGGTCATAATTAAAACGGGAAACCTTTCATAAGGTCAAGAATACCCAAGTATGATGAATCTAATTTTGTTGAAAATAAAATAAATTAATTCATTGTTGTGTCTGCCCTCTCTACTGCATCTCCACCTGACACCCTAGATGTCTGGTTGCTTGGTAGTGGTGCTTCAAGGCACCTCACTAGTTTTGAAGACTCTCTCTCTCATTTGATTCAGAAGGATACTAATCTGAAAATTATCCTTGGAGATAATTCCACCTATCACGTGAAAGGGACAGGGACTATGACACTCCATTTATCTCAAGGTCAAGTCCTTCGTTTGCAAGATGTATTGTATGTACCTGATTTGAAGAAGAACCTTGTGTCTATTTCAGCCATGGAAGACAAAGGTTTCAAGGTGGCATTTGTTGATGGAAAGGTACCCATCTGAAAGAAGAGCTTCAAGGAAGCTCTCACTATTGGTTTTAGAGTTGATACACTCTACCAGGTTGGAGGAAGTCCATTGGGGGCTATGACATGTGATAAAATTCGTCTAACCGAATTATGGCACCAGAGGTTTGAACACCTTCATTTCAAAGCCCCTCCCGAAGCAAGGAAGGTGGTGACAGGGATGCCCGAATTCAAAAATGATCATGAAGGTGTATGCCAAGGTTGTGCCAAGTTGGATGCTTCTGGAAAGAAGGGAATGTTTATGGGCTACAGTGAAACTTCGAAGGCATATATAATCTATGTGTATGGTCAAAGAGAAGTGGAGATATGCCATGATGTCATCTTTGATGAAGATGCTTCCCTCAGGAAAGTGATAATTCTTCCTAGCTCCAAGGAAGACAATGATGAAAGATCAGGGAAGCAGGAAGAGCTAAAGGATGAGATGATGCCCGATGTTGAAGGACTGATGGACCCTATTGATCCACCTCCTTCAATGAAGAGAATACCCTCATGGCTTAGGGATACTCTCGAGGATGTCGAGAGACATATGGCCCCAAGGGGGACATTCCATGAAAGTAAGAAGCCAAATAGATACCAAGTTTATCTAGCAACCATGAGTACAATCGTACAATCTGAGCGTGGATCATTTCAAGAAGTCGTAAAGCATCAAGTTTGGAAGGATGTTATGCACGAAGAGTATGAGTCCATTATGAAGAATTATGTATGAGACGTGGTCCCTAGACAAGAGGACAAAGGTATTGTCACCTCGAAATGGCTCTATAAGATCAAGCATGGATCTTATGGTAGTGTTGAAAAGTACAAGGAAAGATTATTTGCCCAAAGTTTCTCTCAAAAGGAAGGCATAGACTATGATGATATATTCGCACCAGTGGCCCACTATACCACCATCCGATCTATTATTTCCCTTGCTGCCATGCAAGGATGGAGTCTCCATCAGATGGATGTGAAGACCTCTTTTCTGCATGGTTCGATAAAGGAAGAGGCATATGTGGAGAAACATCTGGGGTTTGATGTCCGAGATAGAGACTCTCATGTATGCAGGTTGAATAAATACCTCTATGGGTTGAAGCAAGCCCCTAGGGCTTAGTACGAGAGGATAGATAGCTACTTGATGAATTTGGGCTTCACTCGAAATAATTTTGATTTGAACCTTTACTTCAAGGTTGATAGAGAATAGCCTCTCATTCTGGTTCTCTATGTGGACGATCTCTTCCTGACAGATGTTGACCCTATCATTCATCAGTGTAAAAGGGAGCTCGCTTCCGAGTTCGAGATGAAATACCTAGGACTGATGCATTTCTTCTTAGGCTTGGAGGTCTGGCAGAGACATGGTGAGATTTTCCTCTCTCAAGGAAAATATATTATGAATTTGTTGGACAGATTTGGTATGGTGGACTGTAAGTCTGTGTCGACACCGATGGAACTCAACTTCAAGAAGTTGTGTGGAAATTTTGTTGGGACCACATTGGGAAATATTATCAAGTATCGTCAACTCGTAGGAGCATTGATGTTCTTAGTGAACTCTCGTCCGGACATATGTTTTGCAGTGAACACTTTGAGTTAACACATGGTTGATCCTCATCACATTCACTGGGTTGGTGCCAAGAATCTCTTGATATATCTTTGGGGCACGATAAACCATGCGTTGAGATACACTACCAGGAGTTTGAGACTCCATGGATATTCTGATGTCGATTGGGCTGGTAGTGTGGTGAACCGTAAGAGCACATCTGGATTTTGCTTCACACTTGGTTTTGCTTCGATATCTTAGATGAGAAGGAAGCAGAAGTCGATGGATTTGATCACCGCTGAGGCCAAATAAATTGCAACAAGTATGGCCTGTTGTGAAGCTATTTGGTTGCGAAATTTCTTCGGTAAGTTGTTCTACCATGTGCTAGATACCACCATTATCCTTTGTGATAACCAGAATAGTATTTGTTTGTCAGAGAATCCCGTGTTCCACGATCGATACAAGCATATTGATATTAGGTACCATTTTATTTGGGATATGGTACAGCGAGGCGCCGTAAGGCTCGATCATATAGGAACTTATGAGCAGGTCATGGATATTCTCACTAAGCCCTTGGGGAAGGTTAATTTCCTAACCTTCCGTGAGAATATTGGAATCATGGAATGACCCTATTTTGAGGGTCCTATTGGACGATGAGCTCTGGGAGATCAAAGGGGCTTTAGGGATAGCTTCTTGGAACTATGAGCAACCACAGGGCTAGGATTTCCAAACCTTGTTGGTGTGCTTCCACCGCACCGTGATGATATTGAGTTGCTTCACCTCTCTTTGATATGTGCCCCATATGCATCCTAACCATGGAGTTTCAGACTCATGGGAAGTACCTCTCATCTTGGCCAATGAGGTGGGAAATGTAGATAGAGACCGATAGCAAGACCGATGGACACATCGAAGATTTATGTACTCTCTATGTATAGGATGGTACGTGTCCAACCACTTGATCTAGGATCAATTCTAGTGAGGTTTTGGACCTCCAACTGACTTCCAGTCAGTTAAACTAAGTTCGGGTTAGTGTATGACTCTTTTGATTCCAAGTGAGGTTTTGGACCTCCAACTAACTTCAGGTCAGTTAAAATAACTTCGAGTTAGTGTATGACTCTTTTGAGTCCAAGTGAGGTTTTGGACCTCCAACTGACTTCGGGTTAGTGAATGACTCTTTTGAGTCCAAGTGATTTTTTAGACCTCAAACTGACTTCAGGTCAGTTAATCTAACTTCGGGTTAGTATGAGACTCCTTTAAGTCCTATAGAGGTTTCAAACCTCTGAGCTGACTTCAGGTCAGCCGGGAGTGATGTCTTTGTGACTCACTGTTTGAAATAAAGAAGCCAGCAAAGCAAGTTACGGAGGGATGACGCACGATGTTTGGATGGCACTGGTGGATGGAGTTCTCCCTAATTGAGAGGGATTGTTAATTTTGGGCAACTAGGTCCAAACTCCATGTTGTACTCCTCAGATGATGATGCCAATATTTTTATTGGATTCCTCTTTCGGAGAGGTGCAAGATGTTGGAAATATTGTCATTCATGGCAAAGGAGTAGCACCAAAACTAGAAATAAGGCAAAGGAGCAGATCAGGCAACAATGCAGTAACCAAGCATAAAAGAGCAACAAAGAAGCAGCAAAGGTAGCAGAGAAGCAGCAAAGGTGTGCATAAATCGTAATAATCCCAAGTCAGAGTGAATAATGAATAGAAGAACAAGCTCAAGAGAGATCAACACATTTAGAAAATGAATAAAGCTCAGGAGAGATTCATGTTGAAGAATACATAACAAGCTCAGGAGGAGTAGCGTGGAGGAACTGGTGTTGCAGAGTGGCGACAATATATGTTGTGAAACCAGCTCCAAAAATAGAAGAAAAGAGATATAAACGCCTTAGAAATAAGCCACTTCGAGGGGGCAACCTCCAATACATTACATGAATGAACAATTCTTGGATGATACAAATTACAAAACCTCCTTTCTATATATAGGAGTCCATGGGGCCACAATGTAATCCTAGTGGGGCCATGATGTAATCCTAGCCGACCTAACAATAATAATTTAAGGGCACAATAATAACAATATGGGGGTTACAAGGGTACAATAATAACAATAAGGGGGTTACACTAACAACAATAAAGGACTATACTAGTAATATAGGGACCTAACATGCCCCTCTCCTTCAAAAAAGTGTTGTCCTCAACGCTTGAGTAGCTCTGGGTGCTTCTGTATAAAATTCTCATCCTCCCATGTAGAATCTTCGGTGGGTAAGTTCTTCCACTTGATGAGATACTCTGAAATTGATCGATTCCGTAGTTGTCGAGTTCTTGTTTCCATGACCGCTTCTGGTTCCAATATGATTTTTCCTTCCTCATCGAGTTCTGGCAATATTGTTTGAACTGGAAGATTTTCTCCCATAACCTTCTTTAAGCATGAAACATGGAAAACTGGATGTACTCGCGAAGAAGCAGGAAGCTCCAATTTGTATGCCATAGTACCAATCTTTTGCAACACCTTGTAAGGACCATAGTACTTTGGCGATAATTTATTATCCTTCTTAGCTTGCTTGAGGAAAATTTGTTTGTATGGTTGTAGCCGTAAAAATACCCAATCTCCTACATCAAAACTTCTCTCACTGCGATGTTGATCTGCCTGTTGTTTCATTCGATTTTGTGCAAAATTCAGGTTATCCTTTAAGAGTTGGAGAACTTCTTGCTGATGCTCGATGTGATCTTCCACTGCTTGAACCTTCGAATTTTCCCTTAAAGATGATGTGATGGATGGTGGATGATATCCATAAAGTGCCATAAATGGGGTCATTTTTGCTGCAGTATGGAAGGAAGCGTTATACCACCATTCAGCGAGAGGCAACCACTTGACCCATTGTGTTTGTTTATCAGATACAAAACAACGAAGATATCCTTCAAAACATTTATTTACTATCTCATTTTGACCATCAGATTGAGGATGATAAGATGAGCTATGAGCTAATTGAGTACCCAAACAAGAAAATAACTCCGTCCAAAAATTTCCAATAAAAATGGGATCTTTGTCGCTCACAATAACCCTTGGGTTTCCATGTAGCTTTTGAATTGTGTCCATAAATGTAGTAGCAACTGTACTTGCTTTAAATGGATGAGATAATTCACAAAAGTGTGCATACTTGGTAAGTTTATCAACTACCACCATGATGACACTCTTTCCTTCATACTTAGGTAAACCTATGATAAAATCCAATGAAATCTCCTCCCAACGTTGACTTGGAATGGATAAAGGTTGTAGAAGTCCCGGGGTCTTAATTGTCTTAACTTTATTCTGCTAGAAAACCAAACATTCCGCCACAAACTTTTGAATATCAAATTTAAGGCCATCCCAAAAAAATTCTTTCTTCACCCTGTGGTAATTTTTTTAAAATCCTGAGTGTCCTCCTAAAGGAGAAGTGTGCAATTCCAAAAGATTCTTTTGTTTTAGTTGGGAATTCTTACAAAGATATAAGCGATCTTTGTACCATAAAGAATCATTTTTCCAACTAAATGTATCAGATGTACTAGGATCTTGCTGCAACTTTTGAATGAGTGTCCATACTTTTTTGTCCTTCTTCCATTCATATCTTGCTTCGGTTATCCAATCTGGTTGGATAATAGAAATGGCACAAAGTAATGATTCCACCTCTTCATTATTTCTTGAGAGTGCATCTGCAGCAAGATTAAGCTTCCCTTTTTTGTTCTAAATGTAAAGTTGCAATGCGTACCTTTTGTGTGTTTTGCACATTATGGAGATCAAAATATTGCTCCATCTATAGTATCCATGTTACAGGATCCTTTCCATCAAACTTCCTCATATCCATTTTTGGAATATGGTGGTTCTTCCCGCCAACATTAGAGTTTATGAAGTCATGATTAACATTTATTTTGTTCTCATCATGAGTTTCCTCTACTATCTTTTCACCATTAGGAAACATTTCGTGTATCAACTTTGTCAAAGCTTCCATGTCCGCTTTTAGATCATTCTACATGTTTTCCATGTTGTCTTTAATTTTTTCATCGATATTAGCTTCTATGTCATCCATCTTAGATTCCATGCCATCTATCTTAGATTCCATGCCTTTCTTCAAAACATCCATTTCATTTTTTGTTGCTCTTTGCAAGAGTGAAATTTGGTGCACTTGCTCTTGTAATTTTGATAGATCATGTTGCAATTCTTCATCTTCATGAGTCATAGTAGAGCCTTCTGAAGGCTTAATGGGTGTTGAATTATTTTTACGGGGCATTTTTTTTTAACCAAATACTGATATATATTCTACAATATTCCCTTGGAATCAATTCAAATTGATTCTTCAAACAAGACTCATGCAATTCGTTAAAAAAAAAAAATACACACCTTTTTCTTTCTTTTGAGGAGTTCGATATTGAAATTGGATTATCTTTCTGATTTTGTCTCTTCAATATCTAAAATTGGGTACTGAGTTATCCTTCTGAATCATCTTTCAAATGCCACAGGTCTGACTTGATTTGGATTCTCCAAGGCAAAGTTATGTCCAATCTCCCACAATGACCTAATTATGGACTGGTTCAGTAGAGCGAACTTGTACGACTTGCCACGTGTCACTGTTTCATCTTTTAGCTTAGAAATTGATCGAAAATAAACTAAAGTCTGTGTACTTGTGACCACTTATTACAGCACTCCAATCTGATGCTCAGAGAGAGAGTTATGAATATTTTCCCACGATCACCTCTTTGAGATGAAATTCAGGAGTCTGAAAAAGCACTACCTTCCACAGATCATATCTCCGAAAATATTGTAAACCAAGCTCTGAAATTTTTCGATGAGTTTTCTCAGGATTTCTCCTTTGCACCCTAAATATTTCATATTCTGAAACTTCGTAGAAAAAAAGGTATAGTGCAAATTCCACAATGACATGTTTAGATTAAATTGAGGAGCCTGCAAAAAGACCTAACTTCCACAGATCATATCTCCAAAAATATTGCGAACCAAGCTCTGAAATTTTTTGAAAATGTTCCTCAGGATTTCAGCTTCGCACCCTAAACATTTCAGCTTCTGAAACTTCGTAGAAAAAAATTTATAGCGAAAATTCCACGATGACCTGTTTGGAGCAGCGAAACCCTAGAATCCAAAGCTCTGATACCAAATGTTGTGAAACCAGCTCCAAAAATAGAATAAAAGAGATATCAACGCCTTAGAAATGAGCCACTTCAAGGGGGCAACCTCCAATACATTACATAAATGAACAATTCTTGGATGATACAATTTACAAAACCTCCTTTCTATATATAGGAGTCCATGGGACCATAATGTAATCCTAGTGGGGCCACAATGTAATCCTAGCCGACCTAAAAATAATAATTTAAGGGCATAATAATAACAATATGGGGGTTACAGGGGTATAAGAATAACAATAAGGGGGTTACACTAACAACAATAAGGGACTATACTAGTAATATAAGGACCTAACAGTATAAAGCTTACGAGAGATTCGCGTTGAAGAATATAGAACAAGCTCAGGAGGAGTAGCGTGGAGGAATCGTTGTTGAAGAGCAGGGACAGTATAAACAAACAGAAATCAACTAAGGTAGAGAACTCTTAGAATAATTCCAAGGGAGGCGATCAGACAGTAAAGATCGAATCGCAGAATCGAAGTATTAAGAATTAACGGCAGATCAGAGCAAGAAGAAGAGATGAAGAAGAGTCGCATGAAGGATGAGCAGATGGTCAGGATTAGATCACAGAATTGAAGGGGAAAGATCAACGACGAACGGAGAATCGAGAGTTCTCACATCGCAAATGGTAGAAAATCACGCTTAAGGCTGTCGCAAGGTAAGTTAAACTATATTTGATGTGAAGTGGAGAAGGGACACGTGTTGGCATGGCAGGGCAAGCAGTGAGGACCGTTATATCGTATGGTAGATCAACAGCGAACAGCAAATCCTGAGTTCACACATCGCAAATGTTAACAGATAGCGCTCAGGCTTCGCATGGTATGGTAAGTTGTTTGTGATGCGATGAGGGAGGAGCCACATGTCAGCACCGCGCACCAGCGCAATATCACAGATCGCAAGAAATAAGGTTTAGACGCTAAGTTAAATCATAAAGGTTGCGAAGTGTGATCACCTGTGATTGGTGGAAAGTGTTGTGGGACCCTCTAGTAAACAAGTTTTGCCTATATGTAATTGCTTTTGGTTTTATGTTTAATCTGGCTTAAAGTAACAGTTTGTGATTCCGCACGTATTTTTATATTTTTGTAAAACGTTAAAAGGTGCGGGCAAGCAATGTGCGATGTATTGTGATTGGTCAAGTAGTGTGGGACATGATAAGCCCTGTTCAACTTCTGTTATGTGCGCTCTGTTAATAAGGTCCGAAGGGTTTGCGTAAAGAAGCAAACCAAGATGAACAGTGTTACAGCAGTGAGTCAAATGAAAAGACTGAACACAAAAAAGAAAGGCCCGAGTAAGTAAAAGGATCCGACCCCGTGCAGAATAGTGTAACAACATGGGTCAGGTCGTGCAGGCGATTCTGTGAGCAATTGAAATATAGCTATGAAAGCAAGAAAGAAGCCTAAAGGACGGCAAGCGAGAAGAGGACAAATGCACGAAAAAAAACTAGGAAATGAAAGAGGTAGAGTAAAGTAATTGATTGTAACTGTAAATGTATTATTTATTTTATATTGTTTGTGATGCAAAGGCAAGTCCTCTAAGGCAAAGAAAACTCAATTTAATATAGAAATGAGTATATACTGATGAAATGAATGGGTAAAAGGCAAGAGTCATGCCTGTTCACTTCATATTCCCATATAGAATGCAAACAGCCATGAAGTGATCTCTATAAATGATGTTATTGTAATGTGCATAGAGACCTTAGAGAGTGGAAGAATAAGACAGAGCAGATAGAGAAGCTGTGAAGATCTAGAGCTGATATAAAGCAGATTTGAAGGCTGGAAGGACAACAGTGAAGAAGGAGAAAAACAGAGCTGATATCCAAGTAAATCAGCATATGATTTTATTGTAGTGTGAGGAAGTTGGTGCTTCCATATCAAGTTGTAGCTTGATGGATGTCTAGTTGTAGCTGGTGAAGTAGGAGCATCCTGTGGGTTGTAGCCTTCAGAAAATAGATGGGAGTTAGAGCTTCCTTGCAAGTTGTAGCTTGCAGAATTTGAGGTAGTGGCCTCCTATAGGTTTGAGCCTACAAAAAATCATTGGTGAGAGGGATTTGGAGCTTGCCTTTGCATCACAGCAATAATAAGATGTGGTTTTCTCCCTTATGGGTTTCCACTTATATATGTTGTATATATGCATGATGATTATGTGTTGATGTTTTGTCTTAATCACAGCAATACTTGTTGCTCACATATTAATATTGTTATTTAATTATACATTAAGTTGATCATGAAATGAAGGTGTAAATAGAGTTTAAATAAAGTTTTAAAATTCCATGAATGTATTAAACTGATCCCCCCACACACCCCCCCCCCCCCCCGTCGTGCCTCCCTCTCAATTTAACTAAGGGTTCAACAATTGGTATCAAGGCCAATTCCTTTTGTATCAGTTTAACAACTGGAAGAAGATACTAGGTCCCCAAAATGGCTAGCCTAGAAGGATGATCAACAAGTAAAGCCCCATTGTTTATTGGCACAAACTATGCCTTCTAGAAAATAAGAATGAGGACATATGTTGGCTCAAGGGGTCCTGACCCAGGTTCGGAGTTCAAGGTTTGCCAACAAACCCCTATACTACTGGCCCTTTCGGCAGTGACCTGCTTGCACAGGTCAAAGTCTCACCCGAAGTAGTATGGGTGAGTGTTGGAAACAGGTTTCCGCACCCTGAGAAATGATAGGTAAGGAAAGCAGAGCCGCATCCGACCCTGTGATACCCAGATTGCCTCTTTCTGCGCAGGGTCGATAGGTCTCTTTTCGCATCCACATGCGCTAGATCTATAATTATATACTTCTATGACAGTAGCACAATATTGCATAAAACAGAACAAAACAGATCCAGATACAGCAAACACACTTACACAGATCCTTCGCAGCTTGAATACATAATGCGCATAATGTAGTAATTACCAATGATTCTCACAAACAGTACACATAGATTCAGTTCTCAAGCAACCTTTCTTATTCATCAATTCCTTCTTACAATACCCATCCCAGCCTGTGCACACAGCAGCAGGGTCTGCACAAAACTAGACTTTGGATCTCTGCGCACACAACTAGCAAGATTCCTTTCCCCAAAAACCCAAACAGATATCTCAAACCACAATTCGCATCAACAGCTCTTCATTTCCTCCCTTACAATTCAAAATGTTCCTCTATTTATAATAATCTAGCCTAAACTTTCCTATGGTCCGCAAACCGTAGTTTTTGAACCCCTGGTTTACCCTTTTGCCCATTACAATGCTTTTGGGGCTTTGACCCACCCCAAAACCCCTACGCTAGACTAAATATAATCAAAATTATTCAAAATTGGACCAGTTTCGCAGCTCATAGGAGACCCTGTTCCAACAGTCCCCCAACACAATCTTGTGAATCTTCCCGAGTCACAGTGGTGGTGCGGTCGCTATCTGCGCACGCAAGGTATTGAAAGCGATGATGAGTGGAGGGAGGACTTCTTGACTTTGGGTAGCAGCTCGTTGTGCGATATTGACAAGCTTCAGGGAGGCAGGGCCTTCCGGAGTTGTGGTAACTTGCTCCAATATCCGGGGGAGGCGCACGATGGCGTTATGAGCACCCTGAGATATCTGGAAGGCGGTATTGCCCCATGGTTTCAAGTGCTTTCTAACGACGTGCTTAGCGTGGCGGAGATCCACAACCATGTCTATGAAGGCGTTGCGGGTTTTTAAGAGGGCTAGACGCTGTGCAGGGACGAGGGAAGGCAAGGTAGCTTCGAATTGATTGAAAGCAGATTCCATCTGTCGTAAGTCTTCCTGGATACGCTGAAGCATGGGGTTGAACCAAACTGTTGTCTAGAGCTGCATAGCCACCTCAACCAACTAAGTGCCCAGAGTAAGTTCTTCCTTAATAATATTCATTGCTTCTGTGATCAATGCAACCCGTTGTGCCGGAACTTCTGGGGGTATTTCACGCTACTGTCGTGCAGTCCGGTCACGTTTACGGATCTCTTGCAACACAGCGGTATAAATCCTGTAACGCCTCACTCGGTAGCTGTGCCAAGTCTATTTGTAGGTCTGTAGTTTTTGGGGCGTGGTCGCTAACCATGATAGTGCGAGGTAATGAACAAATATGTCTTTCGCTAGTCAGTAGTCTAGAACTGCAGAGAAGTCGCAGTGTATCCTTATATCGCTTCGTCTGTTCTATGCGCAGGAATAGCTGCAACTTGAATGCGTCAATGTCGGTGGACTGTGGTAATTGCGTACCCTCCTTCGTGGTATCATCCGAGGCCATCCGACTGGGGCCTACAATCGTTCCAGGTTTGTAAGGGTCGGGAATTCCCGTCGTGCAGCTGTGGTGCCCCTCAGCACAAGGTTCAAATTCAATTATCCCTGCAGGGAGCCAGAGGCCAATCATCTTACAAATTTTGGCACCCCAGACCCTCTCAACATGATGTCTACAGGCGCTGAACTGGTAGGTGTCGAAGCGTTCGGTGGGTTAGGGACTGCCATAGCAACAAAAGGATAGGCTTCCCAGAAAACGTTAACGATCCCAATGAGCAAGTAGGAGAATAACAGAGGCAGGGTACAGAGACAGTATGGAGCCCTGAGTGAATTTATCCTGTTGACCTTATACTGTCTGGGGCTATCCAACGGCAGAGTAAAACTCACTTGAAACTTACCATCGATTGTCCGAAACAAACTCACCATAAATTGTTGTATTGATGGCCAACCGCCCATTTTTTGTAACAGTAAGGTTCCCTTCTCACCAAAGTGCAGTGGTCTGACGGTCGTTATTCATACCTGAGGGCTTTCCCAAGGATTTACAGATTTTGGATGACACCTGGGTGCTTCTTGCGCACCCTGAATTAAAGCTGATGCCAGGTGTTTTGTAATGCGAGCCAGGTACCACTCCAGCAACTTGGCCACGGTACCTCTTGACAGGCGTGATTTTCCCTTAGTCGGGGCGTCCAAGTGCGGTAGAGCTGCGTCAAGCGTCCTTGTGCCATCTACCACCTTAAATGTTCGCAGAAACTCAACCCGCAAATTCTCCCAATTGCGTGTGCACTGGTGCAGCTCCCCATCTAAATACCACACAATTGAACACAAGCCAAGGTCATGGATAACTAGGTGAACTTGTTTGTTTGGGGTCCTGTCACACCATTGTGTTTCCCATGCTAGAAAATATCTGTGTGGGTCCTCTGACCTAAGGAACCTCTGGATTCGTCTTCTAGCTGGGGCTCCAAGTCGCAGGTTCATCTTATCCCGACACTCCTCCCGAGTGTGGAATACCGGCCCATGCGTATCCCACCATCGTGCAGGCGCTCCGCGCAGGGCTAGCAGAAGTGCCCCTAGCCTGCGTTCCTTGGGAACTTTGACTTTGAATGCACGTAAAAAATCCTTAATGTCACCCACATCCTAGAGGTAGGGCAGGTCTCTTACCTTGGCGGAGATGCAATGGAAGTTCCTTGTGACCTGAAGACATCATACCGCCGAAACCTCATGCAACCAGCCTTTCCAATTCTCCAGTTCCCCATCAGAGTTGGAAAAGCATTCACTGTCCATTTCCTAGCAGAGTACTCCTTCCACTGTGGGGTTAATCCAGTCTTCGTCCTGCGTAGTCAATTTGTAAATGTGATCTATTTCTTCCTCGTCGCATGTTGGCTCTGTATACCGCACACCTTCTGCGGGATCCAGCGGTACTATTACGCGCATACCGTTATTTTCAAACACCATGCTGCACTTTTTGAGATTAATGACACCCCCCATATCTATAGCCCAGTCTAGTCTTAGGAGTGCAGGGGAGGGATCCGCATCTTCCACAATTTCTGTTGCTTCAAAGTCAGCTAGGAATTTTACCCCTACGATATCTACCATGACTTTTGGCAGCCTTCCCAGAGGGATGATCTTTTGTTGATTTTCCATGCGCAGTTGGATGGTGGACCATTCCAATTTAGGCTCTCCCATTCGTTGACATGTTTGCTTTCGTAATACGTTCGCATCTGATCCAAGGTCCAAAATAACTTGATCCATCTCGTAGTCACCAATCTGCGCAGTCAACCGCATTTCTCTTCTAGTGCGTTTTTTATATCTGTATAGCTTGTGTACATCCTTGGTCTCGGAAATCGGATCGGGCCGAGCTGCGCAACTATGCATTAATGCTTGAAGGTTCTCTACAGCCTGTGGGTTACGTAGTAGCTTTAGACATGCCTACAAAAAGGGCTCAACCCCCTCCTCTATCTTGAGGTGTGTCGGCATCTGCGCAGTAGCTGCTATTGTTTCTTGTCCCTTATTGATGTTCGATCCTTCCTGAGAGGTCGTAGGATCCCTGGCAGGCGCTTCCTTTGCTCCATGGGTGACCATCCCGCTGCATGTTATGACTTTCACACTTGGGGTCTATGTTTCTTAGCTCAGCTTTAAATCTTTTCACATTCTGCGTAGGGGTGGGTTGTTTTTCCTGCATCTTGGCTATTAAAATTGGGCAATTTTCAACCACATGGTCCAGCTGTCTACAATATTTGCACAATTTCCTGGTGGGATTTGGGCAGTCCCTAGTGAATTCTCCTACCTCCCTGCAGTTATAACAGATTAGCCGCACACGTCCTTGTCCTACGCTTCCTCCCTGACCTCCTCTACCCCTTGCTCGAGAGCCTTCGAAGCTCGCAGAAGTTCTTGGCGACGCAGGGTCTGATTGTACCCTATACAAGTTCCCACGATCTATCATCAAGTTGTAAGTGCGACAGTTTTTCTCATCGTGTCCCACCGACTGGCAGAACCTGCACCACTGTTGCTTCAGTTCTGGGACATATGCACCTAGCCGAGGGCAATGGTTCATATCATGCAGCCCTGCTACACGGTAGTTGTCGCACCATAGTGCAGGTCCGCTCGAGCCTGGTCATGATAGGATGGGTTCCCCACTTACTCCTGGGTGTACCGGACTAGGTCCTCCTGCCTACATGTAATTTTCCAATAGAGGACACTGATCCTTCGTATGGCCAGATACTCGACATCGTATGCACCAGAGATCTGCGCGGGCTTATTTTCCTCGCTCCTTTCGTAGGTTCTGAATTTCCATGTGCATAGCTCCAAGCTGCTCCTGAATTTGCTGTACTCCTACCGAAGTATCTTCTCTGGGTGCAGCTTCTAGTTTCATAACGACTTCCACAACTTTTTCCTGTGACTCAAAGGTTTGGTGACTCATTGGCATACGCAGGTGGGGTAACATCATAGCGATGAACCATTCTGTATGTTGTCTATCGTCATACTCAAACCCTCCTTCCCTGATTGCTTTCTTCAATCGTTGATCAGCCTCCCACATAGATTCAGATGCACCTTGCTTGAAGTCCTTTACTTCTGCTACCAACTGAGAGTAAGATTTTGGCTTCCGGAACTGATGCTTCAGAGCGTCTTTGATATCTTGAATAGATGCACTCCCGTTCTAGGAAACATATCACATATACCAATCTAATGCTCTGTCCTCGAACGCCAGGGACAATTGCGCCCTCTTCACCGTATCATTTGTCACATTTTGCACAGTCCAAATAGAGTCTGCAACAAACCAAAATCGGTCCATATCCTCATCCCCTACCCCCTTAAAGGTAGGTAGTCTCAGGTGCGCATCCATATCACAGTCCGGCGGGGGTGGTGGTATGGGTGAGTTCTTACCTTTGTGCGGCGGTGTAATCGAGGGGTCTTGCGCAGCCGGTTCTCGCAAAAGTTTATAGGCGGATCTCCCCCCATCGAGGTTGGTCCGATAGTATTTACCACTGTGTGTCGTGCTCTTGTCTAGATCCGAGTTCATTCAGTCGGTATGACTACACAGAATGCTCTTTTCACACAGTAATATCTTAATCAGCAACGGTAATGTCTTCAGAAATTTGCGCCGGAACCCTTTAAAGAATCATTGTTCGGCCTCAGAGTAGGAGATAAACTGATCAATGGAAAATTCTGTCACAACTCCTCCTAGTACACTGTCCACCCAGTGATCTACTGTGCGCGTGATAGTATTATCAGTCCTCTCCAGCTGTTGGATCAGCTCTGGGATCCACTGAGTGACTCGCTCGTCCTTCCAACACTTCTGGAATTCTACGAGCTTAGCCAGTCACTCCTGAAGCTCAATTTCAAATGTTACAAAGAATATTTCGTAGCTTTCTGTAAGAATGTACCTATTTTTCCACCTGTCTGCCATTAACTTCTTGCTGCGATTTTCTTTGACTGCAAATTCCTGGATCTGCTTTTCGAACCACTCCTCAATTTCCTTCCTTTCAGGCTTCCAATACTGTCTTTTCATTACCCGATCCCTTTCTCAAAATGCTCCAGGTCCCAGAAATGGAACCATTTGTTGGCTTGAGGGGTCCTGACCCAGGTTCGGAGTTCAAGTTTTGCTAACAAACCACTATACTACTGGCCCTTTCGGCAGTGACCTACTAGCGCAAGTCAAAGTCTCACCCGAAGTAGTATGGGTGGGTGCTGGAACCAGGTTTCCCCACCCTGAGAAAGGATAGGTAAGGCAAGCAGAGCTGCATCCGGCCTTGTGATACCCAGATCGCCTCTTTCTGCCCAGGGTCGATAGGTCTCTTTTCGCATCCATGTGCGCTAGATCTATAATTATATACTTCTATGACAGTAGCACAATATTGCATAAAACAGAACAAAACAGATCCAGATACAGTAAACACACTTACACAGATCTTTCACAGCTTGAATATAGAATGCGCATAATGCAGTAATTATCAATGATTCGCACAAACAGTACACATAGATTCAATTCTCAAGCAACCTTTCTTATTCATCAATTCATCAATTCCTTCTTACAATACCCATCCCAGCTTACGCACACAGCAGCAGGGTCTACACACAACTGGACTCTGGATCTCCGCGCACACATCCAGCAGGAGTCCTTTCCCCAAAAACCCAAACAGATATCTTAAACCACAATTCGCATCAATAGCTCTTCATTTCCTCCCTTACAATTCAAAATGTTCCTCTATTTATAATAATCTAGCCTAAACTTTCCTATGGTCCGCAAACTGTGGTTTTTGGACCCCTGGTTTACCCTTTTTCCCATTACAATGCTTTCAGGGCTTTGGCCCACCCCAAAACCCCTGCGACTAAACATAATCAAAAGTATTCAAAATTGGAGCAGTTTTGCAGCTCATACGAGACCCTATTCCAACAACATACCTAATGTCTCTAGGAATATAAATTTGGGTTGTTGTGGAAGAAGGATATGCTCCAAAGCATACTAACACAGAAAAATAATCCAAGCAAAACTTCATAGCTAATGCAAAATCCATGAATGCACTCTTGAGCGGTTTGTGTGAAACAAAATTTATCAAAGTAATGCACGGTGAGACTACCAAAGATACCTGGGATACTTTAGAAAATATCCATGAGGGAGATAAAAAGGTGAATATGGCCAAACTGCAAGCTGATAGAGATTAGTTTGAAAATTTCAAAATGAATGAAGATGAAGATGTAGTCAATTTCTTCTTAAAGGTTGCAGAAGTTGTGAATAACATGAAAGCTCTAGGAGTAACCATTAAGGAATGTGTAATTGTACAAAAGATTGAGATCTTTACCATCCAAGTTTAACCCTAAGGTTTCTGCCATATAAGAAATAAAAAACTGGGAAACACTGACCATGAACCAATTGCTTGGAAAATTGACGGCCTATGAGATAAGAACCATGATATGTAATGAAACAAACATAAACAAGCAGCAACCTCATATGACAAAGAAATAAATGAAGAAACAGTCAACTGCAAAAGACTCATACGCTCCTAAGGATGAATTGAACAATTTCGGAAGATGTCAAAGCAGGTTCATTCCTCCTGTGAGAAGTATCACTAGCTTCGCTTGCCACGAACCTGGACATATTGCAGCATACTGTAAGATAAAGCAAATCCAGCCCAACTAGCAAAAGATGCAATAAACGAAAACATTACCTCAAACAACTCTCTATGCCAGAGACAAATACTACTTCCATGGGTATTGTTTTTATTATAAAGGTTTCGGTCATAAAGCCATGGAGTATACAGCGTATATACAGAGACTAGTGTATGGAAACTCGAGGGGAATTAAGAACAATGGTGGATTCACTCGTATACATAATCCATTCAGAAATACCATCAAATGTTTTTGCTGCCATAAAATTGGGCATAAGTCTCACAAATGTCCTCTCAAATATTGTGGTCCATCTCCTCATAAAAATTACCAAACAAACAGCTGCATGCAATGGAAAAATAAGCTAAATAAGTGTGATCTAGTTCTAATAACTCAAGATCAAAAAAGCCAATGGTATGTGAACAGTGGGTGCTCAAAACATATGACTGGAGATCGAAGAAAGTTTATAACTTTTGATGAAAACAAATCTGGAAATGTAACATTTGGCAATGATAGAGCAGGGAAAATCAAGGGAAAAGGCTCAGTTAGCCTGAATAATGGAAGAGGAGAGGCTCAGGATGTACTATTTGTGGATGGTTTGAAAGCCAATCTGCTAAGTGTCAGTCAAATGTGTGATAAAGGCTGTGAGGTCCTTTTCAGAGCCCAAGATAGTGAAAAGGTATATCACCACCACAAATCAAAATAAGGACATGGGGAAGTGGTGTGAATTCCATAACAGCCCCACTCACAACACAATAGAGTGTCGGGCCAAACAGTCGTTGGTGGCCGAACTGAAGGCACCCGAATCAGATGCATGTTCTGATATTGTGCCAGAACCAGACCATGGAGATGAAAAAGGGAAGTAGATCATTGATGCGGACCCCAGTGCCATTGTTGCCACCACCAAGATCCAAAGGGAGGATCCAGAGGATCCAGAGGAGGGGGAGCGCCTCTTCCATTCGTAGATGTGGGTGAAGGGTTCTCCACTGCAATTTATTGTCAATAACGGAAGCCAAAAGAACCTCATTTCAGCAGAGGTCATGAAGTGGCTTGACCTATCAACCATAGCACACTCGCATCCATATACCATCGGGTGGCTTCACCCAGGAGAGATCTGTGCCTCCGCCAACAATGTCGCCTTTCGTACAGCATCAAGCCATTCACGGATGAGGTATTGTGTGATGTTGCTCATCTTGATGTAGTTGATGTATTATTGGGCCAACCAGACTTACGGAGGCAACCTGGTGTGTATGAATATAGGCCTCATGTTGCCATTATTACTTTGGGAAACAAATTGTACAAGATACCGGAGATAATAACGCCTCCTGCCATCTCATTGACTACTGCAAAACAACGCAGTAAGATTGTTTCCCAAACAAGGAAATTTATTTGCATTACCATTCGCCCACAAGGAAAGAATAAGATTGTGGCCACAACCTCAAAACAGGGCTCCCCTGCACAACAGCGGCATATGGACAAAGGCGTGGAGGAATACGAAGACATTTTCTCCTCACCCATAGAGGTTACTTCAGAAAATATCCATGAGGGAGATAAAAAGGTGAAGATGGCCAAACTGCAAGCCGTTAGAGCTCAGTTTGAAAATGTAAAAATGAATAAAGATGAAGATGTAACCAATTTCTTCTTAAAGGTTGCAGAAGTTGTGAATAACTTGAAAGCTCTAGGAGAAACCATTAAGGAATGTGTAATTGTACAATATATATTGATATCTTTACCATCCAGGTTTAACCCTAAGGTTTCTGCCATATAAGAAACAACAAACTGGGAAACACTGACCATGAACCAATTGCTTGGAAACTTGACAGCCTATGAGATGAGAATTCCAAAGGGGAAGTCAAATGGGAGGGAGGCAGCCTTTGAGGCACATAAGTGAAAAGAAGAAAAGGAAGATACATGCTCCTGCTCTGATGAAGAAGAGGCCAAATTTGTCAGAATATTAGATAGAGGCACATGCAAGTATAAAGGTAAAGTTCCATTTAAATTCTTTAACAGTGGAAGAGTGGGGCACTATGCATCAAAATTTCCTCATAAGAAAATAGAATATCAGTTAAAAGGGAAAGAGAAAACTAATTTCAACAATAGGCCAAAAGGGAACATATTTAATAGAAGATCATTTTATGTTCAACAAGACAACATTGCATCTAAGAGCTCAGATGAATCCCCCAATGAAGAAGGAACATCTGAATTTATTTTGATGGCCAAGGAAGAGCTTGAGGAAGATCTCCTGGAATTTTAAGACGAAGGTGAGGTAGATCTTGAGGGGGAGCTAATTAGTGCCCTGGAGGAAATAAGCGAACTTAAACTCAAGTGAAGAAAACAGAAATACATTCTCCTGAAATATGTAAAGGAAGAACCAAATTCGGAAAACCTCATTCAGTTGAAAGTAGAACTTGAAGAATCTAAGAAGGCGGAAGACATTCTTCTAAAGAAAATTAAAGATAAAAATTAGGAGCAAGAGAAATTGGAAGAATAAGTAGTATGCCTGAGAAAGAAATTATAAAAGGCCCAAAGGGAATTATCTATGAACACTCCATGAATGAAAAGCTCTGAATAGTTGGACAAAATACTAAATTCTCAAATATCTCCTCATATAAAGGCTGGGATAGGCTATGAAAGAGAAACCAGCAACTCCAAGGAAGAAGATAACAAGAATATCATTTTTGTAAAAGCTGCAAAGGATAATGAAGCAACAAAAAGGGATTCCTCGGAATTAGAAACCAACGAGACCATGATATGTAACGAAACAAGCAGAAACAAGAAGCAACCTTAAATGACAAAGAAAGAAATGAAGAAACAGTCAACTACAAAAGACTCATACGTTCCTAAGGATGAATTGAACAAATTTAAAAGATGTCAAAGGAGGTTCCTTCCTCCTGTGAGAAGTATCACTTGCTTCACCTACCACGAACCTGGACATATTGCGACATACTGTAAGATAAATCAAATCCAGTCCAACCGGCAAAAGATGCAACAAACGAAAAGATTACCTTAAACAACCCTCTCTGCCAGAGACAAATAGTACTTCCATGGGTATTGTTTTTATTGTAAAGGGTTTGGTCATAAAGCCATGGAGTGCAGACCCTATATACAGAGACTGGTGTATGGAAACTCAATGGGAATTAAGAACAATGGTGGATTCACTCGTATACATAATCCATTCAGAAATACCATCAAATGTTTTGTTGCCATAAAATTGGGCACAAGTCTCATGAATGTCCTCTCAAATATTGTGGTCCATCTCCTCGGGAAATTTACCAAAAAAATAGCTGCATGCAATGGAAAAAGAAGCTAAATAATTGTGATCTAGTTCTAATAGCTCAAGATCAGAAAATCCAATGGTATGTGGACAGTGGGTGCTCAAAACACATGACTGGAGATCGAAGCAAGTTTATAACTTTTGATGAAAAGAAATCTGGAAATGTAACATTTGGCAATGATAGAGCAGGGAAAATAAATGGAAAAGGCTCAATCAGCCTCAAAAATGGAAGAGGAGAGGCTCAGGATGTACTATTTATGGATGGTCTGAAAGCCAATCTGCTAAGTGTCAGTCAAATGTGTGATAAATGCTTTGAGTTCCTTTTCAGAACCCAAGATTGTGAAGTAAGGTCTATCACCACTGGAAAGACCCTGATCAAAAGTGTTCGAACAGAGAGTAATGACTCTACAATAGAAGAAGAGAATTAAGCATGCCACATCAGCAAACTTGACGAATCTTGGTAATGGCATAAAATATTGGACATCTAAAATTTGACCACATCATCAAACTGAGCAAGAAGAAAGTCGTCAAAGATTTTCCTGCAATAAAGAAGCCTCCAAATACCATATGTAAGTCCTTCCAACTGGGAAAAAAAACTCGCACATCATTCAAATCTAAAGACCAACTATCTACAAGTAAACCTCTTCAGCTTGTACAGATGGACCTGTGCAGACCTTCAAGAACTAATGCACCAGGAGGAGAATCGTATTTCATGCTGATAATAGAATATTTCTCCAGATTGATGTGGGTGGCATTTCTCAAATCTAAATCCGAAGTGTTTCATAAATTCAAGATATTCAAGGCACTGGCAGAAAATCAAACTGGTTGTAAGCCAAAATGCATCAGATTCAAAAGAGGAGGTGAATTCACAAACGATGATTTTACCGACCTGTGCAATGAATGTGGGATAAAGCAACAATTTACAATTGCAAGTACACCTCAACATAATGGAGTGGTAGAGAGGAAAAATAGGTCAGCACAACAGATTGCCAAAGCCATGATGCAAGAAAGTAACATTCCCCAAACCTATTGGGTAGAAGCAGTACACACAGTTGTTCATATTCTTAACAAAGATCATCTTAGACCAAATTGTGACAAGACTCCATATGAATTGTGGCATGGGAAATCAGCATCAATCAAGCACTTTAGAGTCTTTGGCAGCAAATGTTTCATAAAGAATAATGATGAAAAATTGGGGAAGTATGATGCAAGAGCTTATGAAGGAATATTTTTTGGATATGCATCCAAGAGTAAGGGATACAGGTGCTACAACAAAAAACTGCATAAAATTGTGGAAAGAATTGATGTGAGAATCGATGAAGATCTACCAAACAGAACCAGAAGCAAAAACTACACCAATCCTCCAGATCATCATGAAGATGAGAATCAAGAAAATGAAGAATAGAGTAAGACAACAGAAGATACTTAATTAAACTCAAAAGGACCCTCAAGACACACTCATAAGAACCATCCAGAAGATCAAATCATTGGAGACAAGAGTGCAAGAGTCCAAACTAGAAGACAACTAGCTAAACAGACCGAGGAAGTGTACCTAGCCATACTTTCACAGATAGAACCAAAGAATTTCGATGAATGCAGCAAAGACAAAAATTGGGTAAATGCTATGAATTAAGAACTAGACCAAATTTAGAAGAACAAGACCTGGGAGTTAATGCCAAGACCCACTGGGAAAAATATCATTGGCACCAAGTGGATATGCAAGAATAAGATGAATGAACAAGGTCAGGTACTTAGAAATAAAGCCAGACTTGTATTCAAGGGATACTCTCAAATCGAAGGACTTGATTAAGATGAAACTTTTGCCCCTGTAACAATAATGGAAGCAATCAAAATGTTTTTGGCTTTTGCATGCTATCATGACTTCAAGGTATATCAAATGGATGTGAATTCTACCTTCTTGAATGGATATCTAGAGGAAGAAGTCTACATGGAACAACCTAAAGGATTTTCCTTAACAGATAAACATGACTATGTGTGCAAATTAAAGAAAGCCTTGTATGGTCTCAAACAAGCTCCATGTGCATGGTATTCTAGGCTAGACAAATACTTACAAAAGCAAGGTTTCAAGAAAGGAGGAGTAGACAGGAATATGTACATAAAGGCTGATGAAAATGAACTCTTAATTGTAGTATTATATGTAGATGATATCAGGTTTGGTAGCAACAAATATGAGTTAGAAAAAGGATTTGCAGAAGAGATAAAGTTATAATTTGAGATGTCTACCTTCTACTTAGGACTTCAAATTCTACAAAAGAACACAGGAACATTCATTTCACAATAAAAATACTTAAGAGACATGTTGAAAAGATTCCAAACGGAAGACTGCAAACCTGTGTCAACTCCCATGATCATTGGATGCAAGCTATGTGATGATGATGGATCCGCAGATGTAGATCAAAGACTTTATAGATCTATGATAGGAAGTCTGATATACCTAACTACCTCTCAGCCAGACATTATGTTGGAAATAGGACTTGTGGAAAGATATCAAGCAGCACCAAAACAAAATCACTTGCTAGCAATCAAGAGGATATTTAGATATCCGCAAGGAACTCAACATTATGGCCTATGGTATCCAAAAGGAAAAGACTTCACATTGACAACATATACATATGCAGATTGGGCCAACAGTGTGGATGACAGGAAAAGCACAAGTGGAGGTGCATTTTATTTGGGAGAAATTCTAGTGGCATGGTTAAGCAAGAAGCAAACATATGTCTCTCTATCTACAACATAATCAGAATACATAACAACAACAGCTTGTTGCACACAAGTAATGTGGATGAAACAAACTCTCCAAGACATGAAGCTAAGAATCAATGAACCCATTTCTATAAAATGTGACAATACAAGTGCAATAAGTATATCAAAAAATCCAGTACTTCATTCGAAAACCAAGCACATCCCAATAAAGTACCACTTCCTCAGAGAACAAGTAGCAGAGAAAATAGAAAATATGGAGTATGTACCAACTAAGGAACAAACAGCAGACATATTCACAAAACCACTTGCTAGAGAACCATTCAAATATCTAAGAGACAAACTAGGGGTACTGTCTGTAGATGATACTCTCTAATATGATTGGAAATTAAAAAATTAAAAAATAATAAAAATAATAAATAATAAATAATAAATAATAAAAATAATAAAAATAAATAAAAAAATAAAAATAAAAAATAAAATTAAATTAAAAATAAATAAATTAAAAAATTAAAAATAAATAAATAAAAATAGTAAATAAAATATGTTGGAACTACACCAACAAAGGCTGCAATACAAGGAACAGAAACAGTGCAGTAGACAAGCGATAGTCAGTATCAGACAAGAAAGCATCATTCCAGGGGGAGAGCAGCCCACAAAATTTGTCATAGAAGAGCTAGAGCTATGGAGTAGTGGTATGGTACAGGTCCTCAAGATCAGATTATTATGACAGAAGTACATCAAAAGTACAACACATATCACCTCTATCAAGCAATAAGGGACATACGTACAGAAAATTCTATGGTGACAAGCCTTCCATGCAATCTCAATAATTTTCAAAGTGTTCTCCCAACAACTCTGGTACACCAGTCTGGAGCAGCGAGGTATAAAGTGAGAAGAAGAAGGCCTAAACAAAACTCAAAGAGAAATAGTGCAAAGATAGAAACTACATTGGGAAATGTGAAACCCTTTGCCATTGATGTCAAAAGGGGAGGAAAATCAAGAAATAAAAAAAGGCTCTTCTGAAAAGCAAGAAGAGGAAGAAAGACACTTCTTAGAATGAAAGGGGGAGGAAGTCCTGGAGGAAGTATTGCAGCATTGGTGGATATATAGCCATCAATGCCAAAGGCGGATATTGTTGGAAATATTGTCATTGATGGAAAAGGAGCACAAAGGAGAAGCATCAAAACTAGAAATAAGGCAAAGGAGCAGATCAGACAATAATGCAGTAAGAAAGCATAAAAGAGCAGCAGAGAAGCAGCAAAAGCAGCAAAGAAGAAGCAAAGGTAGCAAAGGCAGCAGAGAAGCAACAAAGGCGTGCAACAAGCATAATAATCCCAAGTCGAAGTGAATAACGAATAAAATAACAAGACCAGGAGAGATCAACGCGTTTAGAAACTGAATAAAGCTCAGGAGAGATTTGCATTGAAGAATACAAAACAAGCTCAGGAGGAGTAGCATGGAGGAACCAGTGTTGCAGAGCGACGACAGTATAAAGCTCAGGAGAGATTCGCGTTGAAGAATACAGAACAAGCTCAGAAGGAGTAGCATGGAGGAACCGGTGTTGAAGAGCGACGACAATACAAACAAACAGAAATCGACTAAGGCAGATAAATCTTAGAAGAATTCAAAGGGAGGTGATCGGACGGCAAAGATCAAATCACATAATCGAAGTATTAAGAATTAAGGGCAGAGATCAGAGCGGGTAGAAGAGATGAAGAAGAGCCGCATGAAGGATGAGTGCAAGGTCAGGATTAGATCATAGAAGTGAAGGCGAAAGATCAACGGAGGACGGTGAATCGCGAGTTCGCACATTGCAAATGGTAGCGGATAGCGCTTAAGGCCGTCGCAAGGTAAGTTAAACTATATGTGATGCGAAGTGGAGAAGGGACACTTGTTGGCACGACAGGGAAAGTAGTGAGGACCGTTAGATCGTATGGCAGATCAACGGCAGATAACGAATCGCGAGTTCGCACATCGCAAATGTTAGCGGACAATGCTTAGGCTTCGCATGGTATGGTAAGTTGTTTGCGATGCGATGCGGGAAGGATGGAAGTATGTGATGCGATGAGGGAGGAGCCACGTGTCAGCACTGCACACCAGCGCAATATCGTAGATCGCAAGAAATAAGGTTTAGCCGCTAAGTTAAATCATAAAGGTTGTGAAGTGTGATCGCCTGTGATTGGTGGAAAGTGTTGTGGGACCCTCCGGTAAAAAAGTTCCGCCTATATATAATTGCTTTGGGTTTTATGTTTAATCAGGCTTAAAGTAACAGTTTGTGTTTCCGCGTGTATTCTTATATTTTTGTACAACGCTAAAAGGCGCGGGCAAGCAATGTGCGACGTATTATGATTTTTCAAGTAGTGTGGGACCCAATAACCCATGTTCAGCGTCTGTTGTGTGCGCTTTGTTAATAAGGTACGAAGGGTTTGTGCAAAGAAGTCGACCAAGATTAACAATGTTGCGGCAGTGAGTCAAACGAAAATACTGAACACAACAAATAAATGCTCGGATAAGTAAAAGGATCTGACCCCGTGCAGAACGGTGCAACAACATGGGTCGAGTCGGGCAAAAAGGGCAGTTATGCAACACAGTTGAAATATAACTGCATAAACATAAAAGACAAAAGGACAGCAAGCAGAAGAGGACAAACGCACAACAAAGCTAAGAAACTGAAAGGGCCGAGTAAAATAATTAATTGTAACTGTAAATGTATTATTTATTTTATATCGTGTGTGATGCAAAGGCAAGTCTCCGTAGGCAAAGAAAAACTCCAATTTAATATTGAAATGAGTATATATTGAGGAAATGAATGGGTGGAAAGTAAGAGTCATGCATGTTCACTTCATATTCCCATATAGAATGCAAACAACCAGGAAGTGATATTTATAAATGATGTTATTGTAATGTGCATAGAGAGGTTAGAGAGTGGAAGAATAAGATAGAGCAGATAGAGAAGCTGTGAAGATCCAGAGCTTATATAAAGCAGATTTGAAGGCTGGAAGGACAACAGTGAAGAAGGAGAAAAACAGAGTTAATATCTAGGTAAATCAGTATATGATTTTATTGTAGTGTGAGGAAGTTGGTGCTTCCATATCAAGTTGTAGCTTGATAGATGTCCAATTGTAGCTGGTTGAGGTAGGAGCCTCTAGTGGGTTGTAGCCTGCAGAAAATAGATGGGATTTGGAGCTTCCTTCCAAGTTGTAGCTTGCGGAATTTGAGGTAGTGGCCTCCTGTAGGTTGGAGCCTATAGAAAATGAGTGGTGAGATGGAGTTGGAGCTTGCCTTTGCATCACAACAATAATAAGATGTGGTTTTATCCCTTATGGGTTTCCACTTATATCTGTTGTCTATATGCATCATGATTATGTGTTGATCTTCTGTATTTAATTTGCTTAATACTTGCTGCTCACTTATTAAGATTGTTGTTTCATTATACATTAAGTTGATCACGAAATGAAGGTGTAAATAAGTTTAAAAGAAAGTTTTAAAATTCCATGAATGTATTAAAGTGATTCACCCCCCCCCCCCCCCCACCTCTCGGTTTGACCAAGAGTTCAACACAATATTGATATAAAGATCATCTTGATCGGATCAGCAGAACATTTATTTTGAATTTATTCCACTTTTGTGCAAGGTCAACCAGCATTGTAATGTAGGCTTGGGAGCCCAACAAATGTGTAACACACCCTCATAGATGGATATAAATTAGAGAGACTTGGAGGTCATTTCATCATCAACTCATCAGACACTTCTCTCTTGTGTTTGATTGGTTCAATCACCTTTTAGAGGCATTTCTTCTCACACATGTGGAGCAGCAACTAGGAATTTGGTGTGGATTTGTCTAGGGTTTTAGCGCAGGTTTGACCAGTGTTGACTTTGGTCAACGCTTGGCCCTTTAACCTCCAAATTTCACCAAACTTTCGATTTCTGAAGGCTGCATTGATTGGCAGACATACCAAGGCTGAACGTTGACATTGACCTTGATGCGTTGATTTTTTGCTACTGTTGTTTTGCGTTGACTGGACATCGTTGACTTTGGGTTGACTTTATGGAGCTGTCTTGAGGGTTGTGTGACACATTTAGTTGGCTGACGTAAAGAAGACTTTGCCGGTTGAAGCATCCTGTTGATCTTCGTAACACCACCCTTCTTCATCTATGTTTGACAAAAGTTAAGTATATTATTGGCTTGTCTTCCGTCAATCTATTGGTATGTTCTATCGACATTTTACTTTCATGTTTATGTGATTGCTATTTGGTATCATGCCCTAGAAGTCTGAAGTAAATTTGCGTCAAGCATAGAACACTTTCAAAAAATTACATATGTTGATCCAGATCTTTTACATCAAGGATGAAAACAAAATTGCATTTAAAAGAGAATGTAACCAAGTAACATAAACACATGAAAGTTGCGAAAATTAAAAGCAACCATGAGATCAATGGCACAAAACAATTTGATAACGGAGTTCAGTGGGCTACGTATCTGAGCCATGCTCAATATGGGGAGGTCTGTTTCATTAAATGGCAGCAGAAATAAATTACAAGCAATTACAAAATGACACCTTATACCTCCACTTCCAGAGAAATGGGCTGCACGATTGGATTCTTAGCGAAAAATTGTGAAAAATGACTATAAACATGACACTATTCTAAGCAGGTGACTTCTGGAGCTCTAAGGAATCTTTAGATTCCCTCAATATTCCCTGCAAAAATATTCTCGCAAGATTCCCTAGGAATATTTCACGAAATCTGTGCTCGCCTAGGTGCAGTTCCAGCCTGGGCGCGCTCCTGGTTCCGCCTGCATTTCAAGCTCTCGATTCCTACTGGTCGGGTCGACCCCCTTATCTTCTCTCAGTCGTGCGAATGTTTAAGTGTTATATAAAATTGTGTAGGCGAAATTACCAACGAAGGTCGAACGACCTGTTGGTTGGTGGCATTGACAATAGTCGTTAATTGGGAGGTCTCGGGCTCCAAACCACAGGAATCCTGTTTTAGTGCCTCTACTATTTGAACTTGGCACGGGTTTGTTCTTATTCAACAACATTTTGCTTTAAGGTTTCAATGTTTTCAAAATTGAGGTCACTCGTTAGCGGGCCGACCCATGTGGATCGGGCAGGTTCGAACCTCGTTGGCCTCCATACATGATCTAGGTGGATATTGGTGGCCACCCACCTATTCCATTTGGACTTGCACCATCAGTTCTTTCAGTTTTTCAGTTTTGGCACAACTTACTATTTTTAGTAGTTTTTCGGGTCCTGAACTTCCGGAGCCGTTTTGAGGCCCTAAACGACGTTTTTTGCGAAAACCAAGAGTTGTACTCCTCAGATAGATCTATATAATGAGGTATGATGTGTGTCAAACAAAGATCGTATGCCAAAGTTACTTCTCCAGGAAGTTGAAACACCAATTTACCCCAAACGGGACCCATAGTTTTGGTGCTTCATCTCCTACGGTTAGGTTTTTTTATGTTTAGGGTTTTGCATTGTTTCTCAACAATAAATAGGCCTTAGAGCCTCATTGTAACACAGTTCAGAGGCATGTAGCCACCACATCTCTTCTCAGAGATAAGCAACCATCGCCCTAGCTATTTTATTTACATTATGTCTGTAAGCACATTTCATTCATTTGATTTTAATAAAAGGAAGCATTATTTCTTCTACATCTATGTGTTTATGGTTATATGGGTATTCTGTTGCGTTCTTGCATAAATTCGAATCAATATACCAATGCCCTCGCCCGCTCATTTCCATTATTCCTGCAAGCATGTTTCAGTGATTTGTTTTGTAACACAGTTCAGAGGCTTGTAGCCACCACATCTCTTCTCAGAGATAAGCCTACCAGCGCCCTAGATGTTTATTTACATCATGTTTGTAAGCACATTTAAATCATATGATTTTAATAAAAGGAAGCATTATTTCCGCTGCATCTTTATGTTTATGTTTATATGGGTATTATGTTGTGTTCCTGCATAAATCTGGATCAATGGTATCAGAGTAGTCTCCTCTTTCTTTGTTTTTCTTTGCATGTCCCCAACGAGGTCAAGGTATAAGGAGTTAGGGCTCGATTTGGTTGAACCCTTGCAAGATCAACCTCGCAAACCCCGACAACCTCCCATGGCAGAAGAAAAGAAAGATGAAGGAGTAGGAGATCCTATCAAAATATTGCTCGAGGAGGCCCTCGAGAAACAAAGGAACGCAATTATGGATAAATTTGCTCACATCCTTCAACGGCTACCCGCCTACGGCGCATCTGCATCCAAAAACCACTCTGGAGGCGCCACTCCCTTCAAGGTATAGGTAAAATTTGACATTCCTGTATTTGAAGTCCAGATAGATGCAGATGTTGTAGATAGATGGTTGAATCTGCTAGAAGGGTATTTCTCAGTCCATGATTTCTCCGACCAAGAAAAGATTATTTTTGCACTTCTCAAACCTGCCCCCCATGTCAAATATTGGTGGGAAACCTATTGTGAGTAAAAGGACGAGGGGAAACCCTCTCTGTTCTCGGCTGCACCCACTTGGAATTAGTTTCGAAATGACATCAAGGAACAATATTACCCCGTGGGGAGCTATGAGGACAAGTACATCCAATGGACCACGCTGCAGCAGCAAACGGATCAAGATGTGCACGGACTAACGAATTTGTTCCACACCCTATGCACAAAGTTGGGTATTAAAGATTCAGAGAGACATTTGGTGCTCAAGTACCGCAGTTTTCTGCATAGACACATTCAGGAGGAAATGGAGTTCCTTGATATTACCTTGCTTGGCACAGCATATCGTTATGCCGCCAAGATTGAGCAGAAATTTAAGCAGAAGAAGAGAGATTTTGAATCCGCAAATCCGAAGCTAGGGAAAGGTGCCCCCGAACCATAAAAAAAGGGGCAGAGCCAAAGGGGGGTGACTCTGAACACCACCACAAATCCAAATAAGTACAAGGGGAAGTGGTGTGAATTCCATAACATCCCCACTCACAGCACAACAGAATGTCGAGCCAAACAGTCGTTGGTGCCCGAACTAAAGGCACCCGAATCATATGCATGTTCTGATCTTGAGCCAGAACTAGACCATGGAGATGAAAAAGGGAAGCAAACCATTGATGTGGACCCCAATGCCATTGTTTCCACCACCAAGATCCAGAGGATCCAGAGGAGGGGGAGCGCCTCTTCCATTAACAGATGTGGGTGAAGGGTTCTCCACTGCAGTTTATTGTCGATAGCAAAAGCCAAAAGAACCTCATTTCAACAGAGGTCGTGAAGCAGCTCGACCTACCAACCATAGCACACCCACAGCCATATACCATCGGGTGGCTTCACCCATGGAGAGATATGCGCCTCCGCCAACATTGCCACCTTCCATACAACATTAAGCCATTCATGGATGAGGTATTATGCGATGTTGCTCCTCTTGATGTAGTTGATGTATTATTGGGCCAACCACAATTGCGGAGGCGACATGCTGTGTATGAATCTAGGCCTCATGTTGTCATTATTAATTTGGGAAACAACTCGTATAGGATACGGGAGGTAATACCGCCTCCTACCATCTCATTGACTACTGCAAAACAACGCAGTAATATTGTTTCCCAGATAAGGAAATTGATTTTCATTACCATTTGCCCACAAGGAAATAATAAGATTGTGGCCACAACCTCAAAACAGGGCTCCCCTGCACAGCAACAACAGATGGACAAAGGCGTGGAGGAATATGAAGACATTTTCTCCTCACATACAGAGGTTCCTCTACACTGTCTGGACAAGCACTCCATTGATCTGACCCCCAGCGGATCGCCTCCTGATATTGCCATAACTCATGCGATTACATAGACAGAATCCACACATGTATTAGTCTAAGGAAACTAAATTTATTGAACACATCCGCCAGCAGCTCCACGACATCTTGGACAAATCTGATACCAATTTCAACGAAATTTGCCTCTCCTGGAGGAACTTAACACAATGGGGACCATTGCTTCCTAAGGAGGGAGGAATGATCCAAGTGGATATTGGTGTCCACCCACCTATTCCATTTGGACCCTCACCATCAGTTCTTTCATTTTTTCAGTTTCGGCACAACTTACTATTTTTAGCAGTTTTTCGGGTCCTGAACTTCCGAAGCCGTTTTGAGGCCCTAAACGACGTTTTTTGGGAAACTCAGGAGAAATATCGATCCATGGACTGATGTTTCTCACACCAAAATTTTTACTCCTCGGATAGATATTTCTAACGAGGTATGATGTGCGTCAAATGAAGATCGTATGCCAAGGTTACTTCCCCAGGAAGTTGAAACACCAATTTACCCAAACGAGGCCCATAGTTTTGGCGCTTCATCTCCTACGGTTAGGTTTTTGGATGTTTAGGGTTTTGCATTATTTCTCAACAATAAATATGCCTTTGAGCCTCATTGTAACACAGTTTAGAGGCATGTAGCCGCCACATCTCTTCTTAGAGAAAAGCTACCATCGCCCTAGCTAGTTTATTTACATTATGTCTGTAAGCACATTTCAATCATTTGATTTTAATAAAAGGAAGCATTATTTCCGCTCCATCTCTGTGTTTATGGTTATATGAGTATTCTGTTGCATTCATGCATAAATATGAATTAGTCTACTAGTGCCCTCACCTGCTCATTTCCATTATTCTTGCAAGCATGTTTCAATCATTTCTTTTGTAACACAGTTCAGAGGCTTGTAGCTGCCACATCTCTTCTCAGAGATAAGCCTACCAGCGCCCTAGCTGTTTATTTACATTATATCTGTAAGCACATTTCAGTCATTTTATTTTAATAAAAGGAAGCATTATTTCCGTTGCATCTCTATGTTTATGGCTATATGGGTTTTATGTTGTGTTCCTGCATAAATCTGAATCAATACATGTGTCGTTGTATTGAATGGTGAGTTGGGCGGGTCCGTCAGTGGCTAGCCCACCCACAACATAATATTAAATATATGTTGTTGGAGGGTGGCGGCCCGCCACCCCATATATATATATAGCTAAAATCTCGGTGGTGGTTTTTAAGGGTCACTGGACAAATTAAAGAGGCAAAAAATTCACCAATTCCGACAACCAAAATCCGTGCATCAGTAAATCCAAAATTGTTACCTCGTTAGTGGCTGCCACTGGGCCTAGTTTGACAAAAAATTTGACCGGCCATAACTTTCACATATAAACTTGGATTGAGGTGTTGTTCACGTCGTTGGAAATCTTGTGTCGAGATCTTCGATCTAACCCTAGTTCTAATTCAATCCAATGACTCTTATTTTTAAGTTTTTTTTCAAAGTCACTTCTATTTTTGGAGCCACCTAGATCATTCTCCCCCACTAATGATTGGGTCGCCAAAATATTTATCGCTCAATTGGAAAGTGAGGGAATTGCTCCTTCACTTTCTCTTTTTCAATCCAACTGGCCTTACTCGGATGCATTCCCTTGAAAACAATACAAAGTTACTCAACGTCTCCCAATCGTGAAGTCCTAGTCCTCCTGTCAAGAATTAATACTTAGGTAGTTTGTCCAAGTATTTAGGTGAAAAGACACCTAGTGTAGGAACCTATCTAACCTCTTCGATGTCCATGATCAAAGGAGGCTCATAAAGCTTTAAGTTTTCAACGTTCACCACTAAGTACATCTGTACGTATGCTGGAAAATCGAGACGAAAATCATTGTCTCCAATCTTCTCTAATATGGTGAATGGGCCATGTCGGATTGGTCTCAACTTATTTCCTTCCCCTTTCATCTTATACTTGCTTATGTGGGGCCACAATCTGTCTCTAACTTGGAATTGGTGATTGAACTAGTGCTTGTCATGTCGAGCTTCGTATTGAGCTTGAATTTTCTCCAACTGCTCCTACACTGCCTGGCGAATCATCCGAATTCGCTTAATGAACTTATATGATTTGTCCCTGTCATTTTTCCCACTGGAATCTTCATCTCTCCCAAATAACATGTCTAAGGGATCATTTGGAAAATATCCAAAGCATGTCTCGAATGGTGAACTTTGAGTGGACGAATGCACTGCCCAGTTGTATACATGTTGTACATAAGGAAGTTTCTCGTCCCACAACTTGGGATGCTTGCCACAATAGCCTTGGAGTAAATCTAACACTGTTTAGTTGACAACCTTTGCTTTTTTATTGGTTTGCGGATGAAATGTTATGCTCCTCTTCAGCTTGGTGTCCATCATTATCCACAAACTTGTCCAAAACTCTCCAAGGAAACGGAGTCTCGATTAGACACAATGGATGTGGGCAGCCCAAAGTGGACCCTACAAATTGGAAGAAGAGATGAGTGGTCTGCTCTGCAGTGACTTGTATTTTAAAAGGCATTAACACACACATTTTGCTAAATCAGTCCACAACGACATACAAATAGTAATGACTTCTCTTAGACAAAGGAAAACCACCAACAAAATCAATTTACACACTGTCCCATGGATGACTCAGAACAAGGAGTAGTGTAGAGCCCCAAGTTTCTATTAGAGGGCTTGCAAACTAAACACAACACACATCCCTTTACATGTCGAGTCACAATATTTTTCATTTGAGGCCAATAAAAAACCTTTGTAAATGACACAAAGTTTTTCCAATACCAAAATGACTCGACACAAGAGAGTTATGTGCCTCTCTCATTACATGTATTCTTTCACTGGCGGGAATATAAATTTTTCCAAATGGTACAACATTTTTTCTTGTAAATTATAATTGTCCACTTGTGATCCATGAGCCATCTTTGCATATATCTCCTTAAAATATTCATCATCAACATATTGTTCAACATAAATTTCAGAAGACAAAGAAGTATTTTGCAAACTATAGATGCGGAAATAGGAGGGTGAGAAAGCATATATGCCACTTTGTTCTTGGTTTCTTTCTTGTATTTTATTACCAAGTGAAACTGTTGGAGGAATCCCATCCATATGAAATGAAGTGCTTGTTGAAGCTTGGTTTGCGACTAGAGGTATTGCAAGGGCTGGTGATGTGTGGTTATGATGGTCTCCTTGCCATTCAAATAGTGCTTCCATTTTTTCACGCTTTCAACTAAGGCATACAACTCCTTTTCATATGTGGGATAGTTCACAACAGCTTGGGAGAATGTATTTGAATGGTAGCATACAAGTTTTCCTTGCATATTTCTCCCATGGTGTATCCACCAACATCTATCTCAATCTCAAAATGTTGCTGGACATCAGGTAAGGCCAAAACTGGTGCGATACTGATCTTCTCTTTCAGTGTATCAAAGGCCTTTTTTTCTTTCCTCCCCACTGAAAGGTTTTCTTCACACTTTTCAATGCATGTAAGGGGGATGAAATGACGAAGAATTTGATAATGAACCTTCTCCAGTATTGTACTGCACCCAAAAAGCTACGAATCTCTGTAACATTGGCGGGTTTAGGCCACTTTACAATCACATCAACTTTAGAAGGGTCTATTTTTAACTGTCCACCTCCAACAATGTGACCTAATTAAACCAAAGAGGTTTTACCAAATTCACGCTTGGACATTTTAACATACAATTTTTCCTTTTTCAAAACATCAAGCACCTTTTTAACATGACTCGCATGATCTTTCCATGTCCTACTGTAAATAAGAATGTCATCAAGATACACAAGTACAAAATCATCAAGAAATGGCCTGAAAATATCATTCATTACCCTCATGAATGTGGCTGGATTTTTCATAGTTCAAATGGCATCACTAGCCATTCAAACAACCCCCGTTTTGTCTTGAATGCAATATTCCATATATCCTGTTCTGCAATCTTGATCCGATGATAGCCACTGCGCAAGTCCAGTTTTGAGAAATAGACAACCTTTTTTAATTGATCTAATAAATCATCAATGAGAGGGAGAGGGTACCAATTATTCACTGTTATATTGTTGAGTGCTATGTAGTCCATGCACATCATCCATGTGCCATCCTTCTTTGGCACCAACATAATAGGTGAACCGCATGGAGAAGAATTGGGCCTTATGACCCCTTGGTTCATCAATTCCTGCACCTACTTCTTTATCTCCTCCATATAAATGGTTGAAAAACTATAAATACCAATATTTGGTAAAGGAGCAGCCAACTGCAAGTGGATCTCATGTTGGATTTCATGCTTTGGAGGCAACACACTTGGTTCCTGAAAAAGCCCAATATAGTTAGAAACAATTTCATATAATTCTTTTTTATGAGTGGGATCAAAACCTTGGAAATCTTCAGATGTATTTGCATATTTTTCTTTCACAACCATGAGCATGCACCCCTTGGTGGAATTCAACAACCTCTTCATCTGGCATGCACTTACAATACTGGCACTGATTTTGGCACGGTGATATCTAACAATGTATTCCACCTCATCTTTCGTGAGATGATATTTGTTTTCATGGCGAAAGAAAACTGATTTCCTATCGTACAAATATGGACTTCCCAACACCATGCCACCAATATCCAAGGGTACAACATCAAGATAAACCTCGTCTACTAGTTTGGATGTAATCACAAATCTAGCTGTACACTGCTTGGCTACGTGTAGTTTGGCTTTGTCATACACCCAACCAAGAGGGTAAGGTTTCAGATGAGGCTTTGTCTCCAAACCTAATTTCTTAACCAAGGATTCTGAAATCAAATTTACTTATGATCCCAGGTCAAAAAAGGTTTCCACTTTAATATCTTTCATTACAACTCCAATGTGGAACAATTTAGTCATCTTTTGTTCATTAACACGAGACTCGTTTGAAGCACTTGTACTTGCATGTAATTCTGAATTTTCATAAGCAGGAAGAGAAAGGTTAACTTGTATTCCCACTGTTGTGATCTGTGTTTCATCACCGAAATCGGATCCAAGGTCCTATTGCACGGTTTCCACCGTCTTTTTCTTGACCTTTCCACCAAATCTCTTTGGCTTCAACTCCGGATGCAACTTCCAACAATGTTCATCATCAAGACCTTCCTTCTTTCAATGTGTGCAAGATGGCTTTGCTCCTTCTTTATTGGTCGTAGCTTCCTTCTTGTCCTTTCCCTTGCCTTTTCCTTTCAACTTTCCATTATGAGTTTTGAAAGATGATTTCTTTGGTTTATCATTTCTGCCATTCTTGCCCCTGCTTTCAAGGTGAATTGCCTTCACATTGGCCGCATCAAAAGTAATAGGCTCAAACAATAACAAATAATGTTTGATGTAACTATGAAAATAACCAATATATTTAGTTACAATTTCTGGTGATTCAAGTGGAATGTTCAAATTAAAATATTGTTTACTAAGCTTTGTACATTTTGATCCTTTCCTTGTCTCAAATATTTCCATTCCATTAAAGCATTTTCTCGATAACCCAAAGGATAAAACTAATCTTTTAATACAAAAACAAAATTGGACCAAGAAGAAAGGAGATTACCCACGTTTTTGCTACCTTTCTGCAACTTTCTCTCCCACCAAATGAGAGCAGTGCCAATCAACCGAAGAGATGCTACTCGGATTTTTGCCTCATCTTCCTCGATCTGTCTCATCCAATTGTTTAATTTCTCGGCACTACATTATCCATTATATGTGGGACAATCAAACTTTACATCTGGCTTAAAAAAATGCTTCTTAGATGTATTTCTATGGTTCCTGTTAGAATGATGAGAAGAGGAAGAAGAAGAATTGTCACTGGTGGATGGAGAGGGAGGAGGATATTCTCCTCCACCTCTGTGGTGTACTTCAACATTGTCATCGTGCTCTATCTTCTTGTGCTTAATTGTCTTCTCATATTCTGTAAACAACTTGTCAACTTTCTCTACCATGGTGAACAAGGTCTTGCGATAATTTAGCTCTTATTCCGCTCGTGCATCCTCATCTGCGATGATCCACCTTCATATTGCACGCCCCGCTTCAAGATCAAAGGATTTGAGTTTTCCTTCTCCTTTTTGGAGCTTATTCCTTGTTAGCATTCACTCATGCAACTCGCATCAAGAAGATCTGCTCTGATACCAAACTTGATCCAAATATTTTACTTCAAGTATGCATACAAAATTGCATTTAAAAGAGCATGTAACCAACCAACATAAACACATGAAAGATGCGGAAATTAGATTAAAGGCACAACACAATTTGATAACGAAGTTCACCCAATGTAGGTTACGTCTCCAGGCCCTACTTAATGTGGGGAGGTCTTTTTCATTAAATGGCAATGGAAATAAATTACAAGCAATTACAAAATGACACCTTATACCTCCACTTCCAGGGATGGATTGAAAATTTAGACCTATACTAGAGAAACAGGTTGCACGGTTGGATTCCTGGAGAAAAATCGTCAAAAATGACTATAAACTTGACCCTGTTTTGAGCAGGTGAATTCTGGACCTCTAAGGAATCTTTAGATTCCCTTAAGATTCTGTGCAAAAAGATTCTCCCAAGATTCCCTAGGAATATTTCTCCAAAACCATGTCCACCTTGGCGCGCTCCTGGTTCCACTTGTAATTCAGCCTCTCGATTCCCGCTGGTTGGGTCTGCCCCCTCCTCTTCTCTTAGTTGAGCGAATGTTTAACTATTATATAAAATTGTGTGGGCAAAATTACCAATGAAGGGCAAACGACTTGTTGGTTAGCGGCATTGAAAATAGTCATTGTCAGTTGGGAGGTCCTGGGTTCCAAACCACAGGACTCTCGTTTTAGTGCCTTCGATGTTTAAACTTGGTGCAGGTTTGTTTTTATTGAACGACAGTTTGTTTTACGGTGTTGACATTTTTGAAATTGGGGTCGCCCGTTGGCAGGCCGACCCACCTAGGTTGGGTGTGTTCGAACCCCACCGATGTCCATACATGTGTCGCTGTCGACCCGCCACCCCATTTTATATATATTTTTATAATAATAGTTAAAATCTCGGTGGCAGTTTTTAAGCATCATTGGACAAATTCGCCCATTCTGACGACCGAAATCCATGCGTTGGTACATGCCAAATTGTTGCCTCATCAGTGGCTACCACTAGGCCTAGTTTGACCAAAACTTTGACTGGACATAACTTTCACATACGAACTCAGATTGAGTTGTCATTTGCGTCATTGGAAATATTGAGTCAAGATCTTCGATATAGCCATGGTTCCACTTCAATCCAATGACTTTTATTTTTGGGTTTTTTTCAAAGCCACTTCTATTTCTAGAGCCACCTGGATCATATGCCTAATCCTTTCAACATTAATATGAACAAGATGATACATATGTTGACTTGGATGAAGAATAAGATTAATGATATCGAAATGTTGAAATGTACAAGATATGTGTTTATATATTTTCAGTTTATTTGTCCTCTTTCATTTACCTTAAAAAACAAAATTTCTTAGTTTGTAACTATGCTTGATTCTTACTATGTTGCTTTCAAATATTTTACAGTAGATAAATTTGGTGTGGGGGAATAGAGAGTGATGTTAGCGGGGGGGGGGAAGAGACGGTCTAAGCTTCCACCTTCACATCGTTGGCCTTGTTCAATAAATAATAGATTATTCTTGAAACCGAGAGAATCGCATTGAGGTTTATACCATTGTCTCCAATTTAAAATTGGTTTCATCTAACAATTTTCAAGGTTGTCCATTTACCAATTAGTGGAAATTATGATTTACTTAATTGACCCCGCACAAAGGGGGTTGTGAATGGGACTAATGTTGAATTTTATTTTATTTTATTTTTTATTTTTTATTTTATTTTTTGCTTGTATGCACTCAAATTTGACACCGTTATAGTAGATGCATGCATTGATGGTATCGGAGGGTTTCGAGAATCAAATATGACGCACACAAATTATTCAACAATCAAACGAAAAATTTATAACATAAATGTCAAGGATATAAAATTATTTGTTATTTTTAATTGTCCATATCATGGTATGTATTTAGCCCCAAGGATTAGTTCAATTGATCTAGTACCCGTCATCAAAGCACCTTAATTTGCTATTGAGGGGTCACATGTTCAATTCTCTTGATGCTCTTAGGGTCACGTAAATGTTCAATTCACTTAAAATTTAGCAATTAGTAGAGATTATGCTTTAATTAAATGACCCTACACACAGGGGGTTGTGAATGGTGCCAACGTTAAAAAAAAATCAGTTTGTGCTTGTATGCACTAAAATTTGACATGGTTATAGTAGATGCGTACGTTGATGGTAAGAGAAGGTTCGAGACTCAAATTAGAGTCAAACAAATAATTCGACAATAAAATGAAAAAATTAAAAAATAATTGTTAAGGAGATGAAATTAGTTATTATATTTTAGTGTCCTTATCATGAAATATATTTAGCCCCAAGGGTTAGCTCAATTGGTCGAGTACCCATCATTAAAGCACTTTAATTTGCTATTGATAGGTCACATGCATGCTAAATGTTAACCCCAAGGGACTCAACCATATTTAAACCTATGTCTTGTCTCCTAATTGAAAATATGCCTTGGGTTTATTGTTTAATTGATCAACCCAAATTTTGGGGGATAATCCTTAAACCTAATATCCACTCCCTTTTGTAATTTGTAATCCCCACTTCACTTTAAATCCTTTGACCCTGTAAGATTAGTAACATATGGCCTCTAACACTTAATAATTCCCCACACCCCTAACTCACATAATCCATATAACCCTGATAACCCCTAAACCATAAGCCCAGAACCCTTTATAACCTAATATAAATCTACAACCCTCAATATTTAAATTTTAACCCTTGAATCCTTTATCTCATAATATAAGATTTAATGCACCTAGGGACACGGGAGTGGGAGGGGTTATCCTTCACCCCGATGATCAAACAGAATCTCAATATGCCTACGGATTGGGCATTGCGTCCAATAATCAAGCTGATTACCTAGCACTAGGGAAGGGCATGGAACTAACACTAGCCGATAATATCCTCAAATTATCAGTGTTTGGAGATTCAAGGCTCGTCATCCAGCAATTGTGGAAGACTAAGGAAATTCCAAGCTCATATCATCCTCCCATTCTTCAAAGGATTATTTTACTATCGAGGAAGTTTGAAATTTTTTAATTTTTTCATGCGTACATGCACCTGAACACGAAGGAAGATACAAAATCAAATAAAGGGGCCACAATGGAGAAAGGAAGATTAGAATTGGATCAAAGTTTGATTCTACATTCGCCCATACCTAAAATATGAACAAAAATCAAATTTGTTGTAACATAATCTTCAAAGGTCTTAGCATCAGAATAATGGTTCAAGCCCTTGTGGTGGATCTCGCTCGTACATTCAATATCCAATTTACCATAACGATCACAACCCAAAATTTGGAGCAAGCATGTTTCATTATATGGTGTACATTAAATCTTCAACCACAAAGAATTAAGGTGTTAAATCTATGTCTAAATCATTTCAACAGATGGCATCCATAGGTAGAGAACAATGATAACAAGTGGCATATGAAGTTAAATTCACTAGGGATGGGAGGTGATTATAGGATCCTGATTTTGGTGATGCATTCAATTAACAACGGGTTGGAATATTGGCATTCCTCTATATATATTGATCATCATTTCATTGGATTTGCAGAGATTTAGATCTAGAAATGGATGCTCCACATTACCCTAGCACAAGGTAATGGCCTAGAATAAGACATGGTTATTTAAGGAATGGTTTGGTCCTTCAGTTTTGCAATTCGTTGTTGTTACAAGTTGGAAACGGTGAGCAGTGATGGATTTCTCTCCTTGTTATTCGTCGTGTAGAGCAGACTTCCTCTGCAATGGCAGATCTTTTGCAAGAAACAGAGAATAATATATAATATATAATATGACCGTTTGGGGTTTTGTTCGACAACGAAAGCATGAACAAGGTAGTGAAAACCATGCCTGAAGGACTTTGTAGAAGTTACAGGGTGGCTAGTCTATGAAACGCTAGGTAGGATTCCCCTTTCCTCCGGCTTTTCTAGAGAACTCTTACCTTACCAAAAGAAGGCCCAGTCAGTGAGGCGTATTGTTTCTCTTCCTCATGTCCCAAGAATATTCCTCAAGCTTGGGAATACGACTTTAGGTAATGAAATGACTTATTGAGTTGCTCACAAGCATTTGGGGTTTTATTGAGTGACAAGGGCATTAATACATGCTTAAAAACCCTTGTGGTAGAGAGCCTATTTGGTCAAATCTGGCTTTGTGTCAAGGAGTGGCAGTGGAAGAAATCATGGTAGTGAGATATTTGATATCTCTAGCTGCAATTTGTGCAATTTTAGAGTGGTTTGAGTAATTCAATTTCTTTGGTTGCAATTTGAGGATTAAAACCCACATAGCTCCATAACATTGATTGAAACCCTTACATGTTAAATATTTTGATTCGACCTTAAGTACTATTGTGGCGAGTGTTTCACCCAAAAAATTCTGTCTTCCAAAAAATTTCACAAAGAATTTCACCCGAAAAAATTTGTCAAGTGCTTGTTTGGATCGACCTTGGGATGCCATAGTATTTAATGACATATTACCAAGGAGATTTAAAGCGACATGGTGTTTAAACTCATTCAATTAGGAATCAAGTTTAGTGGGTAATGTCCTAGTTTCATTGGAACAGGTTTGGACCAAAAGTAGGTATGGTATATTGTAAGATACCCCCTAGGAATATCTAAAATTTTCCCACTAAAAATTTGTAAGTTTTATTGGTTTTTCCACTGAGTATTTTTGTCAAACAATTTGCATGCATATAAAAGTAGGTGCATTCTTTTTATATTTCAATTCAAATAACATACTTAGTGACCAATATATGCCAAGAGAATACTTCAAAACAAAAATATATAATTTATAACAAATCCATAAATATAAACACAACATATATATGTTTGCAACATCTACAAATTTAAGGTAATACAATCATTTCATTAATTTAACAACAAAGATTACAAAAAATTAATATAATGGAGGAACCTAGTATATACTCCAACAATGCAATAACAAGACTTTGAGTGGCCCCAGTAATGTAATCTTCAATAATACATCCCTCAAGAAGACAATGGCTCCCCTCAATAGCCATGACAATGTAATATGCCCCAATGAACACAAAAATAAATAAGGGAACTCGATATGGCCTTCAAAAATGGTACACACCACTTAGAAAAATATCAACAACCCAACTCGATTCTCCTAGAGTCAATTAGGTCCCAAAAATCACAGATGATACTTGAAAATGAACATGGCCCGCAAAGGGTACTCAACCTCCTTCAAAACAACAACTAGAACTCCAATAAAGTCTATAACTCGACCAACAAAACTAAGACAAAACTTGACCCCTTGTTTAAGTGAAACTCAACCCCTTTTATAGCTGAACTTGACCCTCAGAGTTATTACAGACTTAGTCAACAAGAGTATAGATGCCCTTGTCTTGAAATAGAAAATGTGTTAGAAAATTATATATTACAGAGCAATGCAACACATAAAATATGCGGAAAACACAAGCACAAAAAACACATAAAACCAAAGAGACGCAGATATATGTGGTTCACCTAGTTTAAGTTATGTCCACCCCGAACAACCAGTCCTTCCTTTCTATTATCCAGTAAAATGAAGAGACACAACCTACAACAGATCCGCTATAATATCCTTTGTTCTCTCTCACAGTCTCCCTGTCTATTTCTCGCTCTGAGAATACACACACAATACACAACCGCAATACAATACCCTCATACAAAATGAGGGGTTGCCTTCTAGGGCAAAAAACCCTAAACTAAACATAACTTCTACCATCAGATCATTCGCCTAATGAACGACCCAGATTGACTAGAAATTACTATACTTTTACAAGGCAATTTTACATATGTTTTTAGCTTCGGGGGCGTGCCCAGCCCCCGCCGGTGGGGGGCTCCTGTTCTGGTAGCCATGACCCCACCCCCCCTGGACCCCCCAGGCAGCGTTTAATTATGGGTAGCGTTGCCGCCCCATTAAGGTACAGGGGTCCAACGCTGTGATACAAAATAAACAAGATAATCAGGCTCCACACCCAACAAAATGAACTCAACCTTTTTTGTGGGTTGTAAACTCAACCCTCCATATGACTAAAGTCTCAACCTATAAAGAGTGTTAGAAAATGGAAAGCGAAAAATATTGATATTATTTTCCCTAACCTTGATATTTTCTTGTGAATCATATTTACATTCTTTATGTTTTTTAGTTAGATCTTTTCATCAAACAATATCAAGAACAATAATAGCAACCATAGAGGACATTGATATTAGGCTCTCAGCTAGGGAAAAACCCCTCCAAAGGGAAAACCTAGAAACACTTTTCTTCTTAGAATCTGCTTCAAATGAGATACAAAAACCCAAACCCTATACCAAGTCCTTCTCCCAATACTAAGTCAGACCTTCCTCAAGTTCTTTCTTGATTTTGTACCAACCAGCTTCAATACTACAACTTCGACCTGCCAGCTTCAAAATTGCAACTCGTCTTGCAACTCGATTCTAAAACTTTGGTCTTGAATCTTCTTTGGGAACCCTATTCCAACCTCATTTTGAGACTTACCTAGAGAAAGAATACTCTTCTAAGGTCAATTAGGTCAATATAGGGTTTCCTCCCTTCCAACTACAAGATTCTGCACTTCGTCCTCCTGTAACTTCAACCTCTTTCTGCAGCACCAAAACCCCTAGAAATTCACACATGTGAAAGAGATAGAGCCAAAAACCAAGATATTTCATCCTTCTTTCTTCTCTTAGACCTCCACTCTCCTTCTTCCATCTTCCTAGCTACATATCAAACTATTTCTTGATAGATCCAACTTGTGAGTGAGTGTGTTGCAAATGAGGTCGAACTTCTTCTTTATGTAGCCTTCTTAAGGGTTTGAATTCCCTTCTTTAGGTTGACTTGTACTTTTGGAGCTTCCCAAACTTTCTAGACTAAAAATTAATATGTTTTTCTTGAAAGGGTCTTATAAACACGATGTTGACTCCTTTGACTCATGACAATAAATCGTAAGACCTAGCAAACCTTGGATGCACATAAAACATGCTTTTACCTAGAAGACCATTAATAATGAGCATGAAACCCATGCTTTAGTAATAATATATTTTTTCTTTTATTTTCTTGTTTGTTCCATGGGATACATATTGAAATGAGTATAACAATTATGAAGACCGAAACTAGTTACATTTCTCAACACTCCCTCTTAACTAGGTAGGTATTCATAATTGTACAAAAAGTACACCATCATATCTCTAATTGAAGAGTTCTCACAAGAATATTTGGATTGATAAGCCATATTGTAAGAATCATCATCATGACCAGCACTATCTCTAAGGCCTAAATAGACAAGCTCTTCTTTAATCAAGAGCATTATGTTGGGAGGCTTTACGTGTGATACTGCACTACCTCTACAAGTTACATACCCCATCCGGATGTCTACAAGGTGTGTCCTTTTAGGAATATTCTTATCTTGGATCTCCAATTCTAAGTCCTCAAAGAATATCGATCCTCTTCAACCACTCTTCTCTTTTATACATGTCACATCCTCAAAGAGTGTCGGTACCTTTCCTTTCTTGGATGTTTTATCCTCAAGGAAACCATAGATTCTTACACAATCCTCTGTCATTCTCTCTTCAACACTTGAATAAGATAATGCACATATGATGTCCAACATCAATCCCTCTCAATCAGATAGAAAATCCATGTTATCCTTTAATCTTGAGAATAGAACCTTGCTCCTATACAAGGAGACTCCTTTACTCCATCTCAAAAATAGAAGAGATCTAGACTTCCTTTCTATCTGGGAAGTCACCATCACAAGCCTTACAACTTATTTTCATAAGAGTATTAGCTATCAGTTATTCATGGCTGCCTGGATCCCTCTTCCCTTCGGCGTCATCGAGCTTTCCTTCTCTCAAGGTATCATGGAGCCACTTTCTCTCTTTAATCTTGTGATAGATTCTAGAGCAATATTCTTGCTTGTCACTTTATTCTTTCATATGAATGCATTACATTGAGCCTTCCCAAACTTCAAGTTGATCATAGCTTCTTCTTGAAAGTGATCTCCCTTTCACCTCCAGGTTATCTTCTTGCACCACTACCTTTTAATCCCAAGATACCCATATCTTGACTTCAAAGTTTCCAGGTACCACATACCTTGCTTCCCTCAATATCCTCCATCCATACAGTTGAACTTGCTCCAACTGTCATCATATATTCTTGCAACATTCTTCCTGGTAGAAAAATAATATGTCAACAAAATAACCAATAATAATGAAAATCGGGCTTACCTCATCATGGTGACCTTCTCATTCCATCAACATCCACATGGTACATCTCCATATAACTTTCCCTTCATGCATCAAATTGCGCAAGAATCGAAATTGATTACCAAGTTACAACTTTTTATTTCAGAGACTATACTGGATGTTAATAATTATTATATATATTCTAGAGAAAGTCTTAAATTCTTTATATATCTTTAAGTAAGTCAAACCTTATTCTTCTCAATCATCATATATCCATATACCTAAGCATATTTTATGACCAACTTTATTTCCATGAGATTCTACACATATGAATATTATCTAACATTTTATGTCCAACATGCGTTTCTATTCATTCATCCGATCATCTTACTATCCATATATCTCACAAAGAGCTTGCATCCTAACCCATTACATTCCTTCATCCCTTTACCAGTATTGACTCCACATTACATGGAATACATACTAATTTTTCCATAGTGCTCTTCCTAAGAACCTTCCATAGTGATGGTTCTTCCACGATCATGATGATCCGCCTAAGCAAGATGACTACCTCTAGCATAATGTTAGATAATGTCTGGATGATGAATATGAAAAATGGTATATTTATTCATCTATACAGATGATCTCTACAAATCAACTGAATCATGTAAATTCTAGGCATACTACTACCATATGCTTCTCTCTGTGATGCTATACAAAACATACTATCCTAAAAGATCTTCACAAATAACTTGACAGTCAGTGAACCTTCTTTACTAGTAAATATCCTTCACTTCTTCCTTCTTTTCCTTCTTCTCAAGTTCTCTTAGTGCTTCAATTATATGAGCTTCACTTATTTAATTTCTCTTTTTGTTTTGAAGGCTTGGGAAATCCATCTTAAAGTGTCGAAACTCATTGCACTTAAATAATTGAACCTTGGACATGTCTTTCTTCTTGGACTTACCAAAATTTCCCTTCTTCAGCTTATTGACTTGGGCTATAAAGGCTTGATATTGCTCATCTGATCCAATATCATCCTTGACCTTGATCCTTGATTCTTCCAATATGCACTGAGCCCACAATTCATCAAAGGGAGTTGAATCCTTCTTAGAGTAGATGCTTGTTTCAAAGTTGCTCCATTATGGTGCCAATATTTAATACATAGATGGTTACTTTAGAATCAATAATTGGTTCCCAATGTACTTGAAAATGGTATCTTAGTTGAGAGAGTCTCGTGAGAAATTATGCCACATCCTCATCCTTTTATTTCTTCATTCTATACGACTTGTTCCTCAATGACATCTTTTTTCATGTTGTACTTATCGAGTAAAAATTCACTAGCTTGTCATACACAGCCTTAGAAGTCTTCAAATTTGCATTAAATAGAGAAAGATAATTTTTTATGGATTATAATATTATCATCTATGCCCTTACTTCCCCTTTCTTGTATTTTGTTAATTCTTGTGTCTTATCTTTCTCAGTTTCAGTAATTTCCCTAGTAACATATCCCATTACTCCTTGTTATGTGAGTATCAAGTCAATTCTTTTCTTCCATGCTAGATATTTTGATGCCCCAACGAGCTTATTTCTCTCTTTGCAAAAAGAGACCATATGACTCGAAGATTCAGACATGATGTAATAATATGATACTTACTTGATACGAAGATTCTCCTTTATGATGTCTTCAATATTCTTGATGCCTTCAAGATCTTTGAATAGTCCTTGATGACAAATTTTGAGGTTCTTTAATGCTTCCTTCAAATATTCCTTCCAAATAAATCTTCGAGAGAGAGAGATCAACACTCTTATTGAAGTCTTTCTTTCAAATCTTTCTTTGATGCAAGCTTGATGTAGACTTGATCTCCTTTAGTGTAGAAATCATCCTTCTAGGTCTTCTACCAATGAGTCTTCTTATTTAACCTTTTCTTGAGAGTTTCCTTTTCCCTTCCCCTTGACAAACAATTCCTTCTAGTGTCCTTTCATCTGCCTTCCTTGTTCACCTTAGCATTGATACCATGTTAGAAAATGGAAAGTGGCAGTTATTAATCTTATTTTCCTTAACCTTGATATTTGCTTGTGAATCTTATTTATGTTCTTTAGTTACATTTTTTCATAAAAAAAAAGAAACAATAATATCAACAATAGAGGACACAGATATTAGGCTCTCAGCTAGGGAAAAACCCCTCTAAGGGGAAAACCCGAAAACACTTCTCTTCTTAGAATTTGCTTCAAATGAGATACAAAGACCAAAACCATAGACCAAGTCCCTCTCCTAGTACTAAGTCAACCCTTCCTCGAGTCATTTATTGATTTTGCACCAACCAACTTCAATACTACAACTTCGTCCTGTTAGCTTCAATACTGCAACTTGTCCTGCAACTTGATTCTGTAACTTTGGTCTTGCAACTTCTTTGGAACCCTAATCCAACCTCCTTCTAAGACCTACCTAGAGCAATAATTCTCTTCCAAGGTCATCGAGGTCAATATGTGGTTTCCTCCCTTCCAACTACAAGATTTTGTACTTCGTACTCCTGCAATTCAAACCTACGACTTCATCCTCTTTTTGCAACACTAAAAACCATAGGCCTTTGCACGAGTGAGAGAGATAGAGCCAAAAACCAAGATATTTCATGCTTATTTCTTCTCTTAGACCTTCACTCTCCTTCTTATACCTTCCCAACTGCAAATCAAACTCTTTTTTTTATACATCAAACTTGTAAGTGAGTGTGTTGCAAATGAGGTTGAATTGTTTCTTTATATAACCTTCTCAAGGGGTCAAATTCCTTTCTTTATGCCAACTTATAATTTTGGAGCTTCCAAGACTTTCTAGACTCAAAAATAATATATTTTTCACGGAGGGATCTGATGCAGCGTGGCTTCAAATATCACAATAAATGCACGGAACTGTGGCTTTATGGTCCACACAGAACAATAACCAATCACGGTGGAATAACACTTCACACTTTCTATAACTTACCTCCCCACAGTTGGCACAACTTAACACTTTTGCAAATCTACTATTTTGTGATTTCGCAATTCGCATCAAATTCCATACCGCTCGTTGCAACTTTTAGAGTTTAGCATTAACCATGCCCTTATCTCATGCGATATGTGATATGCTCGCATCGCATCACAACAAACATATCTTACCGGAACTTAACCCTTTACCACACCTCAAAGAAAATAGCTTACCATGCGATGTTTTAAACACAAACCATAAAATCACCGAAGTGAAAAATACTGTTGGGTGTGATTTAAGTTCTATCGTTGATCTTAACCCAGATCTAATGGTCCCCATTGCTCCTTTACTCCTCCGCTTCGCATTGCAATTGAAACAACTTATTGTGTAAAGCCTTAACGCATAACTCAAAATCTTGCGATGCGCAATGCCGATGTACGAACCTTCCAAGTTTAAATGAATCAATGAATTCACATAAATCTTTTCACATAAAATTCTGCTGTGTCTTTGCTTGTTTGCATTGAATATCGATTTTTTTGCATACACTGAGCGATAACTGTGATATCTAACTCAAAAACGAAATAAAGAGTAATAATTAACACAAACAGGAGAATTGAAACACACACACACACACACACTTGGAATTAATCAGAGATGTGAACACACAAAGTCGAGCCCTTTGATGGCTAGATTTTTACAAAGACTTCTCCTCTTTGTCCACTACTCTGTCACATTGCTCACACACTTCTATCACACTTCACTATGTCTATCCTACCCTATTACACTTCACACCTATTTACGCTTCTATCTAACTGAAAGCAATTTTTCATTTATTAGCTTTCAAACAAACTCTATCCTATCCTCACAATCTAATCTATTTGGCTAAATCTCCTCGTAGGGAGAACCAAATTGCTATTTTTATTCCTATTTATTCTAGGACATTAAAACAACTAACTTCTCACAATTAAAACTTAGCAGAATATTAATAACCAAGTTCTCCACCTCTTGTTAGCCACAACACGTGAACATGTAATCACATTGCTGACTAATTTCCGGATGCTCCTGCATCAGGATCCTATAAATATGATGTTGACTCCTTTGTCTCATGACAGTAAATCCTAAGACCTAACAAACCCTAGAAGCACGAAGAACATGCTTTTACCTAGAAGGCCATCAATAATGAGCATGAAACCCATGCTTTAATAACAATAACATTTTCTTTTCTTTTCTTATTTTTTCCATAGGTTACATATTGAAATGAGTTTAACAATTATGAAGACCAAAACTAGTTACATTTCTCAACAAAGAGAACATATAATGCCAAAATTTAGTTTATAAAATTAATTGATAACACCTTTGACTTACTCCTTTCTACCAATGCATCCTCCTTCATCAATAATGGAGCTCAATGTCGAAATCTGAGTGAGTCTGTTCCCATACTATCTAGGATGTATAGTTTCAACACCAAAACTATCAACCAGAATGAGAGTTTCCAAAATCCGTAGTCTCCTTCTCAAGAGATCTCCAAAATTCTATTTTTTCAAGTGAAAAATACAAGAATGACGAGAGACTCCTGATTTCCCCTTTTCATAATTCACTTGACTCTTTTGCCACATTTTTTCATTTTATTTTAATAAAGTCACTTTAGTGGATTTTATCACTTTATAATTTAAAGTGACTTTTTGTTAGCCTAGGATCCAGTCCCCCTGTTCCCCATTTAGCTTTTATAGTGTTTTTTTCCTACGCAAATTTTGTTCCCTTAATTAATTATTCCCATCTTAGCCTACGAAAACTTAATTAGGTTAGTTGAATCTTCCCCTTATGTTTCCTAAGTCGATGTGGGAATTACATACACCGACATGATACAACTTTCCTATCCTACCTAGGAGTGCAGTAGTTCCATTCTAGTGAAATCATATTATGATCAATATTTCTACTAGCAGATGTATGTGTTAGAATGTCAGGTAATTTTATGAGTATAGCATGTCTCTCGAGGTGCATCGATATGTCTCTTTGAACTCATTAGAAAATATTAGGATTAGATTACATGCGTGATGAACATTGTAATGGAGAGGAGATAAGTTTGTTAAATGAAATTGAAGCATACATAAAAAATGGATAACCTAATATAAGTTGCTAACACATATAAAATTGTATCACATAGAAACCATTTAACATATAATATTAATGCAGTTCACTTTGTTATATGGTCATAAAATAACATTCATTGTCATTGTTGTAGCACAATGTTTTCTTCTCCAACATAATTTAAGTAAAATGTGACACTCATAATGTTTTATTACCCTTGTTTTACCACTTCTTTGAGGGACAAAATATCATATCAGTAGCTTTGGCTTTGATGTTTTGAAATCTGAAACTGTGAGCTATTGATTTACCCTAAATAAGGTTGTCCAAGGTTTTACTTTTTTTCAAAATATGTAAAATAAATGCGAAGACTTAATACACACATATGTCGTTCTTTAAAGCCTTACTAATTGTGAAGTGAGTTGACCTTTCCTAGTTGTAAGAAATTTGAGCTAATGTTTCTAAACACTTAGATGAGCTTATTGGATTATCCATCAGTCCCCATGCTCATGCCTAACATCGAGAGGATCCTAGTCTTTCTGCCTAACATTAGGGGGACACAAATCTTTGTACCTAACAAAGGGGGATTTTTTTGTCCTTGTGCCTAATACATGAGCCAATGAGCTATCAAATCTATGATGAACCATATTGTGAGTCAATGATATATCAAATCTATGATGAACCATATTGTGAGTCAATGATCTATCAAATCTATGATGAACCATATTGTGAGTCAATGAGCTATCAAGTATCCACGCATTCTTTGCACTTATAGCTCATTGACATAGAAGCACACATTTTTCAAGATAGGCATTTTAAATTATCTTAAAAGTAACAAAATGTGATGTTTTGGCTCAAAGGCTCTGATATAACACTTTGAAGTATCTTTAGAGTTCTTTGGATAGAAATAAACTACATGGAGGAAGGGCCCCACCTATCATTAGTTGGGATCTATTATTATTTTTTAGTTCAATTTTCATTCTTTTGTTATTTTAGAGAAGAATTAGTTAGGACTTACAATGGCTTGCAAAATTTTGGAGGTGGGTGTGTCAACAAACTAGAATTGGTTTACAATGGGTCGAAATAAATCATTGGTTGAAAATGCACCGAACAAGTAAAAAGAAAATCCAAAAATCCAAATCCATTTTCTCTCAGAACCTATAAATAATACAACACATGTCCATCAATACCATCCTCTTTTCTTTGTTAATAATTAAGCAAGCAATACAAGACAAGAAAAGTGGTGAAAAAGGCTTTAAATCGTTCTCTTAACACATTGTATTGATCTTAGGATTTGAATTTATAGTACATAAACTAGACCATTCTAGATCTATATCTCACTGCTAACTCATCAATGGATCATGAAAACACCTTATCAAAGAGAAGGCTTACAACTCATATCTATATGGTCTCAAACTTTGTGATTGTCCAGGAACTCACAGTCTAAAAGACCCCCTCCTAATCACATGTATGAATAATTATAGCAATAAATTTTGTCATTTTTAACATGGAATTATCAAACTAAGATTCAATGAAGATATGCCTGAAAAACCTCTAATATTTGGAAGTGATAGTCTCCACAAAGAAAGTGGACATTTTCATAGAGTTTTATGAATCCCATGGGTTAGAAGTTAACATTAAAAATGTTATTATTGTTTTCCATGCTTTCAAACAAGAGCTCTATGACACTCATGCTCATTTAACAAAAATACAATGGATGTCACCACAAATTACAACCAACCTAGATCAATCTCAACTTGGGATCTACCAAGCGTCGAGAGGGATCAAATCTCTTGAAGTGCAAACCTTATTTTAGAGTGAAAAGATATTTGATCTAATCCGGATTTATGCAGGAACGCAACAGAATAAACATATAACCATAAATACAAAGATGTAGTGGAAATAACACTTCATTTCATTAATATCAAAGAACTGAAATTTGTTTATAGACATAATGGAAATAAAACTAGCTAGGGCACTGGTAGCTATCTCTGAGAAGAGATGTGGCAGCTACAGGCCTCTGAACTGAGTTACAATGAGGCTCGAGGGCCCATTTATTATTTAGAAACAATGGGAAATCATAAACAGCCAAAACCCTAACCATAGGAGATGAAGTGCCAAAACTATGGGCCCCGTTTGGGTAAATTGGTGTTTCAACTTCCCGGGGACGTAACTTTGGCATACGATCTCCGTTTGACACGTACCATACCTCGTTAGAAATATCTATCTGAGGACTATAAATTTTGAGTGAGCAACATCAATCCATGGACCCATGTTCCCCATTTTCCCAAAAAACGTCGTTTAGGGCCTCAAAACGGCTCCAGAAGTTTAGGACCCGAAAAACTGCTAAAAATAGTAAGCTGTGCCGAAACTGAAAAACTGAAAGAGACAATGGTGGGGCCCCAAGTGGAATAGGCGGGTGACCACCAATATCCACCTGGATCATTCCTCCCTCCTTAGGAAGCAATGTTCCCCATTGCGTTAAGTTCCTCCATGAGATGAGGAAATTTCTGCTGAACTTGGTCCCTGGTGAACCACTTTCCTTGGTGCAGGAGTTGGCCAGCTTTGACAACCCGATATAGTTGGATCTTTTGTTGGCGAGTGTTCTTGATTTGCATGTCCATGATACAATCTGTGGTGGCCTGTTCCATGCAGTCTGGATTTAACTCTGTTGGTGTGAGTTGTTCTGCAATGTCCGAGGTGTCCAGTAGAGGTGGGAAGTAAGGACGAAAGCGATCCACATTGAAGACTGGGTGCAGACCAAGGAATGGTGGAATACTGAGCTCGAATGCATTGTTCCCTACAGCCTTGGTGATGGTGTACGGCCCGTATCGGAGCGGGCGAAGCTTGCGGTGGGGTCCAGTGAGGCGCTCCTTCTGTAAATGTAGCCATACTTTGTCACCCACCTGGAAGTTGTGTGGCACCCGGTGTTGATCATGGCGTTGCTTGTACTTGGCATTGGCTCTGTCCAATATATCATGAAACTGTTGGCGGATGTGTTGAATGCGCTCGATGAAGCTACTGGCTTTGTCAACTTCAGACTGGACATGAGCTGAATTGGCCTGAGCAGCTGCAAATGGCATGGCTACGTCAATGGGACATATTGGCTGGAATCCCAAGCCCACCTGAAAGGGGCTATGGCCGATTGAACTGTGGAGAGCCCGATTATAACTATGTTGTACATAAGGGAGGCTCTCGTCCCATGTGCGTGGATGCTTTGAATTGTACATGCGCAGAATGTGTACAATCATTATGTTGATGACCTCTGTCTGGCCATCTGTTTGGGGATGGAAAGTTGTGGACTTGGTGAGCTTTGTGTCCAACATTGACCAGAGACTGTGCTGAGGAACCTGCTATCTCGATCTGATATGATAGACTGTGGGATCCCAAAGTGCACCCACACTCGTTCAAAGAAGAGTTTAGCAGTGGCTTCTGCTGTGATATTCTTCTTACAGGACGCCATAATGGCCATCTTCGAGAATCTGTCAACGACCACGAAAACACAGTCATTGCCATTCTTAGTAGAGGGCAGGCCCGACATGTAATCCATGGAGATGGATTCCCACGGTCGACTAGGGGTAGGTAGTGGAGTATATAGGCCTTGCTTCTTGATGGTCGGTTGGCAATGGCACAAGCAGTGGAGGATCTGATGTGCTTCTCGACATCCTTTCGAAGGTTCGGCCAATAGAAATACTTCTGTAGTATTGCTACTGTTTTCTCGACCCCGAAATGCCCAGCGACTCGACTGCAGTGTGCTTCCCATATCATCTTGGCACGCTCGCTTGAAGGAACACAAAGGTGTCCCAGGTGACATAAAAGTGCATCTTGGAGGTGAAAATTTGGAACTTGCGTGCCCCCCAAGAGTGCCTTGTAAGTGTGTCCGAATTCTGGGTCACTCTCATAGAGAAGCGGCCAATCAGAAGTCTCGTGCCCACAAGAGTTGAGCACAGTGGTGAGCGCCACGATCGGTGGTCGGCTGAGGCAGTCTGCAACATTATTGGTGCTACCCTTCTTGTAATTGATGTTCAAATGAAACTGTTGCAGATATGTGGACCACTTCTGATGGCGATCATTCTGCAACTTCCCTTGTGTCTGTATGAACTGCAGGGGCCGGTGGTCTATGTGGATGATTTTTCCCTTCCCCAAAATGTAATGCTTCCATTGTCGACAGGCTTGCACAATGGAATACATTTCTTTGTCATAGGTGGGATACTTGCGAACTGTCTCAGACAATGTCTCACTGTGATATGCCACTAGATGTCCCTGTTGAGTAAGAACTGCCCCAATAGCATAGTCAGAGGCATCTGTCTCGATCTCAAATGGCTGCTGCAAGTCTGGTAAGGTGAGCACTGGGGCAGAACAGAGGCGAATTTTCAATTCTTTGAACGCCTTCTGTTGAGGTTCCGACCAAAAGAATTTTGCTCTCGCTCCTCCTTTGGTGACTTGACTCAAGGGCCAAGTGATATGAGAGAATACCAACACGAATCTACGGTAGAAATTAGCAAGACCCAGAAAGCTGCGAAGCTCTGTTATAGTAGTCGGGGCTGGCCAATCCCGAATGACTTGGATCTTGGCTGGATCCACATGCACCCCCTTTCATCAATAATGTATCCCAGATATTGAACCTGGGTCATGCCAAAAGTGCACTTCTCCAAATTGGCACACAACTTGTGTTGCCGCAGTGTTTGGAGGACTTGTCGGATGTGGTGAAGGTGCTCTTCCCAAGTCTGGGTGAAGATCAGAATGTCATCCAAGTACACCACTACAAATGAGTTGGTGAATGGCCGCAAGATGTCATCCATCATCCTCATGAAGGTGGCGGGAGCATTCGTCAACCCGAAAGGCATGACCAGCCATTCGAAAAGGCCTTCCTTGGCTTTGAAGGCAGTCTTCCACACATCGAAGGGTTCAATTGGTACCTGGTGATACCCAGACTTCAAGTCGATCTTGATGAAATATTTTGCACCTTTGAGTTGGTCCAGAAGGTCATCAATCCCTGGGATTAGGTACCTATTCTGGACAATGATCTTGTTCAACACCCGATAGTCAATACAGAGTCTCCACATCCCATCCTTCTTCTGTACCAACACGATCAGGTTCCCACAGGGCGATGAACCTGGTCGGATGTGACCTTTCTGCAGTAGCTCCTGAATCTGCCTCTTGATTTCATCGTTCTCCAGAACAGAGCGTCGATAGATCGGTCCATTGGATAGCAGCGCACCTGGGGTCAGATCAATCGGGTGCTTGACCTGAAAGTGCAGAGGAACCCCTGTGGGTGAGGTGAATATGTCCCCATACTCCTCCACAACCTTATCCATTTGTTGTTGTCGTGCAGAGGAGCCATGTCTGGAGGTCGTGGCCATAGTCTTCTTCTTGCCCTGGGGGCGGATCATCAGGAAAACGAATTTCCTGGTTTGGGAAATGAGCTTACTGCATTGTTTTATAGTAACCAAAGAGATAGTGGCAGGAGATGGTACATCTGGTATCCTGTACAACTTATTTCCCAAAGTAACAATAACAGTGCGAGGTCGAGACTCATACACAGCATGACGCTTCCACAAGTATGATTGTCTTAATAATACATCAGAAACATCAATAGGAGCAAAGTCACATAATACCTCATCCGTGAAGGGCTTGATGCTATAGGGAAGGTAGCACTGCTGGCTGACGTGGAGATCTCGTCCTTAGTGAAGCCACCCGAAGGTGTATGGATGTGGGTGCGCTGTGGTCGGGAAGCCCAATTGCTTCACGATGTCTGCGGAAATGAGGTTCTTTTGGCTCCCATTGTTGACAATGAACTGTACCGGGGAGCCCTTTACCCACATCTGGGAGTGGAAGAGACGTTCCTCCTCCTTTGGATCTTCCGGTTCCTCCTTCTGGATCTTCATAGTGGCAACAGTGGCGTTGGGCTCCGCATCAATAATTTGTTTCCCTTTGTCATTCCCCTTGTAAGGTTCTGATTCAAAGTTGGAGCATGCATCTGACTCAGAAGCCCTCATCTCGGCCACCAACGACTGCTTGGCCCGACACTCACTTGTGTTGTGAGTGGAGCTCTTATGGAACTCACACCACTTTCCCATGTCCTTCTTTGGCTTTGCGGTGTTGTTCTTTGCTTGTGGCTTCGATAGGTTGTCTTGAGTCGCCATGCCTTGGATCCGTCCTTTGTTCTGCAGTTTGGGAACACCTTTCCCATGCTTTTTATTCACAGATCCAAAGTCTTGCTTCTTCTATTTGAATTTCTGCTCAATCTTGGCAGCATACCGGTATGTCGTACCAAGCGAGGAGATGTCGAGGAACTCCATTTCCTCCTGAATGTATCTGTGCAGACAACTGCGATACTTTAGCACTAGATGTTTCTCTAAATCTTTGATACCTAACTTGGTGCACAGGGTATGGAACAGATTCGTCAGCTCATGCACATATTGATCCCTTTGTTGTCACAGCGTGGTCCATTGTATGTACTTGTCCTCATAGCTCCCCACGAGATAGTATTGTTCCTTGATGGCGTCTCGGAAAGAATTCCAAGTGGCTACGACCGAGAACAGAGAGGGTTCTGTCTCGTCCTTTTTCTCACAGTGGGTTTCCCACCAATCCTTGACATGGGGGGCAGCTTTGAGGAGTGCAAAAATAATCTTCTCCCTGTCATAAAAGTCATGAACCGAGAAATATCCTTCTAATAGATTCAACCATCTATCTACGACATCTGCATCTATTTGACCCTCAAATATGGGAATGTCAAAATTTACTTGTACCTTAGGAGTCGCACCTCGGGTGGGTAGCCGGATGCCAGTGCGCCGGCCCAGTAGGCGATCGTTGAGCGATGGGCAAAATTTATCCATCATCGCGTTCCTTTGTTTTCGAGGCCTCCTCGAAGCAATATTTTGATAGGATCCTCCTGCTCCCTCATCTTTATTTTCATCCCCCATGGGCGTCCGTCGGGGTTTGCGAGGCTAATCTTGCAAAGGTTCCACCAGATCGAGCCCTAACTCCTTATACCCTGACCTCGTTGGGGACATGCAAAGAAGGATCGAGAAAAAGTAGACCGCTCTGATACCACTGATCCGGATTTATGTAGGAACGCAACAGAATAAACACATAACCATAAATACAGAGATGCAGCGGAAATAACACTTCATTTCATTAATATCAAAGAATTAAAATTTGTTTACAGACAGAATGGAAATAAAACTAGCTAGGGCGCTGGTAGCTATCTCTAAGAAGAGATGCGGCGGCTACATGCCTCTGAACTGAGTTACAAAGAGGCTCAAGGGCCTATTTATTATTTAGAAACAATGGGAAATCCTAAACAGCCAAAACCCTAACCCTAGGAGATGAAACGCCAAAACTATGGGCCTCGTTTGGGTAAATTGGTGTTTCAACTTCCCGGGGACGTAACTTTGGCATACGATCTCTGTTTGACGCGTACCAGACCTCGTTAGAAATATCTATCCGAGGACTACAAATTTTGAGTGAGCAACATCGGTCCATGGATCTATGTTGACCGATGTTGCTCCCCCTTTTCCCAAAAAACGTCGTTTAGGGCCTCAAAACGGCTCTGGAAGTTCAAGACCTGAAAAAATTGCTAAAAATAGTAAGTTGTGCCGAAACTGAAAAATTGAAAGAGACAATGGTGGGGCCCCAAGTGGAATAGGCGAGTGACCACCAATATCCACCTGGATCATGATCCCTCTTAGCACTTGGTAGATTCATAGTTAAGATGGATCTAGGATGGTTTATTTAATTCTTTTATGTTATTCTTTAAAATTTATTTTTTATAATCTTTTATTTTTGCCCCTTTTTTTGGTTCACGAGTTATTGCATTTTGATTTTATTTTATTTTTGGGTTTCTTTTAATATTCTCATTTTCACTTTATTTTTTAAATTTTGCAACAAACATAAGGTAAATCTCCTTTGATTTACCACAAAGATAATATATTGTTTTGTTACAGATCAATCAAGGGTTTAAAGCAAATTTTAGTGTATGATCTGCAACATCAATATATATTTTGTTCCCATTTACAACAATGATATGGATCAACGAAAGGTTTCAAGCACATTTTACTGTATGATCTACTGTGAGTTACTACATGGTCTCGCGCGCACACACACACACACACACACACACACACACATATATATATCAAGGGTTGCAAGTGGATTTTTTTATTGTGAAACCACAATGAGTGATACAACATGTAACAATCGATTTATAGGTCAAGGGTTTCAAGAAAAATTTAGTATTGTGCAAGGGTTTATTTACCAAAATTGGATATTAAGGAATGATTTACTATATTGATATGTTTTGCGAGGGTTTATTCAAACCCCACGAGAGCTATGTTATAGTTATTTTTATTGTCATTGAATCTTATGAATGGTAAATCAAGTGGAACAAAGACAATATTAGAACCAATATTCATTTGATTATCATTGAATGTTTATGAAATGAATTTCAATATGCATATCTCCTAACTACCTAGAAAATAAGTGAATGTCACAATCTCTTCCAAAGAATCAATGCCTAAAACACAAAAAACTTATTAGAATCTCACTTGAATGTTCAATGGGTTGTTTAGTCACAATTAAAGATGCAATTCTTCAACTTTAGAATGATTATTTTTCATCTCTTTAATTAGCGATGCATTCATGTCTTTTGTCGACGATCTATTGTTGTCGGGCATTAATATAGATCACATATGGAAAATAATAGTATTTCCATTACTGTTAATTGGAAAAGACTCTGAGGAAAAACTGGAAGTAAATGAAACATGAATAATATTCACATTTCAGAGTTGATATCAAACCATGTTAAAAAATGGCCTGATCTCATCTCATACGTAAACACATTTTATTTTATATAATAATATATGGTCATAGTATAACATCACATTGCTTATCTCGACATACAATACAATATCTAGATATATAAAGCATGTTGAACAGATAAATCTAGGGTTTTTTAATAAAAATATAACGAAGATGACTAAATTTGAATTATTAATATCAAGTTTTAAGATATCCCATTTAGAATCGCAGGAAGGAAGGAGTGATCAAAAGAATATGGAGAATTGTCGACGTTTGAGGATCTATTAATTACATGTACTTGTGTTTAACTTATTGTGATGATTTCTATTTATATATATCGAATGTTTTTCAAATAATAGGTGATACTTATGAGGGTCCATATTTAAAAAAAAAATTCAAGTAATATCTAACGTCTAACACTTCTCCCCTATACTATAGAGCTGACATTTAAAAAATGTTTACATCTAATGTCTAACACCTACACAACTTCCCTATACTGGGCTATATAGTGCCTCTCAACGCAATAATCGAGGTGTGTTGATCATTGAACCAACATTCATCATGTTCTTCCTTTTAAAGCTAATTTAAAAAGGGTTATGCTAGATTAACATTTTTAGGGAGATAACGCTCTCATCTTCAATTTTGAGAGGTATAATTTTAGTTCAACCTTTTCCATGAGATTTTATCATTGACTTTATTATATAGATGTGAGATCTAGTGTATTGGACTTGAATAAACTTAATGTTCATGTTGAGAGAGTCCTTATCTTTGTCCTCACAAAACTGATTAGATCAAGAAGTTTAATCTACTATTTTATTATTTTCATAAAGTTTGAGGTTTACCATCTCATCAACATGACATTATTTCATGTCATCACTATCAACATGGGATTATTTCATATCATTGCCATCTTGCACTAACTTCATTTCCTAATTGATTGTGCTTTTGCATATGAACAATTTTGTTGCATTTTATTCTTCCACACTTAAATTCATAAACTTAATGGTGTTAAATAAGGTTTCCCCTATTTACCACTTTTTTTGTTTTGCTCGTTTTTGTGTGTTAGAGAAGTTGCTTATCGACAAGTTGGGGCCAAATTAAGGTTGCATCCTTTTTAAAATTTGTCCCCTTCTATGTGGTTCATAGACCCTAGAGATCGATTATCGCTACATCCACATAATATTTGTGCCAAGTAGATCCACTTGAAGGGATCACTTCCTTCCATCTCAACCACGAAGCTTGACCCCGAGAGTGTTGAGAGAATTGAACCTGTGACCTTTCGATAACAAAGGTGCTTTAACCATGGGGAATCGACCAATTGAGCTAACCCTCGGGCCTCATATCCTTTTTAATGTTATTATTTCTACCACATTATTGACATATGATATCATCCTCATGTCATGTACCGTTGTTAATCTCCAAAAGCAACTAAATATTATAATTAACATTTGTCACTCCCTTGGATTAGAAGTTAAGCTAAAAAACACTATTGTTAGGGTTTTCAAGCTTCTAGAAAAAAGTTGTTATTAGGAAAGACCATGGATGTTACCATGAATTATAGTAAACTAGTCATGTTTTTCATTGAAGCAACATTCATCATGGTCCTCACTTCTTAAAGCCAATTTAATGAGGATAATGGATACTTTGGTCCTTTGAGGGAGATAATGCTCTCGTCTTTAGTTCTAGGATTAATTTTAAATCAAGATTTCCCAAAAAACACTATCATTGAATTTACCATATAGATGTGAGATCGAGTGTATTGGAATTTGACAAACATAATGATCATGTGTTGAGAGAGTCTTTATCTCCATGTTCATTAAACTCATCAAGGCCATGTGATCAATCCCTCATGTAATTACTGTCACAAAGTTCGGGGTTTACTCTCTTATCACCATTTCATTCCTTTATATTATCACCTTCTTGTAGTGATTTCATTACCTATTTGAGAATATTCTTGCATATGTATCATTTTGTTGCACACAAGTTTACATGCATTTAGCTAATCATAACTATCAACACTCTCTCATGTGAAAAACATGATTCTTATGCACTCTATTGGCTTGGACATTGGTAATCTTTCACCATCCACTATTTTTATTCTTGATTGTATGGTTTCCAAAAGAGATATCCAGATAATAATTATGGAGGAGGTTTTAGAGCATATATAATATATATTGTTTGTCCAGAGTAGCTGCTTTCTCCCATACTTCATCATTATTATTATACTCATTTGCAAATTGAGAATGATTATATTAACAATTTGAATTATTTTAGGGGTTAACACTTTGATCACCTTCACACACATCTTGTGTAGTTCATGATTTGTTCTCACTAACTTTGCATCATACATCTCATGATTAACACATGTGTAAGATATGTAACAAGGAGTTCAAATTGGAAAAAACCCTTCATTTTCTCTTATTCAATCTATTATGAGATCAATGGTAGATAATATTACTGATGTCGAGGTCCCATACTTTAAGATCCCATATTCGTTGTCAAGATTAAAGGTGTGATGTCCTTTTCACTAAAGAACTAACTTAGTTTGGAAATACATTGTTACATATCCCTAGAACTAGTCTCATTCATGGCCTCTTGTTTTACCACCAATTAACTAGAAAATTCGGGAGATACATATAGATATTGTCTACTTTTAGAAAATCACTTAATTTTAAATCTCATCTATAATTGAAAGCATGGGTATACTTGAAGAGCATATTCACTAAGGCATATATCTCACTTTTTTCTCAACCTCAAATCTTGAGATAGACCATTCTTCCCATATTTTCTCATAGGCATTGGTTGAGCTTAGTTTGATATATTTATCGTTTTTCTCTCCTGGTCTTTCTCTAGCTCCTCTTCAAACCAAGTCTTGATTACTCACTTGCCTTTTTCTTTATTATTATCTCATGCACTCTCTTTCCTTTTTTTATTCTTCTTTCCATAGTTTTATATGTTATATGGGTTCCTGTGTAATATGGTGTAATATAACTTTCTACATTTTGGTATTTTTCGTCGGAATTTGGCCAGACAATTCTTCATGAGATTGTAATTTTTTCTTGTTTTAATTGCATTTTTGATAAATGAATTCAATGCCCTAAAAAAACCATGGAACACTCAAATTGTGCACACTATACATATCAAACCCGTAATTCCAATAAATCCTTACTAGAATTCCAATAAATACTTACTAGATTTTAGAAAAAATGACCAAAAAAAATATAGTTGAAAGATAGTCATAACCAAAACATAAAATAATAATATGTTAAATAACTCTATATTATTTTGGAATAGCCTTTAGCTCACCAAATATGACTACTTGCTAATTTTATTTTAAATTTTTATGAATATATTTTTTGAATTATTAAATCGATTATTTTACTTTAGCTGTTTTACATTTTGGAATTTTTTTTGGGCATAATTTGGTATAATTTATACAAAATAATTTGTTATAAACTTTGATGTTGAATCATAAATGAAATGAAAAATCCAATTTAAATAACAAAGATGAAAATTTCACCATATTTTTTTTTAACTGATTAATTTTTTTAATAAGAAACCTTCCTAGACATAGGCACTCGAACTTACCAATTTTTTTTTAACAAGACAATTAAAAAATATACGGAGGGTTCATGTTTAGTGACTCAAAACTTGGGCATTCCGTCAAATACCTAGAAAACCCTCTGCTTCGAAGCTGGGTTAAATGTCTTATCAGAGTCCAAACTCTTCTTGGGTTAAGTGTCTACTCAGAGCCCAAACTCTTCATGCATATGATTGCAGGTTTCCCATCATATATTTAAAGTAGAATGGTTTTTCCATCATATTTAGCTAGCCAGCATACAATTTAGCGATTTGCATATTCAGAGTAAGAGAAGAGAAGGGTGCGAGTTATCATTCCGACGGAGTGAAGACGAAGAAGAGGAGATGGGTAAAGGGGAGGAGACCATAGCAAAGAAACGGAACAAGGTGAAACGCAAACGGCTGAGAAGGGATTTGGCCACCACTTCCGACTTCATCAAAGGCGTCCTTGCTGCCAAACGCCGCCGGAAGGATGGAAAACGTCGAATGTGTGAGGTTCGTATCATCTCATCTTCAATCCCCACATTTTGAAGAAGAAAAGAAAAACCTATACATCATTAAGTATTCAGCCAAGGGAAAACCATTTCCCACTTGACATAATTTGTATTCAATTTGGAATGATATATCGTTGCTTCTTTCCACTCCTATGTATCCGGACTTACACACAGTATTCCTCTGTTTCTGCTAAAATTAGAAATTACAACCCATCAAGCCACAGTCGCAAGACAAGCTGACGCATACTCTGCTTATGCGCCTGAAAGAGATGCAGTGGGCTGTTTCTTCCTCGCCCATGAGCTGATATACTCACATAACTACTTCTCACATATCTGAATATTCTCGTGACCACTGCCCAATGCTGCAATCCAGAGTTATCTGAGAAATAACTCATAGCGCTGACAATATGTACAACATGAGGTTTTATGTACGCCATTTCATGCCTAAGGCTTGCAACTGCACTTTGATAAGGAATCTTCTCGATGATTTCTTTATCACCTTGCTTATCTGGAGTCTGGGCTCATGTCGTTTGACAATTTGTTTTCAACTTCGTTTTCGTGTTACCACAGACTTAAATTCACCCATTCTGAATATTTGCAACTTGCTTGCAATGCACCTCTCTCAATTCAAATAAATTTCTCCGTTGTTTCTATTGTTACACTACTTGAATGCCTAAACAGTAATATATCTCACTATGATCCCTTATTTCAAATTTTGTTGCTAATATTTCAACCAACCTAATAGTTTTACTCAGGTGAATTGCATCATCTACATAACGTGCCAAGATTATAAGGGACTGACCAATCCATTTGATGTACAATTTTGGATCTGCATTCAATGATCAAAACCTTCTTTCATCAAGTACTCATCGATGGATTGATACCATGCTCCAGAGGTTTTCTTTAGCTCGTACAATGCCTTATAAATCTAAAGAGTAAGCTTCATCATAATCTACACCTTTGTCTTTTGTATTTATCTCTTCATAACCAATTAATTGTGTAATATCCCAAAATGGGGATGCAGCAATATATGAACACAATAATGGAAATAGTAGTGATAAATCAACTCATGAGATTTGAGAAAAAAATATGGCCATCTTATTAGTATTATAGCAGCAAATAGATACAAGATCTTGAGGAAAGAGTTACTCAAGATAGGCAAAATCAGCCTCAAGAAACATGTACATAAAATATAAGATCACTGCTACACAGAAAAATGTCCAAGGCTATGACAGCGCAGTTTATTAGATATAATTGCTACTAGCAAATGTCAATACATGGATATACAAATGTATGGCTCATACAATGTTGGGAGTGAAGATATAGACTCCCACAAACAATTCCAAGACAATCCGGAGAGGATTTCCTGAAATATGCAAAATGTACAAAATGTCGGAGTTGTAGTCCTAGGACTGAATAGCAGCTGCATTTAGAACTAGATGGAGATGGCTAAAGATGATGCATAAGCTGAACAAACCTCCTCTAATGGATCTTCCAAGTGGAAGGCTGATCCTAACATTGAAGATCTCACCCTCCAAACACACACTGCAAACCCTCACTGCAGATGCTCTCTGAAATAACGTAGTCAAGGAGAGGGTCTGCGCTGTAGATGATGGAAAATGGTTGGCCTGATGCCAAAGATAGTGAAATCAGCTCATAAATCTTCCTCACTGACCTCCCAAAGGAAGGAAAGCTTTCTTCTCTGAAAAATAAGCTCCAGAAGTGGTGTTGTGAAACCTCCACTGCAACACCCTGCAACACAACGTTATACTTCAGCAGAAATAACGCTGTAGCTGAAGGAGGTGGCTTGGCCTTGAGCCTGGATGTGGAGAAATGAAGTACAAGATCCCTCAAGAGGCCTCTCTTGAAAGGAGAAGGAATTCCTAAACAGGAATGCCTTGTGCTAAGTAGCACAACAACTCTGCTAAACAACAAGAGAATGCACAATAGTCTAACCAGACCATATAATCAATAATCCATAACATGTCTTCATATGGCTTCCTTGCCCTCCTTTTATACAAATGGAAGCCCTCTCACCTTGGGTCCCACTCATTAGGGTTTCCTCCACCAAGGAATCTTCCTCCCACTATCTTTGCGCTGTCTCAAAAGATGATCTCCACTTCCTATCCCAGCGTTGTTGACTTGGTCAAACTTGACCTTGTCCACATGCAAATGCCCCTTTTCACACTTGAGGGTGTGAAATCCAGCTCCTATGATGATCCCTTTTCACATTATGAGGGATTTTATTCATACTTTTATTATGCATGGGCCTCCTTACCCATTTATTCAGCTGCTAGGTGATAAAAACAAAAATCAATATTCCAATTAGCTGTATGCTAATTTTGGAATATTACAAATTGTTATGAATAAAATATATATAAATAATGATGATAATTGTAATAATTATTAGTTAATTAGTAATTAGTATTGGAGAGGTATGTCTAAATGGGACATGACCTTCCATGAAGAGATACTTGCCTAGGGTATATAAGCAGGCCCTCACTCTGATTTGGATCATTCTTACTCATACATTTTAATATATATTATTGTATTCTAAATGGAGATCTACATATTCCAAGTTTTTTGGAGTATTTAACTTGAAGAATGAACTTTGTTCGTTCTCAGAGCTACGTTGACTGATCCCGACCTTTGGCCATCAACTCTCTGTCACATCAAGCGCTTCGCTACATAATTGGAGGTTCTCCATTCTGATAGTTTTTCCATTTAGGCTTTTGGCCATTAAAAAAAAGGGTATAATAAAGAAGGACTAGAATTATAAAGAAGTCAAAACCTATAAATAATTAAAGGCGCTAATTTAAAAATTGAGTATTTTAAAGTTAAAAAGGGATATAGTTAAATTGATATTAGAAAAAATTCATATATATATTTGATAAAAAGTGCATGATAAAGTTAAAAGGGAATATTTCCAAATACCTTTAAAACTATAGGTAAGAGAAGGAAGAGTAGATAATATTATCTTTCTTCATTAAATGGTTTACAAGCTTGTGGTTTTAGCAACCCGTGGTAATTGCCCATGGTATTTTCAAGGTAAAAGAAGAACAAAAGGAATACAAAATCTCTTTATGTGAATGGTAAGTTTTACTTTTTACATGGAGAAAATTAACCAAGTCAAAGGCACATAGGTGGACATATATTTTATATTATACCCCAAAGAGGTGAATAGCCACGTTTCACTAGGGTTGTAACTTTTCAAAAGGAAAAAAAAAATTACAAATATATATAGAAAAAACAAGTTTATAAAAGAAAAAAAATACTAAAAAAAATAAATATTATTACTAGGTAAAGAAATATTATATTACTAAATTTTTCAAGTACACAATTGAGAATTTGGTAGGGTAGAGTTTAATTCAATTCTCTTAATTGATAACTACTTGTGTTATACTTGTTATGCTTCTATTCTTAGATCTTAACTTCATTAGTTTATTATGTCTTTCATCAAGTCAATTATCAAAACACAAGAGACAGAATTTTGGTTATTCCAGCCAGGGCCAAAACCTCTCCCTCTTGGAGAGGAAAATTTGAAAGTAATTCTTCTTCTAGATCTTCAATTGACAAGTACCATGACAATGACACAAACCCTTGACACGAGTATGACACCAAGACCTTGTCACTGCTCTTTTCGACTTCTTTAGTTTATCCCTCCTTTCTGCATTGTACTGCACCAACACTAGGAAACTTGGTTCCTAGCCCTAAATAGTGAGCTCCTTCTCTGATTTTCTTAGTCTAGTCTCGGCCTCCTAGATACCTCTTCATCAGTCTTCTTTTTTGCACCTTTTGATGACTTGAATCGAGATCTTTGTCTTGTTGTAGCACCCTTTCTTTTCGCTATGTATCCTTTGGCCCTCTACTGAGATACCACAAATATAGTTCACTATGTATCCTTTGGCCCTCTATTGTCTCTTTCTTGCACTTCTTGCAATCTCCCTTTCTTTGCTATCTAGTATTCCTTTTTTGCACCACAAGGAGACCCTTCCTTTGCACCTACTGCAGTCCTTGACCTTGTTGTGATTACTCTCGTCTTATGTGAGGAGTGCAAGGTAAGAGATACCCTAGACAGAGCTAGATCAACCCTTCCTTTCTTTGCTGCTTATCCTTGTATCTTCGCACAAATTGTAGTCACCCTTACACAGTTCTATTGCAAACCGAATTCCGAATTTCTTGCTGAAAAGTGAGGCCGCAGTCCCTTTATATATAGGGACTGTTACCCATCTCTAGGTCGATATGATCTCATGAGTGTGAGCCGACTTTATCAAGGAGACTTCTAGCATATTCGAGGTCGACTTCAACGAGCATATTTGACAAGGTCTTGGAGCATACAAATTACATCAATATTTTGTCTTTACAGGTGTAACATCACTTCTTATACATGATTCTAAATTATGCATTTATGACAAGATGACAAACCCCTAAAGACATCAAGAAGAAGTCTTTGACCTATAATAAAAACTCCTTGCTCATGAAACCCATGAGGCAAGATTTACAAAATACATTTTATTATCTTGTCTTCTTCATTACATAAATTCATAATTACTAGTCATTATGAAGACCTAACCTAGTTACACTTTCAAACACACTCAAGTGAAGGTACCTTCTAAAGTTAAATTAATTAAAATTCCAAAAGCTAAAGAAAAAGGAAAGGAAGTAAAAAGAGAATATATTTTGATATTCTCAAAGTTCATATAAAGAGAATAGGAAGTGTAAAGGCATATTGAAGAAAAATGTTTTTTCACACTTGTATACTCACTCATTACAAGGGATACATAAGATTCATAGTCAAAAGTATTCTTTGACAACAAATAGAGTCAATCACTAGAAATAAAAAAGAGAAGTAAAAGGATGATTTCCACAAAGAACAAATATTTTTTTCAAAATGTTCGTTTTGTTCAGAAGGATATTCTAATTGTCAGGAATCATTTAGAAATCAAAATGTTGTCTACACAAAATGTTACAAAACTTTTACCTTAGTCGAATCTCAAAGTGATGCACAAAAACTATCAATAGCAAGAGATATAGAATAATTAATGACAATATATAAGCAACAACATGCAGATTTTAATAAGGAAACAAAGAAAATGGAATCCAAATTGCAAGTTGAACGCCCATCATCACTCCTACAAAACGATGTAATACAGTGTACCGAGAAAGTGCATTTGGAAGATCAAGAGAAAGACAAAATAGCCAAACTTTGGCAAAACAAGAAAGCGTTACAATAGGAATATAAAGATCTTGTGGATATGCATTACAAGGAAGTAATGAAAAAGGATGAAGAAATTTCTTGCCTTAAAGACCACGTTGAAAGATTACTTACACAAGTGAAGAAGACTAAGGTCACAAAGAAGAAACTCAATAAGCACTTATCAGAACAAGAAGAGGAAAATTTACGTTTAAAGAATCTGAATAAAAATTTATTAGAACAAATCAAAAGTTTTAAATATGAAGAGAAAGATATTAAGGCTAAAATCAACAATTCAGAAAACGAAGAACTTTCACGTCTAAGGAATCATAATCAAAACCTTCTTACGCAAATAAAGAAGCTTAAAAATGACAAGAAGTCATTAAAAAACAAGTTAGAACAACTTACTCAGGAAGAAGTATCCAATCGTAACAGTCCAAGTTGAAGATAAGGGAATGAATACCAATCCAGTGAATATCACAACTCAAGAAGAAGATAAGTCAGTTAAAGAAAAAACACACTCAAATGTTGAGACGATGAAAATTCAAAGTGAAGATTGTGTAACCAACTCGACGACATCGGAACCTGAAGTAAATCAGAATCTTGCCACGCACATGATAAGGGAAAGATAAACCAAAAGAACTCCTTATCTACATTCGAATCACAAGAACAAAAATCTCAATCAATCTACAAATCCCTATCACTTATGTTCCGAAGAATACTGAAGTACGCACAACTCAGTCCAATGATAACAATTAATCACAAGTTTCCAGTAATCAAAAGGTTCCACAAAAGATTAATTTAGGATGGTCAGATCCTTCCTCCGTGCAACAATTTTATATATCACTCCAAGGATCATATCAACTTGTATCAACGGAGATGAAAGTCCCGAGACGAGAAGACATTTGTAGCAGAGAAAGAGAACTAGCCTTTTCATCAAGAATCTTCGACGACAAAGCTTTTTGAAGAGGAAGATAGTGCTATGAATAAAATATATATAAATAATGATGATAATTGTAATAATGATTAGTTAATTAGTAATTAGTACTGAAGAGGTATGTCTAAATGGGATATGACCTTCCATGAAGAGGCGCCTGCCTAGGGTATATAAGCAGGCCCTCACTCTGATTTGGATCATTCTTACTCGTACATTTTAAAATATATTCTTGTATCCTATATGGAGATCGACATATTCCAAGTCTTCTGGAGTATTTAACTTGAAGAACAAACTTTGTTCGTTCCATTAATCCTTGTACTAATCAACTAATCCATCATATATGTACTTCAACTTTAATGCCTACTGACACCCTCTGTTTAATTCCAGTCTGATGCATTCTTGCCTTCAAGTGCTATTTCCACTATCAATGATTTAGAACCTTCTACGCAAAGTGCATGGGATTTAGGTGCCTTCTATGTAGGCTTCTTATTCCTAATCATTCTTATTAATGGTGGAGGTTTCCACACACCTGCTTCCTCCATATGCACTGGCCAACGAGTTTGTGCATTTGAGACATTTTCAGCTTGTCTTAGGACATTTTTTTCCACGTCAATCTGCATGTCTCCAAGTGATCTCCTCAAGGTTCCTTCTCTTTCATTACTTTGGAACATCGCTATGATACCACAATCTCTGCATTGGATTTGAAAGCCAACACTTAAAGCTCTCTTTGCTCTTTTGAGAATTATAGCTTAGACATGAACTTCCACACAGGTTTAGCATGAACATGCGAGAACTAGTTTGAGATTTTTCAAAAAATAATTCTATTTTTGAAAAATCATTCTATTTTGCAATTCACTTAGGTAAAAAAGTGAAAAGTCTTATGTTTGCTAGTAAGTCTAAAAAGGTGTATTTCATGCATGCATGACCTCTACTAGGAGTAAACTCAAAAATAGATTAGGGGTTTGGTCTTAGTTAAAAGTATAAAGACATGCCAAGATAGAGGTTTTAAACACAGTTGAGCAATTGAGTAGAGTGAACAACCAGGCAAGAGAGAGAGACCGGGGTGATTCAGGAAAGAGGCAGCTATATAGGAGCATATCCATACAGGTCGTATAGTCGTACATATACACATCTATAGATCTATACAACCATATAGATAAGATGTACAATTCATATAGCTAGGCCACACACTGTATATAACTAGACCATGCAATCCATACGATGTTGATGCACAAATGGAGATTTGTACAAAAACACTTCAAACTTTGTAAGGCTAAATGAGGTAGGTGGGATTATCACCCTCGATTTTAAGCCTTAATTTAGAATGAAAAAAAAATCATGAGAAATATTGATTTAAGGGAAGATGTTTTATTTGTTTTTATCTTTCATTTGTTTCTTGTTATTTTAAATTTTGTACAGGAAAATAAATAAAATTAATAATATTTTCTAATATAATACAACATACAAGCAAATAAAATAATTATACAAGAAATTAAAGGGAATTTCAATTAGAAACAAAATTCAAAACTGAATAAGATATTCAATGCATACATTCAAAATATAAAATGATTGAAACAAGAACTAAAATCAACAGTGAAAATGAAACATGATCTTTTGTTGATAAGAAGTTACAAATATCGAACCAATAACATTTACAAATTCTTGTGAGGACTTGGACCAGGGAATTCTCAAATGACTTTAAATGTCACAAATCTATACAAAAGTCATTGAATACCATAAAAACAAATAAAGATTTTATAAGTCTATTTGGACCACTTCAAGGATAATGCAATTCACAATTTGTTTTTTGCAAAAGATACTCAAATTAGCACTGAATACAAAAGGTGCTCTCCCCCCTCAATCCGTTGTAGAACTACCCTGGAAATTACCTCCGGAAAGAGTGAGTGGATTTCTTTCCAAAACCTAACCCAGTATGTGTTGAGAAATCTAGGGCACCAAGGTTAAGTGATTTCTCTTCTTATGATAACTACTTCTTGTGAATGCTTTTTACTTCTTAGATTAGGATATTCTTTTACTTATGTTATTCTAATGTTATTCTTCATCAAACAACTACCAATGCATAAACCATAAAGAGACAAGAGACACAAAATATAGGCTATCAGCCAGGGCCTAAACCTCTCCCACTTGAGAAGAAAACCCGAACAAATTCTTCTTCCTATAGAGACTTCAATTAATGAATACCAAGACCAAGACCCTTGACCTATATTCCACTCCAAGACCAAGACTCAAAGCCTCCTTGATGAGATTCTTCTTGCAATAGTCAAACCTCTGCTTCTTCCTCCTTCTCGGCTACTCTTCAGAATTTTGGCTTCCTTGACATTGCTTCAGACCTACAACTCTTTTTGGCCCTAATTCAAAAACCCCAACTCATGCATATGACCTTATCTTATGCCTTGATTTCCTTCTCTTTAGTAGGAGGTCTCTTCCTTGGTAATTCGGCTTGTAATACACCCTTGCTTCCTCCTTGACTTGACCTTCTAATGGGGCTGTAACACTCCGGCCTTTTCTGCAATATAGATAGTACCTTTCTTCGCACGTGTGTGATAAAAAAGACCCAAAAACAGATCCAAAATGATGCCAAAGACTTCACTCTTCTTCCCTCTTTCTTCGCTGATGATTAGGCTCCTTTCTAAGTGATCTTCGCACCTTTTGATTTTAGACTTGCTTCACCAAAATTGTGTCTTCTGAAATGAGGCGGAGCTGCCTATTTATAATCGTTGGAGCCTCCATAATCAGCTGACATGAATTGAGGGTGAGTCGACGTGTCCTTTTGAGAGATTTCGTTATTCTTTTGAAGCCAACTTGAAGGAGGTTTATTTGCTTGGTCTTGGAGGGCTATTGGACACTTTCATTGACTCATATACAAATGTAACATGCCCAAGGAGAGTCCTTCATACATGACATTGACTCAAATTGATTTTTATGACTTGATGACAAATCCTAAAGGCTCACAATGGGAGCCATCACTAAAAATAAAATTCCTAAATAAAATTCCTTGCTCATGAGATCCATGAGACAAGCATTACAATAATAATTTTATTTTCTTCTTTTCATCAATTACATAAAATGAAAATCACAATTACACATGTCATTATGAAGACTGAACCTAGTTACACTTTTCAACACATGTCATTATGAAGACCGAACCTAGTTACACTTTTCAACACTCCCTCTTAACTAGGGAGGTATTCATAATGGTACTTGGTCATTCTCAATTTGAAGAATTCTCACAAGAAGAGTCAGATTGGTAACCCAACTGTTTAGCATCATATCGACTAGCATTGTCACATAGCAAGGCCTTGACTAACAACTCTATCTCTCCACAAGATCAGAGCACAATGCTGGCGAGACCAATCATGTATAGACACCCTCATCATTGTCACTCTTAGAACATACTCTACCCGGGTTATCAGAGTGTGTTCCATCAGGACTATTCTTATCTTCGATTCCCAATCCTCAAAGAATATCGGTCCTCTACGACTACCTTTGTCTTGGATGCCCTAACTCATCCTCAAAGAGCATCAGATGCTAGATGTTTACCCAATCCTCCATTGTCTTCCCAAGTGAAGAGAATAATGATGTGTCTATCTCTCTGTCTCAACATAGGGAGGACATATCTATTCCAATAAAGGAATGTACTCATTCCTACGGAAGGAATGTACCTAAGCTCCCTCTTGGCTTAGGAAGTTTGCTTCCAAGTAAGAAACTTGTTTCCATGCTCCCTCTTAATTAGGGACCTACAACAACTCCTCAGGTGGAGATGATGGGACAACCAACTGCTGGAAGAACTCCTCCTCACGATGTCATGAACTTCCTTTTCGTTATTCAAAAGTCTTCATGTTTGGAGCTTCTTCATAGGGCACAAACCATCTATAACTTCTATCCATGAGTTAGTCATGTCATCATTGGAAAGTGATCCATCAGTGCATATCTGGCCTTCCTTCATGCCATGTTTCCTTAAGGATCTTTGTAAATTTTTGTAGATGTTCTATGCTTGATGCAACTTTACTTTTATCCCAATATCAGTCAGCAATCCCATAAACAAGAAAGTAAAACGCTGATAGAACTTACCAGTAGATCGACAGAAGACAAGCCAAAATATATGTGTGTGTTGGTGCGTTACGGCGGTCAGCAGGATGCTTCAACCAGCAAAGTCTCAATACGGTCAACCAACCAGAAGTGTCACACAACCCTCTAGGACAGCCAAAACAGTTAACTCCAAAAGTCAACGAAAGTCAACGCTGTCAATCAACAGTCAACGCAAACAGTAGCAGCAGCAAGGTCAACGCAGCCAAGTCAAAGTCACGTCCAGCCTTGGGAATAGTGCCAAAAAATCAAAATGTGGATTGAGGAAATTGAAAGAATGGGAGAGTTTCAGGTCAATTTGACCTTGTGTTGACCACAGTCAATGCTGTGGTAGAAACTCTAGGCCGAAAATAGATTTTCTCCTTGCTGCAATTTCCCACGCGTGAAGAGAACAGCCTCCAAGGTGATTGAACCAGTCAGATGAGGAGAGAGAAATGTGTGAGGATGTGATGAGTGAAAATGTCCTCCAACATTGACCAATTTCTATCCATCAATGAGGGTGTGTGACACAACTGCTGGGGCTTCAAACCTTCAGGCCGACCTGCACATATTTGAATAAATTCAAAATAGATGTTTTGCTCATCGGATCAAGATGATATTTAGATCGATCTTGCACCTCTCTGAAAGAGGAGTCCAATAAAAATATTGGCATTTTCATCTGAGCATCACAACATGGAGTTTGGACCTAGTTGTCCAAAATTAACACTCCCTCTCAACTAGGGAGAACTCCAGCCACTTGTGCAATCCAAACATCGTGCATCATCTCGCTGTAACTTGCTTCGCTGGCTTCTTTATTTCAAAACAGAAGTGGGTCAGTCACAAAGACATCATTCCTTCAGCCCAGAGGTCCGAAACCTCTATAGGACTCAAAAAGAGTCTCATTCCAACCCGAAGTTGGTTTACCTGACCCGAAGTCAGTTGGAGGTCCGAAACCTCACTATACTTGATCCTAGAGCAAGTGGTTGGACCGTGCCATCCTAGATAGAGAGTACGGAAATCTTTGATGCGTCCATCAGTCTTTGCTACTAGTCTCTAGTTTTTCCCACCTCACTGGCCAAATGAGAGGTACTTCCCATGAGCTTAGGACTCAATGGGTAGGATGCATACGGGGCACAGATCATGAGAGGTGAACCAACTCAATCATCATAACGGTGGGGTAGAAGCACACCAACAAGGTTCGGCAAGCCTAGCCCTGTGGTTGCTTATAGCTCCGAGAAGCTATCCCCAAAGCCCCCCAGAGCTCCCAGAGCTCATCGTCCAACAGGACCCTCAGCATAGGGTCGTTCCACGATACCAAGATTCTCACGGAAGGTTAGGAACTTGACCTTCCCTAGGGGCTTTGTGAGAATGTCCGTGGCCTGCTGATCAGTTCCTATATGATTGAGCCTTACGGCGCCTCGCTGTACCATATCCCGGATAAATTGGTATTTGATATCAATATGCTTGGATCGATCGTGGAACACGGGATTCTCGGACAACCGAATCCCACTCTGGTTATCACAGAGTATCACGGTGGTATCTAGCACATGCCCAAACAATTCACTGAAGAGATTTTGCAACCAAACTGCTTCACAACAGGCCATACTCACTGCAATGTATTCGGCCTCCGCGGTGCTCAAAGCCACCGACTTCTGCTTCCTACTCATCCATGATATCGAAGCAGAACCAAGTGTGAAGCAGCATCCCAATGTGCTCTTACGATCCACCACACTGCCAGCCCAATTGACATTAGTATATCCATGGAGTGTCACCCTCCCGACAGTGTATCTCAGCCCATGGTTTGTCATGCCCCGAAGATATTTCAACAGATTCTTGGCACCAACCCAGTGAATGTGATGAGGCTCAACCATATGTTGACTCAAACTGTTCACTGCAAAACATACGTCTGGACGGGTGTTCACTAAGAACATCAGGGCCCCTACGAGTTGACGATACTCAGTAGGATTTGCTAGCACGGGCCCAGTAGCGCTGCCACTCAACTTCTTAAAGTTGAACTCCATCGGTGTCGACACAAACTTACAATCCACCATACCAAATCTTTCCAGAAGCTTCACAATGTATTTTCCTTGAGAAAGGAAAATCTCGCCAGGTCTCTGCCAGACCTCCAGGCCTAGGAAGTAATGCATCAGTCCTAGGTCCTTCATCTCGAGAACTCAGAAGCGAGCTCCCTCTGTGTCAGATGACGGGGTCGGCTTCCCAATCGGGGAAGGGTCCGTCCCACATCCCGGCCCGGAGATGAGAGGCTTTTCTCTATCAACCTTGAAGTAAAGGTTTGGATCAGCATTACTACGAGTGAAGCCCAGCTTCATCAGGTAGCTATCTATCCTCTCGTACCAAGCTCTGGGTGCTTGCTTCAACCCATAGGGGGCTCTCTTTAACCTGCAGACATGGGTGTCCCGATGCTGGACTTCGAACCCCAGAGGTTGCTCCACATACACCTCTTCCTTTATTGCACCATGTAGAAATGTGGCCTTCACATCCATCTGATGAAGATTCTATCCTTGCGTAGCAGCAAGGGCTATGATAGATCAGATGGTGGTATATTGGGCCATAGGTGCAAATATATCATCATAGTCTATGCCTTCCTTTTGAGAGAAGCCACGGGACGAATCTTGCCTTGAACTTTTCAGTACTTCCATCAGATCCATCCTTGATCTTGTAGAGCCATTTCGAGGTGACAATTTCTTTGTCCTTTGGTCTTGGAACCACATCCCAGACATCATTCTTCATAATGGACATTTATTCTTCGTGCATAGCATCCTTCCAGACTTGATGCTTTACGACTTCCTCAAAAGATCCAGGCTCAGATTGTACAATAATGCTCATGGGTGCTAGATACCCTTGGTATCTATTTGCTTCTTGCTTTCACGGAATGTCCCTTTTGGGGCCATATGTCCCTCGACATCCTCGAGAGTGCCCTTGAGCCATGATGGTCTCTTCCTCATTGAAGGAGGTGGATCAATCGGGTCCATCGGTCCTTCAACATCGGGCATCATCTCATCCTTCGGTTCTTCTTGGTTTCCAGGCCTTGCTTCATGATCTTCCTCAGATCTCGGAAGATTGACTACTTTCCTCAGGGAAGCATCTTCGTCAAAGGTAACATCGTGGCATATCTCCGCTTCCCTTTGACCAGGCACATAGACTCTAGAGGCCTTCGGAGTTTCGCTGTAGCCCACAAACATTCCCTTCTTCCCAGAAGCATCCAACTTGCTCCTCTTCTCCTTCGACACATGAAAATAAACAGGACATTCAAAAACTCTAAAATGTGAGATGTCAGGTTTCTTACTAGAAAAAACCTCTTCGAGAGTTTTGGAGTCTAGAGCGGAATGCGGGCATTGGTTTTGTATGTACACAACAGTGTTCGCAGCTTCTCCCCACAAAAACTTCGGTAGACCTTGGTCACATAGCATGGCACGGGCAACTTCCACAATGGTCCTATTCTTTCGTTCAGCAATGCCACTCTGCTCAGGAGTATTGTCAGTTGTGGTCTCCCTCTTGATGCCAGCTTCTCTGCAAAAGTTCTTGAACTCGTTCGTCTCATATTCAGTGCCATTATCAGTCCTCAATATCTTGATCTTCTTCCCTGTTGAATTTTCCACCAATGCTTTGAAGTACGGAACCACATGAACGCCTCATCCTTCTTTTTCAAGAAGTATATCCTTCGGCACAACCATGCAGACACCTTCATGATTATTTGTGAACTCAAGCATCCCCGTCACCACCTTCCTTGCTTCGGGAAGGGCCTTGCAGTGAAGGTGTCCAAACCTCCGGTGCCATAGTTCAGTCTGTCGGATAGTATCGCACGTCATCGCTCCTAGTGGACTTCCTCCAACCTAGTAGAGTGCAGGGTTGCGGAGAAGCTTCACCCCCCCCTCCCCCCCATTCCCGCTCCCGAAACGCGCTCCGTTCGGGAGCGTTTTGGGAGCGCTCGGAAACGTGCTCCCGAAAATGCTTCCTGAGGGGAGCGTTTTCGGGTGCGCGCTTCTGAGCCTGTAAAAACGCTCCCTACATTTTCAGGAGCGTTTCCGGAAGCGCTCGGGAGCGAACGCTCCCTGAGCGCTTTCGACATTTAAAAAATGCTTTAGGAGCGTTTTTTAAACACCAGAAGAGGTCGGGGAGCGTTCGCTCCCGAACACTCCCCGACAAAAAAATGTCTCTCGCCGGCGTGAAAAAAAGTCATTAAAAAAATCGTTTTTTTTTTTTGGAGGGGGAGGGAGGAGGGTTGGGTTTATAAAAGCCCACTCTCCCCTCATTTTGTTTATTGTTTTTAGTTGAGTGAGCAAGAGGAGCAAGAGGAGCAAGGAGAGCTTGAGAATTTGGAGAGCGGAGCTGCGGAAGTGCCAAGGAGAGAGCAAGGAGCAAGCTGCAAGAGAGCAACAGGAGGATAGCAAGAAAGAGGTAGGTCTTCTAATCTAGTTTTGTATTTTCTAGGATGAATTTTTAAGTTGTTCAAAAATGAAAACTTGATTTTTTTTTCTCTTGAATGTTGCATTTTATTGTGTTGAAAACTTAAAAATTGAATTGTTTTTTTCCTATGTTGCATTTCCTATTCCCATTTGGCATTTCTCCATTTGTTTTGCAGGCTAGAACTTGAAACTTGAAACTTGAAACATCATGGCTATATGGCTAGGGATTTTCCTCATGTTGGTTCCTTTCTTTGTAATAATGGTGTTGGAGAGTAGAAGAAAGAGACACATTAGAGAAGAGGAGGAGGATGAAGAAGTGGGTTATGGTGAATTTGATGAAAACCCTAAAGAGGAGGAGGATTATGCTGAGGAGGAAGGGGGGAGTGGAGAACATGAGGCCACAGATACCCCAACTAGACAAGACCAAACTCAGATACCTTTGTGGAAATATGTTCAGAAGCAGGAAGGAGGGAAAGGTGGTGGAACCATTAAATTTCTTTGCCCCCATTGCAATAAAGAATACCATGGTTCATACACTCGTGCGAGAAGGCACCTTTGTGGGAAAATGCCAGGGGATGGAAACAAAAATCTAGGAATCAAAATTTGTGTTAGTGTGCCAGCAACACAGAGAGAGAAATATAGAAAGGAAGAGGAGGCTGCCCTACAGAGATCTAAAAGATCTAGGAATTTCGTTGATTCCTATACACCATCAGGTGCATCACATCATGGACAAAGAAGTCCATCAACTTCCACCTATGGCAGTGGTTATGGAGGCAGTGGCACAGCTGGATTAAGGCGTAGAACCATATCTGATTTCCTTGACGAAGGGTGTAGGAATGATGCGGATTCAAAAATTTTCCGGTTTCTATATGCATGTGGGGTGCCATTCAATGTTCTTCGCTCACCTTATTGGCATGAAATGGTTTCTGCCATTAATGATGCCCCCAAAGGATATAGGATACCTGGGTATGACAAGGCCAGAACCGTGGGTCTTGATCATGAAAAAGCTAAAATAATCCATTCTTTGGCTAGAATGACAAATTCGTGGAATGAGCATGGGGTGTCCATTGTCTCTGATGGATGGACCAATGTAAAAGGAAAGCCATTGATAAGTGTTTTAGCTGTGTCGGTTAGTGGTGCAATCTTCCTGTCAGCATATGATTATTTAGACAAATTCAAGACCGACATTAACATTGCAGAACCATTACTTGCAATAATTGAAAAGACTGGGCCATACAATGTCATACAAGTCATCACTGATAATGCTGCTAACTGTAAGGCAGCAGGAGCAATTATTGAGGATAAATACCCCAACATATTTGGTCTGGGTGTTTGGTTCACACAATGAACCTTTTGATGCATGATATCATTAAAAACAAACAACCTCAATTCAAATGGCTTGGTGATTTGTACAAGGGAGGTAAAAAAATGATAAAATTTATTACAACTCATAGCAATACCCATGGGCTTTTCCGTACTCACTCCAAATTGGAGTTGTTGAAGATAGCAAAGACTAGATTTACTAGCTATTACCTCACCTTCAGGCGCCTTTTGAAGGTAAGAGAGTCATTGGCTGCAATGGTATCAAGCCCACACTGGCAGGTATTAAAGGACAGGGCAGCGACAATAGTTGATAGGCAAGGTTTTGAACATGTGGAGGAGACTGCCCTTGACCCTTTGTTTTGGGCACGTGTGAGGGAAATTTTGAACTTCATCAAGCCCATTTATCACATGATTCGGTTTGCAGATACAAATAAACCAGTGATTGGGGAGGTTTATGAGCAGATGAATAACATGTTGGGCGAAATAAAAGATGTTGTTAATGATAATGATCCCAACTTGTATGCAATGATTCACGACTGTGTGTGTGCACGATGGAATAAACTCAATGTTCCACTACATGCCTTGGCATATATCCTTATGCCAAAATACTACTCTCCATCTTGGTTGGGCCAACCTGCACCTGGAGGTGGGGATAGGATCAAACCTCACACAGATCCAGAGGTACAACAGGGATACATGAAGGCATTAGACAAGTTGGTACCCGACAGGGAGGAGTGTGCTAGATTGCGCCTTGAATTAGGCAAATACTTCAGTTGCACTGCTAACTTTGGTTCTTTCCATGCAATGGAAGAGAGAGACAGATTTGATGCTCTCACATGGTGGGAAGCATATGGCGGCATGGGACTTTTGCCAAAGTTGGCAAAAAAATTTCTCTCACAGGTTGTGAATACTTCTTCTGCGGAGAGGTGTTGGAGCACCTACAGCTTCATACATAATGCGAGAAGAAACAGGCTGAATGAAAACCGAGTTGAAAGCTTGGTTTATGTGCATTACAACTTGAGGTTGTTGAGCCATTACTGTGATCGGGCATATGAGGATCAATCATACAGAGCCTAGGACAACAACCCAGAGGATGATAATTTGGAGGACGACACGGTACATATGGAAGAATTGGAAGCAGAACTTTTTAGGGATGATGATGAAGCATCAATAGCACCGCCACACACAGGGCCAGTCCCACCATCCAGTAGCAGTGCGGGTGCCAGTGCCAGTGCCAGTGCCACTCCTCGATATCCAGTGCCACTCCTCGATATCCAACTATTGTTCCTTTGCAGATTCAGCCTCCATCTTCTAGTCATGGTCATGGACGTGGTACTCCTGAGAGTACTAGAAGACCATCATTTCCTCGTGGCTCGCACAAATTAGACATTTCTCGTGGGCGTGGCAAGGAGCCAACCAATAGATAAATAGATTTGTTGTTTACTAGTCTTTTCTATTTTCTAGTAGTTTTTATCTTTTATAACTGTTGACAGTTGAACAATTGAAACTTGACTCTTTCATATATTTAATGACAATTTAAGTTCGAAGTTTGAAGTTTGAATTTGAAAGGTGAAACTTTGAAGTTGGCATTTATAAGTTTACAAGTCATTATGAATTATGAATATGATGCTTCATGAAAGTTATACGGTGATCAATGAATCAATGATGATAAATGTTATATATCAATGATGATAAATTGTATATATTGAATTTTGAAATCAATGAATCAATGATGATAAATGATATATATCAATGATGATAAATGTTATATATTGAAATTTGAAATCAATGAATCAATGATGATAAATGAATTATGATATATATCAATGATGATAAATGTTAGATTATTGAAAGTTGAAATCAATGATGATAAATGTTATATATTGAATTTTGAAAGCTTGAAACCTTCAGATTGATGATTTGCGAGACTCAAGAGTCAATATGTTGTATGCTTCCAACTTGTGGGCGTGGTTGATGAAGATTATAACTTCTAGATGATTGATGTTATATGATTCAATCTATGTTTATGTTTTTTATGTCTAATTCATCATTCTACATGCTTTTGTTGACATATATGCATCAAAATATAAAAAATATAAATATATATATATATATATATATATATATACAAAAACGCTCCCCGAAACGCTCCGGACCGGGAGCTTTTGAAAATGGCACTCCCGCTCTTGCTCCCAAGTAACCTTGGTAGAGTGTATCAACTCTAAACCCAATCATGATAACTTCCTTGAAACTATTCTTCCAGATACACACCATCCCATCAACGAATGCCACATTGAAACCTTTGTCTTCCATGGCCGATGTAGACACAAGTTTCTTCTTCAAATCAGGTACGTATAGTACATCTTGCAAAAGGAGGACTTGACCTTGAGACAAGTGGAGGGTCACAGTCCCGGTCCCTTTCACGGGATATGTGGCATTATCTCCAAGGATAATTTCCAGATTAGTATCCTTCTCAACCATATCAGAAAGTGCTTCCTTGAACCCAGTGATGTGCCTTAAGTCACCACTATCTATCAACCAGACATCCATAGTGTCAGGTGGAGATGCAGCAGAGAGGGCAAATACGAGAATGAATTCATTTCTTTTATCAACAACATTTGATTCCTCATACTTGGAATTTCTCGACCTTTTGAAAGGTAGCCCGTTTCCGCCGCAGGGAGCCTTCCTCTTCCCCTTGAGCCTGTTGTTCCTTTGATTGCCATTCCTCCGGTTGTTGTTGTTGTCATCATCATCAGGAGAATCCTTCTTGAAAGGGCATTCTCTAGCATAGTGACTTGGCTTGTGACAAGTGTAATACTTGCCTTTCTTTCCTTGGGCCCCTGCTCTTCCTTTGTTCCTTGGACCACCAAAGTTCTTCTTCTTAGTATGAGCAGCGAAGGCAAAATTTCCTTCATTTTCATATTCCTTCATCCTTGTCTCTTCTTGTACGCATCTCGATAATACTTCGTCAAAATTAGTTATGACATTGTTATTGAGAATGGTAGTGTTGAATACATGCCATTCGGATGAGAGACCTCCAAGTGCGGTGAGAACCATCTCTCGATTAGCTATTGTCTCCCCAATAGCCAACAGATTATTCCTGATCTCGGTCAGCTTAAGAAAATATGATTGAACAGACTCATCCCTGCCTTTCTTCAGATTCTTCAATTGGTTCTTGAAGAATAGGACTTGATTTGCATTATTGGCCTTGAACATGTTATCATGCATCTCCTTGGATGTGCCTAGCTCAGAGATGTAGGCAACCAGGCTCTTATGAATTGAGTCCCTTATCATCAACTTTGCTTTGATTTCCCCTTCTTGTACTTTGTTTTGGCAGCAGCAGTTGCAGTGGATGGAGACTCTTGAATTTTACCCTGCACATAGTCCATGACATCTTGGCCTTCCAACATAAGATCCAATGTCATCTTCTAGGCATGGAAGTCATCCTTCCCAGTCAATTTATCATCAGCCTTAAAGCCATTGTAGTTAAAGGAACCCATGCTCTTCTTCGGTGATTGCTACAAACTAGGGCTTTGTCTTCACCTCAGCGTTGATGCCATGTAAATTTTTGTAGATGTTCTATGCTTGATGCAACTTTACTTTATCCCAATATCAGTCAGCAATCACATAAACAAGAAAGTAAAATGCTGATAGAACATACCAGTAGATCGACAAAAGTCAAGCCAAAATATATATGTGTGTGTTGGTGCGTTATGACGGTCAGCAGGATGCTTCAACCAGCAAAGTCTCAATACGGTCAGCCAACCAGAAGTGTCACACAACCCTATAGGACAGCCAGAACAGTCAACTCCAAAAGTCAACGCTGTCAGTCAACAGTCAACGCAAACAACAGCAGCAGCAAGGTCAACGCAGCCAAGTCAAAGTCAACATCCAGCCTCGAGAATAGTGCCAAAAAATGCGGATTGAGGAAATAGAAAGAATGGGAGAGTTTTAGGTCAATTTGACCTTGCATTGACCAAAGTCAACGCTGGTCAATGCTGCGGTAGAAACCCTAGGCTGAAAACAGATTTTCTCCTTGCTGCAATTTCCCACGTGTGAAGTGAAGAGCCTCCAAGGTGATTGAACCAATCAGATGAGGAGAGAGAAATGTGTGAGGGTGTGATGAGTGAAAATGTCCTCCAATGTTGACCAATTTATATCCATCAATGAGGGCGTGTGACACAACTGCTGGGGCTTCAAACCTTCAGGTCGACCTGCACATATTTTGAATAAATTCAAGATAAATGTTCTGCTCATCGGATCAAGATGATCTTTAGATCGATCTTGCACCTCTCCGAAAGAGGAGTCCAATAAAAATATTGGCATCTTCATCTGAGCATCACAACATCGAGTTTGGAACTAGTTGTCCAAAATTAACAATCTTTCATCCTACTACATAGGCATTAGTGGTGAAAGATATCCATAGATCTTCTCTTGGCAGCCCTACATAAGCCCATCCAGATATTTGTTCAAAAATAAGAAATGAACACGTAAATCAAAATTACCTTTGTGATGGTCTTTCATCATGATATCTTGTAGTTTGCATCAACATCCTGCATACATATTGACACATCTCCCAAAGATATATATTGCCAAGAGTCCCTTTCTTTTTCAGACTCCATTAGAGTCTTCATATCTTTCATGGAGATATCCTAGTCAAATCTTCTTGGTCTTTGGATGTTGATTTTCTTTTTCCATGGTTGCATATCCCACGATCTCTTCCTTTCTTTCTTCACACATCTCATTACCAGAAATATCCAATCAGAATTCCTCCAGTTGTTGTCAACCACCTCATATTACATATGAAAACATATTATGTTGATTTCATCTAGACAATGTGTGACTCATGCCTTCTAGCATCCTTCCAGAGGAGGAGATCCTTTTTCCTTTTGATCGTGCTCTCAAGATAGAGCATTGATCTATGTTACCTGCAACCATATGACATGACTCTTCAATATTGAATATAAGCATACATACCTCATTTTCCTTTGGGTCATCGAGATTTCCTTCAACAACTTCCTTGATTGAAAGAACTTCAATCCCTTGATCTGCTTTACCTCCTTTCATACCATCATCCCATGAATTCCACAAGTTGGAATTCCTAATGAAACACTTGCTTCTTCTCTAGACCGATGAACCATTCGATGAAGATTCCATCAGAGAATCTTGAGGATCTTGAGTATCCCCATCCAACATATGTTTCCTTTTGACTGATGTATGATGAGTCTTGTCTTGGATGACTTTTTCCTCTTTCCCATAAGTGCCACTCATGCTTCTATTGAGGTAACCAAGAGCTATATCCTTCCATAGTTGACTGCCATAAATTTCAATTTTCAATGATGCTACTCTATGATGGTGTCACAAGCTCTTGCTTCTAATGCTTATGATGCCATAATGCATCCTATCATGCTTCTAACAACAATCATACTTTACAACAAGAAACTTGAAAACAGGAACTTGAAAAGAACTAGGTGAGGAAGACTATCTCAATCATAGTAGAGATCTTTTACTTTCTCTTTCTTGGACTTCTTCTTTTCAGCTTCCTCCACTTCCTCAGTGATATGGGCTTCTTCTCTTCCTCTTTCGTTATCGTCTTTCTTGAGCTTGGGATAATCTCTTCTATAGTGCCCATATTCCTGACACCCATAACTTTGAATCTTAGCCATGTTCTTCTTCTTTTTCCGAGGACCAAACTTTCCAAAATTTCCTTTCCTTTTTGTCATTGCAGCATATGCCTAATTTTGTTCACCTGATCCCACATTAGATTTTGCCTTTAGCCTGGATTCTTCAATCTTGCACAATGACCACAGTTCATGGAACAAAGTAGCTTCTTTCTTCCCATAAATAATTGAAGTAAAGTTATCCCATTCCTCTGGTAGAGCATTTGGTACTAATGTAGTCATTTCTCTATCAGATATGACTTCTCCTAGATCTTGAAGTTGATCCCTGATCTCAGATATCCTCATAAAGTATGAGGCTATTCCTTCTTCCTTTGACATTTTTAGACTGTAGGGTTCTTGCCTTAGAGAGATAACTTCTCTAGCAGTGTTTACAGAATTCAACTCTACCAGTTTGTCATAGATTCCTTTTAGAGTTTTGAGTTTTGATACATATGGGATGAGGGGATCCTTGATGGATTCTTTGAGAATTCTTTGAGCCCTAACTTCCCCTTTCATATATTTTTGCAAGAGATTGAGCATCTTCCTTTCCTGGTTTAGTGATAGATCCTTTGATATGTTCCATAACCTCATTTTCAATGTGATTCAGATCTGTCCTTTTCTTCCATGCAAGATAGTTTGAAGCCCCAACCAATTTGTTGATTTCCTTGCAAAAAGACATATTGACAGATTCAGATGTGGACATAAGTATACTTACTTGGTAGGATGCTCCTTCTCTTTGCCGCTTTCTTGATGTTGATGATGATTTAGAACATAGAAAACTTCTCCTTGATGAAGATAGTTTTCTTCAATAATGATCCTTGATCCCACAGAAAGGGAGATCCCTTTGGATCCTTTGATGGTGGCATCATTGTTGATGAAGATCAATGATGACTTCTTGATGATATCTTCAATGGTAGGGATATTGCTTCAACGAGAGAAATATTGCCTTAAAATCTTGATGACAACATTCTTGATCTTGCTTGATGTATAAGCCTTTTAACTTGAGTAGGGTCTTTGAGGTCTCTTGAGATGACTTGAGGATTCCAAGACTTCTTGTTGGAGTAGACTTTCTTTGATTCCTTTGTAGATCTTGACTTCAAGATGATCTTCGTTTTGATTTGTAGGTCTCTTCACCTTGAGTAGATGTAGGGTCTTGTCCTTCCTTTTCTTGATGATGATCCCAAGACTTCCTTTTGGTGTAGACTTCTTCTTCGATCTAGGGTTTCGATACTTCGATGTAGATCTTGACTTCACTTTGATATCCTTCAATTTGCTTTGATGTCTTTCTCGAGATTCGATCCTTGAGTGTCCCTTGGTAAGATGCCCTTCTTTGACTTTGTCACCTTAGTTATGATATCAAGGTTAGGTGATTTCTCTTCTTATGATAACTGCTTGTGAATGCTTTTTACTTCTTAGATTAGGATCTTCTTTTACTTATGTTATTATAGTGCTATTTTTCATCAAACAACTACCAATGCACAAACCATAAAGAGACAAGAGACACAAAATATAGGCTATCAGCCAAGGCCAAAACCTCTCCCACTTGAGAGGAAAACCCGAACAAATTCTTTTTCTTATAGAGACTTCAATTGACGAATACCAAGACTAAGACCCTTGACCTATTTGCCACTCCAAGACTAGGACACAAAGCCTCTTTGATGAGATTCTTCTTGCAATAGTCAATTCTTCTTCACTAATGATTAGGCTCCTTTCTAAGTGATCTTCGCACCTTTTGATTTCAGACTTGCTTCACCGAAATTGTGTCTTCTGAAATGAGGCCGAGTTGCCTATTTATAGTCGTTGGAGCCTCCATAATGAGCCAACATGAACTGAGGGTGAGCCGACGTGTCCTTTTGAGAGGTTTTGTTATTCTTTTGAAGCCGACTTGAAGGAGGTGTCTTTGCTTGATCTTGGAGGGCTATTTGATACTTTCATTGATTCATATACAAATGTAACATGCCCAAGAAGGGTCCTTTATACATGACATTGACTCGTATTGACTTTTATGACTTGATGACAAATCCTAAAGGCTCACAATGGGAGCCATCACTAAAAATAAAATTCCTTGCTCATGAAACCCATGAGACAAGCATTACAATAATAATTTTATTTTCTTCTTTTCATCAATTACATAAAATCACAATTACACACGTCATTATGAAGACCGAACCTAGTTACACTTTTCAATAGTATGATGTATCTAGCCCCACGAATTTTGCTAGTGATACTATCGCGCAGGCCCCAGAATAGTGAGTTTGGTTGTCACAGAAGCAACAACTTCCAACCCTGAATTTTCCCTCAAATGCTGATCCAACCTTAGTGAGATTTTCCCGTAAATTCTTCAGTCAAAATACCGTTTGAATCCCCTTCAACTCAGTGGTACGACTTTGGCTCCTGCATCCCCCTGGAAGTTCGAATGGTTGAGAAAGGGCTGATAAGTACCACAAACAAGAGCAAAATCACATCCCACTAAGTTCGGAAATTCCTCCTTAGGGTGGCACTCGAAGTCCACTAATGGGTGGGTTGGAATTTCCCCTTGACTTGGCTATCAGCAAGCAAACTCTCAAGTTAGATGAATGAACAAGGAACCCCAAAATTGAGCTTTCCTTTGCTTTTTGTAGCTGTTCTCCTCCTCCCCATGTGGTCCCCACCAAATCGAGCCCGCTTTGAGTGCTTTCCCTCCAAGTGGGTCGAATCCTCTTATGGGTTCGCTTTTCCTTTTGTGGCCCCCACATTCACCCCATTTTAATTTTTGACCCATTTTTCCTTAGTTGCCTTCGTTTTCTTTTGCAAAAATTCAATTCTAATTATTCTAACCCAACTCCTAAGTCCCGCGCCAAAATATTTTATTAGTGGACAAAACTGCAAAACTGGAATTGCTCCTTGGACAAAATTTAATTATTGGGGATATGACAACTCCCTAGAGTGGTAACTTTCTAGCGAAAATCTTAAGCTACCTAGATGTGTTACATGGCTTTATATTCATCATACTAGAATCATTTTTACATCATCCCCGCAGGGCTGCAGAATTTGGATTACAACATGATGACCAGAAGCTGCATGATGATGATGAAGTTCTAAAATTCTGACCTTCTGACCATGATGGAAAACTTTGAAATGTGCTTTAGCATGGGTTCTTTGACACTTTATGTAGTTGACACTTGGGTGGTCAACAATCCCAATGCAGATCTAGTAGTTGAACCGGGAGCTTAAGGAAGTGAACCACCAAGACCAAGCATGACACATGGTGACTCATGATGGAAGCAGTAGTTGTGCAGCTCGACGAACTCATGCTTTTAGTGCTGCTAGGCCTAGTGTTGTTGCTCATGCTACTACTAACACTGCTATTGAGGTTGGAGAGGAGTTTGAGGAGTCCTTAGACTCCGATCTAGGTGATGTTTATGTAACTCTTGGTTATGATCCCATGTGTAGTAGTGGTGATGAGTTTGATGAGTGATCATTTGATCAGTGATTTGTAGTAGGCTAGTGGCCTAGTAGCTTGAGTTGTAGCATTGTTTTTGGGCTCTGGAGGCCATTTAGAGCCTCACTGTAGCATTGTTTTTGGACTCTAGAGGCCACTTAGAGCCTCATTGGTTATGTATTTTGTCGATGATATCATTGATGTGTATTGCATTTGGTGCCATTTTGATATATGCACCCTTATATGGTCTATAGATGAGAAGACTTTCCATATTTTGTCTCTAATGGTTTGGAATCATGGTTTGTAATCTTAAAAAGAAGTTTTTTCATTAAAATTAATTATTTTGTGTATTTTTTCCAATTCTGGTTTATTGAATCGGATTAAATCCAGTTTGATCTGGTTCCAGTTCGAATCACGGTTAGATAGGCGGCCAGTTCAAAACCCAGTTCTGGTTTTTAAAACTATGGATGAGAGATAGGAATATGGGTTTCTCAACTTAAAAATTTCATATCTCATCAACGAGTAGGAGTTAGAAGGTGAGTAAGTGCTCGTTGGAAAGGGCATGAAGTCCTCTACACTCTTATGTGATTAACTCCTTGAGCTGGTGTCTCCTTTGACATCAATAACAAGAATTCTCCCATCAAATTCTTCCACAGAAATCCTTCCTTTCTTGGCAAAAATCAGATCAAAGATGCCTCAGAAAACTATGCCAAATAGAACAGAGAGAAGGGATTGGCTAGGGTGGAATCTTTCACCGCTTAAACCAATCAGAAAGAAAGGGGTCTTAAAACCTTCAAGAGCCTCAGCTCACAAAACAGAAATATTCACCAACCATGATGAGAAAAATGATTCTCCTCTCTTTTATATATAGATTTCCTTTGGGGTCTCTTCTCCTAATTTTCATTTGAGGGGCTGACAAGTTTCTCACCACTTTGCCCCAAATTTGGCTTCTTTCTGAAGTTTTCCTCCAATTACCCAATTAACCCAATGTTATCCCAATAACATTGAATGATAACCCCCTTTATAATTGACTATATCCTACGGGGTTGGATAGGGCCTAGGCTACTTCGTCCTCCTTGGGCAATTTAATTAGAAGAGGACATTACAGGTTTTTGATCAGAGTGTGGTGAACTGTTACCATGAGCTGAAAATTTTAACAGTTTCACCAGAAGAGACTGTCAAAACTTGTGAAAGTATCTTGTTGGCTGCTCCATCTGTTTAGAAAAGATAGCTTCTGAGGTAGACTGAATTCTAGAATTGCTGTCATTTCCTTCCCTTTTTTAATTTAAACATGTGATATCTTTAGATTGGTAATCTAGTCATTTACAATTATGGTACTTTTAACAAGATAAGTCTTCACAGAAGGTGTATTTGTATGTCAAGGAGAAAACAGATGTCTGAGTCAGTCTTCCATGAGGATGTGTCCTGAAAAGTCCAAGGTGTACCCTTTGTGCTTCCCATGCGCCCGAGATGGGGGTGCATTTGATGAAATGTTTTGCCACCCCAGCCTCCCCCACACTTTTTTGTCTAGAACCACGCTCCCACCCCACCCCACTCGCACCCCCCAAAAATAAAAAACAACTATGCAAGCAAAGAATTCATTGCACAATGATAAATTTACATGGGATAAATTGTTATGTTGAGATTTTTATTTATTTTTAATAAATTTAGAGACAATACCCCCTATGCCAGCGACCCTGACCTCCCTCCATCCCCCATGAATTTCTATAAAATTTGTGGGGTGTCTCCACACATCCCCCATGCGTGTTTCCCCACTCCCATGCTCCTGTGGCTTGGAAACTCGGTGGAGCACTGGTTTTTGCCCATTCTATTTCTGTTCATGATAGTAAGTTAATTTTAAGTGGGTCAGTGGGACTTAAAAGTCCATCCAGTGTAATTGCAATAAACAGAAAATTTATCTAAACATTACTTTATGATGTTGCAGGGTATGTGCTATACGCTTCCCACCCCTGAAAACCCCTTTAATGATCCAATTGACAGCAATTCTGGCAAGAAATGCCACAAGAAGAAAAAGCAAGAACCCTCTGCTAGAGTTAAAGAACAGTTACCTGCAGGAAAAAAAGACACTGTACCTCAGAAAAGGTCCTTTTTTGGGGATGAGATTGATAACACGAGCTGGAAAAAACAGAAAAAAGAAGAGACTCTAATGGAAAACATCGAAGCTAGCATTTTGCACAAAACTGGCTCACTAGTTAAAGACTTGAAACAGAATCAAGATAAACTGAGTAGCCAAGTTGTATCTTCACTTGGTCTTAGCAGAAGCACTGTGGATATTAGCAGGTTACAGAGAAGTGCAACTCCAGAGATGATTCTGAAACTAACTTTGGATGTGTTGAGCGAAACAGGAGCAGCTGATGTGATGCAAGAAGGGGAGTACGAGTTAACTTCAAACAATAAATGGACAAGAGAACTTTGGGAAGCATGTTTAAAGGGGTCAAACATTTTGGCAAGTTCTCGGGCTTCATTTGACTTGCAACAAACTGCTGTGTTGGTTTCTGCTGCTGCTTCACATATCATAGATAGACGAAGGAGAGATTCATTTATACATGGTCCTATGGTTCTAATCGTTGCAGCTTCTCAAGAACATGCAGCAAAGGTCAGTGTGTTTTGGTAAGATTTTACCATGTATTCTATTTGAAAGGATTGCTTTCCATGTATCTTAATTTTTCTGATGGGCTGGCATGGTTTTGTTATATCATCGAATCTTTATTAAGCAAGTTATTTCTATCTTTTTCTGAATTTGTTTGGAAATTTCATGGTTGGAATTCTCACAATTTTTCTGTTTTATTACAAGTCTTTTTCTGACCAGCTCAACAATATGGATGATGCGATAGAAGTACTTACTTTTCTCATTATTTTGTTTTCTACAGGTGAGGATGGTGGGAAAACCACTGAAAAACCTTCTCGAGATACGCTCAGTTAGTCTGCACCCAGGAGCTTCATTGGCCCATCAAGTAAAGGGGTAAGTTTCATTTTGATATAAGAGTGATCTTGCTAAGGGGAAAATTAAAAATCTCGAATTGGAATGATGATCACTGTGATCTATTTTATTTTGAGCTTATTAAGGAATCTGAAGTGACATACATGACATGTCTCTCCTTATAACAGTTTTGGTCATTCATTACCCTGTTAGAATAAAGCTATAAATATCAGTTTGTGAAGGTAAACATAAGCTCAAAGATTTATAGCAGTGTTATATATATTGTGATATATTGCACAACTTTCCTTGAGCCGATAATATCACAAAAAAAAATTGCAATATTTTCCTTATTCCAATAATATTGTGGTATTTTAGGTGAATATCACAAGTCAATTTTATTTATAGCCTTGCCAGCGCCAATAACACTTTATAACTCAAATTATGGTATTTTTACACTCATTTTGCAAAAGAGAGGTGGGGGATTGAGCTTCGAAGACTTTGTCACCATTTTCCATTGAGTAAACTAGGGGAAATCCAGTGTTTTAATTGCCATTAGCCGAGCTATTGTGGAGTGGGGATTGACTGTGATCCTACCATTTCCATATTACCTAGCATGTATAAAATTTTATCCTTGCATTTTCTTTGTTTTTTTGAGATTTAGTATAGACTCTAGAGTTTACAATGTCCATTAGATTTACCTCTTCACTCTGTTTTTTAATGGGAGATTTAACAGTCATCTAGCACTGATTTTTTAGTTGCAGCATTCTTTTCTGTTGATTTTCATTTTTGTTTTGTGCCATAGGTTTATTTAGTGCCCTATGAAATGTCAAAGCCATTGGACTTGCTATGGGGGTATGGTGACTGAATTGACCTCATAATCAGCGAAGGGTGAGATTCAAGTTGCATGCAAAGGAAATATCTGGAGGAATAAGCTGCTTGAAATACCAACTTGCCAAAATCCCTGAGCATGAAGAGGATATTTGTCGTTTATCTACCCTAGAAATCATACATATTGCTAATCATTCAGTTCTTGATATTGGTGAGAAGACAAATGAGAAGGAAGCATTGAAGGTTAAACTTATAGCAAGAGTGTTGAAATGTAACTAGTGTTGGTCTTCATAATTATGATGTCATGACTTGATGTAATCATTGTACTTGTCAAAAGAAAGAAAAAAGAAAATATTTATTTTTGTAAAAGAAAAATTATTTATACATGGGTTTCTTGCCCATGGTTTTGATCCTAGGTTGTGCATCCATCGAGTGCTCTAGGGAGTCAAAGTCAAAGTCATAATGTAAAACCCCTAGAAGGGCTCTTGTATCAATGTAAAGAAAAATATTTTATGTCATGGAAATGTCTAGAGACTGCCCAAGAGATCAGGTCGGCTAGCCCTAAGGGTTGGCCTAGAAGAGGCTTGAGGACCCCTACTCAAATGGCTATTTATTGGAGAGGAATTCATCCTCCAAAGATATACTTGTGCATTCGACTTTCTCAAGAAGGTCTGAGGCAGAACAGAAGTGCAAAAAGCAGGAAGAAGGACAGCGAATCTGGAAGATTGTTTTTATCTTGTATTTTGGTGTATCTCACTCTTTGGCAGCCGAATTATCTGTGGAAGGACAAATTGCCTCATATCTGAAATTGTGAAGTAAGGAACAGATTTTGTTTGGGTGGCTGGCCTGGTCTCTTGGTGGATGGTCTAGTGTCTTGGTCTTGGAAGTCTTCATTGAAAATTCTATAAGGAGTTCTCTGGGTTTTCCCCGTTTGGAGGGGTTTTGCACTAGCTTGGAGCCTACTTCCCGCGTCTCTCTTTGTTTGCATTGTGATCTTCTTGTCGGCATTTATTTTGATGATGAAAAGAAATAATAATGATGATGATGAAGTAATAATATATCTCAAGTAAATGTCAATGTTAAACAGAAATCATGTGATAAACCAACCCCTAATGGATGCCCTAGATTACTCAAGAAAGATGAGTTACGAGAAGCATTGGAACCACAAGCTTCTTAGGGGTGGGGGAAACCCAATCCTTGGCCACCCCTTCCATAATTCCCTCGACAACATGATCTTTCTTTCTGTAGAGCTTAGTGCTTGGGGTACAACCTTTTATTAAGTTGTTGGTAAAAACAAGGGAGAAGCAAGAAGCTAACAAGATTGTTGCTAGATGTTTTCATATGTAGTGACATTCCTTTCAACGTTGCCAAGAACAACTTGTTCTACTAGTCAATGTTTGAAGTTGAGAGGGTATAAGGGCCCTTCCTATGATGAGTTGAGAGGGTACAAGGGCCCTTCCTATGATGAGTTGAGAGGGCATCTCCTTTCAGGGAATGACCAATTGCACTCATAGATTCATTGAGCTTAGGGAATCATGGGATATCACCTGAAGGCTGACACATTATGATGATAGTGTTGAAAAGTGTAACTAGGTTCGGTTTTCATACTGACATGTGTAATCATGATATTATGTAATTGATGTAAAGAAGAAAATAAAATTATTTTGTAATGCTTTAGTCATTGGTTTCACGCTCAAGGAATTTTATTTTATAGTTAAAGCTCCCATTGTGAGATTATAGGCTTTGTCATCAAGTCAAAGTCTAGTGAGTCAATGTCAAAGATTGAAGACCCAATTGGGCATGTTACACATTGTACAAGAAGAATTTGTTTGAGCCATTAACCCTCCAAGAGCTTGTCACAAGCACTCCTTAAAGTCGGCCTACAAAAGGAATGAAGATGATTTTAGAAAGGCATGTTGGCCTAGGCACAAAGTCAAGTCGGCCTATATCACATGGACAGTCCAATATATATAGGTGCACTCGGCATCACTTGGAGGGCAATTTGGTCTAGCAATCTGCAATAAGGAGAAGTGCGAAAATCACAAGGAGCAGTCTCATAACCTGCGAAGTGAAAAACAAGAGGAGCGAAGAAGTTTACCACTGTTTTTCGATAATTTCTCTTCACACGTGTGGTAGAAATTAGGGTTTCTGCAGTAAGGGTAATAACAATCCCTAGAGAAACCTTTAAGGAAGTCACCAATCATCACTCTTGCTAGTCAAAGCCTTAAGAAGAACTCTTCAAGCTAAGCGAAGGAGGATGGCATCACAAATCTCCCTCTATCAGTCCTCACGTGCGAAATTACAGAGGTACAAACGGGCCGAAGATTATAGGACTGTGGAAAGGAGCCGAAATTTCAGTGTAGCCGAGATTAGCAGTGAAGAAGGCAGATGGACTTGTCTTGACTTGGGAAAGAAGAAGCGGTGAAGAAGGGTCTTGTGACTTGGTCTTGGTATTCGTCAATTGAAGTTTCCATAAGAAGAAGAATTTGTTTGGGTTTTTCCTTTCAAGTTGGAGAGGTTTTGGCCTTGGCTGATCGCCTATATTTTGTGTCTCTTATCTCGTTATTATTTATGGTTTGATAATTGTTTGATGAAGAAGAACACTATAATAATCTAAGTCGAAAGAAGAACATAAATCTAATGAAGTAAAAGGTTTTCACAAGCTGTAATATTCCCAATTAGCAATAGCTAACTGGAAATATTAATTTTTGACTATTTCACTTTAATAAAGTTAAGTTAGAAATAAAGTGGGTGAAGAGGGACACTTAACTCACACTTAGGATAAAAGCATTTCCTAAAGTCACTTGGAGACATGATTATTTGGCAGCGTGGGCCTAGATGTCGAAGTGGCAACGTGGAGGAGATGTTAGCGTGGGCCTAAGTCAGCACAGAGCTAGAGGGACAACGTGGCTCAAGGAGACAACGCAGTTGGTGGTGGGGCATAGGTGAGAGCAAGGCTCTCCAAACATAAAAAGGGAGAGAGGCTCCTCATTTTGATCATTCTGATTATGCATCTATGATATTTGTCTTTTGACATTGAGCACACTTTTACTGTTGAGCAAAGTCTGCAAGTGCTATTCAGCACACTGGGTGTCTCCGTGCGGAGATCCCAACCTCAGCCCCGGGGGACTTTGAGTGCCTGCTCGGGTGAGGAGTTCTATCCTTGTTTTGCCGGAGAGAGTTGGAGCAACCACAGTTGGGATTGTTCACTTGCAGAGACAGCGCAGTCAGTGAGAGGGAGGACATAGTCTTTGGAGGAGGAGATTCCGGATTGAGGGTTTATCAGGGGATTCAACCTGGGAGAGTTGGAAAGGGGTCAACCCTTCCCTATTCCATCATTTTGGTAGAGTTGGAGGCCATCTTTTGTAGCAGATCATTTAGGGCCAGCGTTTATCATTGGGACAGCGTGATACCTCAAGGGAGGTCATTTTGGGAGGTCAGCCTTTTTCGAAAAGCTCTATGGGCTTTTCTGGGTATTGGGTGGAGAGGCCATTCCCAAGGTTTTATAATTTTCCGAGGTGGGGAGCAGCCCCGAAGTTTCTGTTTATTCCAGGAGTAGCAGTAGCACGACAGTAGCACCAACAGCTTGGAGATTACACAGTCATTGAGGGAGAAGCCATTCCATGATATATTCTGAGAGTATTTCTATGATTGCCTAGTGCAAGCCAAGGTGCCATCATTCTGATCACCTTTGTACTCATTTTATCTTTTAGTATTTAATAAAATGGCTCATCGTTCTCCATATTGTGTTTTTTTCATGTGATGTCTCTGTAGTTGTTGTAGTTTCTTGTTTATGTGCTTTATATTGCTGTTTATTTCTATCCGGAAAAATACAGTGGTATCAGAGCTCATAGACTTGGCTCAACCTGTGGAGCAGATTGTCTATGACACCAGCAGGAAAACCATACATTTGTTATCGAGGAAGGAAGTATAGAGACCAAGAGCAGAGGTTAGAGATCACTTTCGGGGAAGGTGACTATGTTCCAGTAGTGGACGCAGAAGAGGAGGAACCAATGGCGGAGGAAAGAGATGCTGGGAAGGAGTTCGGGGAACTTCTCCTCAAATCAGTGCAGGATTTGTCGAGGCGGATAGAAGAGATGGGGCAAAGGTTCACTGCAGAATCTAGACAGCGTGAAACCCCAAGAGGTTTCCATACCGAAGAGGGATCGGGCACATCCCATCATTTGCAGGAGCACCTCACAGCGCAGCAGATGGCATCACATACACCTCCACATTCCACGATGCCTACATTTCTTGCCGCAGACACTGGGGCAGGAGCACAGCAGGAGCAGGAACCGACTCACATGGGAGATTACTTTGCCGAGTATCAGTCCTATGGACAGGAGTTCAGAGATGCCCTCACATTCCATGACTTCGTACAACTCAAGAGGGACAGTAGACCCCGCAACCATCAAAGGGGGAACAGGCATTCACAGGATGGGGATGTACAGCGCACGGTAGGCAGATTTTATCTACCGACATTTGATGGTCATCCAAGTGTTCGGCAAAGGTTTGGGTGGAGAAGTTGGATATATATTTCCAGCTTAACCAAATGGCAGAGACAAAGGCCATCAAGGTGGCAACGCTGCACTTGGAGGGCGAGGCCCATGACTGGTGGTTTCACGGGATGGCTACTCTGGGGCACTCAGGGGTGACAGCATATGCTGAGTTTACATGGACGCTGATAGAGCGATTTGATCAGAGGGATTCAGAGGAGCACTTTGTTGAGCTAACTAAGCTCAAGCAGACTGGGAGTCCGGACACATACATTTCAGAGTTTTTGAGACTCTTCGTGTTGGTGCCTGACTTATCTTCAGCTAGGATGATCTACATGTTCATCGATGGATTGGAAGAGCCTCTTCAGGGGTTAGTCAGATCGACGAAGCCAGTTACACTCCATGGCGCAGTTGGGAGGACTCGGGATTTGTAGGATGCACTACCCCGATCTAGAACTCCTTTCCCCCGGAGACCGGCATTTCAGCGGAAGGGGAAGGACATGAGGATTCCGCCTCCAAAGGGGAACCAAAGCCGAGGGCCTTTGGATGATTAGACCAGGAGAGATCTGAGGTGGAAGAGGTTGTGCTTCACATGCCAGGAGCCATGGGCACCAGGACATCGTTGTGTCGTAGGGAAGGCACACTACATCGAGGTTTTCTCCGACAGTAGCGGGGAAGAGGAATATGAGGAGATAGAGGCAGAAGGCAGCAGTGTGGCGCAGAGAGGAGGTCATCCGCCACCTCCACCACCAGGAGCGGGAGGTGCAACATTTGCACCTACCGGGGGAGTCCTTGCTTCTTTGCAAGGGGTTCCCAAATACTTGACACTGCGTGTCCGAGGCACTGTGCGGGGACAACGTGTTTTAGTATTAGTGGACAGTGGGGCCATCCACAATTTTATTGATGCCCAGTTGGTAGAGCGGAGGAGCATACCAACAAAGAGCTTTGATGGGTTTTCGGTACTGGTTCCAGGTGACAGAACCATGCAGTGTGCCAGGTACGTGCCAACCTTGGCAGTGACTATGGGGACTTACACCCTGACAGATCACTTCTTTGTGGTGGACATTCCGGACACCAACGTGATACTGGGAGTGTAGTGGTTGATCACGTTGGGAAAGGTCACCACAGATTGGGAGACCTTGGAGATGGAGTGGACGAACAAGAAGGCTGGGAGGCACGAGATGATTCAGGGTATGCACACCTACCCGCCATAGACGGTTTCGGCACACTGGATGGAGGCAGATTTCTGAAAGGGAGACATAGAGTGGGCATTGGAGCTACGTGTTTTAGAGGCAGGGTCTACAGGCAGGCTGTACACCCAGATGTGCAGATCATTTTAGACAGATATGCCACGGTTTTTGGAGATATACCATCAGGGCAGTCACTAGATCGGGGATTTAAGCACACGATTGAGCTGGAGCAGGGCATCTAGGCTGTGATCACTACACCCTATAGTTATCCTAAGGCTTACAGGGATGAGATTGGGAGGGCCATTCATGAGCTCTTAGCTCTTGGGCACATTTGTTCTAGCACTAGCCCCTTTGCTTCCTCAGTCGTATTGGTGAAGAAGAAGGATGGCACACTGAGGATGTGCATTGACTATTGGGCTCTCAACAAGAAGACCATGAAGAACCGGTACCCCATTCCACGAATAGATGAGTTGATGGATGAGCTGAGGGGATCGAAGTTCTTCTCGAAGTTTGACTTGAGGTCTGGGTACCACTAGATTCGCGTGAGGAATCAGGATGTTACCGCTTTCTGATGTCATTACGGTCACTTTGAGTTCTTGGTGATGCCCTTCAGGCTGACCAATGCTCCGACCACTTTTCAGTCATGCATGAATCACATCTTCCGCAGTCACTTGAGGAAGTTTGTGTTAGTGTGTTTCGATGACATCTTGATCTACAACAGGACATGGGAGGAGCACCTACAACATATTGAGGCTGTATTGCGCATATTGGAGGAGCAGCAATTTCATGCTAAGCTCTCCAAATGCGAGTTTGGGCTGACAGAGATGCTCTACTTGGGGCACATAATTGGTGTGGACGGAGTGAGGGTCCACGAGGAGAAGATCAGGGTCATCAGGGATTGGCTAGAGCCGAAGAATGTGACGGAGCTTCGGGGGTTTGTGGGTATCTGCACCTAGTACCGGAAGTTCGTCAAGGGATTTTCTCAACTTGCTGCACCCCTTACAGACCTTACCAAAAAGGGGGCATTCATTTGGACTGACACAGCGCAGAGGGCTTTTGACAGGCTCAAGGAGGTGATGAGAAGCTGTCTAGTTTTGGTATTGCCAGATTTCACACAACCCTTTGTCCTAGAGTGCGATGCATCAGGGGAGTGGATAAGTGCAGTTTTGATGCAGGGAGGCCACCCCATAGCTTTCGAGAGCTGGAAGCTATTGCCACATGAGAGGTCGTATGCTATATACGACAAGGAGATGTTGGCCATCATGCATGCATTGGCCAAATTTCGGCAGTACTCGGTGGGGAACAGGTTCAGAGTGAGGACTGACCACAACAGTGTCCGATTCTTTCTAGAGCAGAAGTAGTTGCAGGAGAGGCAGCAGAAGTGGGTCAGCAAGATCCAGGCATATGATTTCGACATCGAGTATGTCAAGGGGAAGAACAATGTGGTGGCCGATGCACTTTCGCGTAGACCGGCAGCGTTGTCTTTGATGAGTTTAGATACAGGTTGGAGGGCCCAGCTATTGGTAGAGTACTCCAAGGATCGTTTTGCCTGTGAGGTGTTGGACTGATAGGTTACAGATGACACGTATAGGGTGATGGATGAGGTGATCTACTTTAGGGACAGGATTTTCTTGACCGAGGGCTCCAAGCTCAAGGAGAAGATATTGCGCGCCTCACATGATTCGCCACGATCAGGCCACTAGGGGTTCACCAAGACCTATAGGGCCATCAGAGAGAGGTTCTCATGGAAGGGTCTCAAGGAGGACGTACTCCGACATGTCAGGGAGTGCGAAGTTTGCCGACGCAATAAGGGGGAGATGAACCATCCGGCGGGTTTACTACAACCTCTTCCCATACCATAGGGAAAATAGGAGAGTATTTCGATGGATTTCATCACAAGGTTGTCCACTGTACAAGGCAAGGATTGCATATTTGTCGTCGTTGATCGACTAACAAAGTATGCACACTTCTTCGCTATATCAGCACGATACATTGCAGCACAGGTAGCGGAGTTGTTCTTCAGGGATGTTTTTAGATTGCATGGTCTCCCAAAGACCGTTGTCAGTGACAGGGATAGCCACTTCATGGGCGGGTTTTGGCAGGAAATTTTCCGTTTGGTAGGCACCGAGTTGACCCCGAGCACTAGTTATTACCCACAGACGGATGGACAGACGGAGATAGTGAACAAGTGGCTGGAAGGCTACTTGCGAAACTATGTCAGCGGGCAGCAAAAGGCATGGTTACGATGGTTGCACTTGGGGGAGTACTGTTATAACACCACTCACCATATGTTTATCCGTATGTCTCCATTTTATGCTTTATATGGGTATCATGCTTTATCTTTTGCTGATGTGATGTTTGGTGCCAGCAAGGCGCCCCTAGGGCCAAGGATTGGATCCAAGAGAGTCAGGATATACTCCGGGCTCTTAAGGATAACATAGCTACAACACAAAATCAATAGAAGCTGTATGCCGACAGGGGACGGGTTGAGAGGCAGTTTGAGGTAGGGGACTTGGTCTACCTATGATTGCAACCATATCGGCAATCCACGTTGAAGTAGAAGGGGGCTGAGAAGCTCAAGCCCTGCTTTTATGGACCATACAGGGTGACATACAGGATTGGGGAGGTTGCATATGAGTTGGAGCTGCCCACTGGTAGCAGGATTCATAATATTTTCCATGTGTCATGCCTAAAGAAGGCACTGGGACAACATGTGACTGCAACTGAGGAGCTCCCGCCCACAGATGATGAGGGGCATTTGGTGCTGCAGCCGGAGGCCATTATTGACACTAGGGAGAGGCAACTGCGGAGCATGACAGTCAGGGAATATCTGGTGAGATGGAGGAATCTACCGGATGAGGATGCCACTTGGGAGAGTGAGAAAATTCTACAACATCCATCATTGCAGTTGCTTGAGGACAAGCAACTTTTTGCTGGGGAGGATTGTAATATTGCCAATTAGCAATAGCTAATTGGAAATATTAATTTTTGACTATTTCACTTTAATAAAGTTAAGTTAGAAATAAAGTGGGTGAAGAGGGACACTTAACTCACACTTAGGATAAAAGCATTTCCGAAAGTCACTTGGAGACATGATTATTTGGCAGCGTGGGGCCTAGAGGTCGAAGTGGCAGCGTGGGCCCAAGTTAGCGCAAAGTTAGAGGGACAGCGTGGCTCAAGGAGACAACGCAGTTGGTGGTGGGGCCTAGGTGAGAGCAAGGCTATCCAAACATAAAAATGGAGGGAGGTTCCTCATTTTGATCATTCTGATTATGCATCTATGATATTTGTCTTTTGACATTGAGCACGCTTTTGCTGTTGAGCAAAGTCTGCAAGTGCTGTTCAGCACACCGGGTGTCTCCGTGCGGAGATCCCAACCTTAGCGCCGGGGGACTTCGAGTGCCTGCTCGGGTGAGGAGTTCTATCCTTGTTTTGCCAGAGAGAGTTGGATCAGCCACAGTTGGGATTGTTCACTTGCAGAGACAACGCAATCAGTGAGAGGGAGGATGCAGTCTTTGTAGAAGGAGATTCTGGATTGAGGGTTTATCAGGGGATTCAACCCGGAAGAGTTGGAAAGGGGTAAGCCCTTCCTTATTCCATCATTTTGGTAGAGTTGGAGGCCATCTTTTGTAGCAGATCATTCAGGGCTAGCGTTTATCACTGGGACAACGTGATACCTCAAGGGAGGTCATTTTTCGAGGTCAACCATCTTCGAAAAGCTCTGTGGGCTTTTCTGGGTATTGGGCGAAGAGGCCATTCCCAAGGTTTCATAATTTGCCGGGTGGGGAGCAGCCCCAAAGATTCAATTTATTCTAGCAGTAGCAGCAACACAATAGCAACACCAGCAGCTTGGAGATTACGCAGTCATTGACGGAGAAGCCATTCCATGATATATTCTGAGAGTATTTCTACGCTTGCCTAGTGCAAGCCAAGGTGCCATCATTCTGATCACCTTTGTACTCATTTTATCTTTCAGTATTTAATAAAATGGCTGAGCGTTCTCCATATTGTGTTTTGTTCAAGTGATGTCTCTCTAGTTGCTATAGTTTCTTGTTTATGTGCTTTATATTGCTGTTTATTTCTATCCGGAATATTACCTAATCTTAATGTCCTATATTTCTCAACATGGTATCTGAGCTAAGGTGACAAATAAAGGAAGCGCCACTCATCAAGGGACACTCAAGCTTTCAAGGATCGAAACTTTAGAAGGGCATCAAAGCAACTCTAGAAGATCATCTCATTCTCAAAGCATTTTTAAGGCAAGGTCTACATCATCTTGTTGAAGGAAGTGTCAAAACCCTAGGTCAAAGGAGTCTACACCAGAAGAAGTCTTGGGATCCTCGCTCAAATCATCATCAAAGAAAAGGGACCACAAAGACCCTACCTCTACTCAAGTTGAAAAGATCTAAGTAACTTGAAGTCTACTCATCCAAGAGAAGTAAGATCAAGGATGTTGTCATCATCATCAACAAGGATGTTGTCATCATCAAAAGCTCTAAGGTTATCTCCCTCTCTTTTGAGAAAAGGATCACTTTTGAAGAAAACTATCTTCATAAAGGAGAAGCTTTCTATTATCAATATAATCAACAAATTCAAGGAGATTGTTGAGATTTTGGGTAGCATCGGATGTGCTCTAGCTCCGAAACTTTGTAGAGGGGCTAGAACACATGAGATCTCCAAGACCCAAAAAATCGTTTGAAGAAATTCCACCCGGAGCCTAAGTTATTCCAATAATTAATTATTTTAATGGAGACCCTAAGTCTAACTTAGGGAAATTAAATAATTAAAGGGAATTAATATAAACATGTGGGTGAGAATGCTCTAAGTGACGAAGGTCAAGTCTTTTCTAATCTCAGCCGTTGATTAGAGATTAGATCATAATTGTTGATTTTTCAACGAGAAAAGTGTTAAAGGAAGGCTTGGGGTCAGTTGGAGAATACACACAGAGCGGTAGCACTTAAGCTAAGTCAAAATTGTGGGGCGCGGTTTGCTAAGAATCTTCGAGTGAGCTTGCAGTGCTGGTTAGGGGTAGATTGGTGAGGGATTATTTAGATTCGAGGTCGAGAATACATAGGCAGAGAGGCAAATCCGTACCAGACAACGCAGAGATCCAGCGTGAGGGACGCAGCCCAACTAGGCTCATGCAGAGGCAGCGCAAAGGCTAATGCAGGCCCTTCAGGGTAACGCAGAGGTAGTGTTGAGCCCAAAGGGGTGACGCAAGAGCAGCTTATGTTGCGCAAAGGCTTTAGCAGCTACGCAGAGCTGACACAATGTCGGGAGAGGCAGCGCTGGGATTTCCAGTGGGCCAGAAAGGGCTCGTATTCAGCACTATTTAGAAGGTGTGAAGCTTCAGCTGAATCAACCATATTTTCTGTCTCCGAGTGATAGAGGTACATTTGCCGTGATTTCTCTATTGGGCAAACCACTGCTGGTGCCCTTGATTGTATTCAGGTATTCTGCTTAATAAACAAACCCTCTAAGAGCTGCTGCACTGGTTTTTTTGATTGGGTTTTTCTGGGGACATTGTCCAAAAAATACCGTGTCCTTTGTCATGTGTGCATTATGCTTCAGTAAATGATTTGTATGTATGTGTAGGCTGCAGTATTATTTACTTTGATGTTTTTGCTGAATAATTTAGAAAAATAATTTGTTAATTTAACAGAACAAATAGGAGAAGTAAATCAGAAAATTGCAGTAGGGTTTATGTAACTTAGGTTCATAAATTTTCACAGAGACAACAAGTGAACGAAGCATCTTATCAAGTAAGTATATTTATGTCTGCATCTGAATCTGTCAAAATGTATTTTTGCAAAGATAGCAACAAGTTGGTTGGTGCTTCAAACTTTCTTGCATGGAAGAAGAGGACAGATCTGAATCTCATTGAAAATAAAGTCATGGAACATGTTAAGGGCTCATTCACCAAACCACCAAAGGAATATGCTCAAGCACTTGCAAGGTATATGAAAGGGGAAGTAAGGGCTCAAAGGATTCTCATATAATCCATCAAGGATCCCTTCGTTCCCTATGTGTCAAAATTAGAAACATCAAAAGAAATATATGACAAACTTGCAGAGTTGTTCTCTGTAAGCACTGCAGGAGCAGTAATATCGTTAAGGCAAGAACTCTACAAAATGAAGATATCAAAAGGAGGAGGAATAACTTCATACTTTATGAGGATATCTGAAATAAGGGATCAACTACAAGAATTGGGAGAGAAAATGTCTGACAGAGAAATGACTACAGTAGTGCTCAATGCACTATCGGAAGAATGGGGCACTTCTCTTCAAGTATATATGGGAAAAAGGAAGCCACTCCATTCAATGAACAATGGTCAGTATGCAAAATTGAGGAAACCAGGTTGAAGGCAAAATCTCATGTAGGATCAAATGAGTAAACTCAAGCATATGCTGCTATGGCAAAGAAAAGGGACGTTTGGGAAATTTGGTCCTCAGAAACGAAAGAAGAATATGGAAAAGGTTCAATGCTATGGATGTCAAGAATATGGGCGCTATAAGAGGGATTGACCTAAGCTCAAAAGGGAAAATAACAAAAGAGGAAGGGAAGAAGCCCAAATCACAGAAGAAGCTAAAAAGAAGAAATCCAATAAGGAGGAAGTAAAAGATCTCTGCTATGATTGAGATAGTCTTCCTCACCTAGGCCTTTTCAAGCATCTATTTCAAATTTTCTATTGTAAAGTATGACTATCATAGGAATCATTAGAAGCATGGTAGGATGCATCATGTTAAGATATGGCATCATAGAAGCATACGATTGAAGGTAAGAGCTCATGACATTATGGCTGAGATAAAAGTCTATGATAGCCACCTATAGAAGGATGTAGCTCTTGGTAACCTCATTAGAAGCGTAAGTAGTAATTATGGGAAGAAGAAAGTCATCTAGTACAAAAGCTCATCATACATCACTCAAGAGGAGCATTTGCCGGATGGGGATGATCAAGATCCTCCGTTGGAATCTTCACTGGAAGGTTCATCTATTGATAAGAACAAATGTTTCACCGAGAATTCCACCTTGTATGGGATTCATGGAGTAAAGGTATGATATCATAAGATGCGAAGCAGGTCAAGGTGATTGAATTTCGTTCAATGAAAGAAGCTGTTGAAGGAAGTCTAGATGACCTAAAAGAATAATGAGGTATGTATGCATACGTTTGGATAAAAGTCAAGTCATGTCATATGGTTGCAGGGATAAATGCTTTATTGTGTGAGCATGTTCAAAGGGAAAAAGGATCTCCTCCTGTGAAAGGATGCATGAAGGCATAAGTTCACATAATAACTAGATGAAATCAACATAATATGTCCTCATATGAAATATGAGGTGGTTGACAAAGTTGAAGGAACTATAATTGGAAGTTACTAGGAAGAAACATATGAATAAAGTAAGGAAGAGATCATCTAATGCAACTATGGAGAAGGCAATCAACATCTAAGGACTGGAAAATTTGACTATGATATCTCCATGGGAAAGATATGAAGATTCTAAAAGAAAGAGACCCTTGACATCGTACATCTTTTGGAGATGTGTCAATATGTATGCAGGATGTTGATGCAAACAGGAAGATGTCATGATGAAAGACCATCACTAAGGTAATCTTGATTTAATGATTCATTTCTCTAATTTTTGAACAATATTTGGATGGGCTATTGTAGGGCTGCCAAGAGAAGAACTGTGAATGTCTTCTACATCTGATGCTCATTTGGTAAGATGAAAGATCCTTAAGGAAACATGTCATGAAGAGGGTAGCAAAGCATGGAGAAAGGCCGTATATGGACTACTGGATCACTTTATGAGAGAAAAAAGAAGGATGATATGGCTGACATGATTCCTGAATGAAAGTGATGGATGGTCTGTGCCCTACGAAGAAGTCCCAAAGAATGAAGACTCTTGAATAAAGAAGAAGAAATTCATGACATCAAAAGAAGTACTTCAAGCAACTGTTCGTCCCATGGTCTCCACCTAAGGAGTTGCTGGAAGCAAGTCCCTGGTCAAGAGGAAGCTTGGTCAAGTCCCTAGTGAAGAGGGACTTGGGTACATTCCTTCAGTGGAATGGGTATGTCCTCCCTAAGTAGAGAGGGAGAGATAGGCACATCATTCTTGTCTTCACTTGGGAAGGCTGAATGGAGGATTGGGTAAAAATCTGACATCCGATACACTTTGAGGATGAGTTAGGGCATCCAAGATAAGAGTAGTCGTAGAGGACCGATATTCTTTGAGGGCTGGGAATACAAGATAATAATAGTCTTGGTGGAACATACTTTGAGAGAACCTGTGTGGGGTATGTTCCGAGAGAGACAATGATGAGGGTGTCTATAAATCATTGGTCTTGCCAGCATTGTGTTCTGATCTTGTGGAGAGACAGAGCTGTTAGTCAAGTCCTTGCTCTATGACAATGCTGGATGATATGATGCTATGCAGATGGGTTACCAATCCGACTCTTCTTATGAAAATTATTCAGATTTAGAATGTTCAAGTACCTTGATTAGATTATGAATACTTCCCTAGTTAAGAGGGAGTGTTGAAAAGTGTAACTAGGTTCGGTCTTCATAATGACATCTGTATTCATGATTTTATGTAATTGATGTAAAGAAGAAAATAAAATTATTTTGTACTGCTTGAGTCATGGGTTTCATGCTCAAGGAATTTTATTTTATAGTTAAAGCTCTCATTGTGAGCTATTAGGTTTGGTCATCAAGTCATAAAGTCTAGTGAGTCAATGTCAAAGATTGAAGACCCATTTGGGCATGTTACACATTGTACAAGAAGAATTTGTTTGAGTCATTAACCCTCCAAGACCTTGTCACAAGCACTCCTTGAAGTCGACCTACAAAAGGAATAAAGATGATTCTAGAAAGGCATGTCGGCCTAGGCACAAAGTCAAGTCGACCTATATCACATTGAGAGTCCACTATATATAGGTGCACTTGACATCTCTTTGAGGACAATTTGGTCAAGCAATCTGCAATAAGGAGAAGCGCGAAAATCACAAGGAGCAATCTCATAACTAGCGAAGTGAAAATCAAGAGGAGCGAAGAAGTCTAGCACTGTTTTTGGGTAATTTCTCTTCACATGTGTGGCATAAATTAGGGTTTTTGCAGTAAGGCCAATAACAGTCCCTAGAGAAACCTTTAAGGAAGTCACCAATCATCACTCTTGCTAGCCGAAGCCTTAAGAAGAAGTCTCTAAGCTAAGTGAAGGAGGATGGCATCACACATCTTCCTCTATCAGTTCTCATGTGCGAAATTGCTGAGGTACAACAGGTCAAAGATTACAGGACCGTGGAAAGGAGCCGAAATTTAAGAGTAGCCAAGATTAGCAGTGAAGAAGGAAGTTGGACTTGTGTTGACTTGGGCAAGAAGAAGAAGCAGTGAAGAAGGGTCTTGTGACTTGGTCTTGGAGAGGTTGTTGTGTAAAGGGTCTCGGTCTTGGTATTTGTCAATTGAAGTTTCTATAAGAAGAAAAATTGTTTGGGTTTTTCCTCACAAGTTGGAGAGGTTTTGGCCTTGGCTGATTGCCTATATTTTGTGTCTCTTGTCTCGTTATTATTTATGGTTTGATAACTGTTTGATGAAGAAGAACACTATAATAATATAAGTCAAAAGAAGAACCTAATCTAATGAAGTAAAAGGCTTTCACAAGCAGTTATCATCAAAGAGAAATCACCTAATCTTAATGCCCTAGGTTTCCCTACAGATAGATGGTTGGATTGATGGAATGGACAAGTCCATTCTTAATTTCATGGTTAATTGTCCTTAGTGGGAAATGCTTATCAAATCTTTTGATGCATTTATATATGTTAACAATGCATAGTTATTATGTGACTTGTTGGATGGTTCATCCAAGAGATAGGTATACAATATGTGTCCAAGTCATTGCAGATAATGGTGGGAACCTTGTATTGGTCTCCTTGCTCTGCCTAGTGCATTGATTCAATGTTAAAGGACATGGGTGCAATTTCTTGAATCAAGTGTATCATTGAATCAACTAGGACTTGGGAGTTTCATCGAACATATAATATATAAGACTTCAATCTTCAGTCAAACCAGTCTCCAACTTGTACTTTACCAAGGCTCCAACCTTGTGCTCCACCAAGCTCCAACTTGGTCTTTTTGAGGACTCCAAACCTCTCTACAACACAGGCTCCAACCTGATCTTTCCAAGGCTCCAACCTCTAGGGCTCCAACCCACAGCTTCAAGACTATTTAGCGATTCCTTAAGACTTCCAAAACATCTTCAATAAGTCCTGAACATCATCTTCACATATCTCCAGAATATCTTCAATCAAGGCAATGAGAGAGTCTTCAATGATTCTTCAACAAAGTCTTCAATGGCTACTACAAGGGATCTTCTCTACATGTGCTCCAAATGTCAACTTCAACAGGCATTAAAGGTATCTCCAAAGCTCTTCATTTGCACAAGGAATCTTCCTCAGGGTTACTCCATCAGGGCTTCAACAGTGTTATTCCAACAAGATGTCTTCAACACAATTCTCCAAAATTGCCTTCTACACTACTGCTACAACAGTTCTTTGATGAGGATGCTTTAAGATCTTCAACAAAGTTTTCAAGGTATTCTCCAAACAAGACTTCAAAGATGTTGAAAAGTGTAACTAGGTCGGTCTTCATGTTGACTATGTAATTGTGTATTTATGTAAAGAAGAAGACAAAGATAATAAAATTTATTTTGTTGTACTTGCTTCATGGGTTTCATGAGCAAGATTTATTAAGTAGATAGACTTCTTCTTGATGTCTATTAGGTTTGAGTCTTCTAGGCATAAAATATAATTAAGTGTCATATTCATAAAGGATCTAGTCTAGCTATATATATGCTCCAAGACCTTGTGGAAGAAGGGCACCTAACAACCCTCAAACAACGTTGAAGACAAGCTCTTAACAACCCTCAAGACAACCCCTCTTCAATGCTGGAAATAATGTGTTAAAGTCAGCTTACAATCTTTGTTGAAGTCGGCCTAAAAGCCAGACTGGGCACTGTATACATAACATCACCTGCGGCCTATTTTATACACAAAAAATTGTGAACTTTCCTAAGACAGATTGTGGATCGCTCTGATGTGTGATGCGGAGACCAGAAGAAAGTGCAGATTTTCAGTGTGGATTTCAGGCAGGAGTAAGCTCGGATCTCAAGGAGGAATTAGTGTGGATAATAAGACAAGAAAACAATGCACACTTCTCTGTGTTTACAATACGGATTTCAAGAGTTTGTTACAAAAGGTCAATTGTGGATTTGTCTAAGATATCTCAATCAAGTTGAGGGTATATCACAGCTGTAGTAAATATTGTTTTGTGATGTTGGAACTAAGCAAAGATCCTAGAATATAAAGTTAAGGGCAATCGTATTGAAGGAAGAATTTGTTGAAGTTGGGACAGTGATCATAAGAAGAAAGGCAATCTTAAAAGTAGGAGAAAGTGAGGAAGGTAAATTTGAGATTTACCTTCCTAACTACAACTCAAGGAATTCAGCTAAAAGTATATGCAAAGAGAAGATAATGTTGTCCCTATATTTGACTGAGCTATAAGAAGTGAAACTTGGAGACCGAGTTCTCTAGTACCAGTGCAGAACAACGCAGATTGGTGAAGAAGAGAAGAATCAAGTTTGAAGAAGCTGTATGAAGGTCTTGGAAGCATATCTAGGTCAAGGGTTTGAGTCGTGGTCATGGTACTTGTCATTTGAAGATCTATAAGAAGAATTCTGAGAGGGTTTTCCTCTCCAAGAGGGAGAGGTTTTGCCCTGGATCTAGGTGCCTAAGATTGTGTCTTGTTTATTTTGATAATTGACTTGATGAAAGACTAAATAGGATAACGAAGAGAAGACTTAAGTAACTCAAGTAAGCTCACAAGTAATTATCAAGAAGAGAATTTGTATTAAACACCAACCCTCCAAATTCTCAACATGTTATCAAAGCTAAGGTGCTGAACTCAAGGGCTGCTTGATAAAGAAACACTCCAAGAAGCAAAAATGAAAGTTTGGGTGAAGAGTCAAATCGGTTTGGAAGGAAGACTCTCAAAATCTTCAAAGGATCATCTTTTCAAGAAAATAATCTTTGCCATCAAAGATTTTACATTCAAGACAGTGGCAGAACAGAACATCATCTTTTGAAGGCATCCTTTACCATCAAGGATCCAAGATCACCTAGATTGAAGAATTCTATCTTGGAAGAAGTTCCTAACCTCTTCGTCATCATCAAGGAAGTTGCTAAAGGAGAAAGTCACTCTCTCAAGTAAGTATCTATGACTTTATCTAAATCTGTCAAAATGACTTATTGTATAGATAGCAACAAATTGGTTGGGTTATCAAACTTCAATTCATGGAAGAAAAGGACAGATCTGAAGCTAATTAAAAATGAAGTTATGGGCTTCTTAGAAGGATCTTCAATTCAACCTCCAAAAGAAGACATTCTAGCATATATCAAATACATGTAGGGAGACATAAGAGCCCAAAGTATTGTTATAGAATCCATAAAAGACTCTCATTCCCTATGTATAAAAGCTAGAATCCTCAAAAGAAATATATGATAAATTGGTGGAACTGTTCTCGAAAGATTCTACAAAGGAAATAATATCCCCAAGACAAAAACTATACAAATTGAGAAAAACTATCAAAGGAAGGAATAATTCCATATCTGATGGATATTTTTGCAATACGAGAACAACTACTGAAGTTGGGAGAAGTAATGTCTGATAGAGAAATACTCATTATGTTACAAAATGTCTTACCGAAAGAATGGAGAGATTCCACTTACAGCATAGATGGGAGAGAAGAAGCCATGCCATTCCAAAGTCTAGGTAAGATAGAAGAATCAAGATTGAAAGAAGGATCAAGAGAAGAGAATCAAGCCTTTGCCGCCATGTCCAGGAAGAAAGAAAGATTCGGTAAATTTGGTCCTCAGAATAAGAAGAGAAATGTGGTCAGAATAAGAAGAGAAATGTGGACAAATCACGATGCTTTGGATGTAATGATCTTGGGCATTATAAACAAGATTGTCCTAAATTTAGAAAGGACAAGAGGAAAAGGGAAGAAGCCCATGTCTCAGATATAAGAGAAGAACCTGATGCAAATAAATCTAAGAAAGAAGAAGCGAGGGATCTCAACTTTGATTAGGATCATCTTGTCCTTTAAATGATTTTTGTTGATTGTAAAATAGTATGATAGGAAGCAATGTATATTATAGCATCATAATAAAAGCATGGTAGGAGCTCTTTGTGTAGCAGCTCCGGGGAAAACCTCTATGATAACAATTCTGATGGAAGGCAGTCATCAAGATCAAGGGTCATCATGGAAACAAAATTCTGGGATGTGATGACATATGAATAAAGCAGGTCAAGGGAATGAAGCTCTTCATTCTAGTAAATCTGCTACAGGATGACTTAAATGAAAAAGGTATGAGGTATGTATATATTTATATGCTGACACTGGATGCTGTTAACTCATGTCATATGGTTGCAGGTAATAGACTTCCATATTTAGAATTATGATCTATGAAGGAGGATCTCTCGATGCATTGACAGATGAAATTAACATAATATATCATCATGGAATATGAGGTGGTTGTACATGAACGAGGAACTGGAAAATTTGTAAGTTCCTGGAAATAAAGAGTGTTCAGAAAGGAAGAGATCATGAAGTGCAACCATGTCAAGAGGGAGTTATCATCCGGAAGCCAAGAAGATGTGACTAGGAGATCTCCTAGGAGGATATGTAGACTTTGACAGAAGTCTGATAAAGAAGAAGACCCTTGACAAAACACATCATTAGGAGATGTTTCAATCTGAATAAAGGATGTCGATGCCTATAGGAAGATGTCATAGTGAAAGATCATCACTGAGGTAACTTTTGTTTTTAAAAGGTTCATATGTATATGCTTATCTGGATGAATTTGTGTAGGGCTGCTAATCATGAGAAAGGATGTATGATCCTTGGAGATGATTTGAAGGAAAGCAGCATGGCATGACGATGTACCAGATAAGAAAGATTGATGAATCACTTTCTGATAGTGGACACGACTCGTGACTGAAAGTGATGGATGATCTGTGCCCTATGAAGCCAAAAGGTTGAAGATTCCTCAATATCGAAATCCATGACATCGAGGGGAGGAATTCTTCATGAGTAGTTGGATTGCTGCTATAGGACCCTGGTTGAGAGGGAGCTTGGTGGTAAGTTTCTTGCTTGGAAGAAACTTAAAGTATGTCCTTCCTGTGTTGAGAGGGAGTGACATATGTGATTCTTTAATACATGTGTCATGCACTAGACCAGGACTAACAATCGTAAGTCTTAGTGAAGGCCATGTGGAGAGAATGGATAGACACAACATTCTAGTCTTCACCGGGAAGACATAATGGACGATTGGGTAATCATCTGGCATTCGATACTCTTTGAGAATCAGATAAGGCATTCAAGATAAGAGTGGTCGAGGACCGATATTCTTTGAGGGTTGGCTACCCAAGAGAAGAATAGTCCAAGAAGGTCATACTTTGGGAACACTTGGGTGGAGTATGTACCTTGGAGAGACAATGACTATGGTGTCTATTAGTCATGTGTCTTGCTAGCATTGTAGCCCATTGTCTCGTTGAGATATGGGGCTGTTAGTCAAGGTCTTGCACTAGGACAATGCTGGTTGATATGATGCTATACATATGCGATTACCAATCCAATTCTTCAGTTTGAAAGTGACCATGTACCTGTGTGAATACCTCCCTAGTTAAGAGGGAGTGTTGAAAAGTGTAACTAGGTCGGTCTTCATGTTGACTATGTAATTGTGTATTTATGTAAAGAAGAAGACAAAGATAATAAACTGTATTTTGTTGTACTTGCTTCATGGGTTTCATGAGCAAGATTTATTAAGTAGATAGACTTCTTCTTGATGTTTATTAGGTTTGAGTCTTCTAGGTATAAAATATAATTAAGTATCATATTCATGAAGGATTTAGTCTAGCTATATATATGCTCCAAGACCTTGTGGAAGAAGGGCACCTAACAGCCCTCAAACAACGTTGAAGACAAGCTCTTAACAACCCTCAAGACAGCCCCTATTCAACGCTGGAAATAATGTGTTAAAGTCAGCTTACAATCTTTGTTGAAGTCGGCCTAAAAGTTTGTTGAAGGGTCGGCCTAAAAGCCAGACTGGGCACTGTATATACAACATCACCTGCGGCCTATTTGATACACATAAAATTGTGAAATTTCCTGAGACAGATTGCAGATTGCTCTGATGTGGAATGCTGATTAAAGACCAGAAGAAAGTGCGGATCTCAGGCAGGAGTAAGCTCGGATCTCAAGGAGGAATTAGTGTGGATAATAAGACAAGAAAACAGTGCGTACTTCTTTGTGTTTACAGTACGGATTTCAGGAGTCTGTTACAGAAGGTCAATTGCGGATTTGTCTAAGCTATCTCAGTCAAGTTGAGGGTATATCACAGCTGTAATACATATTGTTTTGAGATGCCGGAACTAAGCAAAGATCCTGGAATATAAAGTTAAGGGCAATCGTATTGAAGTAAGAATTTGCTGAAGTTGGGACAGTGATCATAAGAAGAAAGGCAGTCTTAAAAGTAGGAGAAAGTGAGGAAGGTAAATCTGAGATTTACCTTCCTAACTACAGCTCAAGGAATTCAGCTAAAAGTATATGCAAAGAGAAGATAATGCTGTCCCTATATTTGACTGAGCTATAAGAAGTGAAACTTGGAGACCGAGTTCTCTAGTACCAGTGCAGAACAGTGCAGATTGGTGAAGAAGAGAAGAATCAAGTTTGAAGAAGCTGTATCAAGGTCTTGGAAGCTTATCTAGGTCAAGGGTCTGAGTCTTGGTCATGGTACTTGTCATTTGAAGATCTATAAGAATAATTCTTTGCGGGCTTTCCTCTCCAAGAGTGAGAGGTTTTGCCCTGGCTCTAGGAGCCTAAGATTGTGTCTTGTTTATATTGATAATTGACTTGATGAAAGACTAAACAAGATAACGAAGAGAAGACATAAGTAACTCAAGTAAGCTCACAAGTAATTATCAAGAAGAGAATTTGTATTAAACACCAGCCCTCCAAATTCTCAACAAAACACTTCAAAGCAGCTTCAGAAAATACTTCAACTTGGCCCTATTCTGTTCACAAGAAGAGACTAGCAAACTCTGTCTATCCAAGCCTGACAAGGCTGCCCAACATGCCCAACAAATCTGTCCAATCAACAAATCTACCCAATCAATCTGAACAAATCTGCTCAGTCAACAAAACTGCCCAATCAAGCCCAACAAATCTGCCCAATCAAGAATGTCTTCAAACACTTCAAAACAACTTATAACAGTTATTCAATACACTGCTTTCAGAAGGTGCTCTTCAAGGTTCATTAGCCTTAACTCTTCAGACCTGCTCACAAGATCATAATCAAAACCTTGTGACTTCTCAAGATAATCAGATCAGAGCTTCAACAATCACAAGTCTAGCACAGTTCCACAAGTCACAAATTGAGCTGAAGTATGTCACAGATCTGAGCTTGCAACAGTTTCCGTGATTTTTCTTGTAACAGATCTGAGCTCAGAGAATCTTCCTACAAATCTGAGCTATTTTGTAGACAGGTCCGAGCTCCCTTTTTTTATATGTCCACAAGGTCTGAAGCTTCTAGAGTATGAGGTCTGCTTCGGCATAAAGTTTTGAAGAATATCTCAAGGTCCGAGCTCCAAAGAAAAACCACAGGTCTGAATAGGAAGGTCCGACTCTTAACTAGTGTCTGCACTTTAGGTCCCTTACCTAGTGTCTTCCTTTTAGCCCACTGTAATCGGCCTCCTTCTAGGCTGATATTACAGACTTTGTATGCCCAGAACTGCCCTACATTAGGGCTCTGTCCAATCTGATATATCAGAGAAATGCAGATTGCAAAAACTCAGGTATTCTCAGAAATTCCAATGAATTCGATCACAGAAATTCACAAATTTTCTTTACCTCCGATCCAAGCTTCCTTATATATTCTTGACCGACCTTGTCTTAAGTTTCAGATCCAAATGCTTTTCATTATTCTTCACCAAGAATTCTCTCCAGAATGAGGAACTTGACGTGGTATTTATACTTGTTTGTTGTGTGAAGCGACACAGTCACACAACTATTGGTTAAGGAGCCAACCTTTCATTTAGCCGACCTGTGCAACAAATGTATTAAAATCTTTTTTTTAAGTAGCCGACCTGTTTGTGCAACTTGTGGCAGTATCACATCCCATTATTTTTATTCGCTACAGACGTTTCTAGGTTGTCCACAGAACTACCTTGGTTTTAGCCATGTTCACTTCCATTCCTACCTTCTTGCAAAAACTTTCCAATGCATAGAGATCTTCTGGTATGTTGTGAAGTGTTCTTGCTGCTAGAATAGTATTATCTGCGTAGATGAGATTCTTTATTACAAACCCCACTCCTCTCATCTTCTATCATTGGTCCTGGAGAGAGAGATTGATTGATTGGTTGGTTGAATTTAAAAGATATCCATGAGACCAAATTGATCTATGAGACAATATATTACAGCTTTATTGAGAAAGTCCCCACCTAGGATGCGAAAGCCATGACATAAGAGAAGACAAAGTAAATCATATCATACAAAGCCACTAGTTGCAAGGCCTTTAATGCTTAGGGCTTTACCATGCACTTAGGGGTTCATCACATCAACATATACACCTAGGCTTGCCAACCTTCTAGGGCTTGCCATCATCATAATGCTTGAACAATGCTAGAGCTTCATATAAGTTCTTCAGCCATTGGCTTCTTCCATGGTAGGGCTTCATAATGCTGGACATCATATTGACATCAATGACAACCTTATCCAATAGTTCATAGCCTCCGGAGACGGTCCACATGAAACAAGGAGTTGGTTCATCCTACAATCATGTGTATTGCCACTAGTTTCATTTCTCTTATCTTTCTCCTCACTTGTTGGAGTTGCAGAGTTTCAAATGAGTGGAATGATAGTGCATACAAGATTAAGTTGGATGGGCAAGCCATAGCCTTACCTATGCTATGCCAAGAGAATTTTTGGCTTGGAGTGCGGGAGTGTGCTATTAATGAGCCTTTGGTAATTTTTTTTCTCATATATATATATATATATATTTTGTGGAAACCATGTGGGGAAACCTATGGGATGCTTCCCAACGTTTGGGATGGCATCCTTAACAAACCTATCGATATACAAATGCACTTAACCTAGGGGGATTTGAATTAGGCGCATACATGCACATAACAAGCCAAATGCCTAACAAAATTGAAAACATTTGGTTGAGCTAACCCCTTAGGTTTCTCTCTCTCTCTCTCTATATATATATATATATATATATTTATATCACGATGTATAATATGTTAGCTTTTGGGGTTTATCTAAAAGTGTTTACACCATGTTTGATGGTGCTTCAAGAGATTTGGGGTACATGGTGTATAATTATCCCCTAGATGGTTCATGATGAATTTGCAAATTGTAGGTGTCTTACTTAATTGTGTCTTGAGTCTTGACTTTAGTTGGATGCTTGCGTGACATCCTTCCATGCAGCATTGGTGATCTTCATATAACCCGAGAGAGATCTAAGATTGTCGGTGGATCAACTTAAAGACATCCCAACATGACTCTAAATTGGGAATGGTTCTCCATGAATAAAAAATGGAGGAAAGAGGAAAAGTGTATAACGAAGATGTTGTTGCTTTGATCACACATCTAAGTTAATGTGGGATAAATCCTCAACCCCACTAGGTATGGCCTTGGTGGAAAAACTCAGAATTGGGGCTGTCACCTAATCCCAATTCTCTTCATCTAGGCTCTCTCCGAGCTAAAGCCAAAGGGGGTGGACCCTAAGAAAGATACTAAGAAAGGCTTGTTAGAGTTAACAAGTTCTAGGAGATGATTAATTAACCAATTAAAGCATCGACCATTCAAAGACTTGAAATGTAACTTGAAGCAAGGAATTAAACTAGTAAGCATAAATAAATCATGAGCATATAATTAACATCAAAATGACAATACTTGCAATAATGGAAATGCTTTCAAGATACCCAAGTACAATGGAATGAGAAGCTGCAAGACAAGTGTTAGAAACACCAATAACAAATCTACAATACGAGGTACAACTTTGAAAGAAAATCACTAAATGGAGTTGAATGCTTGCAAGTAAGATATTGCTTGTACTTGAAAAAAGGAGAATTGCTCACGTGAAATATAAACAATGATATGACATTAATGGAACTTTAAGCTAATCCAATGAGCATGAGCAAGAGACACGAATAAAACTAAAGTACTTGCAATGAAAGAGATATAGGTGCTTTTAAAGTATCTTGCATGTATTTGAGAAAGATCTAAAAGGATGAAATGTTCAACAAGATCCAAGCTTCAAATGCATGCAAGACCATTCAAAGTTGTAAGGTGTTTGTGTGTGATGGTGTTTTTTGTAGATTTTAATTAAGGGCCTATCTAAAGTGTGACTTATTCTCAAATCCTTCGACATGGTAAGGACTGAGGTGGTTGGAAGAGGCCTCAAGTGGAAAAGCTCAGCTTCATTAATGAATAACCACCTAGTCCTTCAAGTCAACCCACGTGCCATTGTTCCTACAAGGGACTTGGCCACACAAGAGAACTGCATGGTCACATGTTTTAACCTTTTCTCCAAACTCAGATTTTGGGAAAATCAAAGAAGATTTTCTAAAGTCCATCAACCAAGCTTATGCTTGGAGGTTAATTTTAGGCATGCAATGTAAATGTAAGTGAGATGTAAATGATCAAGGTGATTTGCAAGTAAAGGTGATCTTTCAAGGTGGCTCAAATTAACTTCACAAGATGCCAATCCATAAATACTTGTATGAATATGAATTGAACTTATGATGTCAAAAGGTAGTTAAAATTAGATGACAAAATCAGAAAATTACATCAACATGGAAACCATATTAGCATGCAAAAATGACTTTGCATGTTAAAAGAAAGAACTACACATGAAAGCTATGAAATAATCACATGAGATAACATTTATATCAACAATTAAATGAATTATATCAGCTGCAAGTAAATCAGATTTGCAATTATTAAATGAGCAATGTAAAGCACAAATTGGAGGACTTAGATTTAGCCCATAGAAGTGCGAATTAGTGAGCAAGTTAATGAGTGAAAAAGAAAGGGTCTAGGCTACTTGCAAGAATGAAAAGAGAACTTGAAAATGCAAAGCAAGAGATCAACCACCAATACTACCTCCTACTAAATGAGCAGATTGGGATGCCAAGGGGAAATCCCCGAGCTCCCACAAGACACAAGATTTGCTTTTATTAATTGGAGAAGAAGCCCTCTTATAGAGAGATGAGGGACTTTAAGGCTTTAGGAGAGTTTACAAGAAGCTCAGGAGAGCGAACTACTCCTCCTCAAGACCAAGTAAGAAAACACAAGAAAGATAAATTACAACTTATGCAAGGTTACAACTCAGGAGTGCCTCAAAGAGGCAACTCACATTCCCCAAAGAGATCTAACTTAATAGCCCAACTTTTCAAAACTTCAAGAGGAATCCTTGTACAAATTAGAGAAGGCAAGAGTGGTTATGAGAGAGAGGTTTGGTAGATGAGAAGGCTCCAATGGTATTTCTTTAGTCCTCAAGTCTTCCACCTACAAATCCCTTTCAAGTGATGTCTCAAACACACCTTCAAACCTCCATTAGAACTGCACTAGAACTGCACAAACCATGAGGGTACAAGAAATTTAGATCCACAAATGAATACAAGTCACAATAGGAGAATATACAAGTAAAATACAATTTGCATGAGACTAATATTCCAAATATAATTTTTTGCAGAAAATTGCTTCAAAAATTTAAGCCGTCAACTCCATAAACAATTTGAACAAATTGAACCACAAATTAATGGCGAAAATAATAAATAAAATCTGCAACTGAAGACTAGACAAGATAAATCATGTAGAATAATCTTAGCCTTATTTTATTAATATAGAATATGCTTGAACAATAAAATGGAAATGGCTGAGGTGATGCCCTCAAAAGATCAACAATAATGTTGCAACGGGCCTCCAAAAATAACCGATCTGCTGAAAGCACTTATGAATTCTGAATGAATTCACCAAGGGAAGAGATGGGTTCTCGCCCACTCTCACTTAATCACCCAAGGGTTTCCGTCCTTGGGCTACCACTGAAGCCGAGAACTCTCAGTTCTCCAAACCTCGAGACAAGAAAAATACTCGACTCCAAGATGTTTTCGAATGGTATCCTCCTCTTTTATAGATATGATGGACCCCTCTAGAAGCCTTTATTTTATTATTATTTTAATCACTTAGTACTTTTTCCCTTCTTTTATTTTAAGTAAAACACCTTTTTAATTTGGGAAAATGGTAAATAGGCCACCATCCCACCTCAGGCCATTGAACGTCACTTCTCACCATCCCATCCATTAGGTCTTCTCATTTCAGTTCCAACGAGCTATTACACTAAGGTGTTCCATCAACTAATCCTCCCGAAATAACACCTTAAGCATACGCAATTGAGTTAGGCTCAATAACAACCCCATTTTACAGGAATGAGCAGAATCCAACGGAATGAAAAGCAAGCTATGCAGAACTGATCCTGATGATGGAATATGGCAAGCGAACTCCTCCAAACCCTATAAAACCCCTCTAGAAGCCCTTGGGCCCATTAATGGAGTAAACCTACTCCTGTGACAGAGGTGCCTCCAACCCTGGAAGTCTATCCTGACCACACCATAAGGGAAACCAAAAAAAGGAACTTCACAGAGACAAAAGAGGACCTCATATTTCTCCCTTGCGCTAGCAAAAAGGAATAAATCCTTCACAAGCTCTTAAAGCTAGATTAAGTCAATGATAGTGCATAAATAAATGAAATTTGATTTTGAAATAAGATATGTTAGAGAGCTAGGGTAGGAGGCCCCCTTTCAATTCGTTGGATCAACATTTGGGAGAAATTGATTTGATGTTGGTTCTTACACCTTTTGCCTTAAGAGTGAGTTCATCCAACCAAAGATTTACCCCACGCTCAAGCTTTGCTCAAACACATAAGATTTTCTACACACTTGAAAGAGATTGTTAGCTTCACAAGGGACTAGATTACACAACGAGAGAAGAGGCTAAAGGCTCAACCAAAAACCTTCTAGTGCTCTTCAATCTAGAGTGGTCCTCTTGTCCAAAAACCAATGCAAGATAGCTTACACCAATCAATCCAAAAAGCTTGACACATGAAATAGCAATTCCAAATCTCACAAGCATAGAATATGAAGCTATTGAACAATATTGCCTCAAAAGGGAAGAACAACACAACACCAAAGTGACCCTCAAAATACACAATTTAGCAGAGCTTTCGCTAGCCCAATAGCTCGTCTAAGAATGATACAATGAGGAGCCCAAGGCTCATTTAAATAGAGAAATGGGAGAAGATCCCAATGAGAAAGTGCATCTCCAAGTGGCAAAGTGATAATCTCAAGGTAACCAACCAAGATCCTCATGCAGCAGTTTGAACGCTCCAAAGAGGCCTGCACAATCTTTGATTGAGGGATACGTTGGAGTGGAAGAGGCACATGTCCATGGTGAAGTGGAGTGGTAGGAGACACACTCCTACATCTTCTCAAATCGATTCTCAATCAATTCTCAATCAAATATCCATTCATGCTTGTAACTCGAATTCATCTCCGCAAAAAATGCGATTTGCTGGAAGAACTCATGGTCCAAGGAGTTCGATTTTTCTCTTGTAGTCGTTTTGTCGATTCTTGGCCATAGGTGGAGTCCACATCATCCTTGGTCTTCACTTTAACTCTTGGTGAATTTCCACCTCATTTTTGAGCATCTTTGAGTTGGAGAGAATCTTTATTTTCTCTCATTTATTTTTTTTCTTGTTAATTTATTGCCACATTTTCCCCAAGACTTAGGAAAAGCGGGGTTTTAGTGGTAAAACACGTTCTATGACCCCCAAAGTGTGTCTTACAAGAAAGTTGAGGTGTAGAGGTCTAATTTTGATTAGTCATACCCTCTACAACTTTTCCAGACATCACTTATTATAATTGAAATAATTTTTTTTATTAAAAATCCTATCATGCGGGAAATTTTTAATAATTAAAAAATGACCCCTAGACCTAATAAAATTCCACGAAATTTTACAAATGATCTAGAATGGTAATATACATTGACTCTAGACACTAGGACTCACCCAAGGCTCTACCATCAAACCGCACTCCGGTTTTGGGGGTATATCTAGGAGAAAAAATCCAACTAGTTATTCAGTGTTGAAAAACACGAATAATTAGTTAATTAAAAAAAAAACTCCCTAGAGTGGACTCACTTGATAGTAAAGTCCCAAGCTATGTAGGCATGTTACATGGCTTCATTCATCATGCTAGTATCATATTTACAATATCCCCGCAGGGCTGTGGAATCTGAGTACAAAATGAAGAGAGAGAGAAGGAAGGGGCTTAAAAGCCCTGATGAAATATGGAACTCTTAATGATCTAAAAGTGTTGGAATGTTCTAAAATGTACTTTGGGCATGGAGTCTTTAATAATCTTCAAATGCAACTTTAGTGGTCAACATGAGACAAAAATTATGTTGATGTTGAAAGTTGCAAAACTTGTCAATTAGATTGCAGACCAATGAATTGAAAAAGATTGATAACTTCTCACAGGTGACAGAGATGAAGAAGAACTTGCTATTTATTAAAATTGCGTTTCACAAGACTAAATGTTTGTCGAGGAATGAGAAGATTTTTGTAACAACATTAAGTTTATAATGCAAAAAGACTCCAATAGGACATACATACATACATACATACGTACGTACATACATACATACGTACATACATACATACATACATACGTACGTACGTACGTACGTGCATGCATGCATGCATGCATACATACTTGTGGTGACCAATCATGTACAATTGTGTCTTTAAAAGTACCTTTTAATAATTACCTATGATTTACATAAAACCCTAAGTTCTATGTTCCTGTAGCTTTTGGGTTGCCTCGAACGTGTGTACAACATGCTAGGGGTGCCTTCATGTGATGTTGGGTGCATGGACCCTGGCCCTTTACTTGTACTTTACTTGTATCTTAGACCTTTTGGTTTGATGATATTTGGAGAACATTCTATAAGTGATGAAGGGGATCCATCCAAATTTGTGTACTTATCATATTTATATTAAGGTAGGATTCTCGACCTATTAGGCAGCCTCAACGAAGAATGAATACATACATGCATGCATACATACATCCATACATGCATGCATGCATACATACATACATACATACATACTTGTGGTGACCAATCATGTACAATTGTGTCTTTAAAAGTACCTTTTAATAATTACCTATGATTCACATAAAACCCTAAGTTCTATTTTCCTGTAGCTTTTGGGTTGCTTCAAACGTGTGTACAACATGCATACATGCATGCATACATACATACATGCATGCATACATACATCCATACATGCATGCATACATACATACATACATACATAGATACTTGTGGTGACCAATCATGTACAATTGTGTCTTTAAAAGTACCTTTTAATAATTACGTATGATTCACATAAAACCCTAAGTTCTATGTTCCTGTAGCTTTTGGGTTGCTTCGAACTTGTGTACAACATGCTAGGGGTGCTTTCATGTGATTTTGGGTGCATGGACCTTGGCCCTTTACTTGTACTTTACTTGTATCTTAGACCTTTTGGTTTGATGATATTTGGAGAACATTCTATAAGTGATGAAGGGGATCCATCCAAATTTGTGTACTCATCATATTTATATTAAGGTAGGATTCCCGACCTATTCGGCAACCTCAACGAAGAATTAATCCTTCTTCTAAAGATATAGTTAAAGAAGAGCTCTGGAAACTAATCAATGCAAATTTCATTTACTTGATTTATGGCAGTGAGTTTCAGCCATAGTTATCATACCAAAGATAAATGGTAAATGGCGCATATGTGTCGACTATAGGGAGTTAATAGAGCTATTGTAAAAGGTTAATTTCCTTTACCTTTTCTTTATCAAGTCCTTGATATCTTGGCAGGAAAGAAATCTTCACTTTTCTTGATGGATTTAGTGGTTATAATCAGGTTTAGGTGGCCCATGAAGATCAAGAGAAAACCACCTTCACTTGCCCCTGGAAAACTTACACTTTTTGAATACTTCCATTCTGGTTGTGTAATGCTCCAACTACATTCCAAAGGGTTGTTCTCGAGATAGTTTCTGACTTGACCAATTACTGTGTAAAAATCTACATGGATGACTTTACCACATATGGAGATACTTGTAAGGAAGCCCTAAATAATCTCGAGAAGGTGTTAATTAGATATCAAGAAACACGCCTTTCTCTCAACCATGGAAAATGCCAAATGCTTGTCACTAAGGGAATTGCGTCGGGCTATCATATATCAACTATTTGGATTGGGGTATATTCTATTAAGATAGAAGTTCTTCTCAAAATTTTGGTTACGACAACTTAGAAGGATGTTGACAACTTTCTAGGGTATATTGGCTGTTATTGAAGATTTATATAAAATTCACTAAAATGGCATCATCCCTATTCTGACTACTAACAAAGGCCATAGAACTTTGTTGGATTGCCCAATGCTAGGTTACATTTGAAACCCTAAAAGAGAAATTGTCAATAGCCCCTCTCCTATGAGTCTCAAACTGGTCTTTTCCTTTTCACATTTCTAGAGATACTTCAAACACAACTAGTGGGGTTATATTAGGTCAATAACCAAGAAGGAATTTCTTGTTGTTGTCCATGCTATTAATAAGTTTTGTCATTATATTATTGGATATCTCGTGTTTGTACATACTGACCATTTTGTTATCCGCTATCTTATAAATAAATCCTATAGGGTCTCTCTTCCAAGTGGTATCTTACCCCTTAAATGGATCAATCTTGAAGCCTTGTAGTATACTTGATGTTTTGAAGCACCATTAATCCTTATGCATCAAATAATAACTAAGAAAGAGAAGCTTCAAGGATTGACAATGCTGATCCACAAAAAAATAAACCTTTACACCATCATATGCTTCAAGAAAGATATATTAATTAACCTTCAAGGAGTGAGAGCTCCAAAAATCCAACCATAAGTGAAAATGAGGAAGTGTATCTCTTTATATAGAGTGATGCTAAAATTACAATAAAATTATATTATATCATGTGATTCTTCAAATATAGGCCCATGGACAGTAAAATACAATTCTCCCACCACTAATTACTCTAAAACAACAATTTAAAAAAATAGAGTGCTCAATCCACATATACAAGATCAAGGTGACAAGACACCCAAATAAAGGGACACCCCCCTCCCGCCTCCCTCCCCCCCCCACAAGGAATAAAGTTCGTCCAAGGTGCAAATTTTGCTTCCAAAGGCCCCCCCAAAGTGTGTAGATGCTCCATAAATGCGTCAAATTCAAATGGAAGAGTCCTATGCTTCCTTAGATATGGATGTACAAGCCTCCTAGGTGAAAAATGCCCTCAAATTCATGACATAAAACCCTCCAAAGGGGGACGTTGTTCCAAAACAACTCCATAAGTTATGTATGCAATCTTCAAGGGAGAGTTTTACTCCTCAAATGCATTCTATAATCCCTAAGTCATGGTGAAGTGGTCCTTCAAATGAAAATTCAGCCAACATCTAGCCTTCAAAGGTGGGAGGAGCTCATGGAAAGAATGAAATGATCCCAATAAGTGGACGATTCCATAAATTAGGCTCATGAAACTTGAAAAGGTGTCTCAAAGGTGTGATAATGTCTAAAACTCAAGCAAAGAATCCCCATTAAGCACAGAAAGTGCCCCTCTAAGTCAAATCAAGTCATAATATTATCTATTGACTATCATGAAGTCCACACATGTGGGTCGACCCTCAATTCAAGCCATTAAATGGCTCACAAAGTGATGAAATGAGAGGGTGTTCAAGAATTTTCAGTGATGCATGTCAAGAGGAGACCTATGAAAGTAAAAATAGCCCAAGTATGCCTTGGAGGATGTGACTAGTGACCTGGAAACCACGAGCTACCTTGATAAGTGTGAATTGCTTTAGGAATATTGAAGATGCCTAAAAACTTTGATGAAACCAATTGCCCAAGAAGTATCATGCCACACCATATGATCCTTCCACATGTTGTCAAACCCTTGAACTCACAAAAACAAATAAGTGTCCCGACTATTCAAGTTTAAAAATAGATTTGCTAGTGAAGAAATTCACTAGGGTTACCCCTATCAAAATGGTATGTAACAAAGGGGATCAATGTCAACCCATAGATAATGGAAACCTACTTGAAATAGACCAAGTGAGATCTTGAGGCCTTCGACCTAGTGTTTGTGTGTAGATGGAGGTTTGATAATAAGGTAGTTTATCAATAATAGAAAGTGCTTGGAATAAGAGGCCATCTTGGCGCTAAGACCCATGGGGGTTGCACAATCCAGGTGCCTTGGACAAACTATTTGAAGATATTCTCTCTAATCATTGGTTCAAGAACTATTTAGATGGAAGGAGGTGATTTATAACATCCCGGGAGTACCAAAAATCATCCCGGGAGTACCAAAAAAGGGGAAGTAGACCTGATGAAATGGCCACTCATCGAAGTAAATGAGATGCATCCGAAAACTACCAACAAACCCTCCCAGGGGAGCATGTATAGGTCATGGACTCGTACAAACAAAGTGCTCAGTAGGGTTACCAATCCCTATCGAGAGTTGAGTCCCTTAGAATTCAAACTTTGTGGAGGAAAGAGATAATTCTAAAAATGGCCTTTAGGTGCAAATGATGGGCTTCGAACTTCACTTCAATGATAGCCCAAGGAACTATTTGTTTGCAATTGATGATGCATTATAGAAGGTGTGAAAATTCTATTGCAGTTATTGGTGATTATTCTTCTATCTTTAGAGAGTATTTGTCTTATGTAAATTAGCACTGAATAAAAGCACAATTGCAATTTCACCAAATGGAAAAAATTAATCACAGGAATTGAGAAAATAATGTACACATAAAAATTGGACACTGATATTTTGGACAAAATAGTCCTTGGAAAAACTCCGTGTTGGAAATATTGTCATTGATGGCAAAGGAGCAGATTAGGATCAGCAAAGGTATAAACGAACAACAAGGCAAAGAAGACAAAAGGGCAATGAAACTGCTACATTGAAGAAATTGTAATAATGTGAAATTGTTGATTGAGCTAAATTGTTGTGATGCAAAGGCAAGTCTGTAAGGCAAAGGCAAGACTCCAAGGCAAAGACAAAGATGCATTAATGATATACATTATTATTTGATGTTGGCATTAAGTTGATCCATTCAATCATTACATGTGGTTGAAATTATTATTGGATTATTTATGTATTCTGTGGACTAATATTCAAAATATGAAGTGTGTGGAAACAAATGAATGGAAGGCAAAGAGTCACGCCTATTCTCTTCCTATTCCTATGTGGAATACAAACAAATATCAAACTATCTCTTCAAAAGATGTCATTTGGAGTGCATAAAGGGGTTAGAGAGCCGAAGAATGTGAGAGAGATGATTGAGATATTATGCACATATGGAGCTGATGTGAAGCAGATTTGAAGGGAGAAGAGGTAGAAGTAAAGATGGAGATATGCAAAGTTGATAACCATGTAAATCAACATATTGTTTTCATGTTGTGTGAGGGGATTGTGGTCTCCTTTCAAGTTGTGTCTTGATAAAATGTTCAGTTGGAGCTGGTTGAGGTAGGAGCCTCCTATGGGTGGTAGCCTGCAGAAAACACATGGGAGTTGGAGCTTCCTTGCATGTTGTAGCTTGCAGAATTTTGAGGTAGCAGCCTGCTGTAGGTTGGACCCTATAGAAAATCAGATGTAATAAGGACTAGGAGCATGCCTTTGCATCAAAACAATAATAAAATCGTGGTTTTCTCCCTTATGGGTTTCCACTTATATCTGGTGTCCATGTGCATTATTATTATGTATTGATGTGATGTGTTACTCTGCTTATTGCCTGGTGTTCACATATTCAGTTTGTTGATCATTATTTATTGATTTGCTCATGTAATGGTTTTGTTAATGAGTTTAATAAAAGAATTTTAATGTCCATGAATGGACTGTGAAAATTCTATAATGTAGAATTCTACTGCAACTACTTATTACATTTCTTCTATTGCATTCTCAACACAATTATTTAACATTTTACTATGTTAAATATCAAAATAAAATATGCTGCAGACTTACAATAAATAAACAACATGAAAGAACTAGCACAAGTATTCACACATAGACACCATTATTTTTGGACAATTGTCCCCTGATAAACCCAACTCGGGAAAACTGGTGCAACATATATGGGGGTTTCTTTATTATGTAGAAATTCTGAGTACAAATGTGTGATTGTAATTATCAACCAATCACCTGAAGAAATCTGATGGGAATGGGCTAATGAGACACTTCTCACTTTACCATGAAGTTCTGGCACTGACCTGCACCCACACTGAGTGGCTCTGCGTAATTTCTACGCAGTGACTGTGTCCTCCATGCTGTCACTGCTGCTGCTGCTAGTTGTGACTGTGTCGGTGCTTACTGTTGGGTGAGACACGGGTTTCCTTCCCTTCCAGAAATGCCCTTAGGATATTGGATAAACCCTTTGCTGCCTCTCCAACTAAATCGAAACTCCCTCTACTGCTCTGCGCTGGCCCAACGTAACTGCTGCTTGGCTATCTCTGCGCTGCTTCTGTGGATCCCCTTTCTCTTCTCTCCCTGTACTCTCTCTTCTTCAGAAACTCTCCCTCTTGGAGGTTTTCCCTTCCGCTCTCTGCAATCGAGAATCACTTCGATTCTTCCTTCAGCTGAAGAAATCGATCTCTGGATTCTTTCTCCGTTTGATATGTATTTTCCATAGGCCCCTCACCCTCCTTATAATCCTTCGTTGACCCTTCAACGGCCAAGATTAAAACATAATCAAGGGCTAGGATTAACTTAGAGGTGATCCATGACTTTATCTAGAAGATTCACACTTGGTTTAATTAACACCTCTAATTAATTAGTTTCCCTAAGTTTAGACTTAGGAAAACATTAAAAAAATGATTAATTAATTTAATTAAACCATCTCTAAGTGGAATTTTCCAAAATCCTTTCTGGGTATTATGTAATCCATGTGTCTTAGCCTATATACAAAGTTACATGGCTAGAGCACATCCGATGCTACCATAAATCAACATGGACTAAACTGATTCACCCCCCCTCTTAGCTTATTCAAGGGTTCATCAATCGGTATCAGAGCGGTTCCTTCTGTATAAACCTAACAACTTGAAGGAGATCTGGTTGAGTCCTGGACTATCAAAGTGTACCCGTGTTGAGTTCAACAAGCTTTCATGAATGGAGAGATAAGGTTAAAACAGATTTAATGTCTTATGGACCTAGGGTATGGAAACTTGTATGTGATGGTTACTGCAAAGACTCTCCCTCTTTGCAAGAACAACAGTGGAATGCTAAGGCAAAATGTGTAATGTATAACAATCTTTATAACAAAGATATTGTTACAGTAATGGATTTAACTTCTGCAAAAGAAATTTGGAATAGATTGCATCTCATGCATGAAGGAGACATTAGTAGCTGCATTGTTAAGAAGGAGAAGATAAACAAGAAGAAGAAAAACCCCTTTCAAAAGGAAAAGGTTCAATCAAATGAGGTACCTGCTAGTGTGAATGGACGTGATTGCCATGAAGAAACTACTGTTGAAGAACAAGCCAAACTTGGCCTTGTTTTGACTGAAATAGGAAGATTGAAGAATGAAAACAAATATTTGAATAAATTAGTGTAGATATGTGATGAAAGAGAACATGAGTACAAGAAGGAAATCATTAGCCTAAGGACACAACTTGAAGAAGAAAGGTGAATAGAGGTGATGATGAATAATCGGCTAAAGGAGAAAGAGGTACAGTGTGAGAGATTAGAGGCTGAGATTGTTTCAACTAAAAGTGAGCTAGTTGAAAAGAACATATTATATATAAGGTTAGAAGAACAAAATATGTCCATGAAGAACTCAGAAAAATCATCTACTCAAGAGGACACCACAATGTTGAAAACGCATGTAGAAGATGAGACAAGCGGTGTGGTTAGCAAGGAAACAAATAAAGGCAAGGAACATAATCAAGATGGAAAAAATGGATTGAAGAAAGTGCAATCTGCTCCTAAATATGAGGATATGAAGCCTGCAAGAATTGAAAAGAGCAATGTCGCATGCCTCCATTGCCATAAACTTGGCCATACAGCAACACACTGTTGGAGAGACCAAACAAAATACTATCAGCAAGAGATGGAACAGACAAAGAAGCTACCTCAAGTAAGCAATCAAAGGAGACCTCTATCTACTAGAAAATCATATGTCATCAGGTACATAAATTTCTTGTATGGCTATTGTTTCTTTTGCTATTCATTTCGACATAAGGTTGTTGATTGCAAACATGTTGAAACGAAAAATATAAATACAAACATTTTTTGGGCGACGCAAGGTGTTATAAGCGTAATAATCCAGGCTACATAGCCAAAGACTGGAAGTTGTCTCGCACCTTAAAGAACTCTAGACAAAATATTTACACTGCAAGAAAATCAAACAATGTGACAAAAGGAAATAAAGATAGTAGAAGGGTGTCTACTAAAGTTTGGAAAAAGAAGGAAAATGAACAACTTCTGACTTCAATAACTAAATGAATTCATCATGAGCCTAAGCGGGAGAATTTATCAATGAATGTTAGAGTTGCAACCACTCAGGGGGAGAGCAGTCCCATTTATGTGCATCAGAAATATGACAATCAAGCATATAGAAATCATTTGGAGGCACAGAGGGCTTTTGTTACAATCAGGAATAAGATGAATTGCATGCATTTGGGAGATCATCCCTCTACTTAAAGGGAGAGAAATATGACCATCCAAAATAACTAATCCTATGATAGAACAACATCGTTTCAGGGGGAGAACAACTCTGTTAATAACATGGTAGCCTAAGCCAACAAAGGCAAATTTTTCTAGATGATCAAAACTAGAAACCTTGGCACCGCCTCACTTATATGGTCAGATTTAATATTAAAGTATGTTGCATCATCTCACAAGGCATAAGAAGCAAACAGGAGCAAATAAATGATGATTATCAAAATTCATAATGCCTCTCATACAAGAAACGTCATACAATGATTTTTTTTTTTTATTATTAAAAATGGGAAGGAGTTGAAATATATATATAATCGAGTCCAAAGAAAAAAAACAAGCAAGTTGAATAATGGAAGCTTCGATATTATGAAAAGTAGTTCGCTACATTCCTATTTACCTGCATTATTGCATATGAAAATCTAGGACTGTATCAAAGTATTTGATGAAGATGTTGGCAAAATGCTTGATGAGAGTGGTGGAATAGCGAAGAGAAGAAATATCACAAAGCATATTACAGGGAGAGAATCCCTGTTTGTATTTATTGATTATGGAATTTTATGATTGTAGCAGACAATGCCTTTGTAGGGTGTTGATTTCTATCTTATTCATCCCTACAAGCCATGGAAGAAAATGCAATGCTTTAATGTTAGCAACAAATAAAAATGACAAAGACTCTCTTCTTGCAAGTTGTTGTGTGAATCTAAAACCAAATTGCTCATGTTGGAGAAAATCACGAGGATACAAGTTGAAATATCGAGCACCAGCTAATAAAGTGTACTACTGGAGAGCACATGCATTCATGAACTTGTAACTAGATTTTGTACAAAAAGTGGAACTTGACTTGTCTATTTGTTTGGCCTTCTACCAAGTCCGAATCTATTCATTCCTCTCGCAGGGTTCTCTTGCAGTCGTGGCACAATTATGATCTCTGTATTCATGACAATATTCTGAGAAAAATGCTTGACATTGTCCTCAGTGGGCGGTATTTTTAAATTCAATAGTATACGTTACATTCAAATCAATTACTAAGCTTACGTTATAGAGGGACAGGGACATAGTCAGGTGACAGATAACTTGCAGCAACGTTATTTTTTTTAAACGCATGGCAGAGTCTCTGTGACAACATATTGAAATAGCCTCGGTGACAGCATTATGATATCAATTATGGTGACAATGTTATTGGTGCGTTATGGTGCAGTTATGGTGACAACGTTATGGTGTAGTTATGGTGACAACGTTATTAGTGTGTTATGGTGCAGTTATGGTGACAATGTTATGGTGTAGTTATGGTGACAACATTATTAGTGCGTTATGGTGCAGTTATGGTGACAACGTTATGATGCATTAGTGGTGCGTTATGGTGAACAACTTTATGGTATCAGAGTGTGAACAGGTTTTGAATTTGGACGATGCAGCACAAGCAGTCGTTGATTGAACTACGGGATATAGTTTGAATGCAATCCATACTCTGGAAGGCAGTAATGGAGGCACTGTCGTGGAATGCTGCTGCAATGGCCACTGGTTCGTTTAAATCTTTCGTGCCACCTCCACCTCAGTTGTCCATGGTAGTTTCTGGGTAAAACGCTGTCACACGGTGGAGCAGTGGAAGGAGCCACTCAATGAGAGCTGCCGTTCTTGCCGAGAAAATGGCGTGGACACCCTTACTGGGTTGGAATTTGCTAGAAGTTTGGAGGCCTCGGCCTAATCTGCCACCGTGCCCAACTCTCTCTGAGAGAGACTTAGCTGTGGAGCCCATAGCAGCAGTTATTGATGGAAGATCAATTGCACAGGAAATAAGAAGTGAAATTGCAGGTGAAGTGTCTAGGATGAGGGATGCTGTGGGAAAGGTTCCTGGTTTAGCTGTGGTGCCTCCATGCAGGACCAAAGCCTGTTGGAGCAACGCGTACCTGGAAGAAAAAAGTAAATCAGTCATTGAAGTTAATATTTTAGTTTGGCTATGGTTAGTGAGCAAGCCCATGCTAGCCTGTTCCCAAGTGTTGCAATATATGAATTTGCGAGGCGATGTTTTCGTTGAGTTATGATTGGATGCAATGCTTCGAGTTCGACATGGTTGGACGGTTGATTTTTTTTTTTTAATTGTATTTTTTTTAAGTCAACTTGCAATGACTGCTATCTATATGAGCCTGCAAAAGACACGGAAAATATACATACATACACACACACACACACATAGATATATATATATATATATATCTGTATAAAGAATCTTGTGCTCGTTTTCAAGGAGTGAGAAAACTCAACCGAATAACCTAGAGTATTCAAGACGAAATCGATGTTGCAGTTCACATATGCATATGTTAAATAAGTTGGTGTAATCTGTGATAAATAAATACTGGGAGCTCGACCTGGTCGTATTTGCCACCCACGTGCTACGTAGCCTTGTTATCTTACATTAATGCACCGTGGGAGTAGCTGTTTCACGCATTTTCTGAAATTACACGGGTGGGATTTCCCGTGAGATTAAAACATATGTTGTTTAGATAGGCTGCTTATTATCTGACACTACTATCCGTCTTTGTTTGAAAGTAGTCCATTTTTACCATTGCTCCCAAGGAATATCACAATGCAGATCCTGTTGCTTCTTTTCCCAAGCCAAGAAATCGATATGGTACAATTTATACTCTTAATGACAATTCTTCCAAATATGTTTTCAGATTACGCTGTAGATTACTTTAGTGCCGATGCGGCGCAAGCAGGATTTTATTTCGTCTCTCTTCCATACCCCTCCCCAAAAGAGAGGATCCTACAACACTTTCGGAAATGGGAGCCTACATCACATTCCATGAAGAATGACTATTAGATATGCAGTCGAGTGAATAGATTATCATTTTTTTTAAAGGTGGAGTTTGGCTCACTATTTGCTGAGGTAATGATGATGATTTCAAGCATATTGAACTTACTCGAAGTCCCCTCTTAAGTGATTTGTGGCGGTATATTTGAGGGTCTATCCTAAAGGTTATTTTTGTGGCATCATTTGAAGCTAAATTTATTGATACTTTGATCTTTGATTGGAGCATCATCGCTTATTATTTTAATTATTTTTCAAAGACAGATCCGTGCCCTAATCGAAGGAAGTAACTTGGTATAACTTGTGTTTCTGATTGATCTGTGTAGATTGACCTTGGCACATCACTGTATTATTTGCTTAAGGACTGTCTAGGTTTTTTGCAGAAGGTGTGGTATTGTATCTCTAAAGCAGCGTTTATGCTGGACAATTTTGAAGCTTATCATTGGAAACATAGTTAGAAACAATTCTAACAAAACACAAGGGCAGTAAAGGTGAACCATTGTTGCAAAAGACATATTGGCATCATCAGATTTGAAGACATCTTCCATCAACAAACATCTTCAGTAGATGTGTATTGTAGATGAAGACCATAAATTGTAAGGGTTAGCACTACGTCAACTAAACAATCGACACATCAACAGACACAAATGGTGCTCCATCTCGGAGACTTTATGGGTGCCAAGAGAATGTGGTTTATACACATTCTCAAATCTCAGATGGTGTACCACCTCTTGTTTCTCATCGTGTCCTTGAGATTTTGATATACCTCGCTAAAAATAATTTTTGCCTTGATATTCATTGCTTGTTAATTTCTGGGTTGCTAATCTTGATCTGATGGATTATGGTATTGAACCGATGACATTAATGTCTCAGCTAGCAACTCTCATCATGGATATTCTTGCTGGTAGCTACAAGCTTGCACATGATCTTGTCCTTTTTTATGCGCTCTTGCAATATTAACAGAGTCTGAAGTGTATTTCGAGCAGAGTTTACATATCACGTGGAGCATCTTCATTGTTTTGGTATTATTTCAGTGGAGCATTTTTTATATATTCTTGTATAGTTTTGTCCATGGAGCATGTTTATTATCATCTTCAACATTATGCAAGTGCAAGGCACTTGGATGGTATCAGTTTATTGTATATATACATGCAATTGCAATGATTTACAAAGTGTTCTCCCAACATTACCATATGAAGCAACAATCATTTTTTGAAGCAGTTTTTATCTTCAAGCGGCAATTATTCAATTTGGAGCATCCCCAACAAGCCATATGAAGTGGCATTCATTCAATGACAAAATGAACAATGTTTATGCAGAACTTAGAGAGCAGTAATGAAATTATGAAAGCTATACTGATAAATTTTTCTTCAGGCTACAAGACATTTGTAACCCCCTCGCCATTGATGTCAAAGGGGGAGGTAATCAAAGGAAGGAAGACATTTCTCGGAGAGAATGGCAGAGGGGTTGGGCATTTTATACATTACATTCAATAAAGGTATAAATGAATAGCAAGGCAAAGAAGACAAAAGGGCAGTGAAACTGCTACATTGAAGAAATTGTAATAATGTGAAATTGTTGATTGAGCTAAATTGTTGTGATGCAAAGGCAAGTCTCTAAGACAAAGGCAAGACTCCAAGGCAAAGAAAAAGATGCATTAAGCTGAATTGTTGTGATACATTAATGATAGACATTGTTATTTGATTTGGCATTAAGTTGATCCATCCAATCTTTACATGTGGCTGAAATTATTATTGGATTATTTATGTATTTTGTGGACTAATATTCAAAATATGAAGTGTGTGGAAACGAATGAATGAAGGCAAAGAGTCAAGCCGATTCTCTTCCTATTCCTATGTGGAATACAAACAAACCATCATACTATCTCTACAAAATATGTCATTTTGGAGTGCATAAATGGGTTAGAGAGCTAGAGAATGTGAGAGAGATGATTGAGATATTATGCACATATGGAGCTGATGTGAAGCATATTTGAAGGGAGAAGAGGCAGAAGTAAAGATGGAGATCTGCAGAGTTGATAACCAGGTAAATCAACATATTGTTTTCATGTTGTGTGAGGTATTGTAGTCTCCTTTCAAGTTGTGTCTTGATAAAATGTTCAGTTGGAGCTGGTTGAGGTAGGAGCCTCCTGTGGGTGGTAGCCTACAGAAAACACTTGGGAGTTGGAGCTTCCTTGCATGTTGTAGCTTGCAGGAATTTGAGGTAGCAGCCTCTTATAGGTTAGAGCCTATAGAAAATTAGAGGTAATAAGGAGTATGAGCTTGCCTTTGCATCACAACAATAATAACATCGTGGTTTTCTCCCTTATGGGTTTCCACTTATATCTGGTGTCCATGTGCATTATTATTATGTGTTGATGTGATGTGTTACTTTGCTTATTGCCTGCTGTTCATATATTCAGTTTGCTAATCATTATTTATTGAGTTGCTCATGTAATGGTTTTGTTAATGAGTTTAATGAAATAATTTTAATGGCCATGAATGGACTAAACTGATTCACCCCCCCTCTCAGTTTAGTCAAGGGTTCATCACTTTGAAGGGAAATCCAATTTTCAGATTAGGGCTATATTATTAATATCTTTAGCAATAATTCTGCAATGGAGAAATACAATCTTCTTGCCTCTCACTGGTAAAGCTTCGATAAAATTATTTCTTCACTTTTGCAAGTCAAATTGACGCTTTGGAAGCTAATTGAACCACTAAAAGCAACTTGGCCCACCTCTAGCAATTCACATTGCATCAAATTGGCTACTCGCTGCTCTGCATTTTGGAAATGCGCACTGCCTTTGGGAAATTATTCTAGAAAGATAAACTGCCTCCAACAACTCGCTAAAACCACTCGCACCACCTTAGTCAATTTGCACTGCCTTCTAGTGATTTGATTTGTGACTTCGACAACTCACACTAGATAAATTGAGTACTCGCTCTTAAAATTCAACCTCCCTCTACAAAAATAAATTGGCCTCACTTTGTCTCTTAGAAACTGGAAGCAATTGTGACGAATTCTCTTCGGAAAACTCTTCCTCAATCACTACTACTAAAAGCCTTGTTGGTGTCTCCCATGCTATCACTGCACCCATGCTATCACTGCACCCTTGCTATCACTGCAAATCTGTTGTTCGAATGATCTCCAAAGGCCCCATCAATCTCCTCTTATAATCTCTCGTTGACTAATCAACAACCATGATCTAATCACAATCGATGGTTAATATCATATTGACTTCGTGAAATCACTTTTCTAGAAGTCACTAGAGCAAAATCGATTTGTCTCAATTAGTCTCGATTAATTAACCCATTTCCCTCAATGTTCCACCAAGTACCGTGGAGGTGGGGGCGAGGGAGCGGCCTATGCAAAAGCTTCCCACCAAATTTTAGGAAACGTGTGGGGACATCAGGGTCTTAAAAACTTATAAATATAAAATATATCATATATCATTGAAATTTTGATATTTATATTGTAACTATCTTTATCATTATATAATATATAATACTTACATCATGAAGGATATCATACATGTAAGTTTGTAACTGTGATGTTAAAAAACTGGAGACCATGGCATTTATGTCGAATAATAGAAGATAAGAAGGGAAGAAAAATACACTATATTCTTGCAAATTTTGACAATGGTTTCCTTTCTCATAACTAAAGGTGGCAAGAACTTAAAAGAATCTACTTCCTAGCAAAACAGTTTCGTGTTTAGATCTAATAAAAAATTACTCATGAGAAATTTGTGTGTGAGAATGATTTAAATGTTCAATATTGCCTTCATGTTGTAAGAGGGGTTGATTAATGTCAATGTTAGACTCTTCTGTTGTTGTAATTGTGATGTTGTTGTTGGATTCATTATCAAGTCCATTCTTTTCTATGGTTGTATCCAATTTGGATTGACCCTTTGCCTTGCCCCACAATACAACAGAAAATCGGGCAGCGACGACAAGTTCAGCGTAAATGAAATGTGAAATGAACAATGAAACATTGAAATAAACTTTTAAGTTAACTCAAACCCTTAGAAATTCAGAATTTTTTTCTTAATTAAAAAAATTTGCAATTTTTTGACTGGGGAAACAACCCCTCACGTCCCCTTACGTCCCCTTTTTCCTAGGAAATGACCCCTCACATCCCCTCATGTCCCCTTTTTCCTAGGAAAAGATCCCTCGGAAGTTTCCTCGCGTACCCTGTTTTTTGGGAGCTTGTGGAAACGACCCCCAGCCATCCCCAAGTCCCTGGAGCGCAAGGGAGCTAGGAAACTCAACCCCTAGGTGGGGGGACGTGACCCCGTGGAACATTGATTTCCCTAAGTTAGACTTAGAAAAATAATTAGAAATGGTTAATTAAATTTAATTAAGACATTTCACTTAAAATTTTTTTCTGGATATTGAAGATAATTAATTCACTTGTGTTATGAGCTTCATAGACACCTTTTGAGACTATAACACCTGTCCGAGCTACAAAAACTAACACTCCCTCTTAGCAAGATAGGTGTTCTCCACAACTCCCAACTTATCCCTGAAGAAAAAAAACTTTTCTTTACCCAAGGCCTTTGTCAAAATATCTAGAACTTGCTAATCTGTGGAAACATATAGTAGCCGAACGGATCGACGTTGTACACAATCTTTGATGAAATGGTAACTGATATCTATGGGTTTCGACCTATCAGGAAACACTAGATTCGTAGAGAGGTTGATGCAACTCTGATTATCACAGTAGATACTAGTTGACTCCAACCTCTGACCAGATAGTGCCACCGATAACTTCCTAAGCCATCTGGCCTCACATGTAGCCATATTCACTTCCATGTATTCTGCTTCTACAAAATTCAGTGCGACGAACTTCTGCTTCTTTCTGTACCAAGAGACACCCCTTGATCCAATATTGAAGCAACACCCTGAAGTTCTTTTCCAATCCACTGCACTGCCGCCCTAGTCTGCAACTGTATACAGTTGATATTACTAGCTTGGGAGGTACTCCAAACCCTAGCCTAGAGTGTTTTGGAGGAATGGGCTCTACAAAATTGGTTTGGGGGCTTAGAACCCAAGGTGGGGGTTTTGTACCCAAAGGTGTGTGGCGAAAACCATGAGGAGATTTGATGACTTGGCACATGGAGATAAAAGAACATCCTTAAAGGAGCAAGGAGCCGCTTGTAGCACCATGAGATCCCTTGTCAAAGTGAAGATATTAATTTTTGTCACTAGATCAAGTCGGCCTTAGTATAAGGTGCCTTTCTTGTTAGGTTAGACGTCACCCTAAGAGAAAGTATAAAAAGAGGAGAGGAGGAGCCTCATTCTTCATCAACCTAAGTGCAAAACATCATAGTGGAGGACATCTGAAGGAGCCGCAACTCAAGAAGACTATGTTGAGGGCGAATAAGGGTACTTGTTTGGGTCTGGACTTTGGTTGTGTTGAAATTTTGACGTTCTATGCTGCAACAATTACTTATTCCAAAATTTATTTCTTCTGCAATATTAATTAAGCAATTGTAGATAAAACATACACCATATAAACCATATGCAAAATAGAAGACAACCAAGAACACAAGTAGACACAGAGAATTTAGGTCTAGTGACCAGGGAAAAACCCAACCAGATTCTTCTTCTATTAGAAATCAATTGTTCAGCAGAGATACATAATACAATGAGAGAAAGAAGAAGTTCACCCAAATCTGAAGAAGATCTTTGATAGCTGTCGCTGATGCAAACACTGAATTACTTTGGCTCACCAAGATCTGCTCTTACTCTTCAAGACTCTCTCTCTCTCTCTCTCACACACACACACACACAATTCTTCTCTAGTCTCTCTAACTCTCTCTTTCTCAAGTTCATACTCTTCTTTCACAATACACAAGTGAGAAATAGAGAGGATGAGAGGCACAAATAAATAGGATGAGCAAGGAGGTCGAATTCATGAAGGAGTGACTCCCATGCCTTGAGGAGGAGTTACATATGCCAAAATAGGAGTGTAACTTATGACATAAAGGAGGTATGCTTTGCTTTAGTAACTCATGCCATCAAGAGGGAGTACGTATGCCTTTGTAACTTATGCCATCAAGAGGGAGTATACATGCCTTAGTAATTCGATTCGTTAAGAAGTATAACATATGCATTAAATATGTGTAAGAGGAATCTTTTATGACGAGTCATTGAAGTGTGTAAGAGAGTGTAAGAGGTGCGTAAGAGCATTAAAGAGAGAGAGGAAGAGAGAGTAACGTATCATTGAATGAGAGAGTTCGATTTGGCATCAAGGAGAGAGAGATGTGAAGTGGCATGATTTAGTGCCAAGTAAGATTAACTGCCTAGTAAACTTTGAGAATATTTCAAGTGATGATAAATTGCATGTCTTTTTTCCTAGATCGAATATTGTTGATGCATGATATTGAAAGTGTTTTATCGAAGGTTAAATCGCATTATTGAAAAGGGCTTATCCTCCAGTTTGATAAATTGAGCATTTAATTGAAGAATTGAATATTATCGTGGTGGATTGGTATTTTCATAGCAGGGTAATTGTCCTTTTTAGTAGCAGTTGCCTATCAACTAATTGATTTTAATTTCATAACGGGATATTTTGACTCCACAAGGCACTGGCCTTAAACCTCAAATCTAATTGAATTTGTAAAATCTCGTTAAATCTTAACAAGTACTTGGTCGTTTGACTGTGTCTCCTGAATTGGTTGGTTTCCAATCAATTCTCCTTCTTCATTTCGTTAGGGTCTACCTCCCTTAGTCTGCAAGGAGACAACTTAAATAGAGAGATTGGGGATCAAGGTGATAGCCCCCGATCTGAGCCGTTGTCGCGGTGCCTAGACATTCTGTGCGACAACAATATCCTCATGAAGTATGCTTGAATGGTTTCTCCTCTGTTCATCTTAACATCCTTGAGTTGATTCTTCAGAGCAAATATTTGACTAAATTTGTTCACTTGATACATTCCAATTAGCTTGTCATACATTTTTTTGGCTTTCTTCAAATTGGAGACATAAGTGATGAGCTGGTCTCCAAGAGAGTTAAGGATAATCCTTTTAGCCTTGACTTCTTCTTTCTTGTATCTGGCCTTGATAGCAGCATTGGAGTTTTCAGCTGGTTCTGCTACCTCTCTTTCAACATATTCTAGAACATCATGTTCCTTAAGAGTAATATCCAATCTGGCCTTCCAAGGGAAGAAGTTTGAAGCATAACCCAACTTCTCTTCATTCTTAAAGTAAGAGGAAGACATTTTGATCTGCTAAAAAATTTCAGCAACAAATAGAAAGGGACAACAAGAGATATTTCTGCTGTAAATGAGATATTTCAGCAGCAAAAGAGGAGAAATTTCAACAGAAAATGAGCAGTAAGTAGAAAGAACAACAAGAGATATTGCACCAGAAAGAGAGCTCCAAATGGAGTGGACAACAAGAGATATTTCAGCAGAAATAAAGCTGGAAATGGAGTGGACAACAAGAGATATTCCAGCAAAAAGAGAGCTGCAAATGGATCAGACAATAAGAGATATTTTAGTAGAAAGAGTGTTGCAAATATAACAAACAACAAGAGATATTTCAGCAGAAAGAGAGATGCAAATGGAGCGGACAACAAGAGATATTCCAGCAGAAAGAGAGCTGGAAATGGAAAGGACAACAAGAGATATTCCAATGGAAAGAGAGCTGGAAATGGAGCTTGTCTTCACCAAAGCTCTGATACCATGTTGAAATTTTGAAGTTCTATGCTACAACAATTACTTATTCCAAAATTTCTTTCTTCTACAATATTAATTAAGCAATTGTAGATAGAACATACACCATATAAACCATATGCAAAATAGAAGACGACCAAGAACACAAGTAGACACAAAGAATTTAGGTCCAATGACCAGGGCAAAACCCACAAGGGGAAAACCCAACCAAATTCTTCTTCTATTAGAAATCAATTGTTCAACAAAGATACATAATACAATGAGAGAAATAAGAAGTTCACCCAAATCCGAAGAAGATCTTTGATAGCTATAGCTGATGCAAGCACTGATTTACTTTGGCTTACCAAGATCTACTCTTACTCTTCAAGACTCTCTCTCTCTCTCTCTCACACAATTTTTCTCTAGTCTCTCTAACTCCCTCTTTCTCAAGTTCATACTCGTCTTTCACAATGCACAAGTGAGAAATAGGGAGGATGAAAGGCACAAATATATAGGAAGAGAAAGAAGGTCGAATTCATGAAGGAGTGTCTCCCATACCTTGAGGAGGAGTTACATATGCCAAAATAAGAGTGTAACTTATGCCATAAAAGAGGTACGCTTTGCTTTAGTAACTCATGCCATCAAGAGGGAGTATGCATGCCTTAGTAACTTATGCCATCAAGAGGGAGTACACATGCCTTGGTAATTTGAGCCATTAAGGAGAAGTGTAACATATGCATTAAGAGGTGTAAGAGGAATCTTTTATGATAAGAAATTAAAGTGTGTAAGAGAGTGTAAGAGGTGCGTAAGAGCATTAAAGAGAGAGTAACATATCATTGAATGAGAGAGTTTGATTTGCTATCAAGGAGAGTGATATGTGAAGTGGCATGATTTAGTGTCAAGTAAGAGAGGTGACATGGAATTTCATTTTAAGAATAATATTATAGTATCGTAAAGATAATAATAATAATATTAAATATATATTGATGATTAAATTAAAATTAAACAATTGAGATTGATTAAGGATAAGTTAAGTAATTTTCCATCATATATATATGATTACCAATTGAAACAAGGTGACTTACTAATTTTGGAAAGTCATGGTTGCAATGATAGACATGACTCTATTTTTAGAAAGTCACTCTAGAATAGTCAAAGCTGAAATTTTATTCAAGGAAATTCATCCCTTAGCAGCCAATTTTCAATAGTTTGTTTGTATTTGCAAGGTCGAGTAGGAGCAGAGGCTAGCTGCAAGCTTAAAGGGAAAAAAAGTGCATGGTTTGGGGTTGATCTTTCTTGGAGATAAGGCTGAGATTGCTCTGATTTATCACAGATAGGGCCAAGCCCTGATTGGCTAGCAAATAATGGGTTGAAGAAGTTGGAAGGGTGGTCGAGTATGCCAAGAAAGACAACGAGCTCGAACATATCTTTAGGAAGGAAGAGCGAGGGCATTTGAGGGCTGGTATGTTGCGCTAACCAGGCCAAAAAATTGCAGACCTGGAACTGTGAGTAGCAACAGGAAGGTGTCTTCAAGTCATACACATGTTCTCCTAAGTTGATGGTTTTTCTAGGTGGTTGTAGTCCTAGTTGAGGACAGTTTGTTGGGCGCCTTAAGGTTGTTAGGAGGGCAACAAGTAGGTGACCCAAGAAGCCCTAGATCAGTTGACAAGAAGGACTTTGGCAGTTGTAAGAAGGGTGAATATTTGTGTAAGCCTGGGATTGATCCTTGAAGGAAAAAGGAAGGAGATCAAGGTGAGTAGATTACATCAGCGCTAGATTGCTTGTAAGAGAAGGACATCTACAACTAAAGTGGGAAACCCTCCATGCCCTAAGTGTGTCTTCATTGAGCAACACAGGGAGGCACTATTGGGAAGAAGTCCCTAAGAGTTGTGTCCTTGAAGGACTGGAGAGCAACTAGTGGGAAGAAGTCCCAAAGGAGTTGAGGAGCAACAATGGGCAGTTGAGAGTTGTTCACAAACAGAGTTGTGAACAACTCAACATGTGTCTCTGTGTTGATGCGTTGAAGGATTAATGATCTACTAGAGAGCAGTTGGAGCTGTGTTCAGTGACCTAAAGAAGCTAGTTCATTGGTAGAGGCAAAGAGGTGTTATTGTAAATTGGGAGCTAAAGAACTGGCCAGATGTGTTAAGGGTACGACCAAGAGGAGTTGTGAGGCATGCTACATCAGCTAGACGGTCAGTGTATCTTGTTCAGGCAGTTTGGTTGTCATAGTTGTAGTCTTGTATTAGTGGATGTATGAGGGCCATTATCCTTGGTACATGAGCTCTAGACAATTGTATTACAATTTGTTAATATAACGAAGTTAGGTTGTTAAAATTGTAAAAAGTTGTCTATCTTTGTGCACGTTTTGATTTACTGCTGTTTATTTTTCGTTGTGCAAATTAGTTTGTTGTGGTATTTGGATTAGTAATGTCAATGATTCTAAGACCCTAACCTAGAATCCAGTACTGTGGAAAAACAACATATACCCCATCAACATGACACCATCACCTCGAATAAATCTCAATCCATACTCGACTGTACCTCGTAGATATCGCAATACATGCTTCACTGCTATCCAATGCACCCCCTTCAATTCAACCTTGCACTGACTAAGAGTGTTGACTACAAAGCAAATGTCTGACCTTGTGTTGACTAGATACATAGGAGAGCTAATCAGCTGTCTATACAAGGTGGGGTTCATTGCCTCCTATTCTGATGCATCTATCTTTCTCCATTTGGTTATCATAGGAGTAGACATGGGTCTACAATCCAACATCCTGAATTTTTTCAAGATCTCCATAGCATATCTCCCTTGACCAAGGAAAATCGCCCTATTGGTCTGCCATACCTCCAGACCTAAAAAATAATGCATTGGCCCCAAATCCTTCATCTCGAACTCTATTGCTCAGTGTCTCTTGCAGTCCTCTATGAGCCCTGGTGATCTTGTCAGAAATAGATCATCCACATATAATACAAAATGAGAGGGTAACCTCCTACCATCAAATAGTAGAGGTTCCAGTCCGCCTCACTCTTCACGAAGCCTATCTGCTGCAAGTAACTGTCGATCTGACTATACCATGCTTTGGGAGCTTGCTTGAGTCTGTATAGCGTTCTCTTCAATCTACATACATGGGTATCCCTCCCATGCTTCTCAAATCCCTCTAGGTATTCGATGTACACCTCCTCTTCTATTACTGCCTTCAAAAAATCCGTCTTGGCATCCATTTGATGAATCTGCCATCCCATTTGTGTTGCAAGTGAGATCACAACCCTAATGGAAGCGTATTTGGCCATTGTAGTGAAAGTATCCTCATAGTCTATGCCCTCCTTTTGAGCAAATCCCTTGAACATGAACCTAGCCTTGTACTTCTCCACACTGCCATCTTTAGCATTTTTGATCTTGTAGATTTAGTGAGAACCAACCACTGCCCTGTCCAATGGTCTAGGTACAACTTCCCACACATCATTAAGCATGACAGAGTTGTACTCCTCCACTAGCATGTCCTGCCACACTTAATGCTGTGCAACCTCCTGATAATTGGACGACTCACTGTCAATGAGCTTGTTCATCAATGCCTTGTACCCTGAATACCTTTCTGGCGGTATCCTGTCCTTGGTGCTCACTCTTGGAGATACTACAAACTCTTGTGCATCTCTTAATGTTTGAAGCACCTCTTTGTTCCTTCTCCCACTAGTGGTGGGTGGAGCTTCGTGTTCCTCATCCAGCTACTGCTGCTCCACCTGCTGTGAAATCTCCTCCGCACTTTTACCTGCACCTGTACTCGTCACTATACTCGTACTAGTGCCCTGAGCCTGAGATCCTTGTTCATCCCTTGGAGCTTCCACTGACTCACTCTAATCAACTGTTGGCAACTTACGGGATCTCTTGAAGGTTTTCTCCTCTTGGAACTTCACATCCCGTTTGATGATAATCCCCTGCTACCCAGAATGTAGATCCCGTATGCTTTGGACGTTTCGTTGTAACCAACGAAATATCCCTTCTCTATAGTCGAATCCAACTTGGTGCGTTTATCATCTGGAACGTGACAATACGCTATGCTGCCAAAAATCTTGAAGTGCCCGACTTCTGGCTTCATTCCTGTAAAAGCCTCCTCGGGTGTCATCTTCCCCGTGCTTTGTTTGGAACCCTATTTTGAATGTATACTACTATACTACATGCCTTTGCTCAGAGATGTCTAGGCATGTATTGGTCACATAACATCTTCTTTGCCGCTCCAACTATCGTCCTATTATTCCTTTCTGTAACCCCATTCTGTTGCGGGTCGTATGGAGTTGTCCACTCTTTCTTAATGCCCTCCTTCGCACTAAACTCCTTGAAATCCTTCTCATTGTACTCGCCTCCATTATTTATCCGAATAACCTCTATCTTCCTCCCTATCGTGTTCTCCACAAGAGCCTTAAACTTTTGGAAGCGACTGAAGACTTCGTCCCTTGTATTCAAGAAGTATATCTAGGTATTCTTGGAGAAATCATCAATGAAGGTCACAAAATACTCTTAACCCCTGAGAGATTTTGTAGATAATGGGCCACATACATCAAAATATATCGGGTCTAACACACCCTTCGCTCTACTGTTACTCCTTTGGGAAATGTTGCTTTCGCAAACTTCCCAGGAATGCATCCCCTACACACATCTTCTTGTTTTGTGCTTATTTCTAGAACACCTGTCACGGTCTCCCTGAGCAATTTGAGTGCTCCATGATGGATATGTCCCATCCTTCTATGCCATAATTCTCCCATGTCTCTGCTACTGTTGCTGCTCACTAGTGCCTTTGGAGCATCCACTGCAACCTGTATAGCTTGTTGCTTCTCACCCCAATCTGTTTCACTGAATTCCAATCTCGGTCTTTTATGTACACCTTCGACCCTCGAAAGTAGACATCATATCCCTTATCCTGACAGTAAGAAACTGAAAATAGGTTCATCCATGCAACACCTCTGTAACATGACTACTCTTGCCTGACTCCATCAGAAAGGTAACTGTCCCTCTCCCAACTGGAGTGCACTTAGACTTATTTCCCATATGAATCTGGAAGCCCATCTCCTCTTCCTTGTAATTGGAAAAGTATTCTCTAAATCCCATCATGTGACATGACACCCCACTGTCAATATACCAGACGCCTGTGGAGGAAGAGCTAGAGAGGCAAGCTGTGAGAGAGAACTCATCCTCAAGTCTTGAAGATAGCTCGTCAATATCCGCTGAAGCTGCTCTTTGTTGCTTCTTCTTATCACCCTTCTTCCTATTTGGACATTGACTTACATAGTGTCCTTATTGGCTGCATCCAAAACACTTGATTTTACTCGATTCCTTTTTCTTCTTCTCTCCCTTAGACCCTTTACTAGAGCCCTTATTGGCCTTTCCCTTTCCTGCTAGGGCCACATTCTCGTCATCCTGACGTTTCTGGGTTTTACTGCTGCCGTTGCCACTGACAAGATTATGTCTAAGCTCTTCTTGAGTAAATTTGTTCCTCAAATGATCCCAACTCAGTAGGTTATCTTGTCCATTGATCACTTGAACAAATACATCCCACTGCTTTGAGAACACATTCGAGGCTGTTCTCACGAGCTCATCATCAATTAATTTATCTTTGACAGCTGCCAACTCTTTCTTGACAACTCGAACTCTAATGAGGTAACTAACAACATTTACGCCCTTATTCATTTAGGTATTTTGCAGCTTTTCTCTGAGAATCAACTTCTTGTTAATGGTAACATCTTGGAACATCTTTAGAATGGTGTCTCACATCTTCTTCGTTGTATTCGAATCTGAAATATATGGAGCAATATGATCCTTGACTCCGTGTAGGATTATTCTCCTTGCCTTGGCATCTTCCTCCTTGTATGCTAGAAGTTGCATTGCATATATTGGCATAGCTATAACACTGGTCGCATATTCCTTGAGACCATTCTCTTCCAACAACAATGAAAGTTTGGCTTCCCAGACACCAAAGTTAGAAAGCTCCATCCAATTTGTCCTGATCTCGGAATCTTGTTGAAGCCATTTTTGAAAACCCTTAGAAAATAGACAAAATCCAAACAAATATGAAGAAGTCAAAACCCTCGATTTCTCTCCCCGTTTCCTATGCTGAGCATCTTCTGCCCTTAGATCCGCGCTTCACTGAGTTGCTCTGATACCATGTGAAAATTATATTGTAGTTATTGGTGATATTCTTCTATCTTTAAAGATTATTTGTCTTCTATAAATTACCTTATGACAAATATTGAATAAAAACACAATTGCAAGTTCACTAAAAATTAATCACAGGAACCAAGAAAATAATTCACACATAAAATTTAGACATTGATGTTTTGGACAAAATAGTCCTTGGAAAAACCCCGAAGGAAAAACCAATTTTCGGATGAGGGCTTCATTATTAATATCTTCAGCAATAAATCTACAATGAAGAAATAGAATTTGCTTGCTTCTCATTGGCAAAGCTCTGGCAAAATTATTTCTTCACTTCTGCAAGTTAAATCGACCCTCTAGAAGCTAATCGACCCACTGAAAGCAACTTGACCCACCTCTGGCAATTCAAACTACCTCAAATTGGCTACTCCCATTGCCTCAGCCTACTCGCACTGCCTTCTAGAAATGCGCACTGCCTCTGGGAAATTATCCTGACAAGATAAACTGCCTCCACAACAATTCGCTAAAGCCACTCCCACCACCTAAGTCAATTCGTATTGCCTTTTGGTAATTCGATCTATGACTACGACAACTCGCACTCGATAAATTGGCTATTCACTCTGGAAATTTGGACTCCCTTTGTAGAAATAAATTGGTCTCCTTCCTTCTCTCAGAAACTGGAAGCAGTTGTGAAGAATTCTCTCTGGCAAACTCTTCCTCAATCACGATTGCTGAAACCCTCGCTAGTGTCTCCCATGCTATCATTGCACCCTTTCTATCACTGCAAATATGTTGTTCGAATGATCTCCAAAGGCCCCATCGATCTACTCTTATAATCTCTCATTGATGAATCAACGACCATGATCTAATCACAATCGAAGACTAAGATCTTATTGACTTCCTCAAATCACTTTTCTAGAAGTCACTAGAGCGATCTGTCTCAATTAATCTTGATTAATTAACCCATTTCCCTAAGTTAGACTTAGGAAAATAATTAAAACTGGTTAATTAAATTTAATTAAGACATTTCACTTAGAAACTTTTTCTGGGAATTAAAGATAATTAATTCACTTGTGTTCCTAGCCTCATAGACATTATTTGAGACTAGAACACTTGTATGAGCTACAAAAACTAATAGAAGGGTCTGTATTCTCTCCATCTTAGCCCAATCCACTAGAAGCAAACTAGGGCTCTAGACCTTAAGGCTTTAGATCCATAAAGGATACTTGGTTTGATGATCATGCCCAAGAGGTGAATCTTGGATGAGATATCATGGATGTGACTTTGAAACCACTTTGTCTCAAGAAGGGCAAGGGAGCCATATCCATTGTTAGTGCAAGTCTAGAAAGCATGGCTCAGATTGAAATGTGCCTTGACATTTGAGCCCCCAATTAGCCATGGGTTGCGATGATCTCGATTTGTGTGACTTAGAAGTGGTAGTTAGAGAGTGTGCTTCGACACATTGAAGATCAAAACCTTAGTCTTAGGTCAACTATCAACTATCGAAGGTCACAAAAGTTGGACAGGAAATCAATTTGTCTTTGCAGCCCATTGGGTGAGGAGGCTAGGAGGATCACATCATCAGCAAATGGAAGCAACATGGTGTAGAAGAAAACCATGCATGTCCTATATTGTGCTCCTGGAGAAAAGACTAACTCATAAATGTAAATCCCAAAAAGTTCATGCATAAGTGATATGATAACTTGGAACTACAAGTGTGGATATCCTAATTTGTGTGGAGATTCTTTGAAACTCATTAGTTTCCATATTTACAAATCACACACACACACACACACACACATGTATTTTGTTGGGTTTAAATGCCAAAAGTCATGGAAGTTGGAAGGTCAAATTTCATGTCCATTCGACTTCTCTCTATTTGGTCTATCATTTTCCAAAAGTTTACTTCAACCCTCATGTTGTGTCATGCTGAAATATTGTGGACATTGCGTCCTTTGTATTATTGCTTGCATGTTGCAATTTATGCATTTGCATAGCATTGCAATGTAAGGTCAATCTTGCAGATTTTGCAGGGTCTTTACTCCCCAAAACATTGGGTTGTAGGGGTCTTCACTTCCTGCAATATTGGCTTGTGGCACAACTTTTTATTGTGTGCAAGGTTTCAATGCTTACAAAATTTCATGCAGTAGCTGATCTCTATGGCTTCGCAACTTGACTATAAGAGGAGATAGACATTTGCACACTTCTACGTCATGCTCTCTAGCTAATTCTCTATGATTGCTGAATAATAAATAAAAAGATTAAATATTTGTGAGGAGGGTGCATGCAGTTTATGATTGATCTATATTCATGTGTTACTGCAAAATGCCTTTTGATTCTACTAGGTTTCTAAACTTGCACTTTGGATATTGGTTGCATACCTTACCCAGCATTTCTTACCTTTGAGTGGAGGAGACCAGGAAAGTATGTAAGTGGAAATCACTTTGAGTAAAGGAAATGAGTAAAAGACTTATTTCTGTGCTACGAAAATTTATAGTATATGTTGCAAACAAGAACGTAAATGCTTCAGAAAAGACATCCAATAGAAGGAACTTACCAAACAACGGTGGATTTCAAAGTTTCCCATGAAAATGTATATTGTGTATGGTTGAGGATACTTAATTCCTTTGGTCTAGTTTTAACTTTTTACCAATTTCAATGGAGTTATAATTATCAAATATGAAAAAATCGTTATCGGGATATTATCGCCGAGGGGAAAAAATCGGAAAAAATCGTAATTATCGGGAAAAAATCGGCACATACAAAAATATTCATTTTTTTTCAATTTTTTTAATATCTAAAGCATCTACAGCATAAAATAAATGCATTGACACATAAATATGAAAAAAAAAACTAATATATAAGATGTGTAATATCATGTCTAGTGCTACATCACACATAAAACTGAATCTTGTCCTGAATACTAAGTCCTGAGTCTCAAGAGTCAACTCGGCCTCAAAATATCAACAAAAAATATAATAATGTATCTCATATCATGAGTCATAATGTCATATACAAAGGAATGTCAATGCACCATATAACCTATGGTCCTATACTATTGATTTCCTCTGCCCCTCTTGCGAGAAAATACAACAGCTTTGCCTTTCTCTCTAGATGAAGACGCTAGCGGGACTGGCAATGGGCTCTGTCGTGCTCTAGAAGAAAAAAATGAAGCACCAGAACCGGAACGGGAACCTGAACCACTAGGAGCTAAAGGAGGCCGACCACGTCCTCTATCGGTAGTAGTGGTAGGTGGTGTCACCTCCTCCTCCTGCTCCTCCTCCTCCTGCTGCTCCTCCTGCTGCTCCTCCTCGTCCTCCTCCTCATCCTCCCCCTCCACTACCTCCTCCTCTATCCAATCAGGGGCTGACTCCATGACAGGCCTCTCAGCCTCAACCCTCCATTCAGCAGTGGTGTCAATCGCATCTAAAGAGATGGCCTCCATATTAGGGGTCCTCTCAAGTTGTCTCACCCACAATCTAAGATTGTAGTAGACGTAAACCATGTCATTGAGCCGCTGACCCTCCAACCTGTACAAGGGTCATAAATTAATAAATTAAATATTTAAAAAAAATTATTTAATGAATTCAAAAAATCAGTTCGAAATTTGAATATGTTAAGTGTTTTACCTGTTGCGCCTTTTGGTGTGTATTTTTTCAAATACACTCCAGTTGCGCTCGCATCCTGAAGCGCTACATGTTTGGCTGAGTATTCTAATGGCAAGTTTTTGGAGTTTTGGTATTCTGCCACCATAGCTCCTCCACCATGCATCTACAAGTTACAAGTTACAACAAATAAGATAAACTTATAATTTATAAAGTTACAAACATAAGAAAATTTTTAAAATAATGAAAATCTTACCTGGCATTTTAGCAGTCCTATCCTGCACAGCCATGTCGAAGCTCAAGGTGCCACCTGCCATTCTGTATACCTCCATCTCTTTGGATATCTCTGCACGTTCTGATGGACTTGGCACCATCTTCTGAACACAAGTGAAAAAGCCATCCATGACCTCGGCATCAAATAGAAAACCACATGAATAAGCAAATGCGGGGTTCAGGAAGAGCCCTGCAGCATGAATGGGACGATGGAGTGTGTTGTTCCATCGATCATCAATCACTTCCCATAAAAGAAGTTGTCTCTGAAACCCATCATCACCCTTATCATCATAATAGCTGCGAACAACTTCTTTGGCCCTATCCATGACCTCATACAAGTAGCCCATTGCGGGCTTCTCTCCATCCACCAATCTAAGAACCTTTACCAAAGGTTCACTAATGCTGCACACCTCTTCCACTCCAACCCAGAAATCTTCCTGATATGACACCAACCTGCAGATGGCCTGTCCCTCTGATTTGCGGCTGATAGTCAAAGCACACCACTCATCTGAAAGAAACATTCTCTTTAAATCCCACTTAGAATTCAAGAGGGATTGAAAAGAGATGAAAGTAGTGGCAAATCGTGTAATAGCAGGCCGCACCAACTCCTTATTGTTGGTGAATGTCCTCATCAAATGAAGCACAGATCCATGGTTATATATAAATTTTGTGATTCTCTTTGATGATTCTACAATATCTTTGACAAAATCAAGCTTTCCGATGTCCTCCAACATCAAATCAAGGCAATGTGCAGCACAAGGTGTCCAAAATATGCTCGGATACCTCTCCATAAGCATCTTGCCAGCTGAAACATAGTTTGCAGCATTGTCCGTTATGATTTGGACAACATTTTGGGGCCCAACCTCCATAATGAACACATCTAATAAATCACATAATAATCTTGCATCTTTGACATGTGTAGATGCATCAACAGATTTTATAAACATTGTCCCCTTGGGACAACTGACCAAGAAGTTAAGAAGGGTCCTACCCCTTTGATCAGTCCAACCATCTGACATCACAGTGCATCCTGTGACTTCCCATGATGCCCTTAAGTCTTCCAATCTCTTGGTGCAGTCAGCTTTCTCATTTTGCAGAATGCGTCCTTTAAGGTCATGATATGTAGGGGCTTTGTATCCTGGGCCAACAACAGCGATAGCATCAATCACAGCCTGATAAAATGGATTGTTCCTGGCAACATTGAAAGGAATATCACTCCAAAGAAACAGTTTGCCCAACAACTTATCAGCTTCTTCCTTCTCCTTTTTTTTAATACGGGAGAAGATAGATGGCTGTGCCCCGGGAGTGGTTCTAGGAACAAAAAATGAGGAGGCAACTGCGGGGCTGCCTGTAGAAGAGGCTGATGCTGAAGAGCCACTACCACTCTCACGGTCAACTCCAAACCCTGATATTTGACTCTTCAGAGCTGCTTTGCTGACTTTAGCGGCTTCCATTTCTCCCAATGAGTTCATGGCTCTTCTGATTATTTCTGGATTGGTGTTATTGCAAGGGCCTACTTCATGCCCAGGAATATGTGCCAGGTGGTATTTCAACCTGTATACCCCCCCTGCCATGTGTTGACCACATAATTTGCAAGTCAAGTTTAATCGGTCAAACCCCCCATCAGGTTCACCAAATTCCCAGAAAGGATCTAATTTCCTTGGCATGTTGGAAACTTTGAACTTTGAATGTTGAAATTTGAACCTAGGGCACAAGAAAAACTGCCAGTTAAAAAATAAAATGAAAAAAAATTACAATTTTACATGCAACATTTTGATTTTTTTCACAAAAAAAAACCCTCAACTCAATGCAAAAATAATAGGAAAAAATACATGTTGAAACACAAGCAAAAATAATGGGAAGAACCTAAGAGCACAAGAAGAAATATAAAAAACAAAATTTAACAAACAATTTTTTGCATTTTTGACCAAAATAAACCCTCTCCTCTCAATAAAACAAAAACAAAAACAAAAAACACAACCAAATGCAATCACAAATGATGAAAAATACATGGGTAATAGAAACCCATGGAAGAACAAGAAAAAAACAAAAAAAAAATGGGTCAAATTTGATGCCCATACCTGGAAAAACGTTTTGCCGGAGACACTTGGTCCAAATTCGATTTTTGTTCGCTTGGCTTGCAAGAAATTCTTCACTTTTGTCCAATCTTGGGCTTGTAAATCACCTCCTTCCCTCCTGGGCTCTCCTCCTTCCCTCCTTGGCTCTCATAACCCACGCTGTCAAAGTAAAAATGAAAAAAAAAAACCCAAAAATCGGCATATAACCGCGCTGTTGGAGGCACCCACGATAAATTCAGTTCGAATCGCGATTATTTCGAAATCGCGATTATTTCGAAATTATCGCGATAACGATAATTTCAAATTATCGTTTCAAATTATCGCCGATATTATCTTTTGGTTGAAAAATCCGCGATAATTTCAAATTATCGCGATAATATCGCGATTTTTTCATCTTTGATAATTATCCAAGACTTGTATGCATATTTTGTGGATCACAATAGCAGTGTGATCTGCTTTCTTTTATTGGTTTTCTATTCTAACTTTATGGATAATGGATCCATATCCATGGTGGAACATACTTCTTCAGGAACAGTGACAGAAAAGGGTTTTAGCTTTGATTGGGTTTGTAAGGAAGGTCCTACAGTGAAATGAAATTATTGACCATAGAAAAAGTTGTCAAAAGTAATTAAATAGGATGCTTGATGTTATGGTGCCCTTCATTGAAGTAAACTGAGCCTAATTTATGGTGTTTTACAGGCTGGGGTTATGTGTACCAGAGATATTGGTCTCTACACCTGAGCGGCTTTCCAATCTAATTGCATTAAAGGCACTTGATATATCAAGTATCTCTTTCCTGGCAAGCTCCTTTACCCAATTTATGCCCTGATTCTTTCCTTATATATTCATGCAATAATTGTGTGGGCTTGAGCTATTTTATATTTGATAGGCTTTCTGCTGTTCATTAAATGATCCCTTGTGTGATGAAACTTTCTTCCATTTAACCCGATTCACTACTTGATATATATCACTTTTCTTAATGGTGCATTCTTTCAATTAGCTTCCTGTTGTCCATTTTATACTCATATATGTAATTTTCAATAAGTGGAACTATGAAAGGGATGCTACGCCTTGTGATCCTTGTAACTCTTTTTGCAAGATGCTATGAAGCATACTTTATTGATGGTTAAAACTTAAAATTCAAGAATAATTGGGTCATCATACATCATACTGGGAAGAAACCACAGTTACTGTAAATGCATGGAATTTTTGTTGCTCCCCTTGAAATGCAAGTTTCATGATTAGGTAAAACTGCAGGCTTCTTTTATTTTGTAATTCATAGTTAAGGTGGACTCAAAGGAACAGTAGTCTTGAGGTTAAATTGCAGAAGAATATAGGACCTCGTGGCACATAAAATTATAAATACAAAATCCTTAGAGCTTGTGTCTGCATTTGCTTGGACATTCATCACATATCTTTTTGATAACTACTAGCACAATTCTGGAATCTGGCTTCCGTTATGATAACACTTCTTGCCATCTTTCTCTTTTAAATCTGTTCTCTTCATTCAGCAGATGGCCCAGTACACGAGCAGTCTTCTCAGCTTAGTGATTGAAGACATTTCTTGTACTTTTCTTATCTCCTACTTCTTTCAGTATTCAGCAGATTCTGTCCAAAGCAACCTCATGATGAGGGGCAACAGAACTGAGTAGAGGCATCATAACCCATCAGCTCATATTACTGGCTTCTTCTATATCTTGAATGTTAGTAGTGGGATGCTAATGGCTTACCCCAGTTTCCTTTTGTGGTCTTAACTCCCCATCTTGTACAAAACACCTATCATCAAATTGTTTGCCTTGTTTTTTCCTACCATTTAATTTTGGAGATGCTTGAAACATTCCCTTGGCCTTTGCTTTTTATCTACTACTTTGACATTCTCATTAATTGTCAGTGCTTACTATTTCATTTCATTTCAGCTCCTTTTGTGCAGCACATTCGTGATTTGAGTGGCAAATGCTTCCTTCCTTGCAGAAAAAAAGTTCACTTCCTATTTCTGCTTTTACTCCTCAAAGAGTTGTATAAAGCAAAATTATAATGTATTGCTGTTTTGAGGTATATTTTTGAGCTTAATGGGATAAACAAGCTATCCTTTATTATATCCATGATCTTACCGTTCAGTGCTCTCATAAACCTAAGAAACATGTGAAAGATTCCATAAAACTTTTATTCTAACCAACTTGCTGGCCATGGCCTCAAGAAATGATAGCTCTTTCCCTCTCTACAATGTTATGATTCATATTGTGTGTCTATGGTACAGACACACACAAGAATCTACTCTGAATATGTATTGTTAGTGCTTGAAACTGTCCGGTAACAAGGCAATTAGGAATCAGATCACTGTTACCATAAATCTGGTTCCTCTATGCTTCGGGCTAGTGCATGCTAGCCCCAGGAAGGGACTTCCCTGGTCAATTTGAGATGAAAATATAACACTAACCTGCAAAGAACAGTGTCGGATTTGCAAAAAACATATTGCTGGAAATTAAATTTCGGCATATTTAAATAAACAGATTTACACATAATATTAACCTCATTTTTCATGCAAATCTGGGATTTGTACTTACGACTCTGTAAGTACTACTGCTGTGATACACCCTAGTTGTCCGGGAATAGGAAAGGTAAGATTGGAGCATGTCCTCTTGAAATGTCTTTGCAACTGATGCATGCAAATCCCATGGATAGGGCATGCTTAGTCAATTGGAAAAACGGAAGACTTACCCATAATAAACCAATGGAGAACCACCTCAGGTAGACATCAAATGGTGCACCCTGCTGATTTCTGAAAACCAATGCCTAGGTAAATATATCAGATCTAGATTTACACTACTGGAATTCTTTAACCAAATAAAGTAGCAGTAAAACTTAGAAAAGCAAGAAAAGATTGGAAAAAAAGAAAATCTCACGCATGCACAAATTTTCTGCTCTTCAACATCAGTGCATCATTCAAATAACTTTCGGACTTCCAGGGCTCCCATTATGGGTAAATGGCTCTGAGAAAAAATACAAATGAAACCCAGCAAACCTAAACTTCCAGCTCTTAGAAATCTGTCCCCGATCACCTCTATGCTGGACCATATGGTCTGTATGGCCTGCAAATTAATGGCTGCCCTCTTCTTCCCTGCTGCTGCAATTCTTCTCCTTGCCTCAAAATGAGAAGATCCTTTTGATTTTCTCTCTCTTTCTCAAAGTTCTTCTTGAGAAAATAATAAAAATGTGTCCTCTAATTCAATTGGCTTTCCTTTTATAGTTTTGAGTTGGGTCAAATCCCTAATCTCAATGGTGAAGGTTAAATCTAATCTTGAGTTGCGATCAATGATCCAAAATTCAACTTAAATTACTACTACCCAAAATTAGGCACTTTATTAAATTAAACTCACTTTATAAAAATATATTCATTTTATTAATTAATTAATAAAGTGAACTCCTAAGTCTAAGAGTCATTTAATGACTATTCTCGCAACTTGGACACTTTGCTTTTGTGGAAATACCTGTCAAAGCTACAATCATCAACACTCCCTCTTAGTGAGGAAGGTATTCTCCATTGCTCCACGCTTATCTCGAAAGAAGACAAACTTTGCTTTCACCGAAGGTTTTGGTGAGTATGTCTGTGACTTGTTCATCTGTTGGAATATACTGGAGCTTGATTGCTCCCTTCGAGGCCCTGCCTTTGATGAAATTGTATTTGATCTCGATGTGCTTGGACTTGTCATGAAATACTGGATTCTTAGAGAGTTCCATGCAACTCAGATTGTCACAATGAATCACCGTAGCATCTAGCTCTTGATCAAACATTTATGTAAGCAACTTGCGAAGTGGAATTGCTTCACAACTAACCAAACTGGTTGCCATATACTCAGCTTCTACTGAATTGAGTGCTACTGAAGTTTGCTTCTTGTTGAACTAGGAAATCATTGTAGACCCCAAACCGAAACAACACCCAGAGGTGCTCTTCCGATCTGTATCACTCACTGCCTAGTCTAAATCTGAATAGCCCTACAACTTCACCCCATCTTTGTTGAGAAATGTAACTATTATCGGTCTTCATAATTGTTTTCTAGCTCATGACATAATTCTTATGTATTTGTCAAAAAGAACGAAAAAGAAAAGATATTGTAATGATCAAAAGAAATTTATTTTTATAAGCATGGGTTTCATGCTCAATTTATTTTGTTTCTAGGTCTAAGCACCCATTGTGTGCTACTAGGGTTTGTGTCATGAGTCATAGTCCTTGTCATCTTGTATTAGACCCTTCTTGGGCTTATTGTATCTAAGAAGAATTTTTTTTTGTGTCAAAAATTTATTTTGTGCCTCCTCCACCAAGTCAGCCTCAATGAAGGGATTCAACCACTTTGAAGAGACTATAAATAAGTTGGGCATTCGATCTATTGTGGCATCCATCCAAGTGAAGTTTGATTTGCAATTAAAAGGAAGTGCGAAGGCCTAAAGAAGGAGCGAAAAAGACTTGAAGAAGAAGAAGAAACCCTAGCGAAGAAAGGAGGAACCTAGCGAAGGAAAGGAGCTCATTTTCTCTTGTTTTTGGCTCACACGTGCGAGACTCTGGGTTGCGGGAAGGAACTGAAATTGCACGTCTGCAATCATAGTATTAAAAACCGGCTGGCTTGAACTGGAAACCGGTCAAACCAACCGGTTCATTAGCTGACCGGGTCAAATCGGTAGAAAAATTGGGTTCGACCCTCCTCTTTGCCAAAAAAACCGGTCCAACTAGTGCTAACCGGTCGGTTTTTGGTCAAACTGGCCAGTTCCATCCTAAATCGGCCGGTTTATGGTCAAACCGGCCAGTTCCATCCTAAACCTGTTGGTTCATTGCCAGGCCAACTATGGACCCCACATAATGCATTTTTTTGGAGTTTTGGAGCTTTTTTTAGGGAAATTTAGGGTTGTTTTCCTCCAAAAGCATCCCCTCTCAGAAAAGCATGCCTACCCTCTCATTTTCTTGACACATCCCTAGCAATGTTGGCAATTAATGGTAATGTTTAATTCTTAAAGTAAAAGGACACTTTTACTTAAATTTTTAACATTACCATGAAATGTCTCGAGATGTTTAAGAGTGGTTTCGACCTCATTGGATTTCATATGGAGAAACTAGAATTTTAGATTTCACTCAAAATTCAGTAGACTTAATGGTTTTTAGGGTTTCATGGTTTGGGGGTTTGCAATGTTTCCATTTGATTCTATCATGTGTAAGGGTACGAGATTGGCATTTGATCAAGAGCATGAAGCCCTTTAAGAACCTTGATGTTGGTGGCATTCATTGTTGAACTTTGTTGATGTTTGTGGTATTGATTGTTGAACTCCCCTACCGTGGCCTTAACAAGAATGTACCCTTCACTTAAAGGAAAACAACTAGTTAGGCATGCTAATTTTTTTCTACCGCATTTTAAGGTTGAGGAGATGAACCCTTCACTCAAACCAAAATCATTGGTTAGGCATGCTAAACTTTTTTAATTTCTGTCATGTTATAAGGTTGAGCAATCCAAGTCAGAAGACTTTGAGCTAGATGATGTTTATGTATCTCTTGTTGATGATCCCATTTCTAGTAGTGATGAATCAATGATGAATTTCATGAGAGACCATGTTGCTCAGTGATTTGTAGTTTTGATGTCTATTTTTGCTACTACTACTACTACTAAAGTTGTAGAGGAGTTTTAGGAGTCCTCAAACTCTGAGCCATATTATTTATGTAGCTCATGTTGATGATCCCTTGTCTAGTAGTGGTGATGATTTTGATCATGATGAGGAGTGCTCGTGTTGTTGATCACTAATATGTAGTTTTGTAGTAGGCCAATGGCCTCATAGCCTGTAACATTATTTTTGGACTTTATAGGCCATTTGGAGCCTCATTGCTTATGTATTTTTTCGATGATATGTATTGCACTTGGTGCCATTTTGATATATTCACCTTTACATGGTATATAAATGAGCAAACTTTGCATATTTTGTCTCTATTGGCTTGGAATTATGGTTACAAGGCTTGCAAATAGTTTTTTTTATTTATTAAAAATTAATTATTTAATGTATTTTTAAAGACTGGTTCATTTAGACCTGACCAGTACCAGTTAGACCGGTTCCGGTCAGAAACTCGGTTCATTAGGTCCACTGGTCTGGTCACCGGTTCCGATTTTTAATACTATGTCTGCAATACAGGTCGAAATCCTGATGCAAAAGGCCGAAATCTGTGATTGATGTAGTATTGAAGAAGGTTGACTCTTGTTGACTAGAAGTTGATCTTTGTCATCTTGGAAGGACTATCTTGGGAGGCTGACTTGGTGGAATGGAGGTCTTTATCTTGGTCAAAGGGTCTTGGTTGTCTCATTTGATTTGTTTCTAAAGGAAGAGAAGATAATTTCTGGGTTTTCCCCTAGAAGAGGGGTTTTGCCCTGGCTGAGAGCCTAAAACCTGCCTTTTTGTTGTTTTGATCTTCATGCATTTATGTTTTGGTAGTTGCTTAATGATAAAAAGATAAAAGAAGACATAAAATAAGTTGATAAGATTGCAAAGAAATCACAAGTGATTATCAAAATAAGAAAATTTTTCTGCCTTTTCGATTTTCTAACATGGTATCAGAGCTAAGATGAAGAAGAAGGAAAAAGGCAGCTTGAAGATCAATAACTCTCATCATTTTAAGAAAGGAGTCAAGAGAAGTTTCTAAGGTAGATCATAAGGAGAAGTGAAGTCTTATCTATTGAACCTTTTGAAGATCCATTGAAGGACTCCATTTGCTAAGATGAAGGAAGTATTGAGAGATCTATAGAAGTCTTGAAAGGTAATAAGCTAACTTGAAGAAGAAAGCTACACGAATATCTAGACTCCTTCATAAGAGTAACATTGACAAGTTTACCTATGGCCTTATCAATGAAATCCAAGAATAAACTTCAAGGAACTTCTAACTTTAGAGCATGGACCTCATCCTTGCAAGGGATAAAGTTATGGAAATAGTACAAGGAAAAGTCAAATAACCTACAAATGATGCTGGAAAGGAGAAGTTCAAAGAAAATGACAGTATAGCCATGAACCTAATTGTGGATGGAATTAAAGATAACTTGATTCCCTACATATCCACGCTAGATACTTTAAAGAAAATGTACGATGCTCTCTCCAAGTTATTTACAATCAAGAATATTGGACAACTGGCAGGTCTAAAGAATGAGATTCGAACTGCCAAAATGACCAAAGATGATACAATATCCTCCTACTTTGTAAGAATTGCCTGTATAAGAGATGAATTACAAGCAGTTGATGAAATAATTCCCAATAAGGAACTTGCAATTGTTTTCCTTCTAGGAATACCAAAGTCTTGGAATGCCTTTGCAGCTGGAACTAGTAGTTGGAACATTTCTCCCTCCTTTGAAGAAATGTGGTTTGCCTATACTCAAGAAGAAGCTCGTCTTTCCTTGATAGGAGAAAAGTAAGAAGATGAAGAAAACACCTCAAATGCCAATTCTTCCCATTTCAAGAAGAAAGGAGGGAGTAAGAAATTTAAAGGGTCAAAGAAAAATAAGGGAAGATTGACCTTTCTAAAATAGAATGCTATCATTGTCACAAGGTGGAACATTATAAGAACCAATGTCCTAAGAATCCTAATAAAAGAAGAGAGAAAGAGATCAAGCTACAATTGCCACTGATGAAGCTCCACCAAAGAAGAGAAAAACCGAGGACTTTGAGGTTAAAGATTTATTCTATTAAATCTTTAGGGATATTATCCCTTGTATATCCTTTGCTTATAGTATAGGTTATTATTTTTAGGTCTTGTAAAGTTTCTCTTATGTTTGACTTTAGGATTGTGTAATGAATAAAATAATATAAATAATGATTGATTAGTTAACTAGTAATTAGGTTGAAAGGGCATGTCTGATGAGACATGACCTTTCGTGAAGAGGCACCTGCCTAGGTATATAAGTAGGCCTCATTTGTAACATTCATATCAATTCATTCCTCATATATTTTAATATAATATTTGTATCCTCAATGGATATTTTCATATTCCAAGTCTTTTGGATTATTTAACGAGAAGTACGAACTTTGTTCACTTCATTTGGTATCAGAGCAGTTCGATCTTCTAGCCCGCTCACCGCTGCACAGAGCCACGCTCTTCGATCTGAGTCTTTGACCATCAAAATCGTCAAATTCGTTGCTGTCGAAGCATTTCACTACCAATTTGGAGTTTCTCCATCGCTGAGTTCGTCATAGGCCTTTGGCCATTAAAATAATAATAATAATAATCAGTCCAATTTAAAAAAAAAAAAGAAAAAAAGAAAAAAAGAAAAAATTAAATTTGGACAAATATATATATATATATATAAGAAGCGAAACTATATAAAAGAAAAAAGAAAAAAGAATAGTAAAAACTAAATAAAAAAGAAAAGAAAAAAAGTTATATAAAAAAAAATCGAAATAAAATTATTTAAAAAAAGAAAAAAAGAAAAAAAGAAAAAGTTAAATTTGGACAAATATATATATAAGAGACGAAACTATATAAAAGAAAAAGACAAAAAAATTAGTAAAAACTAAATAAAAAAGAAAAAGAAAAAAAGTTATATAAAAAAAATTGAAAAAAAATTTATTTAAAAAAAAAAACCACAACAATTCAAAACGTCAGCGACCGCTGCTGTGACCCTCCAATCAGTGCCGAGACCCCTGGCCGATCGCTGCCTAAGCTACTTGGCCGTAGCATTCCGACCCGCATTACATGCTCCGCCACTACTAACCATCCGCTTGTCTTACCGTTCCTACCGCCTCCTTCGCCAGCGCATTTCCGACCCGCTGCTGTCACTTTGTTCACTTCATTTCCGACCCTGCTGCTGTCACTTGTTTTGCCGCTTTGCACCTCACAAATCGTGAATCACATTGTGTTTTTCCTTGTTCCATCCTCTTCCGTCGCTGCATGACCACCAATGCAAATAGTCACTCGACCACCATCGCATTCTTCCCTAGTCAGATTCCTTTGCTCGCACGCGCCATCCAAACAGTCATTCGACTCGGCTTACCCACATTCCTCCCGTGCGTCTCCCTGTATGCTGTCTCTACCTAGGAATTCACCTTACCCCCACGTCATTACCTCGTCTCATTCGATCTACTGTAACATGTTTCCTTCAATCTGTTGCGCCATCCGCCATCTTGCACGATAGAACAGTCACTTATCGTTGTTTTTCTGTGCATTGTTGTCAGTTAGTACACTCGCATGTATTACCACTTAAGCACAACCACCAACCAACACTTGACTTTCAGTAAGGTCACGTCTACTCATTGTGATTTTTTTTCAAATTTTCTTTAACGAAAGGTTTCAATCTAGACAATTCAATTATTATAGGTGGAAAGGTCAAAAAGTAAAATTGTGAAGATTTTTACAATATCAAAATATATTTAATTAAGTTAGTTTGAAAAATCTGGAGGGAATTTATAAAGTAAAAAGGTGGAATAAAAAAAATAATATTAGAAATATAATTAAAAAGTTTCATTATATATATAAAAAGTTTTTAAGGGTTCAATTAGATATATAAAAAAAGGGGAAGAAAAATATACACAAATCGAAGTGTGCTCATAAAAGAAAATTCTGAAATCCCATATATATATATATATGAAAAAGGGAATTAGAAGGATATTCTCATTCATAATAAAAACCTTATATATATTGAGGGTATTAAAAAAAAAGTATTTAATATTTAAGAAGCAAAATGGAGTCTAAATCAGAATTGAAGAAAGGGAGATTTTTAGAAACCTTTCCCACCAACGCTAAAGTGCTATTTAAATTTAAAGGAATTATCGCAGGAAAAGATATTACTATTTCTATCTCTCCCGCTGAAGGTACAAATTATATAGCACCTAAAATCGCAAACCAATTAGTGATCCCAGAGTCAAATATAATCGAAAAATTAGTCTGTTTTGGCAACAAAATATATGACATAACCAATTTACAATTAAACATTGGGGATTATACATTCATATCCAAATTCTCTGTTCAATCCTTACCTTTTAACGATAGTGACATTGTGTTAGGTTCACCATGGATGGAAACCCTAGGTTCATTTATCCTAAACACAAAAAATAAGTTTTTAACATTCTGCTACAAAAAGAAGAAAATAACGCTACAAGACATTAGCTTAAAGCCAAATTCAGTTACGCCTGAAGACATTCAAGAAATTTCAAAAGTAATTTTGCAAGAAGGTAAAAAGGTGATACAAAATATGCAAAAGGAAATTGGAAAAATCACCACTAACAAGAATGAAGAAGTTTCGCGACTAAAAGACTATAGCGAAAAATTACTAACATAGATAAAGAAGCTTAAGAAGGATAAGAAGTTGTTGGAAAGCAAGGTGCAACAACTTGTCGAAAATAAAGCATCAAATGTAGAAGTCCAACTTAAAGAGAAAGAAACTGGTACTAATGCAGTGAATGTCATAACTCAAGAAGAAGATAAGCAAGTTGCAGAAACTACAAACTTAGATGTGGCAGTTCAGACGAGGAACATTCTAAGTGAAGGTTCTATAACCAACTCAATAACATCCTCGTCAGAAGAAAATCGAAGAAGTCAAACCAAAAAAGTTCCCTATCGACATCCAAATCACGGGAGCATACAACTCGACCAAGCTATGTATTCAGAACAGAAACAAAAACCTAATGTTCCGAAGAATACTAATGTCGGTGCAATCCACTCATGTGGTAATTCATCACAAGTTTCAAGTCGCTGCAAGATTCCACAGAAGATTGATCTAGGATGGTCTGAACCATTCTCAGTGCAACAATTTTGTTTGTCACTTAGAGTATCATATCAACTTGTATTGACAAGGATGATTGCCCTGAGATGAGAAGACGTTCGTAGCAGGAAAAGAAATTCAGGCCTTTCATCAACAAGCTTTGAGGACAAAGCTTTTTGAGGAGGAAGGCAATGTAATGAATAAAATAATATAAATAATGATTAATTAGTTAACTAGTAATTAGGTTGAAAGGGCATGTCCGATGAGACATGACCTTTCGTGAAGAGGCACCTGCCTAGGTATATAAGCATGCCTCATTTGTAACATTCATATCAATTCATTCCTCATATATTTTAATATAATATTTGTATCCTCAATGGATATTTTCATATTCCAAGTCTTTTGGAGTATTTAACGAGAAGTATGAACTTTGTTCACTTCAGATTAATCTTTCTTTTTTGATTTGTAGAGTTTATAGATCTAATATGTTTTGTTAGAAAATTCTTGAGTTGTTTTGATAAGTTGGAGAAATCCCTTGCAAAACTAGATTAATGCAAGATCAAGAGGGAGCTTCCACCTTTTCACAAAAGATAAGTATTCCTTGTTTGTTTCATTATTTTGTTGATTCCCTCTATACATATTTAGCTTTATTTTTGATGCTTGATTATAATCCTTTCCTTGTGTTTTCTTTGGAAAAATGATTGCTGGTATATTCTAAAGAAGAAAGGATTGTGATGAGATTTAGAGGGAGCCTCCAAAAGAAAGACTTGAGAAGTTTTGGTACAAAGAAAGCCCTTCAAGGTTTGTAAAGAAAGCAACTCAAGGTATTTTTAAAATCATAAGATTTGTAGCATGTCTTTATCATAAAAGAAGGTACAATCATTTTGTCTTTAAAATTTGCTTTAATAACTCTCTCATGTCTAGGGTTTTGCTATAAAATCGTAAATATTCTTTTGTTAAGGTGTTCAGATTAAATCAACCCTTGTAGTAACTATCTTTTGCTATTTGTTCATTTTTGGTGAAACCCTGGCCTTTTGATTTGTTAGGGCATATAATAAAAGCCCTAGACTTTTAGGGTTTGATGATATTATCTAGGGTTTATGATAAAAACCCTAGTAAAAGTTGAAATAAGATTCTAGAACTTAGAAAGAAAAACCCTAGATGCTTTCGTACAATTGAAACCCTAATAAGGTTTAGGTTTTGAATATACAAGGCTTATTTTCTTGTTTAAAGTTTTTGATAACCCTAGATGCTCTCATTGATAAAGTTAACTTCATGCTCTTGTATATTTGTACTTGGTCATACTTGTTGATAAGATTTGCAGGTACTTAGTTTGCAAGAGGTTTTAGAGAGGTATCCCTACCTCATACTTGATGATGACCTTATGATGATGTTGAACATGATGGAAAGAGGGAGTTGTAAGAACCTTGATAACATTGAAGATTAAATTGATGTTTCAAAGATAACCTTGTTGCCATATGAAGATAAATAATGAAGTTTTGGAAGGTCGAAGTTCTTCGATGATATGCTGATGCAAAAGGAAAAGCATGTATAGCTGGAAGAATAAAGTTGTTGATAAAATTATCCCCCTAGTTAAGAAAGAGCTTGGATGAAGGAAAGTGTATATCCTCCATAATTGAGAGAAAGGACATGATGTGTCAGCCATATGTATAATAAGAGGAAAATGAGATTGGAGAATAGCTAAAGCATTCTTGGTATTGATGTGTCGAAGATAAGATTCGGTTGTTTTGAGAAGTGTTGAAGCTGAGTTTGGTGCTGCCGGTGAAGTTGGAAAAGGAAGCTTCTGTCGAGATATGTTTGGATATTGTGATGATCTAAGCAACATCATAATGGTTGAAGACCCCAGAGATTGTGCTAGAATTATCAATAATAAGAACCAATATATTGGAAGTGATTGGGGCCGTGAGGCTACAATATGTTCAAATGGATGAACAAGTAGGTAATATATTGATCTCTCCCTGAGAAGTTTGTATATTTGGATTGATGGATATCGCTGATTTGGTTGGGAGGGAGAGATAAGTACCATAAGTTGGCCGTATGATGGTACTTGGGAGGACATCTTGGCTTGGTTGGTGTTGAGATCTCAGTTATAATTTGGCCTTGATGATGTCTAGATCCCAGTGTGGGAGGGTATCTTGGTCTTTTGGAGCACCGTTTTGGTGTTTGACCTTGATGATACCTAGATCCCTATGAGGGTTGGTGTCTTGGCATGGAGGCCTAGATGGTATCTATATCCAGTTGGATTTATATCAGGGCTCTAGTTTGATGGCACCTATAGTGGCAAGTTGCCTTGATGACACCTTAGTGCTTGTTGGGAGGATACCGTGGTAGTTTTGGTATCCCTCACATTGTGTATGCTGGTGTACTCTTCCTAGAACATTTCAAATTGAGGTCAACCTTGTACCAATTGAACAATTGTGAATACCTCCCTAGTTAAGAGAGAGTGTTGAGAAATGTAACTAGTATCGGTCTTCATAATTAATGTCTAGCTCATGACATAAGTCTTATGTATTTGTCAAAAAGAAAGAAAAAGAAAACTTATTGTAAAGATCAAAAGAAAATTATTTTTATAAGCATGGGTTTCATGCTCAATTTCTAGGTCTAAGCACCCATTGTGTGCTTCTAAGGTTTGTGTCATGAGTCATAGTCCTCATCATATTGTATTAGACCCTTATTGGGCTTATTCTATCAAAGAAGAAATTTATTTGTGTCAAAAATGTATGTTGTGCCTCCTCCACCAAGTCGGCCTCAAGTGAAGTCAAGTCAGCCTCATTGAAGGGATTTGACCACCTTGAAGAGACTATAAATAAGTTGGGCATTCGATCTATTGTGGCATCCATCCAAGTGAAGTTTGATCTGCAAACAAAAGGAAGTGCAAAGGCCTAAAGGAGTGAAAAAGACTTGAAGAAGAAGAAGATACCCTAGCGAAGGAGGAACCCTAACAAAGGAAAGTAGCTCATTTTTGCTTGTTTCTGGCTTACAGGTGTGAGATTCTAGGTTGTAGGAAGGGGCCGAAATTGCAGGTTTGCAGTAGAGGCTGAAATCTTGATGCAGAAGGTTGAAATCTATGATTGATGCAGAAGGCTGAAATCTATGATTGATGTAGTATTGAAGAAGGTTGACTCTTGTTGACTAGAAGCTGATCTTTGTCATCTTGGAAGGACTATCTTGGTGGATTGGAGGAGGTCTTTGTCTTGGTTGTCTCATTTGATTTGGTTCTAAAGGAAGAGAAGAGAACTTTTGGGTTTTCCCCTAGAAGAGCAGTTTTGCCCTAGACGTGAGCCTACATCGTGGCTCTTTGTTGTTTTGATCTCCATGCATTTATGTTTTAGTAGTTGCTTGATGATAAAAAGATAAAAGAAGACATAAAAGAAGTTAATAAGATTGCAAAGAAATCATAAGTAATTATCAAGAGAAGAAAATCTTTCTTCCTTTCTAATTTTCTAACAATCTCCACCAAGGTACCTCAAGCCATACTCCATTGTGCCTTGCAAGTATCTAAGCACATGTTTTGTTTCGATCCAATGCACCTGCTTCAACTCCACCATGCACTGACTAAGGTGTTCACAACATAACAAGTGTCTACTCGAGTGTTGACCAGATACATCAATGAGCCAGTCAACTGCCTATACTGTCAGGATTTTGTCAACTCTGACTCTAAAGGATCCACCTTCTTCAAGTCGGTCACCATCGAAGTAGCCATAGAGCTACTGTTGATCCCTCTCGATCTTTTCCAAACCTCAATCCCAAGAAAGTAATATATCAACCCAATGTCTTTCATCTCAAATTCCGTTTCCAAACCTGATTTGCACTCAACAATCAACTTCTATGCTCCAGTAAGAATCAAATCATCCATATGGAGCACCAAGATGAGGGGCTTAGATCCAACTAGTATCAGGTATAGGTTGGAATTTGCCTCACTCTAAGTGAAGCCCATGCTTTGCATATAACTGTTTATCTTGGAGTACCATGCCCTCAGTGCCTATTTGTGTCCACACAAGGCTTTCTTAAGCATGCATACACGTGACTCTTTCTCATGTACCTTAAACCCCTATGGTTGCTCTACATATAACTCTTCCTCCATATCTCCATTGAGGAATGATGTTGTTAAATTGGACAACTAGGTCCAAACTCCATGTTGTGATGCTTAGATGAAGATACCAATATTTTTATTGGATTCCTCTTTCGGAGAGGTACAAGATCGATCTAAAGATCATCTTGATCCGATGAACAGAACATTTATTTTGAATTTATTTTCTAATATATTCAAATATGTGCAGGTCGGCTTTAAGGTTTTGTACCCCAGTAAATGTGTCACACACCCTCAGTGATGGATATAAATAAAGTCAACGTGGGAGGACATTTCACTCATCTCCTCATCACACATATTTCTCTCTCCACTTCTGATTGGTTTGAGCTACTTGGAGGAAAATCTGCGGTTCACACGTGGGAGAAGGACAAAGATAGTTTCCGCTGCAGCTAGGCTTTCCACCGCAAGTTTGACCAACGTTGACTTTGGTCAACACATGGTCAAAAGGAGCTGAATTTTGGCGGACTTTGATTTCTGCAGTCCGTACATTTTGGCACAAGAACTGAGGTCAAAAGTTGACCGTAGACCGTGCTGTGTTGACTTTTACTTGCTGTTCTGCGTTGACTTTTCTGGGCAGCGTTGACTTTTCTGCATTGATTTTTGAGTTGACTGTTTGGCTGATCCAAGGGTTGTGTGACATTTGTGGTTAGCTGACCATTTGAGACTTTGCTGGTTGAAGCATCCGGTTGACCGAACGCAAGAATACGATTTATCCTGCTTCGGTTTGTCTTCTCGTTGATCTACCGGGTATGTTCTACGCATTTTACTTGATTATTTATGTGATTGCCGTAGTGAAAAGTAAAGTTGCATCTAGCATAGAACATCTACATAAATTTATATGGTATCAGAGCTGACGAGAAGACAAGCCCTATTTTTTGCAATCATAGAAGAAGAAAATGGGTTCCACAAACTATGGCTTCAAGGAGGATGACAAATTGACTAGGAAGGGTGACTTCCATGCTTGGAAGATGATATTGGATCTCAAATTAGAAGACCAAGATGTCATGGCTATGTGCAGGTTAAAATCCAAGAACCTCCATCCACTGCTACTACTACTGCCAAAACAAAGTACAGGAAGGGGGAGATCAAAGAAAAGCTGATGATCAGGGAATCCATTCATAAAAGTATGGTGGCCTACATCTCTGTGTTGGACACATCCAAAGAGATGTATGATAAGTTGGTCCTCATGTTTAAGGCCAACAATGCAAATCAAGTACTATTCTTCAAGAATCAATTGAAGAATCTGAAGAAGGACAAGGATGAGTCTGTCCAATCATACTTTCTAAAGCTTACCGAGATGAGGAACAATCTGCTAGCTATTAGGGAGACAATAGCTGATCGAGAGATGGTACTCACCGCACTTGGAGGGCTCTCATCCGAATGGCATGTGTTTAACACTACCATTCTAAATAATAATGTGATACCCGACTTCGACGAAGTACTATCAAGATGTGTTCAAGAAGAGACAAGAATGAAGGAGTATGAAAATGAAGGAAATGCTGCCTACGCTGCTCATTCTAGAAAGAAGAATTTTGGTGGTCCAAAGAAAAAAGGAAGAGCAGGGGCCTAAGGAAAGAAGGGAAAGTGTTACACTTGTTATAGGCCAGGTCACTATGCTAGAGAATGCCCTTTCAATAAGGATTCTCCCGATGGTGATGACAACAACAACAACTAGAGGAATGGAAATCAAAGGCACAATAGGTTCAAGGGAAAGAGGAAGGCTCCCTCCGGCGGAAATGGTCAACCTTTTAAAAGGTCAAGGAACTCTAGGTATGAGGAATCAAATGTTGTTGATAAAAGAAATGAACACAATCTTGTATATTCCCTCTCTGCTGCATCTCCACCCGACACTATGGATGTCTGGTTGATAGATAGTGGTGCCTCAAGGCACATCACTAGGTTCAAGGAAGCACTCTCTGATATAGTTGAGAAGGATACCAATCTGGAAATTATCCTTGGAGATAATTTCACATATACCGTGAAAGGGACAGGGACTGTGACCCTCCACTTGTCTCAAGGTCAATTCCTCTGCATGCAGGATGTACTCTATGTACCAAATTTGAAGAAGAACCTTGTGTCTATATCGGCCATGGAAGAAAAAGGTTTCAATGTGGCATTCATTGATGGAAAGGTGTGCATGTGGAAGAAGAGCTTCAAGGAAGCTATCACGATTGGGTTTAGAGTTGACACACTCTACCAGGTTGGAGGAAGTCCACTAGGAGTGAAGACATGTGATACTATTCGACAGACTGAACTATGGCAATAGAGGTTTGGACACCTTCACTACAAGGCCCTTCCCGAAGCAAGGAAGGTGGTGACAGGGATGCCTAAGTTTTCAAATAACATGAAGGTGTATGTAAAGGTTGTGCCGAAGGAAAGCATACAGGGGGACCTTTCCCCTCAAGTGTCACAAAGGCATCTGATGTCTTGCAATTGATCCATTTTGATCTATTTGGTATGCTGCCTGTGACATGCTTGGGAGGATGCTCTTATTATATGACGTTCATAGATGACTTCTCTCGCAAAACCTGGATATACTTCTTAAAGAAGAAGGATGAAGCTTTCATGTGGTTCCATACCTTCAAAGCCTTGGTGGAAAATATGACAGGGAAGAAGATCAAGATTTTGAGAACTGATAATGGCACTGAATATGAGACAAACGAGTTCAAGGACTTTTGCATAGAAGCTGGCATCAAGAGGGAGACCACAACTGTCTATACTCCTGAGCAAAATGGCGTTGCTGAACGAAAGAACAGGACCATTGTGGAAGTTGCCCATGCCATGCTATGTGACCAAGGTCTACCAAAGTTTCTGTGGGGAGAAGCTGCGAACACTGCTGTGTACATACAAAACCGATGCCCGCATTCCGCTCTGGACTCCAAAACTCCCGAAGAGGTTTTCTCTAGTAAGAAACCTGACGTCTCACATTTTAGAGTTTTTGGATGTCCTGTTTATTTTCATGTGCCGAAAGAGAAGAGGAGCAAGCTAGATACTTCTGGGAAGAAAGGAATGTTTGTGGGGTACAACGAAACTTCGAAGGCCTATAGAGTCTATGTGCCTAGTCAAAGGGAAGTGGAGATATGCCACGATGTCACTTTTGACGAAGATGCTTCCCTGAGGAAAGTAGTCAATCTTCTGAGATCTAAGGAAGACCATGAAGCAAGGCTTGGAAATCAAGAAGGACCGAAGGATGGGACGATGCCCGATGTTGAAGGACCGATGGACCCGATTGATCCACCTCCTTCACTGGGAAAGAGACCATCATGGCTCAGGGACACTCTCGAGGATGTCGAGGGACATATGGCCCCAAGGGGGACATTCCGTGGAAAGCATGAAGCCGAGTAGATACCAAGGGTATATAGCAAACATGAGTACATACTATCGTACAATCCGAGCTCGATCTTTTTGAGGAAGCCGTAAAGCATCAAGTCCGGAAGGATGCTATGCACGAAGAGTATGAGTCCATAATGAAGAATGATGTCCGGGATGTGGTTCCAAGACAGAGGACAAAGCAATGGTTACCTCGAAATGGCTCTACAAGATCAAGCATGGAACTGATGAAAGTGCTGAAAATTTCAAGGCAAGATTCGTTGCTCGTGGCTTCTCTCAAAAGGAAGGCATAGACTATGATGACATATTTGCACCTGTGACCACCACTCGATCTATCATAGCCCTTGCTGCTACGCAACGATGGAGTCTTCATCAGATGGATGTAAAGACCGCATTTCCGCATGGTGTGATAAAGGAAGACGTGCATGTAGAGCAACCTCTTGGGTTCAAAGTTCAGGATCGGGACACCCATGTCTGCAGATTGAAGAAAACCCTTTATGGGTTGAAGCAAGCACTCAGAGCTTGGTACGAGAGGATAGATAGCTACCTGATGAAGTTGGGCTTCACTTGTAGTAATGTTGATCCAAACCTTTACTTCAAGGTTGATAGAGAGAAGCCTCTCATTCCGGTGTTGTATGTGGACGACCTCTTCCTAACAGGTGTTGACCCTCTCATTCATCAGTGCAAGAGGGAGCTCGCTGCTGAGTTTGAGATGAAAGACCTAGGACTGATGCATTACTTCCTAGGCCTGGAGGTCTGGTAGAGATCTGGCGAGATTTTCCTTTCTAAAGGAAAATACATTGTGAAGCTTCTAGTGTGGTGGACTGTAAGTCCATGTCGACACCGATGGAGCTAAACTTTAAGAAGTTGAGTGGCAGCGTTGTTGGGCCCGTGTTAGAAAATCCTACTGAGTATCGTCAAATCGTAGGGGCTCTAGTGTTCTTAGTGAACACCCATCCGGACGTATGTTGTGCAGTGAACACCTTGAGTCAACACATGGTTGAGCCTCATCACCTTCACTGGGTTGGTGCCAGGAATCTTCCGAGATATCTTTGGGGCACAATAAACCATGGGCTGAGATAAATTGTGGGGAGCGTGACACTCCTCGAATGTACTGATGCCGATTGGGCTGGCAGTGTGGTGGATCGTAAGAGCACATCGGGATGCCGTTCACACTTGATCTCGCTTCGATATCATGGATGAGCAGTGGAAGCGAAGTCGCTGGCTTTGAGCATCGCGTGAGGTTTGGTCACATCAGCCGAGTATGGCCTCGTCGTGGTTGGGTTTGGTTGCGAAAGCCTTTCAATGAGTTGAGAGCTTGGCCTTCAAGAAGTTCATGTGCTAGATACCGTGGTGATACTCTGTGATCCGCAGTGATTCGCTTGCGACCGAGAATCCCGTGTTCCAACGGTTGATCCAAGCATATTGATACTGTGTACCACTTTATCCGATGGCATGGCCGAGGCGCCGTAAGGCTCGATCATATAGGAACTGATGAGCAGGTCGCGGATATTCTCACAAAGCCCCTGGGGAAGGTCAAGTTCCTAACCTTCCGTGAGAGTCTTGGTATCGTGGAACGACCCTATGATGTGGGTCCTGTTGGACGATGAGTTCTGGGAGCTCTGGGGGCTTTGGGGATAGCTTCTCGGAGTTATAAGCAACCACAGGGCTAGGCTTGCCGAACCTTGTTGGTGTGCTTGGGCCCCACCATTGTGATTATTGAGTTGGTTCACGTCTCATTATCTGTGCCCCATATGCATCCTACCCATTGAGTTCAAGGCTCATGGGAAGTACCTCTCATTTGGCCAATGAGGTGGGAAAAGCTAGAGACTAGTAACAAAGACTGATGGACGCATCAGAGATTGTCGTACTCTCTATGCCGCATTTCATCTAGGATGGCATGGCCCAACCACTTGATCCGGCCCAACCACTTGATCCGGGATCAAGTGTAGTGAGGTTTGATCTCCTATTGACGGTCGATAAACGAACTGCTGGTATGAGACTCTTTGTGAGTCCTATAGAGGTTTCCGTACCTTTGGGCTAAATCACGATCGTGAATGATGTCTTTGTGACTGACCCACTTCTGTTTTGAAATAAAGAGCCAACAAAGCAAGTTATGATGGGATTACGCACGATGTTGAGTTGCATAGGTGGATGGAGCTCTCCCTAGTTGAGAGGGAGTGTTAAATTGGTCAACTAGGTCCATGTTGTGATGCTTAGATGAAGATACCAATATTTTTATTGCATTCCTCTTTCGGAGAGGTGCAAGATCGATCTAAAGATCATCTTGATCCGATGAGTAGAACATTTATTTTCTAATTGTTGAAATTTGGTTACCGGAGGACAGGTGGTTCCTAAGGCTTTGATCTTTGGCCTAGGGAAAAGTGTCCAAAATAATTTAATTTTTCTCCTAAAGTGACTTTATAAGTGGTAAAGTCAAATCTAATTTAAAAAGTGACTTTATAAGTCATAAAGTTACTAAGTCTAATTTTAAAGTGACTTTAATAAAGTCAGTGTGAAATTAGAAAGTGAAAAGTGACTTTGGAAATAAAAGGCTAAGAGGGTCTTTATTAAAGTGGGGTGAATTAAAAAATAGAAAGTGAGATTTAAATGCACATTTAATCTCAGCCCTAGATCTAAAGCTATCTCAGCCATTGGATTTAGGGATTCCTCAAAAGTCACTTAGGGTTAGGTTAAAGGAGGAAAAGAGGGAAAAGATCATTCATTCTTTCATGAGCAGATTGAGAGAGGAGAAGAAAAAGCAAAGGAGATTTCTCACAAGGGGGTGAGGGAGGAGGAGGATGGCACATGGCACACAACCCAAGCAACTTAGCAAGTCCGTACAACAAGGAGAGTCAGCGATTTCTGAGGCGTATTTGGGCACGAGTTTCCGCTGATAGATGGAGCAATGATTGGCATGTATTTCAAGGGGAGGCAAGACAAAACAAGGTTTGGCACGTATTTCGGAGAGCAGTGTTGCTGATTTTCTAGCACGTTTTTCAAGGCAGATTTGTGCACGGAAATTGAGGCAAAAAATCGTACAGCATCTTTGCTATTTTTTGCATGGAAATCGAGAAATCCATACAACATTTATTGTCGTTTTCGGTCAGCTTTTCTGCTGGGTACTAGGTAAATAACAACATTTGTCGTTGTAAATTCTGGGCATGGAATTCGAGGAGGCCATACAACATTTATTGTTGTTTTTGTTTTTGCTGTGTACACATTTTTCGAGGTGGTGGTTAAGCACGGAAAACGAGATAAGTTGTATTTATTACTTGCTGAAATTTTATGAGTATTTCTCTCTCACTGTAAAAGAATTTTATAGAAATAAGAAGAGCTTTCGAACTGATTTTCCCCAAGAGTTGTAGGGGGTTTTTCTAGGGTTACATTGACCAAAAATCAGCATGTCTATTTTCTGTGTGTGGCTGATTTATTTTGCTGAGTTTTATTTCTGCAATTTCAAGCATTTGAAAATTTCCAGAATTTGTGTTTTCAGAAAATATTTGTATTTTTAGCTTGTTGAATGTATGGCTATGGGCATTTAACTATATGGAGAAATAAGGAGAAACTGAAAACTGGGGTGAGAAACATAAATTTCTACATGGTATCGGAGCTATTTTGCTGAAAAGGCAGTTTGGGACAGCAAGAAGGAAAAATTACAGCAAGCTGATTTTTCACTCAGAAATTACAGCAAGCTGATTTTTCACACATAAATTTTACCTTTACTACAACAATGTTATTTTTAGATTATTTATGACAGCAAGCATGTCTTTGGGCTTGAGGGTGGAGGATAGGTTGGATAGGCATAACAACTACAATGTTTGGAAGGAGAGAATGCAGAGCATCTTTGAGGAGGTAGAAGTATGGGATATCATGGTGCATACCGCACAAAACCCTGTTAATGTGCCTACTGATGTTGTTCAATTGGCAGCCTTTAATAAAAAGAATAACAAGGGTTAGAGACTGATTCTAGAGGGAATCAAAGACCATTGCATTCCTCATGTGAGAGGAAAGAGATATGCTCATGAGATGTGGACAAAATTGACCAATCTCTACTAGAGTACCAATGAGAACAAGAAAATGGTCCTAAGGGAGAAGCTGAAGAAAATGAGGGAGAAGCTAAAAAAATGATAGCGAAGCTGTATATCTCACAAAGATTACTAATGTGAGAGATGCATTGGCAGCAGTTGGAGAGGTCATTCCACCCCTTGAGTTGGTGTGGATTGCAGTGAATGGACTTCCCAGTTCATGGCTGAACTTTGCTGATGGGGTTTGTGCATGTGAGACCTTTCCCACTTGGGAGAGGTTCTGGGATGATTGCATACAGGCAGAAATCAGAAAGACCCAGCTTGGGGTAGCCAAACCAGTTGAGTAGGATGAGGATGTAGCACTATTGACAGGAGGCAAGAAGGCAAGGGAAAGAAGCAAGCTTCCACAAGTAATGGTGGGGGAAAAGGCAAAGGCAAAGGTAAACATGGGAACACGCAGAAGGACTATTCCAAGGTGAAGTGTTGGAATTGTCAGAAGATGGGACACTATGCAGTTGTGTGTCCGAAGAAGAATAAGAAGGGAAGAACCAGAGCATGGCAGCATCAGCAGAGATAGAGGACTTTACGGATAGCTTTGACCAGGAGTTTGGGTTCATTTCTTGTGAGTCCACTAGTGCAGGATCACCTGAAATAGAGGTTGAGAGGGAGTGTGCATTTCCCTCCACTAGTAGAGCATCTTCAGGTATCTGGTATGTTGACAGCGGGGCTTCACATCATATGACAGGAGTCTTTGAGTACTTCTCAGAGCTTTCAGAGAGTGGCACCGATATAGAAGTAGTACTCGTGAGATGACAACGTTGGCCAGAGCGTTTCTGTGGGGATTCTGACATTTAATCATGGAACCCAAACTCTCAAGGTGTCGATGGGTTCTATATGTGCCAGGGATGAGGAAGAACCCGACATCCGTCTCGCACGGAGGACAAGAGATACGAGATATTGTTCCAGGAGAGGACATGTGCCGATATATCCCAGGGGCGTCCACCGATTCGGCCTAGAGTGATTGGTGTACGCCATGTAAAGGTGTACAAGTTTGCATTTCACCCCTTTCCGAGTAGTACCGAGAAAGAATAGCTAGTAGTTCATTCCCGTGTGAGATTTGGCACCGCAAGATGGGGCACATGTATCATGGAGCCTTGAGGACATTGCGGGAGATCACTACAGGTGTGCCAGATTTCAGTACTGATCACTTTGATACATGCAGAGGATGTGCGATGGGCAAGTTTGCCAAATCCCCTTTTCCCAGTAGTGACAGCAGATCGACTGGGATACTTGATTTGATTTATTCCGATGTGAGCAGTCGGATGTCTGATGTTTCCTTGAGTGGATATGAGTATAATGTATTATTCATTGATGATCACTCCAGGAGGACCTGTATTTATTTCTTGAAGACCAAGAGTGAGGTCTTCAAGCGGTTTCAGGAGTTCAGAGCTCTTGTGGAGACTCAGACAGGTCGAAAGATCAAGTCCCTGAGGTCAGACAATGGAGGAGAGTACACCCTTGGAGAGTTTGTTGACTATTGTGCAGAGGCAGGCATTAGGAGGGAGTTCACAGTTCCTTACAACCCCCAACAGAACGGGGTTGCGGAGAGGAAGAACAGATCCATTGGAGGGGCTGCCAAAGTCATGCTACATGATCAGGGGTTGCCATTATTTTTGTGGGCAGAGGCCTGCAACACTGCTGTATATTTGTAGAACTGGATTCCGCATCGTGCCTTGGGGCATGTGACTCCGGAGGAGGCTTTTTCTGGGAAGAAGCCTCATGTTGGTCATCTTCGTATCTTTGGGTGTATTGCATACTCCTACGTACCCAAGGAGAAGAGGACCAAACTAGAGCCCATCGCAGAGAAGGGTATCTTTGTGGGCTACAGTGAGACCTCGAAAGCCTTTCGGATTTATATTCCCGCACAGAGGAGAGTTGTTGTCAGGTGGGATGTGAAGTTCGAGGAGGACAGGGCTTTCAGGAGGTCATGGGAATTAGAGTATCTAGATCAGCCAGACGCTCAGGAGCAGCTGAGTCAGTCGCAGGGATCAGGAGGATCCGGAGGTACATCGATTACGGTGTCAGGTCCGTCAGTGAGCAGTGGCTCACAGAGTCAGAGGGGTGGTGCTTCGGGCAGCATGCAGGGCAGTCCGCAGAGCAGTTCACTAGGGAGTCCACTGATGGATAGTTCACACGGTACTTTTGCGTCTACAGGTTCAGGTTCAGGCAGGAGGACAGCAGGCAGACAGTCAGGAGTTCAGGCTCTTGGTGATGAGGAGGAGTTTCATTCTCCAGTGGGAGAAGTGTGGTCAGGGAAGAGGAAGCCCAAGTGGCTTCAGGATACCTTGAGAGAGGCCACATCTGTTGCTGGGCCTAAGAGGCCAGTCAGAGAGAGCAGACCACTTGATAGTTTCTGTAGCTATATGGCAATGGTTGCCAATATCCTTGACTCTGAGCCTTCTAACTATGAGGAGGCAGCTGGCCAGTAGGTCTGGAGAGAGGCCATGCAGGAGGAGTATTCTTCTATCATGAAGAATGATGTTTGGGAGGTGGTGCCAAGGCCTGAGGGAAAATCCGTGGTTACTTCCAGACGACTTTACAAGGTAAAGCGTGCTGCAGATGGCAGCATTGAGAAATTCAAGGCAAGGTTTGTGTGTAGAGGGTTCTCCCAGGTAGAGGGAGTTGATTATGAGGAGACCTTCGCTCCCGTGGCTCGATATACTTCGATTCGCTCCATCATATCGATAGCAGCAGAGATGGGTTGGAAGATCCACTAGATGGATGTGAAGATCACATTTCTCAATGGCTTCATACAGGAGGAGGTGTACATTGAGCAGCCACAGGGCTTTGAGGTGCATGGGAAGGAGTCCCATGTGTGCAGACTGAAGAAGGCCCTTTATGGCCTGAAGCAAGCTCCCAGAGCTTGGTACTCCAGGATAGATACATACTTGCAGGAGATGGGTTTCACAAAGAGTGAGGCAAATCCGAACCTTTACTTTATTGTGATAGGTGAGGAGCCTCTCATTCTGGTGCTGTATGTGGATGACTTGGTCATTACGGGTGCAGAGAGACTCATAGAGCACTACAAGAGAGATCTTGTGTCGGAGTTTGAGATGAAGGACATTGGCTTGATGCATTACTTTTTGGGTTTGGAGGTGTGGCAGGAGGAGGGGCATTTCTTCCTGGGGTAGGGGAAGTATATTGTGGACATCCTTGGCAGATTCCACATGGAGGATTGTAGACCCATGTCGACACCGATGATCACCAACTGGAAGAAGCTTCACGCTTCAGATTCCAAGTTGGTGGATCCCACATTGTATAGACAACTGATTGGTTCCTTGATGTATTTGGTCAACACTAGACCAGATATTTGTTTTGCAGTCAACACGATGAGCAAGTTCATGTGTGAGCCTAGGAGGGTGCACTAGATTGCTGCAAAACACATTTTGTGGTACTTGCAGGGGACAGTGGATTATGGTTTGGATTATAGGCAGGGTGATGGAGTGAGATTGGCAGGTTACATTGATTCTGATTGGGCAGGTTGTGCTTCTGATAGGAAGAGCACTTCAGGGTGCTGTTTTGGGTTGGGTTCGGCAGTGGTGTCGTGGTTCAGCCGGAAGCAATAGTCAGTAGCATTGAGTTTAGCGGAAGCAGAGTACATGGCAGCCAGTCTAGCTAGTTGTGAGGCCATCTGGCTTCGCAAGATGTTGTTTGGCTTATTTGGTCAGCCGTTGAGACCTTCAATGATATATTGTGATAATCAAAGTTGCATTAAACTCACGGAGAATCCAGTATTTCATGATAGGTCAAAGCATATCGGGATCAAATATCATTTCATCAGAGATTATGTTCAAAAGGGAGCTGTGAAGCTTGAGTATATTCCCACTGATGAACAGTTGCAGATATTCTTACCAAAGCCTTACCACGGGGCAAGCATGTCTACTTTAGAGACAAGATGGGTGTGGTGAGGAACACCTTCCTCGATAAGAGGGAGTGTTGAAATTTGGTTACCAGAGGACAGGTGGTTCCCTAAGGCTTTGATCTTTGGCCTAGGGAAAAGTGTCCAAAAGAATTTAATTTTTCTCCCAAAGTGACTTTATAAAGTTATAAAGTCAAATATAATTTAAAAGTGACTTTAAGTGATAAAGTTAAAGTCTAATTTTAAAGTGACTTTAATAAAGTCAATGTGAAATTAGAAAGGAAAAGTGACTTTGGAAATAAATGACTAAGTGGGTCTTTATTAAAGTGGGGTGAAAAAAAAAATAGAAAGTGAGATTTAAATGAGCATTTAATCTCAGCCCTAGATCTAAAGCTATCTCAGCCATTGGATTTAGGGATTCCCCAAAAGTCACTTAGGGTTAGGTTAAAGGAGGAAAAGGAGGGAAAAGGTCATTCATTCTTTTATGAGCAGATTGAGAGAAGGAGAGAAGGAGAGCAAAGGAGATTTCTGGGCAGTGAGGAGGACAAAACATGGCACACAAACCGAGGCAACACTTTAGCAAGTCTTTACAACAAGGAGAGGCACAGATTTCAAGGCAGATTTGGGCACGAGTTTCAAGGTAGACTGTATAGCAGATTTGGCACGTATTCCAAGGAGGCTGTACAACAAGGTTTGGCACAAATTTCGAGGAGCAGGTTGCTGATTTTCTGGCACGTTTTTCAAGGCAGATTTGTGCACGAAAATCGAGGTAGAAAACTATACAACAACTTTGCTGTTTTTTTTTTTTTTGCACGGAAATTAAGAAATCCGTACAGCAGCATTTATTGCTGTTTGCACAGTTTTCGAGGCAGTCAGTACAACAACATTTAATGCTATAAATTCTGGGCACGGAATTCGAGGAGGCCGTACAACATTTATTTCTGTTTCTGTTTTTGCTGTGTACACGTTTTTCGAGGCAGTGGTTAAGCACAGAAAACGAGACAAGTTGTATTTATTACTTGCTGAAGTTTCTAAGTATTTCTCTCTCACTATAAAAGCATTTTCCAGAAATAAGAAGAGCTTTCGAACTGGTTTTCCCCAAGAGTTGTAGGGGGTTTTTCGAGGGTCACATTGACCAAAAATCAGCGTGTCTATTTTCTGTGTGTGGCTGATTTATTTTGCTGAGTTTTATTTCTGCAATTTCCAGCATTTGAAAATTTCCAGAATTTGTGTTTTCAGAAAAATATTTATTTTTCAGCTTGTTGAATGTATGGCTATGGGAATGGGCATTTAACTATATGGAGAAATAAGGAGAAACTGAAAACCGGGGTGGGAAACAGAAATTTCTACACTAACATATTCAAATATGTGCAAGTCGGCTTTAAGGTTTTGTACCCTAGCAAATGTGTCACACACCCTCAGTGATGGATATAAATAAAGTCAACGTTGGAGGACATTTCACTTATCTCCTCATCACACATATTTCTCTCTCCACTTCTAAATTGTTCGATCTACTTAGAGGCAAATCTACGGTTCACACGTGGGAGAAGGACAAAGACAATTTCTGCTGTAGATAGGGTTTCCACCGTAGGTTTGACCAGCGTTGACTTTGGTCAACGCATGGTCAAAAGGAGCTGAATTTTGGCATAGACTTTGATTTCTGCAGTCCATACATTTTGGCACAAGAACTGAGGTCAAAGGTTGACCGTACTGTTCTGCGTTGACTTTTACTAGCTGTTGTTTTGTGTTGACTTTTCCTGGCAGCGTTGAATTTTCTACGTTGACTTTTGAGTTGACTATTTGGCTGATCTGAGGGTTGTGTGACATTGCTGGTTAGCTGACCAATTGAGACTTTGCTGGTTGAAGCATCCCGTTTACCGCCGTAACGCACCAACACATTTATCTGTTTCTGGTTTGTCTTCTGTTGATCTACTGGTATGTTCTATCAACATTTTACTTGATTGTTTATGTGATCGCTGTAGTGAAAGTAAAGTTGCATCAAGTATAGAACATCTACATAAATTTACAGATGTCTTTACATCCATTTAGTGAATCTTCCACTCCATCTCTGAAGCAATAGATATCATTGCTCAGATAGAAGAGTATTTGGTAACAAGAGCAGAAGTCTCCTCATATTCTACTTCTTTCTAAGAGAATCCTCCGACCAAAAATCTTACCTTGTACTTCTCCACATTACCTTTTGTTGCATGCTTGATTTTGAGCAACCACCTAGAATTCACCACTAACATCCCTATTGGTCTTAGCACAATCTCCCAGACATCATTCTTCATGATGGAGTTGTGCTCCTCCACCATGGCATCTCTCCATACCTGCTGGCTAGCTTCTTCCTCAAAGTTGGAAGGCTTTGAGTGTTGAATTTTTGTAACTATGGTCAGTCTTCATAATCAATATTTTTGGTCCTTGATGTACTTGTAACAATATTTTGTAAAGCATGTTCTTCATGCTTTGTCAAAAGAAAATTTATAATATGTTCTTCATGATCGTTTCAGAAGAAGAAATTTGAATTTTTAAAAATAAAATTTTTGGCTCCAAAAGAAGCCAAGTCGGCCTCCTCCTAGTCAAGTCAAACCAACCCCATTGGCACCTTTTGGCCAACAAGAAGAGTATTTATAAGTAAGACTTGGTCTCCTCTCATGGCAATTCGTATCTCTCTATGTTGAAGATAATTCACATAATCTGAGGGAAGAAAAAGGACAAATCTGAGGTTTGAAGGATAGATTTAAAGGATCGAATCTTTGTGTTAGTACTTCTATTAAGGGATCAAAATTATGAGGAAATTCTCTGTGCTAGACCAAAGTTCTTTATGCTAGACGAAAATTCTCTGTGCTAGATTGAATTTCTCTGTGGCAAGAGTGAATCTTTGTGATAAGACAGAATCTATGTGGAGGGAACGAGATATGTGGAAGGTAGGATGAAAAATTCCAAGCATACCTAATTAGGCACAAATTTTGTGGGCAGATGACCTGACTAGGATGGAGTTGGACCAGGTTTGACGAAGTCTCTTTGATGGTCAGTTTGACCTTGTATATGACTAGGATGTCTAGGTGTATCTGTGTTGAAATGAAAATTTTCTCTAAGGGAAAGGTTGCTGGGCTTTCCTAGGGTAAACTCTTATCTTCTTGTGTGGCTCTCTTTTTATGATCCTCTTAACATTTTTGTTTTACTGTTGATATTCCTCTGTGTAATTGCTTTATGATGAAAATATCACAAGAGAAAGATTAATCTAACCGAAATCATAAGAAGTAATTATCAATCTAGAGGATGCCCTAAAAATCAACGTTGATTCTATGACGCTGGTCATAAAAGCCATATATGTCAGAAACTTTCGTGGAGGATTGCTCTCCCTAAATGTGGTGCAATATTTCATTACATTTAATAACCATAAAATATATTAAAAAAAAATTACTCACAATATATCCAAGAACATGCTTTTTTTCTATCCCAAAATAATGTCTCCATAACATGCATTAGTCTCCAATAGCAAAAATCCATAGAAGATTACATCAACATGAGTAGTGAAGTACAAAGAGCTAGGCCGAGTTCTCTAAGAGAAGTCAATTTCCACATAACTGATAATGAAACAATGAGAGAGGTGATCCTCTATTTATATGAGGTCCACCTCTACTAATGTATGACTAAAAGCCCCTAAACAATTTTGATTTTTGAGTGGACAAAAAGTAAAATTGGGTTACAAGCCAACCCATTAGCTTGACAACAAGACATGCCAAAATAAGCCCACACATGTGAGCCGTAAGCCTAAAAGAGAGATGATGTCATGCCCTTTTAGGGCTCCAAATGCTCCATCAAGGCAAAGGCAAGGCTGAAAATGTCTCCAAGGATCATGATCATCCTCCATTTGAGGAAAATTCCCAAATCAAGCCCTAAAGCAGCTCCAAGGGTCCAAATTCCAGCTGTGGGTGCCACACGTCATCTCTATGGGTGCCAAGTGGGCAAAGTGGTGCCTCCTCTCTCCAACATTGGGGCTCCATCAAGTGCAACAAGCGCTCCTCAATCATCCTGGGGGATGACCATACTCATTTGGGCCTTGGATCATAACATGCCCATCAAGTAGTGTCAACACCAAGCTGGGGGCATGCTAGGTCCACTGGTACATCATTTAGAACCCTTCATGCTAAGTAAGAGAAGCTCAACATTATGGCTCCTAAGGGTGCTCTGGGATTTATATCAACTGCTTAAGGCATCAAAAAGCACAACACTCTGCCAAAAGTGGGCAAAACTCCATCTGCCAACTCATCATGCTCTTTGAAAATGTGGTGTATGGCGTGGGCATCATGTGGAGTATGGTGCGCTCAAGGTCTTTGCTGGTCTAGACCACTTGGGAAAACCAACCAAAACTCAAGTGAAAGCAACCATTCATTACATTCTAAGATCATAAATGCATCTAAGTGGACCATAGTTAAGTGTTCAGGGTATATTAATACTTCAAACTGTGATCACCTTCAAATATCTAACTAGACCAAGTCACGTAAAAGTGTTCCCTACCTTTGTAGGTGTGGCTAAGTAGTCAAACATATTAGGTGCTTCTAGCCCCCAAGGGGAGGTGACATTTCCAAGGTTAACCCTTCAATCAATAGGTGTTAGTGTAAGTGATAACGAAGGGGAAAGACTTCATGGTCAAGTGCCATGGTCAGTTATAATTTTACTGAACCTGTTAGTATCCTATGTTATATTAGTAAAAAACAAGTTGTCTTTTCAATTTATTTTGGCAGAGGTGTAAAGGGTTTTGCTATGATCTCCTAGAGATCAAGTTATTGGTCTTAATAAGGAATACAAATTTCATTATTCATGTAATTATGCATCAGAGTGTGTGAAAGATCATGTAAATAGTTATTAATTCCCTAAGAAGTTGAGTTAAGTGAGCATAGGGTCATGTCTCATAAAAATCATTAGTGAGGTCATAGTGTTTTGTCTTATTATCATTGGCACAGATTTGTAGGGTCAGTATGGTCAGTTAGGGTGTCAAATCACATTATGCCATGAGATCACACTGGTACAATGATTATGAGACCTGCGCTGCGCTTCTGACAACTGCTGCACTTTCATGATTGAGGTTCAAAATTGTAATCATCACCCTTGAAACCCAAATTTAGCCACCTTTGGAGTTCAAAGGTTTGTTTAAAATCTAAAAATACCACAAAACCATTCATTTTTCCATCGAGAGCTTGCTAGAAATCGCTTGGGGTTCTCGGAGCAAAGTCTGTAGGGGAGGCTCTGCGCTCACAGACAGTTGCTACGCTCTTTCAAAGCAGTGGTTAATTGCAATTTCCAGGTGCGAATTCCTTATTTCCTTGAATCATTGGTCTTTCATGTTGTCAGATTTGCTCCTATCTGTTGAAGAAACATTCACACAACCCTGCAAAACTCAATTTTTTAAGATCGCTGCGTTTCCGGGAGAATATGATGCGCTTCATCTCAGTCGCTGCGTTTTAAGTTGTTATTTGCGTCCAACATCAAAATTAGTTTTCCACTGATATTTTGAAAGCATGACATTCCATTCAAGTGGTTTGTGTGAAAAATCTATTGTAGTATCATGGTTTACTTCTCCTGCTTGATTTAAATTATACAAGTTACCTTCAGAAATTAGATTTAGAAAAATACTGGAGTAAACACAACTACAGTCTACACATGCAGATCATTTACTGAATACTACGCTCATTCATACAAAGTGACACATGGATTTTTGGACACAAGTCCTCGGAAAAACCCAAAGCGGGAAAACCGGTGCAACAGATATGAGGGTTTATTTTATTAAGTAGATTATGAGTATAGTAAATTTGGGTTCCAGATCTGGCAAACCCAACAGAGAATAAAAGAAATTTGCAGCTAACCTGTTGTTCCAAGACCAAATATCTGACTGATCCACACCCTCAAATGGGATTTACAAGACTCAGCCCGTATCTGGTTGTAGAAACCCCAGCGCTGCCCCTGAAGCCCCAATGTCAGCCCTGCTAGGCTCTGTGTGCCACTTTGTTGCCTAGAGAGGGACTGCGTAACCCCAGAGAGGGTGACGTTAGGCCTTACGCTGGCCCTGGAGACCCTCTGCGTAATTCTGAAACCCTCTGGAGTTGCAGCGTTGTCCTGCATAGCACCTACTGCTGCTCTCTGCTCCTCTGCGCTGTCGTTGTTTGTTGCTCCTCTGCCTCTTCCTAACTCTTGGCTCCGGGATTAGGTCATCCCCTTAGCCAATACTACCCCTCGCTGCAGTAAACTCTTTTGAAAATTCTTAGCAAACCCTGCCCTAGAATTCCAGATCTATTTTCTCAGCTCTGCCTCTGTGTGTGTCTCCAACTGACCCTCAAGCCTTTCTCTTATACTTTTTCATTCATCTCATCAACGACCGAGATTAAAACATTCATCAACGACTGAGATTAAAACACTGCTTGATTCGTGTCTTTTAGAACATTTCAGCGCGTGTTAAATATTTCACTTTAATTATTTAATCTCCCTAAGTTTAGACTTACAAAATCCATTAAAATAATTAATTAATTGAATAACTTGAACACCAACTGAAATTTTTCAAAACACTTTGTGGGTTTTGGAGTTTAAGTGTGTCTTAGCCCCTCCACAAAGTTTCAGGGCTAGAGCACACTCGATGCTACACCAACTATACAAAATATCAACACTCCCTCTTAGCACAGAGAGTGCTCTAGCAATGCATCCACACCATGTACTTCAAGATCTTGAAGTTGGATTAGGTGCTGCTGATGCTTGGCCTGCTGCCCTCCATCAACTGCACTGCTGCTCTCTGTATTGCTACCCGTGTCACTGCCACTGACACTGCCACTGCCACACCTATACTGCAGCTCCCTCTCAAATTGCTGCATCATGCTGCCCATAGTACTGCCACTGCTAACTGCTGCATTGCAACTCAATTGTCGAGAAGTAAGCCATTGAAGGACCTCTGCCCAATCATTGACAAATAAGTCAGTCTGCCTCCCATCACTAATGCTCCCTTGGCCGCTGATTTACACTGCCCTCCTGAAGTCACTATTATGTTGCAACACTGCACTGCGTGAGCACGACCTCTTTACACTGCTGAAGTCCCATCATCCCCTCCACGCTGCTGCCTCCACGCTGCTGTTGCCTCTGCATTACACTGCTCCCTCTTCAACTCTCCATCACTGACCTTTTCTTCACTATGACCTTCTGCAACCATCTCCTGACTCATCTTGCTACCGTCATAAGGCTCCCGTAGCTCGTATGTGATCCAAGAGTAGGGCTGACTCAAGGATCCCGCCACATTGTCTGTAGATGCTCTACAGATCCATGTCACCCCACCTCTTCTCTCGAGGCACATGGGCACTTATGGCTGTATCATCATCAAAACCATCATCCTTTGCTGCTGCAGCCTTGGAATCAGAAGATCCTTTATCCTTCTTAGGACAAGTGCTGGTGAAGTGTCCAAGATCGCCACAATTAAAGCACCGGACCTTGGAAGGTCCCTCTTCTTTCTTCACTCTAGTTGATGCGCTTCCACCACTGATATTCTGCTTCTTGGTGATCCTCCTGATCTCCTCTTGGCGGAGGATAGCCCACATGGCAACCCATGATGGTAACACTGTCCTTCTAGAATGCTCTAGACAAACGTTTCCCAATCTTTCGAGACTGCAATTAGGGCCATCCTCAGTACGAGCCCCTCATCCAGATTTGCACCCATGGCAATCAGTTGATCCTGGATTGTCTGAAGTCTGAAGAGGAATGGATCTATCTCTTCACCGTTCATCATTTGGAACAACCGCATCTGGTTCTCCAGAAGCATCCTTTGTTGGATAGAGCCTTCTTGATACATCGTGTCCAAGGCTACCCACATCTCATTTTCTGCATTCTTTCCGGCAATATGAGGTATGACGTGGTCTTTTACTCCGTCCATGATCAAATGCTTAGTCCGTGCTTGATTTTCTTCATACTTCTTTAGAGGATCCACATTGGTTGGTATAGCTAGAACCTTTTTTGCATGATCTTCGAGACCATACTCATCTAGAACCTATAAGATTCTGGCCCTCCAGATAACAAAGTTGGACATGCCGTCCAACCTATCCTGATCTCTTAGTCCATATCTCGCCATCTTGCTCAGATCTGTCAGAACAGATACTCCTCTCCCTCTTTCTGTTGCAACACTCAACAAAAAATTCTGGATCTGGGTTTCTTGGTGATTAGAAACCCTCTATAATAGCTGCTCCCTCTGACCACTGATTTCCCTCCTGGAAATCTTTCACCCAAACACAATCGGGCAGTACTCTCCGATCACCCTCCTGATCGAATCTCAAGTCTGTTTGGCTCAGATCTGCTGAGTAGCTGTCTTCCTCCTACCTTTGTTGACTTAGCTAGGCATAATTCTACACCGGCAGGATTTCCACCACACCAGCAATGCTAAAGATATGAAGCATTGCTTCTGGATCTTGGCAAGGCTTTTTGCAACAAAAGGAATACTGGACTGTGTCTTGCTGACTGGCCCAACACAGCCTCAACACTGCTCAAAAGTGGACTGCGTAACCCCAGACTAGGTGACGCAGTCCTTACGCTGGCCTGGGAAGGCTCTGCGTAAAAATGATGGCCTTTTGAATCTACAACGTTGTGTCCTCCTACTGTCAAGCTGCCCCTTCCGAATCTCTGCTGCTTCTGCTGCGATCCTGTAGAAAAAATATTCTTTAGCTAATTGTTGGAGATTCAGCTTGATCTGCTATCGCTCTGATACCATGTGAAAAATCTACTGCAGTATCATGGTTTACTTCTCCTACTTGATTTAAATTATACAATTTATCTTCAGAAATTAAATTCAGAAACATATCGAAGTAAACACAACTACAGTCTACACCTTCAGATCATTTACTGAATACTACACTCATTCATACAAAGTGACACATGGATTTTTGGACATAAGTCCCCGGAAAAACCCAAAGCGGGGAAACCGGTGCAACAGATATGAGGGTTTATTTTATTAAGTAGATTATGAGTATAGTAAATCTGGGTTCCAGATCTGGAAAACCCGACAAAGAATAAAAGAAATTTGCAGCTAACCTGTTGTTCCAAGACCAAATATCTGACTGATCCACACTCTCAAACGGGATTTACAAGACTCAACCCGGATCTGGTCGTAGAAACCCCAGCGCTACCCTTGAAGCCCCAGCGTTAGCCCTACTAGGCTCTGTGTGCCACTGCGCTACCCAGAGAGGGATTGCGTAACCCCAGAGAGGGTGATGCAGGCCTTACGTTAGCCCTGGAGACCCTCTGCGTAATTCTGAAACCCTTTGGAGCTGCAGCGCTGTCCTGCGTAGCGGCTGCTGCTACTCTCTACTCCTCTGCACTGTCCTTGTTTGCTGCTCCTCTGCCTCTTACTGACTCTTGGATTCGGGATCAGATCATTCCCTCAACCAATACTACCCCTCATTGTAGAAAAACTCTTTCAGAAATTCTTAGCAAACCTTGCCCTAAAATTCCAGATGTGTTCTCTTAGCTCTGCCTCAGTGTCTGTCTCCAGATGACCCTCAAGCCTTTCTCTTATACTTTTTCATTCATCTCATCAACGACCGAGATTAAAACAATTATCAATGGCTGAGATTAAAAGACTGCTTGATTCGTGTCTTTTAGAACATTTCAGCACATGTGTTAAATAATTCACTTTAATTATTTAATTTTCCTAAGTTTAGACTTAAGAAATCCATTAAAATAATTAATTATTTGAATAACTTTAACACCAACTGAAAATTTTCAAAACACTTTCTGGGTTTTGGAGTTAAAGTGTGTCTTAGCTCCACAAAGTTTCAGGGCTAGAGCACACCCGATGCTACACCAACTATACAAAATCTCAACAGTTTGAAACCCCATTTCTTTTTGTCGCTGCCCTTAAAGATCAAGAAAACTTTTTTACTCCATGCACTGTACTATTTTACTCAAAAATTTTCCCACTGTGAGCAAAGAAAATTCAAGCTGTTGTTTTGGGTATGAGAGATCAATTTTATTGTCTCAGTCTGTCATGTATGGTTTTCATTCCAAATTGCCATAAAACCCTAATCTAAAGCTCCATTTCATAATTGCTACCCTACTGATGTGCTCAATTGGAAAACACTGAAAATTGCATTTAGAAACCCTAGAGTTCATCTTTGTTGTGAAAATCATGACAACTCCAGATAGAAAGAAACACAAGGGAGGAGACATTGTTAGGTTTGAATCCCAAAACCTCACCTTGATCAACTCAGACCCAAGAATCAAAGTTGCATTTGAACAAGTTGGTTGCATCAGATTTTGTGAAAAGATCCAGGGATATAGTTTACAACTCACCAAGGAGTTTGCTTTGAATTTCACTGGGTTGGATGTTAAGATTGGAGAGCTCACATTTCCAGCGTCAGATGTCACTATTTCAGCTGCAACAAAGATTCCTCTACAAGGAGAACAGTGGTTCAAGGGGATGCCTCTTGACATAGCCAATTATAAAGATTTTCTTGAAACCAAAGTACATAAACAAGGGGTATGGAGCTATTGTACCAAGAGAATACCTGCTTGAACCCTACAACAGACTACTGAAGTTAATCCAGAGATACTTTACTTGTGAAGGAAAATTTGGGAGAATCTATTAGTATCATTTCAGGATTTTGATGCAGTTCACAGGAAAAATCCCTTTGAATCTGCCTTTCTATTTGTTCAGAAGCCTTAATAAGATGGCAGATAAGGTGCAAGGTACGCAAAGCCAAGTGGAACCTAGTCTTTTCCACTTCTCTTTGACTAAATTGTTAGTGTTGGAAGAACTGAACAAGAGGAATCAATCCTGGCAAGCATTTTTAGATTCATCAAGGTTGACAACTGAGTTACCAACCTACTCTTTGAGTAAGAAGGACACACCATCATCTGTGGCAAGAGATATATAATCACTAGTTGAAAGTTCAGTGGAAAAGCCATTAGTTTCAGTTGATCCATAAGAAAAGAAGAAAGGTAAAAAGTTACAATTTTCTCCTGAGGTAGTGGAGGTTCCAACTTCCCAAAAAGCAACTCACCATAGCCACTGCAAATACATTGCCTTTGGAACAAACATTTGAGTAGCCAATTGAAGCATTAGAGACCATACCAGAAGATAATGTTCAAGATGATAAAGACAATGAGATTCCAAAACTACAAGAGCAACTAAAGAAGGCACACTTGGTTATTGCTCAACTACAACAAGATAACAAGGAATTAAAGAACTCTGTTTTAGAAAGGGCACCTAAGATTGGTGAAACAATACAAGTAACAAAAGCAACTTCATCTGTCACCAAGTCTAAAGGAAAAGAGAAGTTAATAACACAAGACATTCAAGAGTTAGAAGCTCCATTAGCCAGAGTCACCAGGTCTTCAGCAAAAAAGTTGCAGATACAGGACGAAAAGTCAGTGCAATAAGAGAAGAAAGCTGAGATGGATGAGGGGCAACATACTTTCAACATGTTGCAGATGCAGTTGAAGAAAGCCGAAAAGGAGATCAATAGACTTAAGAAACAAGATGAAAGGGCCAGGACAAAGATTTATGATCATTTGAACATGTGTGAGCCAACAATGGAAAATGCCAAGCATATGCTGAAAACGACTCTTCCTTTACATAGGTAGCTCAAAAAAATTTGTTGACAAAACCTCACCTTGAGGGAGGAGCTAAGGGCTGCCAAGCAACAATTTCAAGAAATACAAGAGAAGGACAGAGATAAGCTTGATTTGTTGGTTGAAGCAACCAAACTCTGAGTATTAGAACAGGCAAATCAAAGCAATTTTGGATTTTTGGTTTTTACCTAAGTATGCTGGTTGAATGGAGGTTGGGAGTTTCATATGCTGTTTGAAGTTTTTTGGGAGCACAATCAGTCAGACTCTAGAAACTATGAAACTTTTTCAAAAAGGAGCAACTCACACAACAATTTTGCATTTTGGCAAAGCATTAGGGTTTTGATGGGAATGAGAAATTTTGTCATCTTTTTGGTGAGTGGGGACTTGAAAAGGGTTTTCAGGATTGTCAACATCATCAACAGGTTGTGTATCTTGTTCAGAGACCTCAACATTAGTCAAAAGCATAAAGGACAGGTTTCACTACGCTTTCATGCAAGCGTCGCGCTTTTGTTGTAGGTGGAGTTTTGACAGATGTAAGCTTTGCATAATGAAAGGAGGTTTCTAAAGGGGAAGGTGATGATGTCCAGGCCATTTCAGACGTGCATCATTCATTGAGCAGTTCAGAAAGTGACTGGAGGCATATCAACCATCAATTCGCTGCGCTTCTGTGTTGCGTTTTTGTTGAACTCTGAGGTTGTGCAACACTGGCACTGTGCTTCCAGAAAGACAACTTTTTGACCGTGGAATCTATGTCTAAACTTCATGTAGTTTATTTTTATGGTCATGGTTAATGTTTTGAGGCATCTAAGGACTTTGAAGCTTGATTTAGGCTTTGCATTTAATGTAAATTTGTTTGAAAAATCCTTGGTCAAACAGTTCCTAGTTTTCAGAAAAGAGTGCTATATTCGCTACATTAGGTAGAAACATAAATCCTTTTAGGGAATTCGGCTTCTAGAGATGGGAACTGATTGTCTTTGATCTATTTATGTTGTAATTTTGATGAAGCAAGAGGTTGGTCAGGGTTTAGAAGAAGAGATACTGTGTATTACATATTTTTGATATTTTTCGAGTGAATGAAAAGACGAAGTTTTGATTTTACAGGGATTCCTGTGTCAATTTTTATGGAGATGTTCGTCCTTGTATTGTAAGTTATCTTTTGTTATCAATCATGCTTTGAATGTGTGTCTTCTTGTTTAGCAAAGCAAAGGTCTATCTCAGAATTCACTATTAAAAGTGCTTTGTTATAGTTTGCTAAACAATCAATGTTTTTCCTCTTTAATGACATTTAAAATTCATCCTTCCAGTTAGATGCTTTATATGTCATTATCGACCTTTCCTCTGCTCACCTTTCTACAATAAATTTGATCAAAATCTCCAGAAGGACTACCTACCTTTCCCCTATAGAAGATCCCTCATCTCTCCATCCTCTCACTGGAAAATCAGTAACTTAACATGATTCCATGCCCAATGGATTTGTCATCTCCCCTACCAACAAAATTTTAAAACCTATATCCCTCTGAACACCATACCTAGCCTAAGATCTAAATGACTGAAGGTTTCGATAGAGAGAGCCCTCTCTGAAGCTGGAAGGGCTAGATTCCAGCTTCTAAGTGGTTTGTGGTTACCTTTGGGTTCCTCTCCTCAGCCTGGAGGAATTACAAAGTGCTAACATAGTGGCGCCGTTGTCGGGGAATGAGAGTTGAAACTTCCCTGGAAAAATCTGCAATTAGAGACAAATCTGGTTCCTGAGGGTGACCGTGAACTAGAGATTGATACGCTGAATATTTACCCAAATGTTAGTGATTCTAAAAACCACTGCAATCAATTCCTGTAGGAAAATATGGCTTCAAGAAGAGTACATACTAGGCATCATCCAAATCCTAATCCACTTGAGGTCTTGAATAGTCTAGAGAAATTGTTTAGAAAGAAGAAGCCTACAAAAGAAACAAACTCCAGTTTCATTAAAAGATCCTTGTCCCTTCCTGAAAGAGTCAATTCAATGGACCACACTCAGTGTGATTTGAAATTTGAGCAAAGATTATTCAGATCTAAATCAGAGGACAGTCTAATAGAAACAGTTTTTGATCAAGCATAACTAAGATCCTCCATTCCTTTTCATAAAGAAGGTGTATTAGAAGCAGACATGGATACTTGGACACAATTTCACATGTTAGAACATCTTGTCTATCAGCTGCAAGAAGTTGCTTCTAAGTCTTCCAAATTTCAGCGTTCTATTCCAACTGTTTTTGCCCCAACATTTTCTGCTACACTGAATATTTCATTGTGTTTTGCTCCTGTTGTGTCTATTGTTGTTACTCTCCTTCCTTATTAGTTGTTCAAACAATAGTCTCCTTACCTCCCTCGTCCTCATTTCATATCCCAAAAGTCAGTACAAGTCCATCTCATAAAGTCATCGCTGCCCGTTATGCTCCATTGAATCTACAAGGCCCACTGCATGATTTGCCACAAAACTATGGTCAGAGATTACCTCAGTTCGATGGTACATGGGTTATTACAACATAACAACACCTTGATAAGTTGAATGATTTCATAGACTTGGAAAAGGTAGACCATGAGGATGCTAAATTGAGGCTTTTTGCTCAGAGTTTTTTGGGAGAAGTGAGGCAATGGTTTAGAAGTCTGCCAGCTACAAGTATAGCTAATTTCCAGTAGCTTGAACAAAGTTATCTTGCCAGATGGGAAGTTAAGAAGAACCCTCTTCAGATATTCGCTGAGTATGACAACCTAAAGAGAGATCCTGGAGAATCAGTTCAGGATTTTTCAACAAGATTTAATAAATTGTATAATTCAATACCCGCTGAAATGAAACCCCCTCCAGGATTGGCTTTGCTTCACTACATAGATGGTTTTGATGTCGAGCTTGCCTATTAGCTTAGAGAAAGGAATCCAACCACTTTGGAGGATTTGCAGAACAATGCTGTTGGAGTGGAAGCGAATATGTTGAACAAAAAGGCCAAAATGAAAGCTGAAAAGAGAGGGATTAAAGAGGAGGCTTCATCTTCATCAGACAACAACTTGGATGTCATGGTGAAAACAATGGAGAAGTTGGTGGAAAGATTGACTTTACAGAACAAAGTTGTTGGCAGAGATCAAGAGACCCTTCCTCAAGTAAGAAATCCAAATTTTTGGAGAACTAAGTGCAAATAAAGCATAGAGAACAGAGTCCCTTTAATTATTTTAATTTCCTAAGTTTAGACTTAGGGTCCCATTAAAAATAATTAATTATTTTCATAAAACACAATTTGGGTGGAATTTCCCAAAATGCTTTCTGGGTTCTTTGGAATACATGTGCCTATGCCTCTCTGCAAGATTTGAGACTTAGAGAACGTCTGATGCTATCAAAAATCAACATTCGACCCTACTCAAGGATGTGGATAAGAGAGTGCCAAATACCAATGAACCAATGGCAGTTAACAGGAAGAATGTTGAAAATTTGGCAGCTCATGGATGAATTTTTAAAAATAGAATGTCTAAAAATAGAAAGTCTAAAATTAGAAAGTCTCAAGATAGTCAATGATCTTGCATCAATTGGTAATCAAACATTGTTGATTGAAAATTCCTTCTTATCAGTAATCAATCCTAATAGTTCAATCTCAACTTAATATTTTATCATTAATATTATTATTATTATTCTTATGATACTATTATATTATTATTAAAAAGAAATTTAAGTCACTCAATCATGGCTCTCAATAATGTTCTCTTACACTCTCATTATTGGCATGGCATATTCCTCTTAGACTCTCATTAATGCTCTTATTCTCTCTTACACTCAATGAAAGCTTGTCATAAAAGATTCCTCTTACACTCTCTTACCTCATTAAAACATGTCATAAAAGATTCCTCTTATGCACTCAGCAATGCCCAGGTGAAATAGGTAACCTGACCTGAAAATGGGAACTCTAGCCCAAAAAGACTCAAAAAACATGAAAAAATACCCTAAAAACAAAAAAAGTGTATTCCAGAACGCACTTGGCTTTTTTTGAAGGCCAAATTTCAACATTTTATAAAATTACGCTAAAAACAAAATTGTTTCTTGAAAAAAGGATTGAAAAAACACCCTCAAAACAAAACCAGTTGATGCTGGAATAACAAAATAAAATAAAATTGTGTCATATTTTTGACATTTTAAAAAATAGAAATAGCATTTTTTAATTTTTAAAATTCAAACATTAAGAAAAACCTAAAATTTAAGAAAAAAAATTAATTTAAAAAATAAAAACATTTTAAAGCTTAAAATTTAAAAATATATAGGAATAAAAAAATAAAAATAAAACCAAAATAAAAATTTTAATTCAAACATTAAAAAAAACCTAAAATTTAAGAAAAAATAAAAATAAAAATTTAAAGATTAAAATTTTAAAATATATAGAAATAAAAAAATAAAAATAGAAATAAAATAAAAAAATATTAAATTAAAAAAAAAAAACAATTTAAAAAAAGAAAGAAATTATAAAAAATAAAATATAGAAATTAAATTTAAAAAAGAAAAAGAAAATGTTTATTAAATTTAAAATAAAAAATTAATTTTAAAATAAAAAATTAAATTTAAAGAAATATATTAAATTTTAATAAATTTAAAACTTAAAAAAATAAAAATAAAAATACATCATTTAAATTAAAAGTAAAAAAATGAAAAATTAATTAAAAATAAAAAATGAAAAATAAAATATAATAAAAATATTAAATTTTAAAAAATATATATTAAAAAAATAAATAAATTTTAAAAAAAATAAAATTTAAATTACAAAAAATAAAATATATATATATGAACTTAAATTAAAAATATATATATTAGATTTTATTAAATTTAAAAGAAAAAATGTTAATATTAAAATAACAAATTAAATTTGAAAAAGAAAAATATTAAATTTTAATAAATAAATGAATAAACAAATAAATTTTAAATATAAAGGAAAAAAAAAAACATTGTTAAAATCAAAAGTTAAAAAAACTTTTAAAATCAATTAAAAATGAAAAACTGAAAAAAATAAATTAAAAAAAATATATTAAATAGAAAATAAAATAAAAAACAAATTAATTTTAAAATATTGAATTTAATTAAAAAAAAAAAATCTAATTTTAAATACACAATTTTAATTGAAATAAAAAAAATATAATAATTTTATGTAATTAAAAAAATAATAATAAAAAATTAAAAAATTAAAAAAAAAATATTTAATTCAAATAAATTAAAAAAAATACAAAATTTACTAAATTTTAAGAAATTAAATGAAAAAAACTAAACATAAAATTTAATAATAAAAAAAAAAAAAAACAAACAAACAAACAAAATTTAATAAAAATTATTAACAAAATTTAGAAAAAAAAAAAAAAATTTCAAATATAAAAATTAAATTAAAAAAAAAAATTTTAAATTTTTTGAATTTAAAAAAAAAAAAAAATCAAATTAAAATATATATAATATATATATATATATTAAAAATAAAAAAAAAAAATTTTTTGATCGTGGTGGCGCCGCAAATTTGCCTACCGCCCAGGTGGCGATGGAGGCCGGCCCACCGATTCCGGGAATCGCCTTCCGCGGCGGGAGGGCGATTCCGGGAATCGCCCTCTTGCCGCGGGAGGCCGATTCCCAGAATCGCCCTCTTGCCTTTCCCAGAATCGCCCTCTTGCCTCGGAAGACGATTCCCAGAATCGCCCTCTTGCCTCGGAAGGCGATTCCGGGAATCGCCTTCCGCGGCAAGAGGGCGATTCTGGGAATCGGCCTCCCGCGGCAAGAGGGCGATTCCCGGAATCGGCTTCCCGCCGCGGAAGGCGATTCCTGGAATCGGCCTCCCGTCGCAGAAGGGAAATTCTCGGAATCGGTCTCCCGCGGCGGGAGGGCGATTCTCGGAATCGGCCTCCTGCCGTGGAAGCGCGATTCTCAGAATCTGCCTCTCGCCGCGGGAGGGCGGAATTGGCCTCCCGAGGCAGGACCGCGATTCCCGGAATCGGCCTCCCGCCTAGGTGGCGGCAGAGGCCGGCCGCTTGGCGGGTAAATTTTTTTATTTTATTTTATTTTTATAATAAATTTTAATATATATATATATATATATATTTTTAATTTGACTTCTTTTTTTATTTTTTATTTTTAAATTTGAAAAATTTAAAATTATTTTTCTTTGATTCAAATTTTTTATTTTAAATTTAATTTGTTTTAATTTTTTTTGTTTTGTTTTTTTTAATTTTTGTTTTTAAATTTAATATTTTAGATTAATTATTTTTTAAAATTTAAAATTTATTTATTAAATTTGAATTTAATTTAATTTATTTTTTTAATCTTTTAGTTTATTTAGTTTTTCATTTTTAAAATTTATAAATTGTTTTGTTTAAAAAAAAACAGTAAATTTATGGATATTTGTTTTTTAATTATTTGTATGTGGTTTTTTTCATTTTTTTTTTGTTTTTTAATGATATATATATTTTTTTTAATTTTAATTTTCTTTTTTAATTTTAAATTTCATTTTTTTAAATTTTTTTAAATTTTTTTTTTAAATTTGTTTTTTTGGTTAATTTTAAAATTTGTGTTTTTTTTCTTATTATTATTATTATTTTAATTTAAATTTCTAAATTTAATTTTTTCTTTTTTGCATTTTATTTTTTTTAATCTAAATTTTAATTTTGTAATTTAAATTATTTTTAAATTTTCTATTTAATTATATGGTTTTTTTTAATAACTTACAAAAAAATGTTTTTGATGTTTTTTTTGGTTTATTTTTGTTTTTGTTTTTTTTTCTTTAAATTATGTGTTTTTTTTCAAATTTTGTCAATTCTTTTGATATAATTCTCGAATATTTTTGTTTTGTTTTTTTTTTTAAATTTATTTTTGTTTAAATTTTTTATTTTTACGAGTTAAATTTTTTTTTTTTTAACATTTTTATTGTTTTTATATATATATTTTTTATCTAAGTTTTGTGTTTTATTACCAACATGAAAATCACCACTCTAAAAAAAATGTTGATGCTGCATCAATACGTTTCAAAATTACCATGAAAATCACCGCTCTAAAAAAAAAAGTTGATGCTGCATCAATATGTTTCAAAATTAGCATGAAAATCAGTAACATTTTAAAACAAATATTCATACTTCATAAATAAGAATATTAGAGTGTAAAAAATGTGCACAAAAAAAAAGGGGGTGATTCTGCATCACCACTTTTCAAAATCGGGTCCTTTTTATGCTACCAAAAAAAAGTAGGTAACAGTGCGGTTACCTATTTCATCGGTAACAATGTTACTCTTTAATGCATATGTTACACTCTCCTTCTTAATGGCTGTAATATCCCCAAAAGGGAATGGACAACAATACAAAGCAACATAAACAAAAATTACAACAAATAGAGATGCACGATAAAAATTACTGAAAACAATTCAGAAAAGCTGAGCCGTTTTATTATATTTCCGGAAATAGGGAATGAATACAAAAGGTGATCAGAACGATGGCACCTTGGCCCGCTCAAGGTAAGCTGAAATATCTGTCCAAACCTTGTTATTTAATGGCTGCTTCTCTAGTGACTGCGTAACAATCTGGGTTGCTGCTGTTGCTAGAAAATGCTGCTATTGGCTGGAATGGAGCTGCTCTTTGGGGTTGTTCCCCTGCTTCGAAAATTCTGAAACTCCGGCTATGAGTTCTCCTCCTAAAACCTTGAAAAACCCAGGAAGGAATTCTGGAAAGGCTGACCCCGAAATTTGACCCCGTTGGGAATGTTACGTATTCCTGATGAGTACACTGGCCTCTGAGCTGATCTACTGCAAATACTGGCCTCTCACTACTCCAAAACTCAACTTGCGAAGGGTTGATCCCCTCACACTTTTCTTGTACTGAAACTCCTAAGTCTCTGTCACTCTCAGAGCTGCTCTCATCCAAAACTGTGTAATCCCTCTGAGTGACTGTGCTTCCTGGTGAGGTGCGTAACTTCTGAAGGCTGGCTCTTTGGTCTCTGCTCTGAAAATTGATGATGAAGCTCCTCACTTGAGCGGGCACTCGAAGTCCCCCGAGGCTGAGGCTAGGATCTTCGCTCGGAGACACCCGCATAGTGAACAACACTTGCAGACTTAGCTAAACAACGTAAGCATGCTCAATATCTGTTAGACAGAAATTCTGAAGATGAATCATGGAATGAGTGAGAAGCTAGGCCCTCACTCCCTTTTATGCTTGAGGCCCCAACGTTCCCTTGGGTCCCACTACACTGCGCTGTACTCTTTTCCACGCTGGCCTACTTTGTGCTGCCTGGCCCACACTACCACTGGGCTGCCTGTTCCACGTTGTCCCTCTTCCTGTGCTTCCACTTGGTCTCCCCCTGGGCCCTACGCTAAATGTGTTGTGTTGGCCATGTAACTTTAGGAAGATTATTTTCTCCTAAGTTGGGTTATGGGTCCCAACACCCTTTTTATTTTTGGCTGCACATTAGAAAGCAAAAATCTGAACAAAATTAATATTGCCAATTAGCTGCTGCTAATTGGGAATATTACAGCCCTCCCCGCCAAAATGTTGCTTGTCCTCAAGCAACTGCAAGGATGGATGTTGCAGGATCTTCTCACTCTCCCAAGTGGCATCCTCATCTGGAAGGTTCCTCCATCTCACCAAGTACTCCTTGACTGTCCTGCTCCGCAACTGTCTCTCCCAGGTGTCTAAAATAGCCTCCGGCTGTAACACTAGATGCCTCTCATCATTCGTGGGTGGGAGCTCACCTGTTGCGGTCACTTGATGTCCCAAAGACTTCTTTAGGCATGACACATGGAAAATATTATGTATCCTGCTCCCAGTCGACAGTTCCAACTCATATGCAACTTCTCCTACTCGCCTGCTCACTCTGTAAGGCCCATAGAAGCAGGGCTTAAGCTTTTCAGCTCCCTTTTGCTTCTGCGTAGACTGCTTGTATGGCTGAAGTAGGAGGTAAACCAAGTCACCTACCTCAAACTGTCTCTCTATCCGCCCTCTATCTGCATACAATTTCTGCTGGTTATGTGCTGTAGCCAAGTTGTCCTTAAGAGCCCAGAGTATATCTTGGCTCTCTTGGATCTAGTCATTGGCCTTGGGGGCCTTGCTAGCTCCAAACATAACATCAACAAAATTCAAAGCATTATATCCATACAAAGCATAAAATGGAGACATACCGATAGACATATGGAAAGTGGTGTTGTAGCAGTGTTCTCCCAGGTGAAGCCAACGCAGCCATGCCCTTTGCTGCCTCGTGACATAGTTCTGCAAGTAGCCTTCCAACCACTTGTTCACTATCTCTGTCTGCCTATCCGTTTGTGGGTGGTAGCTGGTACTGGGAGTTAACTCGATACCCACCAAACGAAAGAGCTCCTGCCAAAAACCGCCCATGAAATGGCTGTCCCTGTCATTGACTATGGTCTTGGGGAGATCATGCAGTCTGAAAACATCACGGAAGAATAGCTCGATCACCTATGAAGCTGTGTATTGTGCGGATATGGCGAAGAAATGGGCATACTTTGTTAGTCGATCAACAACCACAAAGATGCAATCCTTGCCCTGGACTGTTGGCAACCCTGTGATGAAGTCCATGGAGATGATTTCCCACTTTCCTTCCGGAATGGGAAGCGGCTGTAGCAAACCAGCAGGGTGGCTCATCTCCCCCTTCTTTCTCTGACACACTTCGCACTCCTTGACATGTCGGAGTATGTCCTCTTTATGGCCTCTCCAAGAGATCCTCTCCCTGATGGCCCTGTAGGTCTTTGTGAACCCCTGGTGCCCTGATAGTGGCGAATCTTAAGATGCGCGCAACATCTTCTCCTTGAGCTGGGAAATACCAGTCAAGAAGATGCTGTTTTGGTAATAGATGACCTCATCCATCACCCGATACTTGTCATCTGTAATTTGACCATGCAACACCTCACAGTCAAAACGGTCCTTCGAATACTCCACCAGCAGTTGAGCTCTCCAGTCTGCATCTAAGCTCATCAAGGACAATGTCGTTGGCTTGCGTGACAAGGCATCTACCACCATGTTCTTCTTCCCTTGACATACTCAATGTCAAAGTCCTAGGCCTGTATCTTACTGACCCACTTTTGCTGCCTCTCCTGCAACTGCTTTTGCTCAAGGAAAAACCGGAGGCTGTTGTAGTCAGTGCTCACTCGAAACCTGTTACCCACCAAATACACCGAAACTTGGCCAATGCGTGCATAATGGCCAACATCTCCTTGTCGTATACCCTATACAACCTCTCATGCGACAGTAGCTTCTGGCTCTCGAAAGCTATAGGGTGGCCCCCCTGCATCAAAACTGCGCCTACTCCTTCCCCTGAAGCATCACACTCAAGAATGAAGGGTTGCGTGAAGTCTGGCAAAGCCAATACCGGACAACTGCTCATCACCTCTTTGAGCTTGTCAAAAGCCCTCTCCGCAGTATCAGTCCAGCCGAATGCCCCCTTCTTGGTGAGGTTCATGAGGGTGCAGCAAGTTGTGAAAACCCCTTGACAAATTTCCGGTAGTAGGTGCAAATGCCTACAAATCCCTGGAGCTCTGTCACATTCTTCGATTCTGGCCAATCCCAGGTGGCCCAAATCTTCTCGTCATGGACTCTTACCCTGTCCACATCAATGATGTGCCCCAAATAGAGCATCTCTGTAAGTCCGAATTTGCATTTGGAGAGCTTAGCATAGAAATGATGCTCCTCCAAGATACGCAGAACAACCTCAATGTGTTGCAAGTGATCCTCCCATGTGCGGCTATAGATGAGGATATCATCAAAGAACACTAGCATGAACTTCCTCAGCTGACCACAAAAAATGTGGTTCATGAAAGACTGAAAGGTGGCCGGTGCGTTGGTTAGCCCAAAGGGCATCACCAAAAAGTCGAAATGGCCATAGTGGCACCTGAATGCAGTCTTGGGAACATCCTAGTCCTTCACCTTGATTTGATGGTACCCCGACCTCAGATCGATCTTGGAGAAGAACTTTGATCCCCTCAGCTCATCCATCAACTCATCAATCCTGGGGATGGGGTATCGGTTCTTCATGGTCTTTTTGTTGAGCGCCCTGTAGTCAATGCACATCCGCAATGTGCCATCCTTCTTCTTCTCTAAAACAACATAAGAAGCAAATGGGCTAGGACTGGGTCGGATGTGTCCCAGTGCTAAGAGCTCATGGATAGCTCTCTCAATCTCATCCCTGTAGGCCTTGGGGTGCCTATAGGGGGTGGTGATCACTGCCTGGATCCCCCGCTCCAACTCAATAGTGTGCTCAAACCCCAGGTCTAACAGTTGTCCCGGTGGTATGTTCACAAAAACCGTGGAGTATCTGTCCATTATCGAATGCACATCGGGGTGTATTGGTTGTCCTGTGACTCCTGCCTCTAAAATACGCAACTCTACTGCCTACTCTATGCCCCCCTTCCGGAAGTCTGCCTCCATCCGGTGTGCTGAAACTGTCTGAGGAGGGTATGTGTGCATGCCTCTGATCATCACATGCTTCCCGCTCTTCTTGTTTGTCCACTCCATCTCCAGTGTCTCCCAATTCGTAGTGACTTTACCTAGTGTAATCAACCACTACACTCCCAATACCACATTGGTATCTGGGATGTCAACCTCAAAGAATTGGTCAGTCACCGTGTATGTCCCCATGGTCACTGCTAATGCTGGAACATACCTCATGCATTGCATGGTTCTAGCACCCGGAACAACACGGAGAACCCATCAAAATTCTCTGTCAGTATGCCCCTCCTTTGCACTAGCTGGGCATCGATGAAGTTATGAGTGGCCCCACTATCCACCAGTATTGAAACACGTTGCCCTTGGAATGTGCCTTGGATACGCAGTGTCAAATACTTAGGAACTCCTCGTAAGGATGCAAGGACTCCTCTTGTGGGTGCAAGCACTGCCCCTCCTGTTGCTGGGGGAGGTGGTGGTGGATGATCTCCTCTCGGTGCATCAACGCTGGCATCTCCCTCCAACTCCTCATATGCATCTTCTTCGCCCTCACTCTCGGATAAGACCTTGATGTAGTGTGCCTTTCCTGCGGCACATCGATGACCTGGTGCCTTTCCTGCGACACATCGATGACCCGGTGCCCATGGCTCCTGGCCTGTGAAGCATAGCTTCCTCCATCTCAGATCTCTTCGAGTATCATCGTCCAAAGGCCCTCGACCCTGGTTCCCCTTCGGAGGTGGAACTCTCGTGTCTTTCCCCTTTGGCTGGAATGCCAGTTTCTGGGGGAAAGGAGCTCTAGTTCTGGGTAGGGCATCCTACAAGTCCCTTGTCCTCCCAATTGCGTCCTGAAGTGTAGCAGGCCTAGTAGACCTGACTAGCCCACGTAGAGGCTCTGCCAACCCGTCAACGAACATGTCAATCCTCTTGGCTGCAGACAAGTCTGGCACCATCACTGAAAGTCTCAAGAACTCAGAGATGTAAGTCTCCAGGTTCCCAGTCTGCTTGAGCTTGGTCAACTCGACAAAATGCTCCTCAGGGTCCTTTCGGTCAAATCTTTCCACTAATCTCCGAGTGAACTCTGCATACGCTATCACTCCTGAATGACCTAGCGTGGACATCCCATGGAACCATTAGTCATGGGCTTCCCCCTCAAGGTGCAGCACTGCCACCTTGATGGCCTCCACCTTCGCCATCTGGTTCAGCTAAAAGTAAATGTCCAGCTTTTCCACCCAAACATTTGCTGAACATTTTGATGACCCGTCGTATGTAGGCAAGAAAAATCTGCCCATGGTACGTTGTAGATCACCTCCCTGCATGTACCCACCTCCTCTATTCTGGTAGAAATCGTGGAAGGTGAGGGCTTCTGCAAACTCTGGCTTGTATGACTAATATTCTGCAAAATAATCCCCGTAATGAGCCACCTTCGGCTCTTGGGGTCCTCCCGTTCCCGTACCTGCAGTCAAGAACGTGGGCATAATGGAACGTGGGGGAGTGTGTAGCACTACCTGCTGCGCAATGTTATGCTCTTGTGCATGATGAGAAGCCCTGGACCCTTCCCTGATGTGAAATCCCGTTGGGGTCTCACGCTATCTGTTCTCCCCAACAATCTTTTGACCCATCTACTCTATTTTTCTGGAGAGTTCTTGTACTGATTTCAGGAGGAGATTACCAAACTCCTTTCCGTCATCTACTTCATCCGCCATTGGTGCTTCCTCCTCTGCGTCCTCTACTGGAACGAAGTCCCCTTCACCAAATGTGGGCTCGAGCCTTCGCTCTCTGCTCCTTTACCACTGCTTCCGTAAGTGATGTATTCTTTGTCTCTGAATGTCATAGATTGTTCTGCTCCACACGCTGAGCCAAGTCTATGAGCTTTGATACCACTATAATATCCCAAAAAGAGAATGGACAACAATACAAAGCAACATAAACAAAAACTACAACAAATAGAGATGCACCATAAAAATTACTACAAACAATTTAGAAAAGCTGAGCCATTTTATTATATTTCCGGAAATAGGGAATGAGTACAAAAGGTGATCAGAACGATGGCACCTTGGCCCGCTCAAGGCAAGCTGAAATATCTCTCCAAACCATGCTATGGAATGGTTGCTCCTCTAGTGATTGCATAACTCTCTAGGCTGTTGCTGCTACTGGCTGGAATGGAGCTGCTCTTTAGGGTTGTTCCCCTGCTCAGAAAATTCTGAAACTCCGACTATGAGCTCTCCTCATAAAATCCTGAAAAACCCAGGAAGGAATTTCTGAAAAGTTGACCCCAGAATTTGACCCCCTTGGGAAAATTATGCACTCCTAGTGAGTATGCTGGCCTTTGAGCTGATCTACTGGAAATACTGGCCTCTCACTACTCCAAAACTCAACTTGTGAAGGGTTGATCCCCTCACACTTCTCCCAAATTGAAACTCCTAAGTCTCCCTCACTCTCGGAGCTGCTCTCCCCAGAAACTGCGTAATCCCTCTGAGTGACTGCGCTGCCTGGTGAGCTGCGTAACTCGTGAAGGCTGGCTCTTTGTTCTCTGTTCTAAAAACTGATGATGAAGCTCCTCACCTGAGTAGGCACTTGAAGTCTCCCGAGGCTGAGGCTGGGATCTCCGCTCGTAGACACCCGCGTGCTGAACAACACTAGCAGACTTAGCTAAACAACGTAAGTGTACTCAATATCTGTTAGACAGAAATTTTGAAGATGAATGATAGAATGAGTGAGAAGCTAGGCCCTCACTCCCTTTTATGCTTGAGGCCCCAAAGTTCCCTTGGGCCCCACTGCGTTGCGTTGTCCTCTTTGCCACGCTGCCCCTGCCTACTTTGCGCTGCCTAGCCCACGCTGCCACTGGGTTGCCTGGCCCAGACTGTCCCTGCGTTGTCTGCGCTACCACTTGGCCCCCCATCGGTCCTACGTTGAATGTGTTGTGTTGGCCAAGTAACTTTAGGAAGATTATTTTCTCCTAAGTTGGGTTATGGGTCCTAGCACCCTTTTTCTTTTTGGCTGAACATTAGAAATAAAAAATCTGAACAAAATTAATATTGCTAATTAGCTGCTGCTAATTGAGAATATTACAATGACATAAGTTACAAAGGGATGCGTACCTTCGTAATGGCATGAGTTACATTTCCTAAATGGGCATATGTTACTCTTCCTCTTGGCATGCGAGTTACTCCTTTTTTATGGCATGGATTCGTTCCTATATAAATGTGCCTCATTCTTTCTCCCCTCACTACTTGTGCATTGTGAAAGAAGAATTCGAACATGAGAGAGAGTTGGAGAGAGTTGAAGAAGATTGTGAGAGAGAGACTTGGAGAGTAGGAGCATAACTTGGTGAGCCAAGGTTGATTCAGTGCTTTAGTGTTTCAGCGTTGATTCATTTGAAGGGAAGGTTGATTCAGTGTGTGCATCTGCGGCTGCTACCATAGTTTTAAAAACCAAAACTGGTGATTGGACCGGCCCACCTAATAAATCGGGTTCAAACCAGAACCGGTCAAACCGGGATTGGTCAGATCTCAATGAACCAATTAAAAAAAAATACATCAAATAATAATTTTTAATGAAAAAACTATTTTTAAGATTTAAAACCATGATTCCAAGCCAATAGAGACAAAATATGCAAATTTTGCTTTTCTATATACCATGTAAAGGTGAATATATCAAAATGGCACCGAGTGCAATACATATCATCGACAAAATACATAAGCAATGAGGCTCTAAATGGCCTATAAAGTCCAAAACAATGCTACAAGCTATGAGGCCATTGGCCTACTACAAGACTACAAGTCTACACATGATCAATCATCAAATTCATCACCACTACTAGACACAGGATCATCAACAGGAGCTACATAGACATCATCTGGTTCAGAGTCTGAGGTTGCCTTAGCCTCATTTGCAACCTCAGTAGTAACATTGCCACCAATAACAATAGAAGTGGACCTAATGGAAGCATGAGTTCGTCGAGCTGCACTAGTGCCTTCCATTGGTTGTTTGCCTTTGCTTGATGCGGCTACTAATCTTGATTTTGATGGCTGCTACCAAATCTGCTTCATCCCTGCTAATGCCATGTCATTATCAAAATCAACATCAAACACATGATCTTTAGTCTCCTCCACCCATTATGATATTGGATCAATATCGTCAAACACCATGGGATCTAGATCAGGTGTTATGTTCATCATTTGGTTTTGCCTTAGTCGAAGGTTGTATTGCATGAAGAGAAGATCATTTAACTGTTTTTGTTCCAAACAATTTCTCTTCTTCGTGTGTATGAGCTCAAAAACAAACCAATTGGACTCACAACTTGAAGCATTGCAAGTTTGGATGAGGACTATATTTGCAAACTTTTGCAATTGAGGACATTGACAGCCAAATGACTCCCGCCAATGTGCTGCAAAGAAAAAAACATTAATTATTAACTTAGATCATTTCATTACTTATTTACAAATTACAAGTATTTATAGATAATTTGAATTGTAAATTTGTAAACAATTTAACTTGAGAAGAAAAACAAATTGGAATTTCTTACCAGGTTGATCCACATCTCTTGCCATCTTTGCCAAGTTTTTTCCAAAGGTAACAACTACCATATTGAAGAGAGTAAGTTGTTTATGTATTTCCAATTGGTTTGCATGGATAGGGACCATGCGCTCCAACCAATCAATCAATCCAGCTTTGGCCTCCCCATCTTGCAGATCTTCTAGCCGAGCTAATAATGATACTTTGGGTTCAAAAAATACCCAATTGCATGTATAGGACAATGGAGTTGATTGTTCCATTTGTTATCAATGATCTCCCATATACGGCCATATTTAGCTAACCTATCTTTGTAAGCTGCCCGTATCTGCTCCTTTGCCTGATCCATAGCCTCATAAATGTAGCGTATGGCCAATTTTTCCCCATTGACCATCCTTAGTACCTTAACAAGGTGCTTGATAATTTTCACAAGCTCTGCAAACCTTTTCCAAAAATAATTGTCAAAAAATTTCTTTTTGGTGTCTTTGCCATCTTGTCTATGAGCCCACCGAGATTCAATCCAATCATCAGAAGAAAACATTTTTTGCAGGTTTTTTTGTTGAGTATTGGGACATTGCAACTCGAGGAAGTGAGTTGCAAATCTTGTAATTATAGGCCTAACAAGCTCTTTGCCCCTAGTGTTTTTCCTCAGTAGGCTCAATACCCATGAGTGGTGTTAGGGTCCTATAATAATAAGGTTCATAATTTTGAATTGACTTTGTTAAAAACTTGTAATATTGTACATACCTTTGCTTCCTGCAAATGTTTTTCCATATTCGAAAAATGAAAAGAGGGCAAGTCCTAAAAGATAAATTGAAGGACCAAAAGAAATAAGAACAAAAAAGAATATCAAGTATGAACCCCACAAAAAGAGATAAAAATAAGGTCATGAAAGTGTTGCACATTCAAATGCCACTACTATCAGTTTACTTTATGAAAATAAAATTGTGTGTAGCTTGTCCAAAATGCCACAATTCATGAAGGTCAAATAGCTTAATCTTGACTTTTTCATGTTTTAAATTCCATCCTGATGGATAGAGAATAAAGATCTAGCCAAATTGTTTAATCTTGGCAGATCAGTGGTTAGGTAGAGGATAAATGAGCTCATTAGTTTAATATGAGCTGTTGGACGTCATAAGATTAGAAGTAGTTAGTTTGTTAAAAGAAAATAAAAGGGCCAGCAAGCTCAAATGCGCCAATAAAAGAAATAAAAATGTTAGGATAAGAAGGGTAGGTAGATTACTTTCACAGGCACTGGAAAGCATCAAATTGGTTTGTTTCTTATTACTAATATCCTACTAATTTCCCCTTCTTAAATTCCAGAAAATCCCTTCGCTATTCATTTTCCCCTTGCTAATATCCCTTTTCTCTTTGGAAATCATTCTCCCTTGTAAAAACTCTTTTCCCTAACTAACTCCGCCTTTTTCCCTAGCTAAAACCCTTTTTTCTAGCTAAAAAACCCATTTTTCCATCACTAAATTACCTTCCCCTTGACTAATTCCGCAAATTTTCTAACAAAACATCAAACCCACTTACCCAAGGTTTGTAGCACTTATTATATATTGGGCCTTGCTTTAAAATCCCCTACCCGATATTATTCCCAATATATTTCTAACATCCCGCCATGTTAATTCACTAACCACATTTTTATATATTCCCTGTTTTTATACATATTTCCCAACCCACATATTATTTTTAACCTATAGTTTTTATTAATTCCCTCTTCATATATATCATTGTTTAACCCCCGCTACCATATTTCCCGTACTCCTTTATATTATTTGTAACATATAGTTTATACATTATATATTAACCCTCCCACTTATTATATATCCCTAACCCATTATTATATTAAAATCTCCACTTTAAACCTTCCCCGACCCTACTTACCTTTAACCATCCGCCTATTAACTCTCGACCCCACCATGTTGACAGCTTCCAACCTTGGCAACCGTCCGATCTCTGCTGCCATATCCAACGACCCCAATCCCTTTCGCATCTGCCAGTACTCCGATGTTTAAAACCGATCAGGGGTGCAAAATTGGTGGTTTTGCCCATTCCCTCCCTTACCACGTGGCGCTCACACAATTTATCGCATCCCTTCACATAAAACCACCCAACCACTTTTCGCAATGCGATAAACCGATTACCTGTCCACCCTGCGATGTATTAAAACCACCTGTCTGCTCATCCACTGTGTGATACATTACATGTTCACCTTGCGTTGCGATAAACCAATGCGAAAAACCCTGAGCTACTGTTGTAAACCCTGTGCTGTGCTAAATTGCTGTATCACTCCGCGCAGTGTATTAAGCCCCCATTGTTTGAAATCCATTCCTGCACCCGTCGGGAGACCACAGAGTTTTCCAAAAATGAAATTCCGCCATAACCTCTCTCTGTTTGAAATGCAAAAGTGAAATTCCATTGCCAAACCGAATAAAAACCCCACTGTAGTTCAAATTTGTTTCACAGTTTTTCCCATGCCGGGAAGCTATTATCCTTTCTGGGAAAAACTGTGTTTCATTGATTACTGGTTTATTTTTGCAGGTGATCATACAAGACCTGAACAAACAATTTTAATACTAGTTAAAACCTGTTTACTCCAAGAACTCACAAAGAAATGAATTCGAATGGTTTTCCCCAACAAAAGATTACATGCAGCAATAGAGCAGGAGGAATCATTTACACAGAGGCAGTAATTATTAAGCAGAAATGAAAACTTTCACATCAGTAACATCAAAAGTTTATTCAAAGATGAAATTTACAACAGCATGATGAAAATAAAGATTTAGATGATGAAGTTTACTATGGTAAAAGTAAAAAGGTAACATAGCAGTAAGGTGAAAGCAAAGACAGAATTGACAGTAACAATAAAATCAACTGAAAAGAGCAACCAGGTTAAATGATAAACAGAGCATGCAGATAAAGACAGAGTTAAAAGATAAATCAGATGCAGCCAGCATGAAGACAACGTGAGAGACTAGCCAGCATAAAAGAAACAAATAGATAACAATAGTCGAGTAAAATAGCGACAACTTTCAGTTAGTTGAAAGGTGTCACTGCTTTTTAGCATCCAGATATTTTATTTCCTAGAATAAATCCTGATTAGTTAAACAGGATATTCTGTATTACATTTTGTATAAATACTTTAGTCATTCGAAGTATTAGGTGTGTGGATTGCTAAACATTTCTATAGTTGCATTGATTTGAAGCCTGAGGGTTCATTGTGCTATTTTCAAGTCAACAGACTGGATTGAGCAATAAAGGCATTATATTACAGGATTCATGTGTTGAGCCACTTCAGTGAAGTATTTTTCTATTGTTAAATTGTTATTTTTTAAAGTATTTCACATGCTTGAATGTTTTCCAAGTTAAATGTTATAACAATAATTATATTTCAGAACTTGTTTAAATGCACTTTGTCTTGACTGTTATTCATTTTCATGTTTTCTTCTGATATCCAGATTAGGGAATTCTTCATTGCTCGTTAGTTTCGATTGACCTCTTTCATTTCCTTCATTATCCGGATCTGAGAATCCTTAATTGCTCTCTCATCCCGATTGGAACCATTTCACCTTCCAGCCTAAAGATCTGAACCAGCTCAACTACCTTGCCCTGTGAACACTTCCTTTAGAACTTGATTCTGCTCTGTTGCTTGATACATTGACTCCATTAGCCCAATGGTATACAGACCTGCATCTATCCATCTGAATCAGTAATTCCACCACCAAACCAAACCAAAATCAAAACCCAATCAATTCTACATAACTAGCCTAAAATCAACTAAAAAACAACAAAGTTAAATCATAAAGAGAGAGCCCTCTCTGAGCATTAGGAAGGCTAGATCCTGATCTCAAAAGTAGGTTTGTGGTTACCTCGGCCATTTGTTTTTTTAACCTTGAGAAATTATTGAGTGATAACAAGTGGTTGTAGATGTATTTTGTAATGAACTTGGCATGCTCTATGATGTTTTTTACCCACTACACTTTGCCTATGTCCTCAAGCATGAGGTCTACGCAGTATGCAGCACATGGAGTCCAAAATATGGTCTTATATTTGGACTCAAGCATCTTTCCAGCAAGAACATAGTTTGAGGCATTATCTGTGATGACCTGCACAACATTCTGCTCCCCCACTTCCTGAATAATCTCATCCAAAAGCTCAAATAAAAGGGTTACATCCTTCACCTTATCAGATGCATCAACTGATCTAAAAAACATGGTTCCTTGAGGGCAAGAAACAAGGAAATTAATGATAGTGCGGTTCTTTCCATCGGTCCATCCATCTGACATGATGGAACAACTTGTTTTGATCCATGACTCTCTATACTCAGCCAAATACTCATCAATGGAAGAAATCTCTTTTCGCAAAAGAGCTCCTCTCAAGTGTTGCATAGTAGGGCCTTTGAAGCCCTTTCCTGCAGCTATAACAGAGTCACACATAGCTTGGTAATAAGGTGAGAGAGCAACATTAAATGGGATATCTGCATCATACCACCATTTAGCAATGTATTGATAAGAACTTTCTTTGCATTGTTTTTTCCAATGTTGATCCAAAGTGGGTTGACGACTTGGCTTAGAGGAAGTGGGATTAGCAGAGGAAGTGGTGGCAGAGGATGAAAAATAACTCTGGATGTTTGCTCTCTTTGTTCCTTTAGATTGTTGGCCAAGAGCAGGAGGGACATAGTGAAAGGGGTCTGTTGTCGCACAGAATGTCTAAGCACCGTGACAACGACTCAGATTGGCGCTGTCACCCTGATCCCCAATCTCTCTATTTAAGTTGTCTCCTTATAGTAGACTAAGGGGGGTAGACCCTATGGAAATGAAATGAAGGAGAACTCGTTGGGAACCAACTAGTTCGGGAGACACAGTTAAACGACCAAATACTTGTAAAAGATCTAGCAAGATTAAATGATTCGATTGAATTGGAAAGATTGATACCAGTGCCTTATGGAGTCAACTATCTTGCTAAGGAAATTACAACCAAATACTTGATGAGAAACTGCTGCTATAAAATGTTAATTTATAATGCAGAATGCAAGGAAAACGATTTGAAGGAGCGAGATGAAGCAAGCTTCGAAGATGAAAGGTGATGTTAAAAAGCCTAAAGCACTTAGATTATAAATAATTTGATCTAACCACTAAGTACTCAAGTGAAAGTGTCAATTATGAAGATGCCAAAATTACTCGATTAAAAGTTATACAAATCTACAATTGAGCTCTCAAAATCAGATATCAATCACACTTATTTGAAAAGATTTCCCAAACATTAGTATTCAATAAACATCCAATAATTCAAGCAAATGAAACAAAAGTTAATTAAACATTAGGCAATTTTAATTGATAGAACACGTTCCAAAACTCAGATGCCAATGATCATCAAACCCAACTGAAACATATGAAATTTACTAGCACCTAAATCGTTATGGTGTTTGAGTTGGTTCACCTTCTGTTTTATCTATGCCCTGCATGCATCCTACCCATGGAGTTTTGAACTCATGGGAAGTACCTCTCATTTGGCCAATGAGGTGGGAAATGTGGATAGAGACCAATAGCAAGACCGATGAATGCATCAGAGATTGCCGTACTCTCTATGTCTAAGATGGCACGTGTCCAACATCTTGATCTGGGATCAAGTGTGATGAGGTTCCTACCTCTAAAATGACTTCGGGTCAGTAAACTAACTTCGGGTTAGTATGTGACTCTTTTGAGTCGATTGAGGTTTTACCCTCTAAACTAACTTCGGGTCAGTATACTAACTTCGGGTTAGTATGTGACTCTTTTGAGTCTATTGAGGTTTTACCCTCTAAACTGACTTTGGGTCAGTAAACTAACTTCGGGTTAGTATGTGACTCTTTTTGAGTCTATTGAGGTTTTACCCTCTAGGTTGACTTCGAGTCAGCAGAGTGATGTCTTTGTGACTCACTCTCGTTTGTTTGCCCTTGAGTCGACAAAGCATGTTACAACAGGGTAGCACAAGAACACATGATGATAGTATACGGTGGTACTGATCACTGGATGGCACATGTGGACAAATGGAGTTCTCCCTAGTTGAGAGGAAGTGTTAATTTTGGGCAACTAGGTCCAAACTCCATGTTGCACTGCTCATATGATCATGATTATATTTTCGTTGGATTCCTCTTTCGGAGAGGTGCAAGATTGTTATAAAGATCATCTTGTTTGGATGAATAGAACTTATATTTTGATTTTTTTTTCCACACATGTGCAATTTGTCAAGGTCGACTTGAATTGTAATGTAGGCTCACAAGCCCAACAGATGTGTCATACACTCTCATTGATGGTATAAATTGGAGAGACTTGATTCTCATTTGCTCATCATCTCATCACACACATTACTCTTGATCTGATTGGTTCGTACAACGTAGAAGAGGCTTCTCTCTCTCCCACGTGTGAATATGAATGCCGAAAATATGGATAATGCCGGATATGGATGCCGGAAATGGATGCCAGAAATTTGTATGCCGGAAATATGGATGATGTCGGATATGGATGCTAGAAATTTGTATGCCGGAAATATGGATGATGTCAGATATGGATGCCGAAAATCTAGATGTTGGAAATATGGATGCCGAAAATCTGGATGCTGGAAATATGGATGATGCCGAAAATGGATGCCGGAAATCTGGATGAAGGATTCTTTTGTTGACTTGCATTGACTTTTGGAGTTGTCTTTGAGGTGTGTGTGTGTGACACTTGTGGAAGGCTGATTTCGTTGTTGGAGAAGTTGGTTTGACAAACTCAAGGCTTTGCCAGCTGGGGCATCCTGTTGACTGCTGCAACAAACATTTATCTATCCATTTGTTGGACAAGAAGAATTCATATACATTATTTGGCTTGTCTTCTGTTGATCTATTATTACGTTCTATCATCATTTTTATTTCATGTTTATGTGATTGCTAAATTGAATTGGGCATATCAGAAAGATTGAAGTAAAACTGCATTAAGCATAGAACATACCATGGTTAGCTAAAATTAACAATCATCAAATTCATCACCACTACTGGACACAGGATCATCACCGAGAGCTGCATAGACATCCATCTGGATTAGAGTCTGAGGAGGCCTCAACCTCATCTGCAACCTCAATACCACTGCCACCAATAACAATTGAAATGGACCTAATGGAAGCACGAGTTACTCGAGTTGCATGACTAGTGCCTTCCATTGGTTGTTTGCCTTTCCTTGATGAAGCTACCAATCCTGGGTCTGATGGCGCCACCAAATCTGCTTCATCCCCCGCTAACCCTGCATCAATATCAAAATCAGCCTCAAACACTGGATCTTCAGTCTCCTCCATCCATTCTGATGTTGGATCAATATCGTCCAACATAATGGGATCTAGATCAGGGGTTTTGTTCATCATTTGGTTCCGCCTTAAGCGAAGGTTGTATTGCACGAACACAAGATCATTTAACCATTTCTGTTCCAAACAATTTCTCTTGTTTGTGTGTATGCGCTCAAAAGCAGACCAATTGTGCTCACAACCCGAAGCACTACAAGTTTGGCCGAGGACTCTAATTGCAAACTTTTGCAATTGAGGACATTGGCCTCCAAATCACTCCCACCAATGTGTTGCAAAGAAAAATACATTAATTAGTAACATAATTCATTTCATTACTTATTTATAAACAATTTAACTTGAAAAGAAAAACAAATTGGAATTGCTTACCTGGTTGATCCACATCTCTTGCCATTTTTGCCAAGTTTTTCCCAGAGGTACCAGTTGCCATAATGAAAAGAGTAAGTTGTTTATGTATTTCCAACTGGTCTGCATGGATAGGGACCATGCGCTCCAAGAAATCAATCAATCCAGCTCTGACCTCCCCATCCTGCAGATCTCCTAGCCGATCTTTATAATGATACTTTGGGTTCAAAAAATACCCAGCTGCATGTATAGGACGATGGAGTTGATTGTTCCATCTGTTAACAATGATCTCGCATATATGGCCATATTTAGCTAACTTGTTCTTGTAAACTGCCCATATCTGCTCTTTTGCCTGATCCATAGCCTCATAAATGTATCCCATTGCCAATTTCTCCCCATCCACCATCCTTAGCACCTTAACAAGGGGCTCAATAATTTTTACAAGCTCTGCAGACCTTTTCCAAAAATAATTGTCAAAGACTTTCTTTTTGGTGTCTTTGCCATCTTGTCAACGAGCCCATCAAGATTTAGTTGAATCATCAAAAGAAAACATTTTCTGCAGGTTTTTCTGTTGAGAATTGAGACATTGCAACGTGAGGAAGTGAGTTGCAAATCTCATAATTGCAAGCCTAACAAGCTCTTTGCTCCCAGTGTTTTTCCTCATTAGGCTCAATACCCATGAGTCGTTGTAAATGTATTTTGTAATGCACTTGGCATGCTTTACAGTGTTTTTTACCAAGTCCACTTAGTCTATGTCCTCAAGCATGAGGTCTGTGCAATGTGCAACACATGGAGTCCAAAATATGGTCTTATATTTGGACTCAAGCATCTTTCCATCAAGAACATAGTTTGAGGCATTATCTGTGATGACCTACACAACATTCTGCTCCTCCACTTCCTGAATATTCTCATCCAAAGGCTCAAATAGAAGGGTTGCATCCTTCACCTTATGAGATGCATCAACTGATCTCAAAAACATTGTTCCTTGAGGGCAAGAAACAAGGAAATTAATGATAGTGTGGTTCTTTCCATCAGTCCATCCATCTTACATGATGGAACAACATGTTTTAAGCCATGACGCTCTATACTCAGCCAAATACTCATCAATGGAAGAAATCTCTTTTTGCAAAAGCGCTCCCATCAAGTCATGCACACTAGGGCCTTTGAAGCCCTTTCCTGCAACTATAACAGAGTCCCACATAACTTGGTAATAAGGTGAGCGAGCAACATTAAATGGGATATCTACATCATACCACCATCTAGTAATGTTCTGATAATAAGTTTCTTTGCATTGTTTTTTCCAATGTTGATCCAAAGTGGGTTGACGACTTGGCTGGGACGAAGTGGCTATGGGATTAGCAGTGGATGAGAAATAACTCTGGATGTTTGGTCTCTTTGTTGCTTTTGATTTTTGGCCAAGAGGAGGAACATAGTGAAAGGGGTCATTGGTGGAAGGGATATAAGTGGAGTATTGAATCTCATAATCATCATACCCACTCTCTTTCATGGCTTCTATTAATTCCCTCTTCCTTGCAATTTCATCTTGGATGGCCTTCTCCCTAGCCTTAGTCTCCTCAAACTTTTCAAACTTGGAAAGGTATTCTGCCTTAACATGACCTAACACTTCATTTGGTGTATCACATGGCTTTACTTGGCCTCTGATCCAAGCCAAGCGTTGTTTCAATCTGAGAATATCCCCACCTCCAATAGATTTTTCACAAAATTTGCATATCATTTTTCCATCAACCACATCACAATGGGCCCATGCATTGTCCTTGACTTTTGGAGTCATCTTGACTTGAAATAATTAAAATATGCAAAGTAATCTGCCATTTAAAGAAAAAAATTCCAGCTAAGATAAATGGAAAACTAAGGCTAAATTTAGGAAAAAAATGCACATTGTAACTTACAAAATTTGATAGCATAGGACTAGAGATTTGATAGCAATAGCATTGCTGAACACATAAAAAAAATTAATACATGGACAATAGTGAAATGAGAGATTTTTTAAGTGAAAATCCTCACCTGGAAATGCAAACTAGCTTCCTTAGCCTCCTTTTGAAGATACCAACTCTACTGACAGCTCCAAACTATCTCCAAAATAGCTCCAACTCCAACTCCAAGCCTCCAAGATCACTACTCCAGCAAATACTCAACACCCTCCAAGCTCTCAATCAAACTCACAAAAGCCCCAAATGAGATGTGTGAGACAAATGAGAGGATGCCCTTGCTCATAAAGGGTTGGAGAGGGTGTTTTTGTAGGGAAACAACCCTCCTCTTCCCTCCAAAATGACCCTAAACAATCTAAAATGCCATGCATTGGTCCCTTTTGCGGCCTGGTAGCTAACCGACTGGTTTTGTTCTTAACTGGTCGATTAGCACTGATCGGACCAGATTTTCTGGCGAAAGCCCTCCTTGAACCCGTTTTTCAGGCCGGTTTGACTCGACTAGGCATCAGACCGGCCGATTTGACCGATTACCGGTTCAACCTGGCCGGTTTTGAATACTATGATGTCAACTACCTGATTTTATGTCGGGACATACTCCAGCTTCACGATCCCATTCTACACCAAGTTCCTGATGTAGTGGAACTTATTGTTGATATGCTTTGTCCTAGCATGAAACACGAGATCTCCAGACATCTTGATGCAGCTTTGATTGTCACAGTTGATCATAGTAGGACCTCGATGCTTCTCGAACAAATCTGTCAGAAGCTTCCTCAAACATACAACCTCCTTTCCTACTTCACATGTAGCCACATATTCTGCCGCAACACTACTCAAAGCAACGAGATCTTGCTTTCTACTCATCCATGAGACCATAGCAGTTCCCAGACTAAAGCATCCACTTATAGTGCTTCTTCCGTCGGTCCCACAGCCAGCCCAATCAGAATCTGTGATGCCAAGCAACTTGAGTTCCTTCCTATCATTCTTTAGGCAATGATGTATAGTGTCACGAAGATATCTCAATATATGCTTGGCAGCTAACCAGTGATTATGACGAGGTTCCGACTGAAACTGACTAAGAATGTTTAGAACAAAACATATATCCAGCCTAGTATTTACCAAATACATCAGAGAACCTACCAACTTTCGATAGGAGGTAGGGTCGACGAGACTTGAGTCAGAGCTCGTCAACTTCTTGAGATTGGTGATCATAGGAGTAGTCATGGGCTTATAATCCATCATCCCAAATTTCTGCAACAAATCGATGATATACTTTCCTTGCCCAAAATATATCTCCCCAGGTTTTTACCATATTTCGAGACCCAGGTAATAGTGCATTAGTCCTGTTACCCACCATTTCGTGGGTGACATCCCTAGGAGAAAAGTTTCTCCATGATGGACCTCAGCCGATAGCCAACAGCCCCTTGCAGCCTCCTACTAGCTCATTGTGCCATTTCTCTGCCGCCTGAGCTAACCATGTGGTCCCTCACCCACCTGTATTGATCGTATGTTTGAAGGTGGGCCTCCCAAATCTAAAGGTATGTCTTGTCATTTGATAATTGAGTATTGGGTTTACTTATCATGGATACTTGTGGGTATGGATTGATGGGTGGATTTGGTGGAAAGAGTGGCTTAGTTTTTGATCTTGTCCCCTTGATCTCTTTTGGGTGTTACCTTTGGATCTTAGTTCCGTGGGATTTCCTTTATTGACCATTGGGTTTTAGGGTGGTACTACTTGGGAAACCCCGACTTTGGGTGCGTGGTCTCGCTCCCCTATCCACATATATTACTCCTTTTACACTCACTGTATCCCCATTCATCATTTATCCCACTTGGGTCCACATTTCCATTCTGGGTCCGACTAGGGTCAGCGTACCTATCCCCTTGCCCCCACCTTGGGTCAGGCCTAGAACAATGCCCTAGAGGTTGATGCAACTAAAGGAAAAAGAAAAAGCATAATTGTCCACATTTAACAGGAAATTGTACCACAAAATGCAAAAGATGGCCGGGACAAAAATAATTAGCACGTGGGCAAAAGCCAATACATGCGCTCTACCCCAATCCATGGCCATCACTCTAGTTCCATAGGGCCTAGATGAGCCTCCTTTATCATTCAGGAACCCATGATTGTCCCAACCCCTGGAGGGCAATGAACTGCCCTACCTAAAAGGGGGTATCTGCTACGTCTTACACATCATGCTCTTATCCCTTTGAGCCCTGAGCAGTTAGTTAAAGAAAATTCATAAAAGGCAGAAGGCATATAGGGAAGGGTGGAAAAATCAAGGCCAAACACCTCATCTACCACGTTTGCTCCCTCCTACACATTATATACTCAGGTGTGGGCTTCCCTTCATCTGGCTACCATTATGCCCCAATATGTGACCCAGGATTGCCCCTCTCACTCCCTATTCCATTCCACTTATTTATCACTTGCCACCCTTATTAGAGTTATGTACCTTGGACATAATATCCCCTTTAAAGGATGAAACCACCTAATAAGGTACTTGGTTAACCCCCTTTGGAGCCTGGAGACAGTAGCACACGCCAAAGCCCACTACGGAAGGGCATGCCATTATGAAGTGCCCATTTTGTCATCCATGGTTTGTAAACTCTATTACACGATTATTTTAATGACTGGTTGTACTGGAAGCCTAGGGGGCACATTGGATCTTATGCAGGTTTACAGGTGGTTTCCATTTGGGTTTGGTCTCCCTATACGGGATTCTGACCCTCGAGGGCTACATTGGCACACATAGGGTGTGTATCGAGAGGTATGGGCCTCCACAACAACAAGCAACACTTGATGGACCCCTTCAGATTTTCAAGGATTACTAGAGTTCCACTCTTGGACGAGGAAGATGCATCATGCCCAACCAGCCTCACAAGTGCACCACACACTTGGAGGGTGCCTAGGGCTTGTACAAGGACTCGATGATATTTATTACAACATCTGAGCCTTCACAGAGCATCTACAGGTATCTCTGATCCATTTGGAGACCTATGGGATCATTTATGTGCCCCCACACCCACTGGGAACAACACATGTCTACTACTTGGAGAACGAGGGGCCACTCCCTTGTCCATCATAGTCCGAGGGATTTATTCCTCATTATGGCACTTCAGGATGTTACTAGCCCTCTTGGAGGGCCCTACGACACGCACACATCATTATTAAGCCCTTGTGTGGCTTATTCTTACACCTATGATCTAATTTGGTGGGCTTGTCACCAATAGGGGTGTTATTTTCACATTATTTTATTATTAGAGCTATTAGGGGCTTTAGGCTAATTCGAGCTCCTTAGGATCTTATATATTGATGTTAGCTCCATTCATTTTCATCATCACACTTTGGATTGGATATCTCTCTCATAGAGAATTTCGTACTTTTTCCTTGGAGGAGTTTTTTTTGGAGATGGATGAATTTTGATGTATAGATTTGGGCTATTTCTCTTGTCTTGGAGCTTTATTATCGCAAACGAGTTGCTAGTTGGATATACTCTATGGCATTGTAAGTGGTTTTTGATATTATTCTTGTTGTTGCATACTAATGATTTACGCTATAACTAGGGCTAGTTGCTGCATGAATATATTGTGGAATTGAGCATGTTTTAGCAAATTTTAATTTATGGGCCAATGCCATATGAATGAAATGTCCTAGAGATATATTTTCTCGACAAGCTTGCACTCTTTGCTTGAACTATAAATGCTTGAAAGTTTGTTATTCTTTTCTCTACACCAGTGTTGCGAACATCTCAATAACACCCGATTTTATCTCAAAATCACGATTTTTTGGTTTTTCGAACCCTTGCCGATTTTATCCTGATGCTGATTTTCACAACATTGCTCTACACCAATATTGGACGAAGTTGATTTTTCAAGCCTCCTTGACCAAGAAACCAAGTTCTTACTCATTAATCATCCTTGAATCAATCTCCCCAAGTGAACTAAGGCACTGATCCATAGAAGGGTGATAATTTTATCCATTAGTTTGCCCCTTTTTCACTTTTCCAAGGTCTAGCCCTTAAGGGTCACCTAGGGCATAAATTTCCCGGGAACCGAGCCATGGTAAAATTTTGATCTCCAAGGAGGCACTGCGCTGGTTGGTCCCTTCCCTCTCCACAAAATTCCAAGCAATTTTGACAGTGGGATCTTCGGGAATCCTGAGCCCTAGCTCTAGGATCGAAATCTTCCTAGGCATCCCCAAGGGTATACCTCAATAGGACCAATTTAACCTTTTGAATTGAATATTATTTTCTGGTCCTTTCCCCTCACTTTGTCCAGGATAGGAATACTGTTGGTTGCCATATTCCATCCCCGAACCTGGATTGGGTCCTTTTGGCCCCGTGTGGTCCCGCTTCTCATTAAAGACTATTTATCAAGGATCATCTGGGAATCCAAGTTCTCCAAGGATTTTAGGGATTGAGAACCTCATTTATAAGCCTATTCCTTCCATCTCAACGCTCCAATCCTCGTCCCTTAACCCTAGTGGACCAAGCCCCTTGTTTGAAGAGCAAGCAAGCTCCATTCTTCAATCCATCTTAGGGAAAGGGTTTTTAGGGTCGCTTTCCACCTATCCATTGACATATACTTTACAAGTGATTCCTACACTACTAGGACTCCTCCCATCGGTGAAAGTCTGTATAGAGTAGGGAGTCTTAGCCGTGGTAACAGTGGGCTAAGCCTTCGTTGTTGCCCTTGGTTTAGCAGTTGCCCTATTAGGAACCGCTTTAGGTCCCCTGCTGGTTTGAGTGGTAACAAGTCCTAGATCTTTCATCTCAAATTCAGTTGCCAACAACTTCTTGCATTCTCGAATTCTTTGCTCCACATTAGCGATGAATAGATCATCCACATATAGTAGAATAATAATTGGCTCATTATTCTCAACCTTGATATAGAGATTTGGATCAACAATACTCTTCACAAACCCAATTCTTAGAAGGTATGCATCCATTCTTGCACACCATGCCCTAGGTGCTTGCTTCAAACCATATAGGGCCTTCTTGATTCGACAAACATGAAGGGCTCTATTATTTACCTCAAAGCCTTCGGGTTGTTCAATGTATACTTCCTCATCAATGGTCCCTTTCAGAAATGCTGTCTTCACATCCATTTGATGGATATTCCATCCCATTGTAACAACCAATGAAACCAAGGATCTAATAGTAGTATACCTTGCAGTGGGTGCAAAGGTTTCTTTATAATCTATGCCTTATTTTTGAGAGAAACCCCTTGCGGCAAATCTGGCTTTGTATTTGTCCATACTTCCATCAACAACATGCTTGATCTTATAAATCCATTTAGAGGTGACAACTGATTTGTCACTAGGTCTAGGAACAATTTCCCAAACCCCATTCTTCATGATGGATTGATATTCATCCTGCATTGCCTTCTTCCAAGCCTCTTGATGAACAACTTTTTCAAATGTAGATGGTTCAACTTCAATTTGTTTTGTTATATATGCAACATATCTAGAGTATCTATTTGGCCTTTTGATTTCTCTAAAGGTTCCTTTTGTAGCTCCATGTCCTTCAACATCTTCGAGAGTAGATTTTAACCAATTTGGCCTTTTCCTAGTGGGTCGGTATGATCACAGGTTAAATAGGCTCACCTGGTCCTTCTTCTTCTTCTTGAATTGTAGAGGGATTGTCTTGGTTTACTTCTTCTTCGTCGAATATAGGTATGTCTTCGTCATCGTAATCAATAGGGATATCCTTGGATCTTTTGTAGGCATGATTTTCATCAAATATGACATCCCTGCGTACTTCAATAAGTCATCCTTCCTTGATGTAGATTCTATATGCTTTTGAGGAGAGACTATAGGCAATGAAGATTCTTTTGATGCTTGTAGAATCTAACTTTTTTCGCTTGTCTTTTGGAACGTGGATGTAGGCAGGACTCCCAAAGATTCAGAGATGATCCACACTCGACTTCTTTCCTATGAATGCTTCCTCAGGTGTCATTTTCTCAAGAATTCTATGAGGGCTTCTATTTTGAATGTATACCACTATCATTGCTGCTTCTCCGCATAAGAATTTTGGTAAGTCTTGATCAAGGAGCATTGTTCGAATATCTTCTTCAATTGACCTGTTCTTGCTTTCAGCCACTCCATTTTATTCGGGATATTAGGGAATAATGAGCTCCTTCTTAATTCACGCTTCTTTACAATAATCAATCAATTCTTTAGAAGTGTATTCCCCACCATTATCAGATCTCATGGTCTTTATTTTTCTTTCGATTAGGATTTCCACTTCAGATCTAAACTCCTTGAACTTTTCAAATACTTCATCCTTCTTCTTGAGAAGGTAGAGTCATGTCTTTCTAGAATGATCATCTATGAATGTTACATAGTAAAGATGATCTCCAAGTGATTTGTCAGACATGGGTCCACACACATCAGATTGAATAAGGTCTAATTTTTCTTTAGACCTTGTTTCACTATTTGAAAATGGTTTAGTTGTGTGTTTACCCAAAGAGCATCCCTTTCACACTCCTTCATGATCTTCTTTGATATTGGGGATGCCATGAACCAATTGATTAAGAGTAGGAATGGCCTTGTAATGTAGATGACCATATCTCGTATGCCATAGCTCAATGGGATTGATTTCCATATGAGCCAAAGCTTGAGGATATGGTGTAATAACTCTATATAAGCTTTCTTCACGAACTCCAATAACCCTAGCTTTATTGATACTTGAATCTTTTCCCCAAACCAAAAATTTTCCATCAACAAAAGAATCTCTATCCCCTTTATCTTCTAAGAAAGGAATAGAAAGCAAATTCTTTTTCAAACCTGGAACATATAGTATATTGTTGAGATGCAGCTTAGCTCCATTCTCCAGCTTCAAAGATGTTGATCCCAGACCTCTAACAACATAGCTTTTGTTGTCTCTGAATTCCATGGCATGAGAAGATGCTTCCTTTGATAGAGTGTGAAGTTGTTTACTTTCTCCTGTCATGTGTCTTGATGCTCCACTATCAATAATCCATGCATTGTCATCACTAAGAGAACTTGTAAGAGCAGCCAAGAACCCTTGACTCTTGACCTTGTTGAATAAGTACTGGAAGATCTTCTTGATCCAACTTCTTGCAGTATTGAATGCCATTCTTATATACCTTGTCACAGAGGGAGTAACCATTTCCTTTGAGCCAATAGAGTGATCTTCAATCTTCCTTGACCTTAGCTCTGATACCATGTTGAGAATCAATGCTAATAGATTAGGGTTTGATTTCTTCTTTCTTGATAATTACTTGTGAATTATGTTGGTTTCTTTTACTTCTTTATTATATTATCTTTCATCAAGCAATTACCAAATTATGTGTCTATGAAGATCACAAAACATGAGACACAAGATGTAGGCATTTTGCTCGGGCAAAACCCAGTCAAAATCTCTTCCTTCAATGGTTTTTCCTGAGACTCTTCAATCTAGACACAAACCTTCTCCACACCAAGTTAGCCCTCTCTTCCAAACCTTTGACCTTGTAGCAACACTTTCATCTATGCAACAACAACACTTCGAGCCAACAACTTCGACTTGGCAGCAACAGGCAACAATTGGCAGCAACAACAACTTCGATTTGATAGAGAGACTCCGATCTCCTAAAGTAGCCCACATGAGAGAGAGATAGATAGCCCAAAACTTCGACTTTGTCCTTCCCTTCCTTCTTTGCCAACTTCACACTCCTTTTAGCCTCCTTCTCCAACTTCACACTTTTTCCCAACTCTTTCTAGGATATCGAACTTGTTTGAGAGAGTGTGTCTGAATGAATTCGAACTACTTCATTATATAGGCCTCTGGTGAGGTTGAATTGCCCAGTTTGAGGCCAACTTGGTGTGGAGGTGACATAATTTATGTTTGATTCAAAAATAATTATTTTTACATGATTCAAAAGCCTAAGAAGGGTCCTCATAAAATGTACAATGACTCTAATGACTTAGTATTAATCCTAGGAGTCCACAATGGGGACTTTGACTAATAAACATGATGACCCAAGCTTGAATCCCATGCTTTTAATAAGTTATTGTAACAATTATAAAAATTCTTTTTGACAAGTACATTACATTTTGACTCAAATACATTTATGAAGACTGAACCTAGTTACATTTTTCAACAATATGGACATCATCTAATTTAATTCCAACAATAGTTAATCTTGACCACCATAATATATAACGTGCATCATATTTATAACTCACACCAACACACTGTCAGAAATATTTTTCCTTTATTAATTAGCTTGTTCAGTTGTTGAGTTTCGCTCAGTTGTGTATCACCCCAGAAGAGTGTTTTCCATTGTATATTAGACCAACCTCTACCCATATTCAAGGTAACACAACTTACAAGATCCCAGTGTCTAGATCCTTTCAGTGCGACAGACCAAAAACTTGACAATGACTTGTGTCGTAGAACCCAAAATATGCATATGGTTAATGAATAGCCCTCATAAACCTGTATCTTTGCATCCCTGTCACCTGTGCTTCTCTGACCTTAGCAGGACTGATCACTAGTATTCTCAACGCTTAATGAAGGCTATTATTAGACTATGTCATCCATTGTAACTGCTCTTTGGATAACTGACACATTTATTCTTGATTGCGAAAACAACGAACGTATAATAACAATATACCTGACTGTTCATTTGGCCTCTGTCCAACTGTCAATATCCGTTACAACTAATATGCCCGGTGCATACACTTTGTTCTTTCTGCCTCTCTGTCATGTAACCTGCTCGATCATTTATGTAACGCTATCTGCGAACGATGACTAGGTAACGTCCTCCTTCCATGTTTTCTTAGGTCTGCATCCTAAGTTGGCTTGTCAGACTCTTCGTTGGCAGTCTTTGCCATTATCTTTATCCTTGTATTTTTTTTCAAATATTGATGGAAATATACTCCTTAACTTCTTCAAGCACCATGTTAAAACATTGAAGCCCCTCTGAGTGCCTACAAACTCCTTAGACTCCTTTCATAATGACCCATATCTTCAAATGTATGTATCTATTTATCAGTCCTGAGGGAAGCAGGTGCAAAGTAGGTGCAAAAGATTGTGAGACATCTTCCACCTCTGAAATAAAATTATGTGCTTTTGTTTATGAGCTCTTGGTTGATAATTGGGCGAATGCAATATCAGGTTTCTAGCACTACATTTCGAGTTTTGATTCCTTCTCACTTTCAAAAATCTAGCCTGATGTCTCTATCGAGAAGATTCAGGGAATTTAACTTCTGTTCCCCCGCTCTCCTTTTCTTCATCAGCTTGACCTATGAACTCATCTCTGGGCTAAGGATCTTCACATTTTCTTCATCCTTTTTCGCTAATTCTTTTCCTCCCAAAAAAAAAATATATATATATATATATATATATATATATATATATATTTTTAATAATTTTTTTTGAATGCATATTGGACACCACTAATTTCTTGCTCTTTTTCATCAATACTTTGTGTTTATAAGTAGCCTATCTTTGGCAAGAACCTTGAAGCCATTATTGTTGTGTTATTAGCATTAGGAGTCCCATTCACATTGCTCCTCTTTTTCTTCCTCTTTTTTCGAAGGCATTGCATTTGAAGAATATTTTAAATTTTTGAAACTAGATATTGCTTCCTCAAGCACAACACCTTCCTCTTTCATCTGTTGCAACAAACACCTTGTTTGACATAGTTATTTCCAAAGAATTGTGATGATTTTGTTTCTAATTAGGAGAGGTGTTCCTTAAACTTCATCATGTTTTATAGATGCATTATGAGTAGAGCCCTCTTTTGCCTTACAAAAATCTTCAACATTATTAGATTTGTGATGGAGCCACTATGCACAATTTTCAGATCCTCTAATTATGTTGGCCCAACATACTAATCATCTTTGATGGAAGATGCATCACTGGTTTCAAATTCTTTCCAAGACATTAGAGATAGCTTTGCAGTGGAGTCATTTTATTTTTCTTTGCATATTCAAGACTTTATTGTCAATATTGGCCCTCAAGTGCTACTGATCTAACGCTGACGGGATTTCCTTTTCTTCCTTGAGTAACTCCTACTGAGACCAAGCTAGGTCACTGGCTGTTCTTTATTATTTCTCTTCCAGACTTTAGTAGGTTGTCTTCTCTTGCTTGCATTTCTTTCATTGTTTTCTCTTCTTGAAGTTGCTTCCATCTTCTCTCTAGAGCTCTTTAGAATATGTGGCAACGTACAAATCTTGGCTTTGTGGCCAAGATTATCACACACAAAACATTTTGTGTGGCAAAGAAATAGAGAAAATGGTGTGTTTCTTTTTGCATTCGTGTTTTTCTTTATATACACTTTGCATTCAATAGCTTTATGTCCAAATTCATTACACAAATGACAATAACCATAAAAATGATTTGTGTACTTGGTGAATGATACCCTTCTTTACTTGTTTGCTTGATCAAGCCTTCTTATTTGCTGCATCTTCTGCTGATTAAACTTGATTTGCTTTCTCTTACATTTTGCTGCTACATATCCATGTTCATGACAAGAAAAACGTGTGATATTTTTTACAGGAGCAAATAATTTCCTTTGAGATGTTCCAAATTTGTTTAGTTCATCTCCAGGAGCAAATGGCCTTTTTTCAAAGAGCATTTTCTTCGACTCATTCTTTTCATGTTGATTCTGCTTCTTGCCTTTGTTTGTTTCCTTGTTAATCATGCTGCTTGTCCCTTCTCTTACAAGTCTTTTCAGGGCTGTTGTATCCCTCTTAATGACTATTTTTTGAGTTTTTCATGAAGACATTCTCCTCTTCTGGTTGTTTACATAATTTGTTCTTTTCTTCTAACTCACTTCTAGCTGAATTAGTCTTAGCCTCCAACCTTTCACATTGTTCTTGTTTCTCCTTCAGTTTTCTGCTCATCACCTCCTCTATTCTTCTTGCTTCTTCAAGCTGTGTCCTTAGGCTAATGATTTCCTCCTTGTCTTCATGCTCTCTTTCATCAGATATCTACACCAATTTCTTCAAATCTTTGTTTTCAATTCTCGGTCTTTCTATTTCAGTCAAGTCTGAATCAAGATTGACTTGTTCTTCAACTATATATATATATATATATATATATATATTTTTTTTTTTTTTCAGGTTCATTCATACATGCAAAGGTCTCATTTGACTGAACACTTTCCTTTTGGCAAAACCTTTTCTTCTTCCTCTTACCCTTCTCCTTTTCAGCACTGCTGATACTGGGATCTCCTTCATGCGTGAGCTGTAATCTATCCCAGATTTCTTTTGCAGAAGTTAAATCTATTACTGTATCAAGATTCTTATTATGAAGATTGTTATACATAACACATTTTGCCTTAGCATTCCACTGTTGTTCCTGCAAAGAGGGAGAGTCTTCACATTAATCATCACATACAAGCTTCCACACACCGGATCCATAAGCTATCAGTTCTATTTTAACCTTATCTCTCCATTCATGAAATTTTGTTGCACTCAACACAGGTACACTTTGATAGTCCATGACTCAACCAAACCTAACTTCAGGCTGTTAGGCTTATGCAGAATGAACCTACTCTGATACCAATTGATGAAAACTTGATTAAACTGAGAGGGGGGGAGGGAGGGATGTATCAGTTTAGTACATTCATGTACATTAAATTTTTTTTCTTTTGTTAAAATTTGGGTACCAGAGGACAAGTGGTTCCCTAAGGCTTTGATCTTTGGCCTAGGGAAAAGTGTCCAAATGTATTTTGTACTTTTCTTCTAAAGTGACTTTATAAGTGGTAAAGTCAAATCTAATTTTAAAGTGACTTTATAAGTGGTAAAGTTACAAGTCTAATTTTAAAGTGACTTTATTGAAGTCAATGTAAAATTAGACTTGTAACTTTACCACTTATAAAGTCACTTTAAAATTAGATTTGACTTTATAAGTGGTAAAGTCAAATCTAATTTTAAAGTGACTTTATAAGTGGTAAAGTTACAAGTCTAATTTTAAAGTGAAGTCAATGTAAAATTAGAAAGTGAAAAAGTGACTATGGAAATAAAAGGCTAAGTGGGTCTTTATTTAAGTGAGGTGAATTAAAAATTAGAAAGTGAGAATTAAATGCACATTTAATCTCAGCCCTTGATCTAAAACTATTTCAGCCATTGGATTTAGGGATTCCCCAAATTTCACTTAGGGTTAGGTTAAAGGAGAAAAGAAGAGAAAAGGTCATTCATTCTTTCATGAGCAGATTGAGAGATAGAGAAGGAAAGCAGGATAAATTTTCTGAGCATGAGAACTTGAAGGAGGGCAACTAGTATACTTCAGCAAAGCTGTACAACAGCTTCGTGGCACAAATCCCAAGGCAGAAATCTGTACAATAGGAGGTTGGCCCATTTTTCGAGAAAGGAGGCACAAAAATTGAGGATTCTGTACAACAACTTCAGCACACATTCCAAGGCAGATTCTAGGCTTGGAAAATGAGGAGCATTGTTGTTTTTTGGCACAAATTTCGAGAAATCCGTACAACAAGTTCAAGCACAGTTTTCAAGGCAGTTTTTAGGCACATGTTTCGAGGAGGAAGTACAACTGTACTTTCTGTACAGTCCGTACAGTCGTACTGCTGCATTGTGGGCATGCAAATCGAGGGTGAAAGTTCAACATTTAATGCTATAATAAATGCTGTAATTTTTCTGTTTTGTTAGTTTGCTGTTTGGCACGTTTTTCGAGGCGGTGTGCAAGCACAGAAATCGAGATAAGTACATTTTTGTGGTTGCTGGAATTTTTACTGTATATTTCAGTTCTCTGTAAAAGCATTTTATAGAAATAAATAAGAGCTCTCAAACTGGTTTTCCCCAAGAGTTGTAGGGGTTTTTTCCAGGGTCACATTAACCAAAAATCACAGTGTTATTTTTCTTTGTGTGGCTGTTATAATTTCTTGTGTTTTATTTCTGCTATTGGAAATACTGAGAGGGGGGTGAATCAGTATTTCTTTTCAATTGTTAATTTTACCAATTAGATCACTTATATTTAGAACACAAAATAAACAAGGATGGAATATATACTATTATTAATTTCTTTTTTATAATAAGTAAAGTACAATAATGGTATAGGGCTCCAACCCTAGATGAAGACTCCAATTTTCCAGGCTCCAACCTGTATTGTGCCAAGCACCGACTTGGTCTTTCCAAGGCTCCAACCTTGTCAGTTTGAGGCACCAACCTCTAGGGCCCCAACCCTATCTTCCAAGGCTCCAACCTTGTCACTTTGAGGCACCAACCTCTAGGGCTCCAACCTTATCTTCCAAGGCTCCAACCTTGTCACTTTGAGGCACCAACCTCTAGGGCTCCAACCCTATCTCTGGTACAGGCTCCAACCTAGTCTCTTGAGGACTCCAGTCCTCTAGGGCTCCAACCTTGTCTTCCAAGGCACCGACCTTGTCTCTATGAGGCTCCCACTTCTTGGGCTCCAACCCGCAACTTCACTTCGTCAAAATATCTTTGGTTATTCTTCACGGCTCTCAAAGTTTTCTTCAATGAGCCCTGACAATCTTCAACAATGCCTTCATTTAGTTTCCACGTAAACTCATCAATGACAACCTTGATCTCTTCTCATGAAGGTGTCTCCGCTGTCCTTCATGGTACCCAATCAAATTCTTCAAGTCACATCATCATGGTCTCCAATAGGCTTCTAGATGACTCTCCAAGGTCAGCTAAAGCTTCTCAACAAGATGTCTGCAAACAATGTCCTTCAAAGGTGTCTTCAATATAATGCTTCAAAGCAACTGCCTTTCAAGTGAACACGTATTCTTCGTCAAGGTGTACTCCAAATGATGTAAATGTTCTTGGCTTATTCTTTACTGTCTTCAATACTCCCAAAATCACTTTTGCGTCGCTGTGCACTTGTCTCTGTTTTACTTTATCAATGCTTGTTATTTAGGTCTCTTCAATTTTCCTTGTTACTGTCTATTATCCATCATACTGCAAATGTATAGCCCCTGCCAATGTTGTGACTGTGGAAGATTTATGATGTGAAGAGATCTCCCATAATCTGAATAACAAGGACAAATAATTTGCCATAGTCCAAGTTTAGATAGCCACAATCCAGCAAAAAACAATCTCAGTCCGAGGTACTAATGGTAAGTTCTGTCCATAAATTTAAACCTTAAACCCGAGCTTTCAAGGTGCTCTTACCACAGATCTGAGCTGCTGCTGATATTTATACAGTTCGAGCCTACAAAGGCTGCTCCAATCTGAGTCCACAGATCTGAGTTCTGTGGAGTCTGAACTTAAGAAAATCTACAACAGTTACTAGGGTCCTCACAGAAATTGCAATGCGGTTTAGTGTGATCTTTTAAGCCCAAACAAAAATTATTTTCAGCCTCTGTGTCTCCTCTCCTCGGCGCTGTTCCTTGCTGTATATAACTCTAAATTTCTTGACTGAAAATTCAATGAGTAAAAGTGACAATTCTTAAGGTAATTTGAACTTCGGTTTTGGTCTTGAAGGATAACTTAATCTCAGAAAAATTAGCTCAAACATTGTTTTAAAACATTCTCCTCGGCCTTCTATTAACTCTGTATCTTATCTCTGAAATTTGCACCGAATTGATGGTGAAAAAGGAGTATTGGACGTCATATTTATACAGGTTTTGACCTATGAAGAATAGACACGTCTGTTGGGTGAAGGAGTATGAGCCTACACAAGTCGGCTCAAGTCGGCTAGGCAAAAATAATAATTTGTTTAACATATAAATTCAATTTCTCATAATCTAGAAGGAGTTATGAGGCATATAATAGCTCGTGAGAAAGGGAAAAATATTCTCTACAACCTGGTGTCAATTTCATCCATAGGTGAGGTCATCTTCCCATCAAGAAATTTATTTTTCTTTGTCGCTGTTCTTGAAATTTCTAGTTCAGACCATGAGATCACTGTTTTGGAATTTGTTTTTGTGCAGTCCTTGATTCTTTATACATAAGGATATAGGGACAAAATTAAGGGCTTTTCCATAAGGCCTTCAAAGTAGTCTTCCAACCATCATCCATATCATTAAATGTGTTATCATGATTTCCAACTATGTCATCATATGTCATCAAGTATAGTGTAGTTATTTATGTCATCATGTTCATGATAGGCACTTAGGATTTACATCAATCTTTAGGGCATTATGATCATTAGGTATTTAGGACAAGACTTTTTCCTAAGTGGCATGACATCTTTATTAGTGGCATGTGCTCTTAGTATCTTCATTAATAACATCCTTAGCACCTAGGGATTGCATGAGGTATTGACATAACAATAATATTTGTCATCTCGATTAATGCCATATTGACATCAATGACAACCTTGATTAACATCTGCATTATCAATAACTGTGAAATTCCTAAATTTGTGTATTTGGAAATATTTTTCATTTCCAGAATTTTGAATGTATGATTATGGGAATGGGCATTTAACTATATGGGAGTGATAAGGTGAAACTGAAAACTGGAGTGGGGTCCAAATTTCTACATGGTATCAGAGCTTTGGTGGCTAAAAAGTGCAGTTTGGGACAGCAAGTGAAAAATTACAACGAGCTAATTTTTTACACAGAAAACTGAACCTTTACCACAATTTTGAAATTTTCAGTTTGTTAGGACAACAAGCATGTTTTTGGGCTTGAGAGTTGAGGATAGGTTGGATGGGCAGAGCAACTACAGTGCATCGAGGGAGAGAATCGAGAGCATCTTTAAGGAAGCAGAAGTCTGGGGCATAATGGTTCACACCACACAGAACCCAGTAGCAGTACTCGCTGACCCTGTCCAGTTGGCAAAGTTTAACAAGAAGAATGCTAAGGGAAAAACACTGATTCTGGATGGTGTCAAAGACCATGTCATTCCTCATGTGAGAGGAAAGACATATGCACATGAGATGTTGACACCCTTGACCATTCTTTATCAGAGTACCAATGAAAACATAAAAATGGTCCTAAGGGAGAAGCTGAAGGCCATTAAAATGGCTAAGACTGATAGTGCTACAACATACCTCACAAAGATCACTTCTGTGAGAGATGAGCTGGTAGTTGTTGGAGAGACCATTCCACCCACTGAGTTGGTGCGGATTACATTGAATGATCTTCCTAAGACTTGGGAGAGTTTTGTGGATGGGATTGTTGCACGGGAGAACCTTCTCAGTTGGGAGAGGTTGTGGGATGATTGCATTCAGAATGAGATAAAAAAAAACCATCTTGGGGTAGCTAAACAGGTGGAGGAGGATGCTAATGTAGCATTGTTGGCAAGGGGCAAGAAGGGCAAAGGAAAGAAGTAAGCTTCCACAAGTGGTGGTGGGGGCAAAGGCAAAGGTAAAGGTAAGTAGGTAAACAAGGAGAAGGACTATACGAAAGTCAAATGTTGGAATTGTCAGAAGTTGGGACACTATGCTGTTGTGTGTCCGGAGAAGAACAAGAAGGGAAAGGACAAGAGCGTGGCAACTTCTGCAGAGAGTGGATTTCTCGGAGAACTTTGACCGGGAGTTTGGGTTCTGTTAGTGTCAGCCTTTGCAGCCTTCCTCCAGTGATCAAACATGCTCTTACAAAGTGATTTTAAGGTGTCAAGGTCAAATTTTGTCATTTCAGTGAGTCTTCAAGTAAAATTTGGTCACTAGGTATTAGGTCTAGGGTTTGCTTTTACTCTTGTCAAAGTTGTCCAAATGTTGGTCCATGTCACCATTCAGCTGAGTGTACCATCATTCAGAGGGTTTTCATCATCATTTCAAGTTCCATTGGATCATTTTACAGCTTGTTCATGCTTCAGTTGTGCCTAGGTAAGGTTCATTTCCCTTTCCTAGGGTTTTGGAGGTAATTTCTCTTGGATGGTCAAATCATTAGAAAAACTTGTATCCTGATGTTCATACACCTTCCCCTATCCTTAATGTACATTATTAAACACTTCTCATCACTGAGATCCCCCAAATTCCTCATTTTTGCACAAACCCTAGTTTCTTGCTACAACTTGGCAATTTTCTAGGCTAGGTCTGTGTTTTGCCCTTTTGGACCTCTTTCCCTCACTCAATCTCTGAAATTCCACTTTCCCCTGCTTCCTAACATCCCTCCCTACTTCCCAAAATTTCCCCAAGAATTTAGAAGCCCCTTATCCCCTTCATTTTGCTTCATTTCGACAAATCCCTTGTTTCACACATCGGGATAGGTTTCACTCAAATGATGTTTCTGAGAAATAAAGGATGAATTTTGGAAAACTGAGAGAGGTTTTTGTTCAAAGCATGCCAAGGAAGAAAAACCTCCTTCACTTTTTACACAGGTGTCATGGTTTTAGAGAAATGTCAAAAATACCGTTGCCTCAGGAGAATTGAATGCACCTCTGAAGTGACCTTGGGAAAATCAAGATTTCTCCTAGCTTGGTTGGCCAAATGACTTGCTTGATGAGACAAATGATAGCTAGACACAAAGAGCTTTCCAATGAGCTATCATGAGCTCAATTTGGAGTTGAGGAAGACTTTCAAAAGTTGACTGCAACAACACTCTGCCTTGAGGCAGCCTCATTCTACTCATTTTCACCAGTCTTGGGAGATTTGATTTTTGACAAGGCAAATGAACTCCAAATTGAAAAATTCCACTTGGGTTGGAAAGTAGACTCAAAGAGCTTTCCAACGAGCTATCACACGCCCAATTTGGACATCGGGAAGGCCTCCAACAGCCTCCTGCAAAATGGTGCGGTGCATAGAAAAGTGGGCGCGGCGCATTGGGCCAGAACACAAGATTTTTGCCATTTCTTTCACCCATCAAATTTTGCTCAGTCTCTCCTTGTTCAAGTGAGTCAAAGCCACTTCCTCATTGCTCTTAACAAGTGTTTGGTGTTGGTATGAAATTTTAAATGCGAAAAACTCAAAATCCTACTCTCATGTTTTAAGAATGCTCTTAGGGTTTTAAATTTGGTTTGGTGTCAATCATTGCTACTTACCCCATCTATTACCACTGCTCATTTTATCATTACCACACTTTATTTCCCTATTCCCTTACATCCTAAACCATCTATATCCCTTGTTCCCATTTTCCCTATCCCTAAACCCTATTATTTCCTACCATTTTCCCTCTCCCATATCATTTGTAGCAAATTCCCATTACTCCTATCCCTAAATCCTTTCACTCCCTTTTCTTATCCCTTTCCCTATAATTTACAAAAATCTCCAAATCCCATATCCCAAACATGTCAAGTGATTGTCCCATATTTTAAATCCACTCGACAGAAACTCCACTTTTCCCCACTGTTCCATATTCCTCACAGTGCCTCATTTCCCTTTGGCACATTTGGCACTTGGAGACGAAGACACCGAGTCCTAATTTCTCATTTTCAACAAATCAAACATACACTTGTCATACACATTGCAACACCATGACGGACACCGACACATCCTATGAACAAGACAGTGATTCCGCCACTGAACTGCATGCACCAGGAGGACACTGAAACGGTGAAAAAGGCCTGATCCACTCCAAATCTTGGCCGAAGCTTCTTTGGCTGAGCATGGCACATGATGGGGGACCTTCACTCCAAGTTTTAGCAAATTTGGAAAATTTTTTGTCATTTTTGAAATTTTGGTTGCAAAACTGGTTTTTCTGCTTGACGCGTCGCGCCACTCGATGCGCGCTTACGTTTGAGAGATCTTCTGGACGAAAACTTGACATTTTTGGATTTGTTATGAAAAGTTATGCATGCTCAGGAATGGCCGAGAGATTTCATCAAGTTCTGGGTGGTTTAAAGGGTCAAAAACACTCCAAAAATGGCCTTTTTGCCACTTTTTGCACCAGCAAGAACCAGTCTTGGGAGATTGCAGTTTTGAAGGGGAAAATGAACTCCAAATTGAAAAATTCCACTTGGGTTGGATAGCAGACAGACAGGGCTTTCCAACGAGCTATCATGAGCTCAATTTGGACTTCAGAAAGTGCCCCAAAAATAGACTCAAAGTGGCGCGGCGCATTGAGTTTTCTGGCGCGGCGCACAGAGGGATTTTGCCCAATTTTCACTTTTCAGCTCAGAAATTCGGCCAGTTTGACTAGTTTCACTTTTGGATGTAATTATTGATCTATCTTGATGTAATTTTATGGCTATGATGTAATTTTGGCTTACATTTACTTGTTCTAGAGGATTCATTCACTAAAAAGTGAAAATTAAATGAATGAATCAGTTTCTTTCCTTATAGAGGCAAGTTGTTTGGCTGCCTAGATTTCAGTTCCTAGTTTAGAATTGGTTGAAACAACTCCTAGAAGGATGAGCTCGACCCCTAGAGGCATGGGAAGGGGTTAGGCTGGTCTATATTATGTATTTTATGAGTCATTTTCAGGGTTGGACTCTTGGGAATAGTTTGGCACTTCATTGTACATACATTTCTGCATTTTTGGCAAAGGAAAGACCAGAGTTTTGCAGCACTTGTTGGGATCCTTGTGGCTCTGAGTTTTGATGATGTTTTACTCCATGTATCTGTAAGTTCCATTAATGTTTTATGTATGCCATCTCCCTTCTCTTTGCTTCTGAAATTAAACGAATGAGTAACTAAGGTAGAATTCATTAGTTTGCTGGTGCTCTGCCTTAAACTTTTGTTTAGTTTTATATGTTTTCCTCCGTTTGAAGAGGATCCTTGCACCCTCTTGCCCTCTTCAGCTCCTCAACAGTCTTTTCTATCCATTCATTGAATCTAAGACATCAAAGCCATTGCCTTCCCTGCCTCAACTTGAACTCTGCAAGAATTTGGCCTCATCCCCAAGCCCAAAACTACCTTTCCCTTTTCCAACAAAAAACCCCTAAAAATCATTCCAAACTCCTTGATTAATATACCTAGCCTAAAATTAGCACTCATTTCAGTCATCTCAAGCCCTATTGATACATTTTTCCTGAGATTGACCTGGAGAGAGCCCTCTCCTGTTCTGGTAGGGCTAGCTACCAGACTGAGTGTGGTTTGGTGTTACCCTGAATCCTGCCTTCCTTCAGCCTAAGGTAGATTTGGGCTATAACAGGTTCATAGCTTGTGAGTCCACTAGTGCAAGATCACATGCCACACAGGTTCAGAGGGAGTGTGCACTTCCCTCCACTAGCAGAGCATCTTCATGTATTTGGTATGTTGATAGTGGGGCTTCTCGTCATATGATAGGAGTTCGGGAGTATTTCTCTGAGCTTTCAGAGAGTGGCACTGATATAGAGGTAGTACTTGAAGATGATAGCAGTTGGTGTGGGGACATTGATGTTTGATAGGGAACCCAAACCTCCCTTGAGGGTGTCGGATGTTCTATATGTGCCAGGAATGAAGAAGAACCTTATATCCGTTTCAGCATTGGAGGACAGAGGGTATGAGGTGTTGTTCAGGAGAGGGAAGGTGCTTATATATCCTAGGGGCACTCCAGCTGATTCAACTAGAGTGATTGGTGTGCACCATGCCAAGGTTTACGAGTTTTCATTCCAGCCCTTGATGGCATTAAGTTGCAGTACCGACAACAGATCTAGCAGTTCAGAGTTGTGCGAGATTTGGCACTGCAGGATGGGGCACATGTATCATGGGGCCTTGAGGACATTGCGGGAGATCACTATAGGTGTGCCAGATTTCAGTTCTGATCACTTTGATACATGCATAGGATGTGCTATGGGGAACTTTGCCAAATCCCCTTTTCCCAGCAGTGACAATAGATCGACAGGGATTCTTGACTTGATTCATACCGATGTAAGCAGTCAGATGTCTCATGTATCCTTGAGTGGATATGAGTATTATGTGTTATTCATTGATGATCACTCCAGGAAGACTTGGATTTATTTCTTGAAGACCAAGAATGAGGTCTTCAAGCGGTTTTAGGAGTTCAGAGCTCTTGTGGAGACTCAGACAGGTCTGGAAGATCAAGGCCGTCAGGTCGGACAATGGAGGGGAGTATACCCTTGGTGAGTTTGTTGATTATTGTGTGGAGGCAGACATCAGGAGGGAGTTCATAGTTCCTTACAACCCCCAACAAAATGGGGTTGCGGAAGAACAGATCCATCGTTGGGGTTGCTAAAGCCATGCTTCATGATCAGGGGTTACCTTTGTTTTTGTGGGCAGAGGCCTGCAACACTGCTGTGTACTTGCAGAATAGGAGTCCACATTGTGCCTTGGGCATTGTGACTCCTGAGGAGGTTTTTTCTGGGAAGAAGCTTGATGTTGGTCACCTTCGTATCTTTGGGTGCATTACATACTCCTATATTCCCAAGGAGAAGAGGACCAAGCTAGACCCCACTATAGATAAGGGAATCTTTGTGGGTTACAGTGAGACCTTGAAAGCTTTTTAGATTTATATTCCTATGAGGAGGAAAGTTGTTTTCAGGCGGGATGTGAAGTTCGAGAAGGATAGGGCTTTTAGGAGGTCACGGGAGTTAGAGTATCTGGATTCATCAGACCCTCAGGAGCAACTGAGTCAGTCACAGGGATCCAGTGGATAGGGATCAGGAGGTACATCGATTACAGTGTCATGTTCGTCAGTGAGCAGTGGCTCTCAGAGTCAGATGCGTGGTGCTTCGGGCAGCATGCAGAACAGGCAGTTCACAAGGTAGTCCATTGATGGACAGTTCACACGGTACTTCAGCATCTACAGGCACAAGTTCACACATCAGGTCAGTTGGCAGGCCTTCAGGTGTTTAGGCTTCTGATGATGATGAAGATTCTTTCACTTCGGTGGGAGAAGTGTGTTCAGGGACGAGGAAGCCCAAGTGGCTTCAGGACACCTTACGTGAGGCCACATTTGTTGCTGGGCCAAAGAGACAAGTTAGAGAGATCAAACCACCTGAGTGGTTTTGTAGCTATGTGACATTGATCACTAGCATTGTTGATTCTGAGCCTTCTAGCTATGAGGAGGCAGCTAGCCAGCAGGTCTGGGGAGAGGCCATGTAGGAGGAGTATTCTTCTATCATGAAGAACGATGTTTGGGAGTTGGCGCCGAGACCTGAAGGTAAATCAGTGGTTACTTCCAGATGGCTTTACAAGATAAAACACGCTGCAGATGGCAACATCGAGAAGTTCAAAGCTCGGTTTGTGGCGAGAGGGTTCTCACAGGTAGAGGGAATGACTATGAGGAGACCTTCGCTCCTGTGGCTCGATATACTTCCATTCTTTCCATGATATCGATAACAACAGAGATGGGTTGGAAGATCCACCAGATGGATGTGAAGACCGCATTTCTCAATGGCTTCATACAGGAGGAGGTTTATATTGAATAGCCCCAGGGCTTTGAGGTGCATGGGAAGGAGAACCATGTATGCAGATTAAAGAAGGCACTCTATGGCTTGAAGCAAGCTCCTAGAGCTTGGTACTCGAGGATTGATACGTACTTGCAAGAGCTGGGTTTCACAAAGACTGATGCAGATCTGAATCTATACTTTATTGTGGTAGGTGAGGAGCCTCTCATTTTGGTGTTGTATGTGGATGACTTGGTCATTATAGGTGCAAAGAGACTCATTGAGGGTTGTAAGAGAGATCTTGCTTCAAACTTCGAGATGAAGGACATTTGCTTGATGCATTATTTTTTGGGATTGGAGGTGTGGCAGGAGGAGGGGCATTTCTTCCTAGGATAGGGGAAGTATATTGTGGACATTCTTAACAAATTTCACATGGAGGATTGCAAACCCATGTCTACACCTGATCACTAACTGGAAGAAGCTTCACACTTCTGATTTCGAGTTGGTGGATCCTACTTTGTATAGACATCTGATTGGTTCTTTGATGTATTTGGTCAACACTCGACCAGATATATGTTTTCCAGTTAACACGATGAGTCAGTTCATGTGTGAGCCCAGGGGAGTGCACTAGGTGGCTGCAAAACACATTCTTCATTACTTGTAGGGGACATTGGGTTTTGGTTTGGATTATAGACAGGGAGATGGTGTGAGACTGGCGGGGGTACACTGATTCAGATTGGGCAGGTTGTGCTTCTGATAGGAAGAGCACTTCAGGGTGTTGTTTTGGGTTGGGTTCGACAGTTGTGTCGTGGTTCAACCGGAAGCAACAGTCAGTGGCATTGAGTTCTGCGGAAGCAGAGTACATGGCAGCGAGTTTGGCTAGTTGTGAGGCCATATGGCTTCGCAAGATGTTGTTTGGCTTATTTGGTTAGGCGTTGAGACCTTCATTGATTTACTGTGATAATCAAAGTTGCATTAAAGTCATGAAAAATCCAGTTTTTCATGACAGGTCAAAGCATATCAGGATCAAATATCATTTCATCAGAGACTATGTTTAGAAGGGAGCTGTGAAGCTTGAGTATATTCCCACAGATGACTAGGTAGCGGACATATTCACCCAAGCCTTACCATGGGGCAAGCATGTCTACTTTAGAGACAAGATGGGAGTGGTGAGGAACACTTTCCTCGGTAAGAGGGAGTGTTAAAATTTGGGTACCAGAGGACAAGTGGTTCCCTAAGGCTTAGGGAAAAGTGTCCAAATGTATTTTGTACTTTTCTCCTAAAGTGACTTTATAAGTGGTAAAATCAAATCTAATTTTAAAGTGACTTTATGAGTGGTAAAGTTACAAGTCTAATTTTAAAGTGACTTTATTAAAGTCAATGTAAAATTAGAAAGTGAAAAAGTGACTATGGAAATAAAATGCTAAGTGGGTCTTTATTTAAGTGGGGTGAATTAAAAATTAGAAAGTGAGAATTAAATGCACATTTAATCTCAGCCCTTAATCTAAAGCTATCTCAACCATTGGATTTAGGGATTCCCCAAAAATCACCTAGGGTTAGGTTAAAGGAGAAAAGAAGAGAAAAGATCATTCATTATTTCATGAGTAGATTGAGAGAAGGAGAAGGAGAGCAGGAGAAATTTTCTGAGTGTGAGGACTTGAAGGAGGGCAGCTAGTAAACTTCAGCGAATCTGTACAACATCTTAGTGGCACAAATCCCAAGGTAGAAATCCGTACAACAGGAGGTTGGCCCACTTTTTGAGAAAGGAGGCATAGAAATCGAGGGTTCCGTACAACATCTTTAGCACACATTCCAAGGTAGATTCTGGGCTCGGAAAATGAGGAGCACTGTTGTTTTCTGGCACAAATTTCGAGAGATCCATACATCAGGTTCAGGCACAGTTTTCAAGGCAATTTTCAGCCATAGGTTTTGAGGCGGAAGTACAACTGTACTTTTCGTACAGTCCGCATAGTCGTATGACCATACTGCTGCATTCTGGGCACACAAATCGAAGTTGACAGTTCAACGTTTAATGCTGAAATGAATGCTGTAATTTTTCTGTTTTGTAAGTTTGCTGTTTGGCACGTTTTTTGAGGCGGTGTGCAAGCATGAAAATCGAGATAAGTACATTTTTGTGGTTGCTGGAATTTTTACCGTATATTTCAGTTTTTTGTAAAACCATTTTCCAGAAATAAAGAAGAGCTTTTAAACTGGTTTTCCCCAAGAGTTGTAGGGGGTTTTTCCAAGGTCACATTGACAAAAAAACACAGTGTTATTTTTCTGTGTATGGCTGTTTTAATTTCCTGTGTTTTATTTTTGCATTACCAGCAACTGAAATTCTTAAATTTGTGTTTTTAGAAATATTTTTCATTTCTAGAATTTTGAATGTATGATTATGGGAATGGGCATTTAATTATATGGGAGTGATAAGGTGACACTAAAAATCGGAGTGGGGTCCAAATTTCTACATCTTTAAACTCATTAACTGAAACATTAAATGGGCAACTTAACACATATTGACCAATAGATTGAATATGTGAACATCAATTAATAAGCAAACCAAAACATCACATCAACATATAATAACGACACATATGGACACCGAATATAAGTGGAAACCGATAAAGGGATAAAACTATTGATTTGTGGTAGCATCAGATGTGCTTTAGCCTTGTAACTTTGTATATAGGCTAGGACACATGTATTCCATAAAACCCAGAAATGGTTTTGTAAAATTCCACTTAGAGATGGTTTAATTAAAATAATTAATCGTTTTTTAATGTTTTCCTAAGTCTAAACTTAGGGAAACTGATTAATTAAAGAGTATTAATTAAACCAATTGTGAATCTTCTAGATAAAGTCATGGATCACCTCCAAGTTAATCTTAGCCCTTAAGTATGTTTTAATCTTGGCCGTTGAAGGTTCAACAAAAGAATATAAGGACGAGGGTGAGGGGCCTATGGAAAATACGATTGTGACACTTGAGCCATTGAGCATTTTCGATTTGTGTGAGGAGACACAACTTTTGATCAAGGATCAAATCACTAGGGCAGGGTTTGTTAAGTGATTGTGATTCAGTGATCAGATCCAGAGAGGGGCAGAAGCAGAGATTGGCCAGTTGGACCAAGAATACATTTCAAAGTGAGATAGCATCTACGCAGAAGAGAGACAGTGCAATTTTTGGAAGAGGTGACGCAGTTCCTGCAGAGAATCACATAGAACCAGCGCAGTGTCTCTTGGAGTTTGTCCGGAGATAGCTAGAGGCTGGGGTTTTTGAGCCAGGAGGGCCAAAATCCAGTCTCAGATTAGCTAGATCTGTTGCAGTAAGGGGTGACGCAATTCCTCAAGCTTGCCCACGCAGGGTTACGTAGATTCAGCGTAGGCAATCACACAGAGGCAGAGAGGGCTTCACCAACACTGTTTTAGATTAGTCAGAGACTTGTAGAGAGGTATATCTCACAATTATATTTGCTATCTAGATTTCTCTGAAGGGTTTGCCGGATGTTGGCACCCTAGTTGTATTCAAGATTCTGCTTCTTAATAATACAAACCCTCAGATCCGCTGCACCGGTTTTCCCAAGTTGGGTTTTTCTGAGGACTTAGTCCAAAAATAACTGTGTCACATGTGGTTGTTTTTCATTGTATTTTGTTTAGATTGTTTCATCACTTAGATCTATTTCCGCAACATTATTTGTGTAGACTGCTTCAGAAATTACTTTGATATTTCACAGTAATGAGATAGTTATGTAACATAATAGAAGAAGTAATTCAGATTTGTTGCAGTAGGAATCCGGATCTAGGATTTTTCACAAAAACCACGATTTTGTTATTGTTGTGATGCAAAGGCAAACTCCTACTCCCTTATTACAACTAATTTTCTGTAGGCTCCAACTTACAAGAGACTGCTACCTCAATTTTCTGCAAGTTGCAACATGCAAGGAAGCTCCAACTCCAATATGTTTTCTGTAGGCTACAACCCACAAGAGGCTCCTACCTCAACAAGCTCCAACTTGATATTTATCAAGCCACTACTTGAAAGGAGACTACAATCACCTGATGCAAATAATAAACAATAATGTGCTGGTTTACTTGGTTATCAATTTTTCATATCTCCATCTTCATCTTTGCCTCTTCTTTCCTTCAAATCTGCTTCACATAAGCATCATATGTGCCAGGTAACTAATGCATAACACCTCAATCAATTCTCACATTCTCTAACTCTCTAACCAATCTGTCGTCCCAAATCACATCTTTTATAAAGATAGTTTGATGGCTGTTTGTATTCCACATAAGAATATGAAGTGAACAGGCTCGAATCTTTGCCTTCCACTCATTCGTTTCTAAGCTCTTCATATTTTGAATATTAGAACATAACTAAGTGCTACACCACATATTATTTTAGCCATCTATAATGATTAGGTACACCAATATCAACATAATGCCAAAAGCAACATTATAACATCACAACACATGCACACAGTGCAAACATTCTCCAATGTAAACAGGATGCATACAACATATGAAAGCAATGCAAGCATATGCATGCAACATTTACTCTCGAAAGCCATCTATATGATCAAAGCAATCTTTTCTTCATGTCATTGCCTCAACCGCCTTGAGTCTTGTCTTGTTTTTGTTGTCATGGAGTCTTACCTTTGCTGTCATGGAGTCTTGCCTTTGCCTTGCATCACAATAATGATCATGCTTTTGTCTTGCCTTGCATCACACTAATGATCATGCTTTTTTCTTGCCTTGCATCTCTGCAACAACATCTCTCCTGAAGCATTTTCCATCACCTTTGCTCTTGTTCCTGCAGATCAAACATACCTTGCTGCAACATTGTTCCTTTTACAATACCTTGCATGCTTTTGTTGTTCTTTTGCCAACAGTCTCTTGTAACATCCTTTGCTTGCTGCTTCTTTGCTTCTCCTTGCCTTATTGCTTCTTTGCTGCTCCTTTGCATACTTTTGCTGAACTTGTTACTGCTCTTTTATTGTTCCTCTACCCAAGCTACTCCTGCCTTGCTGTTCCTATTGTTTCTTTGCCATCATGTCTTGTGTCTAAACATTGATGCCTAGCTATACTCTAAGTCACTGTGCTCATTGGATTTCATTCATGGAATTTTAAAATTTGACTCATATGAAGAGAGGCTGCATAAATTTGGAGAAGTTCGATTGTTAGATTTGCCAATCAACCTAGCTGCCTTTATTAAATATTTTTTAGTGTGTTTTTGAATGTATGTTGAAGGAAATGCCATGGAATGTTCCCTTTGGCCTTGATTTGTACATATAATTATTGAATGTGCCCTCTGTGACCTATCTATGATGTGATTATGGATGTAGTGATTGAATGTGCTCCACGTCCATATTGTGGATGTTGTCTGTTGTATGGATATATGGATAATCTACAAATTAATTGCTCATGAAAGAGATGAGAATCCTACCATCTGGAATACCTTTCTCACTTAAGAGAGCTCATAGTGGATATGCTAACTATACTGCCTAAATGCAAATATATATGTTATAGCCACTGCTACCATTTAAATCACTAATTCAACTAAATTGTGGGCTACGCTAATCAACTACATCTCTATTATATTATTTAAGTATAATATTTTTTTAATTAAACAAACACTCTCTCTCTCTCTCTAACATCTTGAGTGGGCCTAATGGTTAAGAACATGTGTTTCCTACTAAGAGGTCAAAGGATCAAATCCAAATGTGGGTAGAGTATGTACACCTCCATAGACTTTAGCACTCAAATCACTATATGGAGGGGGGTCCCTTGTCCCATGAACAAGGGTGTCTCATACAACAATTTGGTGTTTGAATTCACTTTGACCTTAAAAATTAAATTATATATATATATATATATATATATATATATATATATAATTAATTGAATATGGAATTTAATATATAAAAATCATTTTATAAAGGTATCTGAATTAGATTATTTAACAATAAATTTATGTGTTTAATGATTAAAAATTTGGTACAAATATTTAATAAATATATGGGTTATATATTTTTAGTTGTTGAACTTAATGGAAAATTATATCAATTGTTTTTTGCTTGGCAATCATTTATTTATTTTTTTAATAGTTTTTTTTGAATTTCATGATTGTCGAATTTGAACATGAACATAAACAAGATGAGTTAGATGATACCCCATAATAGGTGGGAACGCCCTTTCAAGACTGTCATGTGCCTTGGTGAGGAAGATAATGTCGTGTGTGGAAACCACATCTTGGAAGGTACTCATAGAGAACTATAACAATGCCATTCTGTCTGTAATAGGTGATAGAGATAGTAGCTACCCCTTTGGGGCTGGAGAATAACATCATTTGGCTAGCCGAGGGCCTGATCACCATAGGGGAGGGGTGTAACTCATTACTGCCTCCACTCTTTTGTTCTCTTTTGTAAAGCCCCTAAACCATCATTTTTATTCTAAACTTTTCCTATACATAGATTTAAGCATAAATTCAAATAAATGGAGACCAACAGTAAATTTAAACTTACATAAGTAACTATTTTATGCATAGAAAAATACCTGGAACGAAACTGATGATTTACTGGGCTGTGGTTCTCCTCGTGGATTCAGCGGGCAAGTTACCGAAACAATATTTTCCTCCCAGCCAATCTAGGAAACAATCCTAGACCCAGAAGATACCTCTTTTGCCCCTGTGCCCAGAATTCCAAGAACAGTGAGTCTCCCCTTCAGAACAATTCATACCCCTCGCTATTTCCTTAGACAATAGTGCAAAATTAGCAAAGAAAAAGCCTCCCCCTATCCTTCATATTCCACTCCTTTTATAACTTTCCTTCACTTCTTCTCATTTATGTAGATATTATAGTCATTTATGGAGATATTATAGTCATTTATGTAGATATTGACTAAATCATTTATGGAGATATTATAGTAATTTATGTAGATATTATAGTCATTTATGTAGATATTGACTAAATCATTTATGGAGATATTATAGTCATTTATGTAGATATTGACTTTAATTAATTATTTTAAAATTAATTTTATTATTTTTGTTTTTTACTTAATTAAATTAACTTTATAATTTTAATCAAATTATATTATTATTTTATTTGTCCACTCACATATAATTTGTACTAAATTATATATATATATATATATATATATATATATATATATATTTTATTAATGCTCTGCCATGCATACGCATATAAGAGCGGTATACGTGTTAAGTATCTAGTTGATATTTCATTATATCTCGGCAAGATAAAATGCATTGTGATATTCAATTCGTTACTCTAACTTAGATATTCTCAATACTAGCAGGTATGTATATTAGTGCGGTGTATGCGATATATGCATGTGTAGCTATCATATGCGTACGTCGTATACACGCTAATATTATTTTGCTTATAACTTGGAATGGGTCATTACATCTTTTCTCGCTGCTACTACTAACGCCCTAGCTTTCTCACGCTCTTAATTTGCAGCAGTGTGAGATCTTCTTTTGAAAGATCTTGTTGGGTAAAATCTGGTGTACAAAGTCCATGAGTGCACATCCTCATGCTATTAATTTGCTGCGGTGTGAGATCTTCTTCTGAAAGATTTTGTTGAGTACAGGGCTGTGGGGGAGCACCTTCCCCCTTGAATCCGCTTCTGAAGCATGCTCCGCTCGGGAACGCATTGGGAGCGACCTCAGGAGCATGCTCCCATGAAAAATACTTGCTGACTGGCCTGTAGGAAGCGATTGCTCCTGTTCGCTCCGGGAGTTAATTTCTAAATTCGGGATCAGTACGGGAGCGATCACTCCTGCGCGCAAAAAAGCGCTCCTCGCGGAGAAAAGGTGTGTGCGTTCTTTTTTTTAGTGGAGAGAGCAAGAGAAGGCTTTTGGAGCTTGAGTTGAGGTGGTGAGTGAGAGGAAGATTCAGAGGGTTTGAGCTTGAGGAGCTTGCAAGGGAGATTGAAGACTGCCATTTGAGAGAAGGTTGGGATTGAAGGCACCTCCATTGGAGAGCCAAAGAGGTAGGGTCTAATCCATTTTTTTTTTGATGTAGCATTTGTGTTTTTTATATGTTGAATGAAATATGTTCTCTTCTCTCTTTCCCAATTCCCATTCCTCCTTCATTTTATTGTAGGCAAGGAACTATAACTCCACCGAATATGATGGGTATATGGCTTGGCATTCTCTTGTTGATTCCTTTTTTTTGTTATGATGGTGTTGGGGAGCAGAAGGAGTGATGAAGATGATGAAGAAGTGGGTAGTGGTGGATTAGGAGACCCTGGAGAAGTGGAGTACTTAGAGGAAGAGGAGGAGGATAATGAGAGTGGAGATGATGATGGAAAGAAAACCAAGGTAGACCAAACCCCCTTGTGGAAATATGTTACTTGGCTTTCAAGAGGGAAAGGGGGTGGAACCACTAAATTTACATGCCCCCATTGCAAAATCACTTACACAGGTTCATATACCCGTGCTAGAAAGCATCTCTATGGGAAAATGCATGTGATGGAACTAAGCAAATAGGAATCAAAACCTGTGGAAGTGTGTCATCACAACAAAGAACCAAATACATAAGGGAAGAGGAGGAATCCCAATACAAATCTAAAAGATCAAAGGGTGACTTTGAACAGTGAAAATTTCTGAATTTACTAAATAGAGATCATACAACAGTAATTTGATTTACTTCTCCTACTTGTTTTATTAATTTAACAAGTTATTTTTCTAAATAATACAAGAAAAACATCGACGTAAATACACTGCTGCCTACACAATTATACAGATAAAGTACTGAATAATTAAGCACATTCGACAAAGGACACACAAGATTTTTTGGACAAATGTCCCTGGAAAAACCCATTGCGGGAAAATCGGTGCAACAACTCTTGAGGGTTTTATTATTATGCAGATTTCTGAATACAAACTAGGGTACCAATAGTGGTTTACCCAACAAAGAAAATCCCGACAGATGTACCTCTATTTCTGGAGACAGATATTATGGCTAATTAAGCTCAGAATGAAGAACCGCACAGGTGGCTACGCAGTTCCTGCGTCACCCTTCAGTGTGGTTGCGTCACCCTTTCAGATTTGCTGAATACGAGCCTGATCTGGCCTACTGAAACCCCAACGCTGGTCACTGAGTGACTGCATCACCCTGGCTGGGCCTGCATCCCTTTGCGTGAGCCCTCCTGGCTCTGTGTCACCCCTCCTGGGCATGTGCTGTCTCTCTGGTATGGATCTGCCTCTCTGCTATTGTGTTCTTGGCCTTGGACTCAGAAATCCCACTGCCGAACTCCCCCTTGCTGCATTGCAAGCTCACTCGAAAATTCTCAGCAAATCGCGCCCCAGAATTTCGACTCAACTCAAGTGCTGCCACTCTATGTGTGTTCTTCAACAGACCCCGAGCCTTCCTTTAATATTTTTCTTGTTGAACATTCAACGGCCATGATCTAATCTCTAATCGACGACTAAGATTAGAAAAGACTTGATCCTTGTCACTTAGAACATTCTCACCCACAAGTTTAAATTAATTCACTTTAATTATTTAATTTCCCTAAGTTAGACTTAGGTTCTCCATTAAAATAATTAATTATTTGAATAACTTAAGCTCTGGGTGGAATTTCTCCAAACGATTTCTGGGTCTTGGTGATCTCATGTGTCCTCGGCGCTCGCCCCTCCACAAAGCTTCGGAGCTAGATCACATCTGATGCTACCCAAAAATCAACATGAACAGGACAACACTAGCCCACAATCACATAGACTAAGAACTCCATCAACATCTACCCATAGTAGTGGATACAAAGGCATTGAGACAAACATCCCTTTAAGGCATAGAATGATATCATATTTTCTTAATCAAGGGTGTATGGATGATGTGGATGCAAATTTTTTTTGGTTTCTCTATGCATGTGGGATACTTTGCTCACCTTATTGGCATGAAATGGTTTCCGCCATCAATACCGCCCCTAAAGGATACAAGATCCCTGGGTATGACAAAGATGGAACTGTGGGACTTGATCATGAAAAAGCCAAAATAACAAATGCTGTGGGTAAATTCACAAATGGTTGGAATGACTATGGGGTATCCATTGTATCTAATGGCTGGAAAAATGTAAAAGGAAATCCATTGATAAGTGTTCTTGGTGTGTCTACTACTGGTGTAGTCTTCCTTTCATCACATGATTACTCAGAAAAGTTCAAGACCGCCATCAACATTGCACAACCATTAATTCAAACAATTGAAAGTATTGGGCCATACAAAGTCATCCAAGTCATCACTGATAATGATTCTAATTGTAAGGCAACAAGAGAAATCATTGAGGGTAACCCCAACATATTTTGGTGTGGGTTATTGGTTCACACAATGAACCTTTTGATGCATGACATTATTAAGATCAAGGATTCTCAATACAGATGGATTGGTGAATTGTACAAGAGAGGCAAGATAATGATAAAATTTATTATCAATCATATCAATACCCATAGGCTTTTGCATAGTCACTCAAAGCTTGGGAAGACTAGATTTGCTAGCTATCACCTCACCTTCAGACGCCTTTTGAAGGTAAGAGCGTCATTGGTTAGCATGGTATCAAGTCCACATTGGCAGGCATTAAAGGATAGGGCTCCAACCACAACTGACATGGAAGGTTTTAAAGAGGTGGAGGAGACCGCTCGATGGTCTGTTTTGGGCATGTGTGAGGGATGTTTGCAATACACCAAGCCCATTTATAACATGATTCGTTTTGCAGATATAGATGCACCAATGATTGGGGAAGTGTATGAGCAGATGGATAACATGTTAGGCAAATAAAAGATATTGTTCATCCAAAAGATCCCCACTTGTATGATTATATTTACAAATATGTGTGTGCACGGTGGGATAAACTTAATGTTCTAGTACATGCCTTGGCGTATATCCTTATGCCAAAATACTACTCTCCATCTTGGTTGGGAAAACCTGCACCTGGGGGTGGGGTTAGGACCAAACCCCATACAAATCTAGAGGTACAAGTGTTGATTAATCTAGGGCATTAAGATTAGGTGATTTCTCTTTGATGATAACTACTTGTGAAAGCCTTTTACTTCATTAGATTAGGTTGTTCTTTTGACATAGATTATTATAGTGTTCTTCTTCATCAAACAATTATCAAACCATAAATAATAACGAGACAAGAGACACAAAATATAGGCAATCACCCAGGGCCAAAACCTCTCCAACTTGAGAGGAAAAACCCAAATGAATTCTTCTTCATATAGAAACTTCAATTGACGAATACCAAGACCAAGACTCTTGACACAACAACCTCTCCAAGAACAAGTCACAAGAACCTTCTTCACTACTTCTTCTTCTTGCCCAAGTGAACACAAGTACAACTGCCTTCTTCACTGCTAATCTCGGCTACTCTAAAATTTCGGCTCCTTTCCACAGTCTTGTAATCTTCGAGCTGTTTGTACCTCTGCAATTTCGCACTTGAGAATTGATAGAGGGAGATTTGTGATGCTATCCTCCTTCACCTAGCTTGGAGACTTCTTCTTAAGGCTTCGACTAGCAAGAGTGATGATTGGTGACTTTCTTAAAGGTTTCTCTATAGACTGTTATTACCCTTACTTCAGAAACCCTAATTTATGCCACACGTGTGAAGAGAAATTACCCAAAAACAGTGCTAGACTTCTTCGCTCCTCTTGTTTTTCACTTCGCTGGTTATTAAACTGCTGCTTGTGATTTTTGCATTTCTCCTTATTGCAGATTGCTTGACCGAATTGTCCTCCAAGTGATGCCGGGTGCACCTATATATAGTGGACTGTCCACGTGATATAGGCCGACTTAAAGGAGTGCTTGTAACAAGTCCTTGGCGGGTTAATGACTCAAACAAATTCTTCTTGTACAATGTGTAACAAGCCCAAATGGGTCTTCAATCTTTGACATTGACTCAGTAGACTTTATGACTTGATGACCAAACCTAATAGCTCACAATGGGAGCTTTAACTATAAAATAAAATTCCTTGAGCATGAAACCCATGACTCAAACATTACAAAATAATTTTATTTTCTTCTTTACATCAATTACATAAAATCATGATTACCCATGTTATTATGAAGACTGAACCTGGTTATACTTTTCAACACTCTCTCTTAACTAGGGAGGTATTCATAATCTACTCAAGTCTCAAGGTACTTGGACATTCTCAATCTGAAGAATTCTCATAAGAAGAGTCGGATTGGTAATCCATCTGCATAACATCATATCATCCAGCATTGTCATCAAGATCAAAGCACAATACTAGCGAGCCCAATGATTTATAGACACCCTCATCATTGTCTCTCTCGGAAGATACCCCACCCAGGTTCTCTCAAAGTGTATTCCACCAGGACTATTCTTATCTTGGATTCCCAGTCTTCAAAGAATATCGGTCCTGTACAACTACTCTTTGTTGATTTTTGGTAGCATTGGGAGTGCTCTAAGTCTCAAAATTTGTGGAGAGGCTTAGGCACAAGTATTCCAAAGAACGCATAAATCGTTTGTGGAAATTCGACTTAGAATGTGTTTTATTAAAATAATTAATTATTTTAATGTGACCCTAAGTTTAAACTCAGGAAAATTAAATAATTAAAGGGTATTAATAAAACAGAGCATGAATCTTCTAGAGAACATGGATCAAGTCAAGTTATAATCTTAGCCATTGATTAGAGATCTAATCTAGGCCGTGGAAGTCTCAACGAGAAGGCTAGAAAGGAAGGATTGAGGGTCATTTGGAAAGATGCACCGAGAGAGTCTAGAGATCAATTTTTTCCGACGGAGCAAGTGCTCAGACGAAAATCAGATCTAAGTGATTTTTGATTGCAGAGAGGGGCAGTAATTCCGTTTGGAGATTTTCCTGAGCTGGAGAATACATCGTAGAGAAGGCAGAGAGCAGATCAGCAGAGGCAGCGTTGCAGCTGCAAGGGAATTCGAAATTCCGCTGAGGGTTAGCCAGATATAGTGCCGGAGAGGCAGGGTGTGAAACCGGAAGAGGCCAGAAGGGCAGATCTAGCGAGCAGAAGACCAACTACGCAGAGGCCACACAATCCCCATGCAAAGTGATGCAGAGACTGCGAAATGCAGTGGAGGGCTTACAGATCCGTGGATGTTGGTCAGTCGGGCTTCCAGATCAGTGTGAGATTTCTCTCACTAACCTTTTTGTCAGTCATATTCTCTGCAGGGATTGCCAGGAAGGCATTCCAAATTTGTATTCAGAAAATTACTACATAATATATAAACCCTCAGATCTGCTGCACCGGTTTTCCTGCATTGGGTTTTTCCGGGGACATTTTTCCAAAAATAACGGTGCCTTGTATTTGCATTATTCTCTCTTGCTCAGTTTCTGATTTCAAATATGTATTTTAATGGGTGAAGGTTGCTTCAGTAACTGCTTCAATATTTAAAGAAGTAATCTTAAATAACTTGTTTAATTCAGATTTGCAAGTAGGAGAAGTAGTTCGGCTTGTAGCAGTAGGAATTCTTAGATCTGGATCTAGGAATTTTCACACTCTTATCTAGGATGCCCTAACTCATCCTCAAAGAGTATCATATGCCAAATGTTTATCCAATCCTCCATTCTGTCTTCCCAAGTGAAGACAAGAATGATGTGTCTATCTCTCCCTCTCAACTTAGGGAGGACTTAACCCATTCCACTGAAGGAATGTACCCATTCCTATACAAAGGAATGTACCCAAGACCCTCTTAACTAGGGACTTGACCAAGCTTCCTCTTGACCAGGGACTTGCTTCCAGCAACTCTTTAGGTGGAGACCATGGGACAAACAACTGCTTGAAGTACTTTTTTTAATTTCACGAATTTCTTCTTCTTTATTCATGAGTCTTCATTCTTTGCGACTTCTTCATAGGGCACAAACCATCCTTCACTTTCATTCAGGAATCATGCCAATCATGTCATATATTTTTTTAATTAGAAAGTGATCCATTAGTCCGTATCTGGCCCTTCTCCATGCTTTTCTACCTTCTTCATGTCATGTTTCCTTAAGGATCTTTCATCCTACCACATGAGCATCATATGTAGAAGACATTCATAGTTCTACTCTTGGCAACCCTACAATAACCCATCCAGATGTTGTTCAAAAATTAGAGAAATGAATCATTAAATCTAGGTTACCTTTGTGATGGTCTTTCATCATGACATCTTCCTGTTTGCATCAACATTCTTCATACATATTGACACATCTCCAAAAGATATACGATGTCAAGGGTCTCTTTCTTTTATAATCTTCATATCTTTCCCATGGAGATATCATCGTCAAAATTTCCAGTCCTTGGATGTTGATTGCATTCTCCATAGTTCCCTCAACTTTGTCAACCACCTCATATTTCATATGAGGACATATTATGTTGATTTCATCTAGTTAATGTGTGAGCTATTCTTTCATGCGTCCTTTCACATGAGGAGATCCTTTTTCCTTTTGAACATGCTCACAGAATAGAGCATTTATCCGTGCAACCATATGACATGGCTTGACTTTTATCCAAATGTATGCATACATTCCTCATTTCTTCTTCTAGGACATTTAGACTTCCTTCAACATCTTCTTTGATTGAACGAACTTTAATCACCTTGACCTGCTTCACATCTTATGATAACATACCTTTACTCCATGAATCCCATATAAGGTGGAATTCTCAGTGAAACATTTGTTCCTATCAATAGATGAACCTTCCAGTGAAGATCCCAACAGAGGATCTTGATCATCCTCATCCGACAAATGCTCCTCTTGTGTGATGTATGATGAGCTTTTATACTAGATGACTTTCTTCTTCCAATAAGTACTAGTTACGCTTCTAATGAGGTTACCAAGAGCTACATCCTTCTATAGGTGGCTATCATAGACTTCTATCTCAACCATAATGTCATGAGCTCTTGCCTTAAATCGTATGCTTCTATGATGCCATCTCTTAACATGATGCATCCTACCATGCTTCAAATGATTCATATGATAGTCATACTTTACAATAGAAAATTTGAAACGGATGCTTGAAAAGACCTCGGTGAGGAAGACTATCTCAATCATAGTAGAGATCTGTTACTTTCTCCTTCTTGGATTTCTTCTTTTCAGCTTCTTCTGTGATATGGGCTTCTTCCCTTCCTCTTTTGTTATTGTCCCTTTTGAGCTTAGGTCAAACCCTCTTATAGTGCACATATTGTTGACATCCATAGCATTGGACCTTTGCCATATTCTTCTTTCGTTTTTGAGGACCAAATTTCCCAAACTTCCCTTTTCTCTTTGCCAGCGGCATATGCTTGAGTTTGCTCATTTGATCCTACATCAAATTTTTCCTTCAACCCACTTTCCTCAATTTTGCATACTAACCACAGTTCATTGAATGGAGTGGCTTCCTTTTTCCCATATATACTTGATGAGAATTTGCCCCATTCTTCCAGTAGTGCATTGAGCACTATTGTAGTTATTTCTCTGGCAGACATTATCTCTCCCAATTCTTGTAGTCGATCCCTTATTTCAGATATCCTCATAAAGTATGAGGCTATTCCTTCATCTTTTGATATCTTTATTTTGTAGAGTTCTTGCCTTAACGAGATTACTTCACCTGCAGTGCTTACAGAGAACGACTCTACAAGTTTGTCATATATTCCTTTTGATGTTTCTAATTTTGACACATAGGGAATGAGGGGATAATTGATGGATTCTATGAGAATCCTTTGAGCACTTACTTCCCCTTTCATATACCTTGCAAGTGCTTGAGCATCTTCCTTTGGTGGTTTGGTGATTGAGCCCTTAACATGTTCCATGACCTCATTTTCAATGAGATTCAGATCTATCGTCTTCTTCCATGCAAGAAAGTTTGAAGCCCCAACCAACTTGTTGCTTTCTTTGCAAAAAAAAGATTTTACAGATTCATATGCGGACATAAATATACTTACTTGATAAGATGCTTCTTCCACTTGCTATCTCCTTGAATTTGTTGATGATATAGATAATATGAAGCTTTTCCTCGATGAAGATAGTTTTCTTCAAAAGTGATCCTTTGCTCAAAAGAGAGAGAGACCACCTTAGAGCTTTTGATGATGATGACAATGTCCTTGATCTTGCTTCTCTTGGATGAGTAGACTTCAAGTTACTTAGATCTTTTCAACTTGAGTAGAGGTAGGGTCTTTGTGGTCCCTTTTCTTTGATGATGATTTGAGCGAGGATCCCAAGACTTGGTTTGGTGTAGATTTCTTCTTTGATCTAGGGTTTTGACACTTCCTTCAAGAAGATGATGTAGACCTTGCCTTAAAAATGCCTCGAGAATGAGATGATCTTCAAAATCTGCTTTGATACCCTTCCAGAGTTTCGATCCTTGAAAGCTTGAGTGCCCCTTGATGAGTTTCCCTTCCTTGATTTGTTAGCTTACCTCTGACACCATGTTGATTAATCTAGGGTATCAGGATTAGGTGATTTCTCTTTGATGATAATGGCTTGTGAAAACATTTTACTTCATTAGATTGTGTTCTTCTTTTGACTTAGATTATTATAGTGTTCTTCTTCATCAAACAATTATCAAATCATCAATAATAACGGGACAGGAGACACAAAATATAGGCGATCAACCAGGGCCAAAACCTCTCCAACTTGAGCGGAAAAACCCAAACGAATTCTTCTTCTTATAGAAACTTCCATTGACGAATACCAAGACCAAGACCCTTGACACAACAACCTCTCCAGAGCCAAGTCACAATACCCTTCTTCACTACTTCTTCTTCTTGCCCAAGTCAACACAAGTCCAACTGCCTTCTTCACCACAAACCTGTAATCTTCGCCCCGTTTGTACCTCTGCAATTTTGCACATGAGAACTGATAGAGGGAGATTTGTGATGCTATCCTCCTTCGCTTAGCTTGGAGACTTCTTCTTAAGGCTTTGGATGCAAGAGTGATGATTGGTGACTTACTTAAAGGTTTCTCTAGGGACTGTTATTACCCTTACTGCAGAAACCCTAATTTCTGCCACACGTGTGAAGAGAAATTACCCAAAAACAGTGCTAGACTTTTTCGCTCCTCTTGTTTTTCACTTCGCTGGTTATGAGACTGCTCCTTGTGATTTTTGCACTTCTCCTTATTGCAGATTGCTTGACTGAATTGTCGTCCAAGTGATGCCGAGTGCACGTATATATTGTGGACTGTTCATTTGATATAGGTTGACTTGACTTTGTGCCTAGGCCGACATGCTTTTCTAGAATCATCTTTATTCCTTTTGTAGGTCGACTTCAATGAGTGCTTGTGCCAAGGTCTTGGAGGGTTAATGACTCAAACAAATTCTTCTTGTTCAATGTGTAACATGCCCAAATGGGTATTCAATCTTTGACATTGACTCACTAGACTTTATGACTTGATGACCAAACCTAATAACTCACAATGGGAGCTTTAACTATAAAATAAAATTCGTTGAACATGAAACCAAGCATTACAAAATAATTTTATTATTTTATTCTTTACATCAGTTACATAAAATCATGATTACCCATGTCATTATGAAGACCAAGGAGGAGTGTGCTATATTGCATGGATAATTTGGCAAATACTTAAGTCAAATTGGAGTGTTTGGTTCTTTGTATGCAATGGAAGATAGGGATAGAATGGATACTGTCACATGGTGGCCGTGGAACATGAATGGTTGCGGGGGACCTTTGGAAAAATTGGCAATACAAGTGCTTTCACAGGTTTTTAATACTTCTTCTACAAAGAGGTGTGAGAAGAAACTGCCTCAATGAAAAACCGGGCAGAAAGCTTGGTTTTTGTGCACCACAACTTGAGGTTGTTGGCACATTATTATGAGCGGGATCATGTTGATACATCATATATGACTTGGGACAACAGCCCAAAGGAGGATAATTTGGAGGATGGATCTATACATTTAGAAGAATTGGAAGCAAAACTTTTGAAAGATGATGATAAAGCAGCAGCAGCAACAACAACAACAACCATGCCATCCCCATCATCTGGTAGCAGTGCTTGAGTTCCACATGCTTTGTTGCCACCTCCATCTGCAGCCTCACGTGGAGGTCATGTGCCTTCTTGTTTTGGACATGGCCATCTAACTATGCAGGAGGAGACTCCCAATAGACCACGAGAAAAGAAATTAGAAATTTCTTGTGGCAAGAGCCAAAGGAAGCAATAACTGTTTACTTGTCTTTTCTAGTTTCTAGAGTAGTTTTTATAACTGTTGACTCTTTCATATTTATTATGATATTTTTTGTAAACAATATATGACAATTTAAGTTTGGAGTTTGAAGTTGGGAATTATAACTCATTGGTAATGAATGATGAATATTATGCTTCGTGAAAGTTGAAAGTTGAAACATTTAATTTCATATTTGATATTCTTTGTTATAGTTTGGTAATGGTAATGGTTACAAGTACAACTTTAGTGATGACAAATGTTATATATTGAATTTTGAAAGCTTGAAGCTTTAAGATTGATGAATCATGAGACTCGATATGTTGTAACATGTAACTTGTGGACATGTGGTTGATGAAGATTATAACTTCTAAATGTTTGATGTTATATGGTTTAATCCATGTTTTTATGTTTTTTAATATTTATATCTAATTCATCATTCTACATGCTTTTGCTGTCATAAATGCATCAAAATATATACAAATATATATATTATGTAAAAATCAGCTCCCGATTCGCTCCCGACCCGGGAGCTTTTGAAAATGTCGCTCCTCACTCCCGCTCCCGCTACCGTTTCCTTTACCGCTCCCAAGCAGCCCTGATTGGGTAAAATTTGGTGGGCCAAGTCCTTGAGTGCACATCTAAAGAGGCCAATCCCTAAATATATGGGGACAGAACCATAAAAGCTAGAGAGAAAAATCAATTGTGGCCATCTGTGATAGATCAAAGATCTACAGAGTGAAAAATTATTGGACATCGTGCGCATATTAGAAGATTGGGATCAGTTTCTTTTAGGGATATATAACCCTAATAGCTGCATTTATATTTCGCCCTGCAAAGTTGTAGGAGTGAATGAAGAGAGTAAGGGACATTAAGCATTGTGATAATTAAGTAGAAGTCTTTGAGCCAAACACTACAGGGGTCTTAGAACTGTAAAACAACACAATTAATTGTTGTATTTTTCTTTATGTTGTTTCTGTTATGTAATAGAAGCAGTATAACATGGGGATGCACTCCCGCAGGTGAGTGGTGTGCCCTCCTCACTTCTCATGCTTTTAGGATGAGGAAACTAACTGGGAAATATTTCACAGACCTGCTTGTGTTTATTGATTTTATATTATTTTACTTATTTTCTGGGGCCTTGGACTAACTATATCATGATTATATGCAGAAGATTTCTTGGATGATTTTGTCTGGTTTGTTTCTGTCTATGGTTACAAACTTCAATTTGATGAGAAAAAGAAATGGAGAATCTTTTAAAGCAGCTTCCCTAACTTACTGACATTTGCAGGTTATTGACGGGTTAAAGAATCTTGTAGATGGAGATTTTGTTGACGATCTGAAATCATTGAGGCATCATATTTTGGGAAATCCACAAACTGTTGTTTTAAGTAATACTTATGCTGGAATGTCTGCCACCCTAGCTCAATACCTCCTCAAGGATCCTATACAAAGGGTGTCAGAGGATAAATCTATTGCTCTCCAGAGTGCCTGCATTGCTCAGCCTGTTTCTATTTTTATATCAGAAGAAAAAAAATTAGAGAAGGTATGCTTTGTTTTGTTGTTTTTCTGTTTTAAAAAGACATGTTAATGAAGAATTTCTAGGCTTGTCTATTTTAAATGTTCTTCCCAGAATGAAATATTGATGCAGGGACATATGTTTCTAAATTCTTATTGCTTAAAGTATTTTTTCTTGAATATTCATACTGCTTACATTTGTAGTACACAATTTTTTCAAAAGAAGGCCTCATATGACCAATGGAGTTTCTACATTGCTTTGCCCAAGCGTAATTTTTTTCAAATTCTGCCATTCTACTTTACTTTTAGGCAAAGTATATAATCCAGTAAGCAAGCTGAAAATGAGATGAAAGTGGGCAGTGTAGACTGAAACAGATGAGAGTCCTCTGTAAGTTGTATTGCCATTGATTGCCATTGATTGCCATCATCAACATTTTGAATGCTGTCAAGATTGTTATGAACTACCCTGCTGGAAGACTATGTGGCAGACAATGCTTCAGTCAAATCAAGACCTAGAAGCAATGATCAGTACAATATTGAAATCGAAAGGGAAGGAAGGATCAAATGGATCCACCAACAAAACTTACAACCTGCAATAAAAAAGAGAACAGCACTGTCGGTGTCTTATAGAGAGGTATGCCAAACAAAATATATCAGTGTTGAGAGGGTAAAGAATCAATCACTTTATGAATGAATCTGGCATTTCAAATCACTCATTTATACATGATTAATGAGGTGGGGCATCTACCTGTTGATTTTTATAGCATCAGAAAGTGATCTGAGTCTCAAATTTGGCGAGGAGCCTTGGACACTAGCATTCCAAAGAACCCAGAAACCGTTTGTGGAAATTCCACTCGGTTCATGTTTTATTAAAATAATTAATTATTTTAATGAGGACCCTAAGTCTAAACTTAGGGAAATTAAATAACTAATGGATATTAATAAAGCAGCGTATGAATCTTCTAGAGAACGAAGATCAAGTAAAGATTTAATCTTAGCCATTGGTTAGACTTCTAATCTGGGCCGTTGATTTGTCAATGAGAAGATTATAAAAGAAGAATTGAGGGTCATTTGGAAATTAAGCCGAGAAAACACTTAGTAACCCGATCGAAGTCGATTCTCAGAGCATAGAATTCGATTTTAGAGGGAGAGTTGCAGGGCGAAGGAAGCAGAGGGCTTCAGCTGCAGTCAGTACTTGAGGAAGAAGGAAGCAGAAGAGGAGAGATGCATCACAGAGGGACAACGCAACAATGACTCAGTCTCACGCAGTCTCTGCGCAGAGAAGGACGCAAAGGTGTCACAGTGAGGGATAAAGTGCGTCTCGGGTGTCAGAAGTTCTCCAGAGATCAGCGGAAAAATTATCTTAGGTGTCTTCCTGCTGTTTCTCAGTTATTCTGCCAGTCATTCCTTGTAAAGAAATTGTTGCTGAAGATTAATATATAAACCCTTATCTGCTGCACTGGTTTTCCCACATTGGGTTTTTCTGGGGACAATTGTCCAAAAATAACTGTGTTGATGTGATTGGTTCTTGTGCTTGTACTCTATTGTTCTTTTCTTTATATGTATAAATGTGATAGTTGTAGTAGAATTTATTTCGAAATTTACTGAAGGGTTTTTCATAAATAACTTATTGTGAAAATAAGTAGGAGAAATAAATCAGTAATTGCAGTAGATTTTCAGAGTTGAAATTTTCACATGGTATCAGAGCAAAGATCAGGGAACAAGATTAGAGATTCTACAATGGAACGAAGTCTAGATGCCGCTGTAGTAGCCACTCGGAAGGGTTCACGCAGTTCTCCAGAGAAAAGGGAAAGCACAGAAGAAAGGATGGATCATGACATCTCTGTATTGGCTTCTAGATTGGAAGAAGAATTCACTTGCGTATCAAGCTCTGCTTCCTCAAAGGTTTGGTATATTGATAGTGGAGCTTCTTCACATATGACGGGAATACGAGAATGTTTCTCGAGCTATCAAGAAGAACAAATGAACTTCAAGATCACCATGGGCAACAAGGAAAAATGTACGCCTATTGGAAGAGGTACCATAGTTTTTCAAACTGAAGCTGGGAATAAGCTTAGGGCTACCAATGTGCTGCATGTGCTTGGGTTGGGGATGAACTTACTCTCTGTGTCTCAGCTGCAGAACAAGGGCTATGACGTATACTTCATTGGCAAACAAGTATATGTCAAACGCCTGAGTTGGAAGAAGAAGGCACAAATCGAAGTCAAGAGCAACAAACTGTATAAGTTGCAACTCGAATCTCCAATGGCACTGATAGGCAGTAGTAGTGAGAAGGATTTGAATGAGCTATGGCACAAAAGGATGGGGCACTTACACCATGGGGCTCAAAGAATTCTCAAAGAGATTGTCACAAGAGTTCCAGAACTGAGCACCAAGAGAGATGATGTATGCAAAGGATGCGTACTAGGTAAGTACGCCAAGGCAGCTTACCCCAGGAGCAACAATAGGGCTAAGAGTGTGTTGGGAATAATACACTCGGACATCTGCGGACCTATGTCCCACAGAGCTCTTAGTGGTGCCAAGTACTTCGTCACCTTCATTGATGACCATTCCAGGAAAACTTGGATCTACTTTCTGAAGACCAAGGATGAGGTCTTTGATTGATTCAAAGATTTTAAAGCTCTGGTTGTGAATTCGACAGTAAAGAAGATAAAAAATATTTTGGTCAGGTAATGGTGGAGAATATATTGATAAAAACTTCATTGAGTTCTGCGCAAGGGAAGGCATCAAAAGAGAGTGGACCGCTCCATATAATCCGAAGCAGAATGGAGTAGTAGAAATAGAAATATTGTTGAAGCAACGAAGGTAATGCTGTATGATCAAGATATGTCCAAATTCTTGTGGGCAGAGGCATGTAGTGCAACTGTGTATGTTCAAAATAGGATTCCTCACAAGGCACTAGGTTAGATTACACCAGAGAGTGTCTTCATTGGTAGGAAGCCGGAGGTAAGCCATTTCAGGATATTTGGTAGTTTGGCATACTGCCATGTTCCAGAGGAAAAGAGGAAGAGATTGGACCAGATTGGAGAAAAGTGATATATGGTGGGATATAGCGAGAATGCCAAGGCATATAGAATCTACATTCCTGGAAATAGGAAAGTTGTAGTATGACGAGATGTAATGTTCATGGAGGATAGAGCTTTCAGGAAATCCTGGGAGATGCCTTCTGAAATGCTGTCAGAGGATGATCCACTGGTCCAGCCTCTTCGACCAGTCGAAACTAGCACTGATACTTCTCCAAGGCACAAGGATCCAGGAGTTTTATCTCAAGAAGATTCGCAAGAGGAGCAGGAATATCCACCCTCTACCAGCGGTAGGACGAGCAGTGAACATCGACAGATTCTAAGGGACGCAGAAGAGTTTTTCAGAGCTCCTAGAAACGAGAAGAGGCAGCAGACAACCTGATAGGTACCAAGCCTTGGTGGCTTAGGTTGGGGAACCCTGTAGTTTCCAGGAGGCAGCTCAACATCAGGTATGGGTAGATGCAATGGTGGAAGAATATAGCTCCATCATGACTAATGACATTTGGGAAGTGGTTCCTAGGCCTCAGGATAGATCAGTTGTAGGTTCGAGATGGATCTACAAGATCAAATATGTTGCAGATGTAAGCGTAGAAAAATACAAAGCCAGGTTCGTAGCTAAGGGGTATGCTTAGAAGGAAGGGATAGACTATGAAGAAACCTTTGCCCCGGTGGCCAGATATATTTCTATCAGATCTGTGATATCCCTTGCAGCGTAGATGGGGTGGGAGATTCACCAGATGGATGTCAAGATTGCATTCTTGAATGGGGTGATAGAAGAAGAAGTATATATCGAACAACCAGAGGGCTTTGAGACGCATGAGTAGAAGACTCATGTATGTAGGCTTAAGAAAGCCTTGTATGGACTTAAATAAGTGCCTAGAGCTTGGTATGGTCGGATTGATGGTTACTTGTAGAAGATGGGATTCGTCAAGAGTGACGCAGATCCTAATCTCTACTATCTGATAGTAGGGAATGAGCCTCTAATACTAGTGCTATATGTGGATGACCTATTCTTGACAGGCTCATCTAGGCTAATCAAGGATTGCAAGGAGAACCTAGCTGCATAATTCGACATGAAGGATTTGGGACTGATGCATTATTTTCTGGGGTTGGAAGTTTGGCAGCAGAAGGGTGAAATATTCCTTGGTCAAGGAAGATATGCTACAAAAATTCTGAAGAGGTTCAGGATGTAAGATTGTAGACCCATGGCTACTCCAATGATCACGAACTGGAAGAAGAATGATGTATCCAAAGACGGTGAGGCTGATTCTACCCTGTACAGACAACTCATAGGGTCCCTGATGTATTTGGTCAACACAAGGCCATACATCTGTTACACTGTCAATACTCTCAGTCAGTTCATGGTGGAACCAAGGAGGGCACATTGGGCAACAACGAAGCATGTTCTCAGATACATATGAGGAACAATCGAGCATGGATTAAGATACACCCGAGGCAATGACATCAGATTGAGTGGGTTCATTGACGCAGATTGGGCTGGAAGTTCAGTAGATCGGAAAAGTACCAGTGGGTACTGTTTCAACATTGGATCAGGAATGACTTCCTAGTGTAGTAGGAAACAAAAGTCTGTAGCTCTGAGTTCAACTGAGGCGGAATATATGGCAACAAGCACAACTTCGTGTGAAGCCATATGGCTTAGGAAGCTGCTTGTGAATCTAGTCAAGCAGAATATGGAAGCAACTAGTATTCTATGTGATAATCAAAGCTGCATTAAGCTCTTTGATAATCCCGTGTTTCATGATCGGTTGAAGCACATTGACATCATGTGTCATTTTATCAGAGACTGTGTTCAGCGGGGAGCTGTACAATTACAGTACACTTCGACAGGAGAACAGGTGGCAGACATCCTTACTAAGGCTTTGGGACGAACAAAGTTTGTTTATTTTATAGAGAAGATGGGGATGATCAAGAATCCATTTCAGTAGTAGAAATGGACAAGCGCAAAATTTGAGAGGGAGTTGCAGTATAGATGAGGCAGTGACAGTGTCATGGGCAGCAACATAGAAGGCAGTAGCGCAACAGATGAGGGGCAACAACTGAGCATCAGCAGCGCAGAGGATGCTTCAGGGTCAGAGTAGTATGCAATGGGCAAATTGCTAAAAACACTTTCCTCGCTAAGAGGGAGTGTTGATTTTTGTAGGATCAACTTTGGTGAGGAGGCTTGGACACCAACATTCCAAAGAACTGAGAAACCGTGTGGAAATTCCACTTGGTTCATGTTTTATTAAAATAATTAATTATTTTAATGAGGACCCTAAGTCTAAACTTAAGGAAATTAAATAATTAATGGATATTAATAAAGCAGAGTGTGAATCTTCTAGAGAACGAAGATCAAGTCAAGATTTAATCTTAGCCATTGATTATACTTCTAATCTGGGTCGGTGATTTGTCAATGAGAAGATTATAAAAGAAGGCTTGAGGGCCATTTGGAAATTAAGCCGAGAAAACACTGAGTAACCGAAGGGAAGTCCATTTTCAGAGCATAGAATTCGATTTCAGAGGGAGAGTTGTAGGATGGAGGAAGCAGAGGGCTTCAACAACAGTCAGAACTTGAGGAAGAAGGAAGCAGAAGAGCAGAGAGGCAACACAGAGGGACAACGCACCAGTGACATAGTTTCACGCAGTCTCTGCGCAGAGAAGGACGCAAAAGTGACACAGTGAGGGATAGAGTGCCTCTCGAGTGTCAGAAGTTCTCTAGAGATCAGGAGAAAAATTATCTCAGGCGTCTTCCTGGAGTTACTCAGTTATTCTGCAATTCATTCCTTGTAAGGAAATTGTTGCTGAAGATTAATATGTAAACCCTAATCTGCTGCACCGGTTTTCCCACATTGGGTTTTTCCGGGGACAATTGTCTAAAAATAACTGTGTTGATGTGATTGGTTCTTGTGCTTGTATTCTATTGTTCTTTTCTTTATATGTATAAATGTGATAGTTGCAGTAGAATTTATTTCAAAATTTAATGAAGGGTTTTTCATAAATAACTTATTGTGAAAATAAGTAGGAGAAATAAATCAGTAATTGTAGTAGAATTTCAGAGTTGAAATTTTCACACTTCCCCCATGAGGGGATTATGGGCCCATATAAATTCCTAGGTTGGCCTTGGCCACCTAGAATAATATAAAATAAAGCAATGTTCCACGAAGATTTTGTGACATGGGGATGTGGGAGCGAAGGAATGCACTTTGGGGACACCCCCAAGATTTTGGGTAATGCCATTGGGGATTGGGGGATGTTGAGGTCCCTAATATAGGGGAACTTGCCTCTAAAACAATTAAAACAATAAAAGTCCCAACAATAACAATTCGTCCCATGTAAATACAATAATAATTCACCTTTGTACAATGTAAATTCAAATATGTAAATGGTACAAATTCAATTCATTAATCACCATATATTTGATATTATCATATTTTGCATTGAATCAATGATACATGGAGATTAAAATTTCAAAGTTATAGTTTGTAGGAAAATGAAAAACATTGATTTAGATTCTATCATTCTAAATAGTACTAAGTAAATTAAATAGTCAGCATCAAATGAGCATCAAGGTGTCAATGACATTGACTGGTCCTTTGTATCCTTTTGATTTATGGAGTTGTGTTTAGCACATATTTTCACCCCTTCGAAAATTGTATAATTTGATGAATCTAGGAAATATTCACCCCTAGTGTCACGTGCAAACTTTCGTCTTCGTCCAGGCTGGTGGTTGCCAACCACGAAGGGTTGTCCTTAGTCTTGCATACGCTGTTAGCACCTAAAAATCTGCAAAATCATATAGAAAAAACTGCATACAATGACTGTTTGACCAACGAGTTAGTGGCCAAATGAGTTTGTAAAATACATTTAGTTTTAACCGCCAGTGTCAGCTTTTAAATGGAAGATAAAATAGACAGAAAACACATTTACATTGCAAATTTAAACCTATGAAAATGGCACAAAAGCTTTTAAAATATTGCGTAAAATAAACATTAAGACATCAATCAACCGAGAGAGATGACTGTCAGAGAACTGATAACAATGATATTCAGAGACAATAGAGTAGAAGTTAGAAGAGAGAGAAGATGGAGACAAGACTACCAGAATTGGAGTTTCCCAAGTAGTGCCCATCCTAAAGCTATAAGCTAGTAGGGAAGATCCCACAGGACTAGGGTTGAGGATTAACCCTCCAATTAAGGTAAGGGAACAAGAATACAGCTAGAGCCCTTCCTCCTTCCAAGTTACCTAGTAATCCATACCCAAGTGTGCCCAAGGAAAACAGGCATAAACACCCAATTACATAATGAAAAATCGTACCTTTGGGATTGGATGGCCCACCTTCAAACATACGATCTCTACAGATGGGAAAGGGGACATATGACTGGCTCAGGGAGCAGAGACATCTAGCACAACATTGCCTACACTGATGGCTCTCAAGGGGCTGCTGGCGGGCAACTGAAGACAAATCTAAGAGAAAACTTCTCCTATGGGGTCACCCACAGGTGGTGGGTAACAATAGCCATGGTGGATCTTAGTACTTTATCAAACATTTCAATAAACAACAACGTTCAACTATTCATTTAGCTTTAGTAAGGGCTTCTCTTAGAAGCAAACATCAACAACTAGTAACATACAATAATAGACTTCAGAAGTGGCTTCTCACAGACGCAATCATCAACAACCATAGTAGAGTTCGATAGACAATAAGTGGCTTCTCACAAAAGTGAATATTTGTATCCATAGTCGAATCTAGCATTTAATAAGTGGCTTCTCACAAACCTAGTTGAATTCAGTAGGCAATAAATGGCTTCTCATAGAAGCAGACATTAAAAACCATGGTAGAATCCAATAGATCGTAATCGAATCCGACAGATAATAAATGGCTTCTTGCAGAAGTAGGCATCAACATATAGATCAACGAACCAATTAGCGAACCAACCAAGTCAACATCAGAGTCTTGCAACTTCATTAAATCATTCATCAGAGAGATGTCCATAGACTTGTAGTTCATTGTGTCAAATTGCAACAAAGATATGACCAGGCTCATGCCTTTACTAAAAAGAACTCCCTCTTACACAAAAGTCCTCAAGCCTTGTTAGAAATCATGGGTTCATCTTTAGCATATTTAGATCAACATCGGTCTTCAACTTCTGGCAATCTTCATAGATTAGGAACATGCTTCAATCGGGTTGCTCTTGTTTGCTCCCTATGAGTATAGAGCTCATCCAATCATGAGTCTTCTTGTGACATTGTTCTTCCATCCAACAATTTGCCACACCTTGGCAGTCTTCATTATGTACCTGCGATCCTCACGGGGAGGCCATGGAAGAATATATACAACTAAGAAAGAAATACGTAGATAAGAGACTCACAATGAAATAATAATAGAAACAATCAAGAATGTACTTATCTCTAGAGTGTGTCAGCTCCCTCTTGATATGAGTCTCGTAGTTAATCTCATTCAATTCAAACGAGTTAATATTGTCCACATCGTTAAGGAATCCACAACATCATCATCAAAGAGTCCACACCGTCAAGGAATCCACATCATCATTATCATCATCATCATATCATCACAGAGTCCATGTCATCATTAGGAAGTTGACCTCGTCCATATCACCAAAGAGTCCACATTATCACGGAATCCACATCAACATCAAGAAGTCATCAAGCAATACATATCATCTATATCATCAAGGAGTCCATATCATCATTGAGAAATTCATATCATCAAGTAGTCCAATCCACATCAACATCAAGGACTACTCATCAAGGAGTCGACTTCATCATCATTAAGGAGTCCACATCAACATCCTCAAGGAGTCCATATCATCATCAAGAGATCCACATCATCAAGAAGTCCATATTAACATCAAAGAGTTCACTTCATCAGGGAGTCCATCATCCACATCTTGAAAGAGTTCACATCATCAAGGAGTTCATCATTAGGAGTCTATATCATCAAGGAGTCGATGTCATCAAGGAGTCCACATCATCAACATCAACATCATCAGGGAGTCTACATCATCATCATCATCAAGGAGTCTAGTCCAATTCATCATCAAGGAGTCCATAGTATTCTTATCAAGAAGTTAGGGTTATTTCTTTCAAACGAACATAATTAGTTCTATGATTTGGTCCATTTACATCTCCAAGCCCTACCTAGGGCTTACAAACCATAAACAATCCAATGTCAGTAATGATTAAAACAATAAAAGAAATACAAGTTAGTTATCTCTTGAGCTTATGACAACTCCCTCGTAATCTTTAGCCTTTTTGCATTCAACCTGCAATTTGCAAATCAACCTTATCAACAAGATTTCAAATCTTCTAGGAGCTAGGGCTTTTGACTTCAAACCTTAATCAATATAGGGTTTTCCAACCCACTCAACCTTGCATTCATTTTCCAACTTCATCATTCTTAGAGATTTGTCCATAAGCCCTAGGACAAACATTTCAATTTTCCAGACACTAGGTTTCTCAATAAATTTCAAATATTTCGGCAATAAATTTGTTCAGACCATAAGCTTTTGAAAGGGAGCCTTGACTTCTAATTATCAGGGCTACATGCTTCAGAGGAACATGGATCATGTCAGTTTTTGGCTTCCAAATCAAATAGGTTGGCCCTTCTGCAATGTAAGTCAACCTTCTTTTATGTATAGAGAGACAGACTCGGTGCCAGGGTTATACTACAGATTTAAATTCTTCAGAAATTTGAATCCTCCACAGTAGACAATCCCTTCATATTTGCATAATTAATGACAATATTAAATTTTTGGGAGATCAGACCTGACATCATAGAGGAAACTCAAATGAGTGTGTGATATTACAGGGCTTTTACACTACACGAATCCTTCTTTAATATTGAGTCCCACATCCTCAAACTTGACATATACCTTGGATGGATTTCATATGACAATAATATCATAGGGAGATCAAGAATTACATCAGAAAGTTAGATGTCTTTGGATTGCACAAACAAAGATATAATACCATATACCATAGGAGAACGATGCCATAAAGAAGCTCGCACAACATATCACGAAAATTGCTGTCAACATAGAAAGATATTCCTTGGATCCTTAGATCTGTAATGAAATAGAAGATCATAGAGATATGACTGAGATGCCACAAATTAATTTTAGGGTGCCGTAGAGTTTCAGATACCACAAAGGTAGATCACATGAGTGCCATAGAGAGGAGATCCTCAAGTTCACAAGATTTTAGAGATGAGATCCTCAAGTCCACACATATAAAGATACAAAACTCGAGTCTTGAATGCCTCAAGAGCTTGCACAATACCACAAGGATGCTCACATGACATAGTATGAATGTCACAGAGAATGGTGATTTCAAAGGCACAAGGGAGCTTAGGCTAGAACAATTTCACAGAACAATACAAAATTCGGGTGTCATATATATATATATGCCTTTTACGCACATCACAGAAGCTCAAACCTTGTCACATAGACAAGCATTGCCATATATATTTAGTGCTTCAAGGAGCTTGGTTCAACCTAAATCACAAAGCTCGACCCACAGAGTAATTCAGTCTTGAATCCAACCTCAACGAGCGTTTCGTCCCTCTCTTTATTACTCTATTTTTCACTCCAAGTCTTAAAGAAAACATCATCACAAGATGCTAAGGACAACGAGAGGAGGACTATAAGATATTTAGGAGGGAGCCTTAATAACTTGCATATCCATGCCATAGAGAGGCTTACTCAAATAGTAAACATAGTTACATACCTCAAATCTCAGGTTCAAACCTATGGCTTTCAAAATTAGTTACAGATTAGACCTTCCTTACATAATTCAAATTCCCAAAACTTGTCACAAACTTTGCTAGACTTCTACCAATTCGTCTAGCTCTTCAACTTGTGCCCTGGTACCATGTTGAGTTTTCTAGGGCACAACTAGAAATGAATTTTGTTCAATAAATAACTACTTCGAGTGATCAGTAAAAATTATTTTCACATAACATTGAATTTGATATCATTAAGCAGTTATACAGAAGAAAAACATCAACTAATAAACATGAAAGAGTAGTAAAGTAACCATGATACAATGAGACAAGAGACACAAAAATTAGGCCTGAGGCCAAGGAAAAACCCACAAGGGAAAAACCCATAAATGCTTCCTTATAAGAGAGAGAGCGTTCCAAATTCATCAATGCATCAGAAATAATGATGGAAAGATAATAGCCAAACCAGTAACCATGATCATGATCAAGTGCCATGACAAAAACCAAACCCCTGAAATTTCGACCTCCTTCTGAAATTTCGGCCCTCCTGCAATTTCGCTGGATCAAAGATGCACAAGACAAATTCGATTGTCCAAACGAGGAGGGATGATTTCCTTTATATAGCCTTCAAGTGGGGGTTGAATGGGTGCCTCTTAGGGGCCCAACTGACCTAAACAAAAATGAGGCCGAATTTGAAGATTTTGGGGGGCAACAATAAAATTCAATTTATTTCCAATTTTCTTCATGATGAAAATACCAACCATGGCTACCGTAATTTCCAACAAAAACCATCGTTTGATAAGAGTTTGAGAGAGATCGATGTGGGTTCCTCCACTCCTATCCCTTGAGAGTTGGTTCGTTCAACTGAAAATTTACCCAACGCTCAAAATCTAATTCAAAAATTATAGATCTCTACACACTTAAAAAGATATTGTTATATCCACAAATGATTAGATTGCACACTGAAAAATAAGACTAGGGGTTCAGCCGAAAACCCACTAGCGCTTCTAGATCTAGAATGGTTCTCTAATCCAGAAAATTACACAAGATAAATTGTGCAAATTAATCCCAAAGGCATATGAAACTAACAAATTAAATATCAAATTGTGTTAGAGCATTAAGAGCAAATAAACCAGAAAAGTATTACCATAGAAGCCAGAAGAATAACACGACAAAGCATCTACCCCAAAGTCTTTCATTATTAGATCAAAAAAATTTCTAGTACAAAAATCCTGTAGAGCTTTGCTTAGCCAATAACTCGATTTTGCAATGATACTACAATGAGGAGCCAAGGCTCCAATTTATAGAAAATTATGAGAGAGGATCCCTCTCCAAGTGAAAAGGTCTTGATCCATGGAGAAAACGACTAGATCTTCCTTCAAAAAATTGTAACCCTTGATGAGCCTTTGTAGATCCTGAGGAGAGGGAGAGGTTAGGCCCAAATGGACACTGGGTTGAGTGAAAAATTGATCCCAGAGTGGTTTGGACCACTCAAAATATTTTCCATTTTTTTTCCTCGAAGAACTCTCATTCAAATCAACCAACTATGACCATCTCCTTTAAAAAATTCAATTTGTTGGACCATTCATTGTGGCCAAGGATAAACGAATTTTTTCTGGGTCATAACTTCCTTGATCAATGGAGATTTCATCACCTTTTTACTTGATTTTGCTTATCGAGAAAGTCCACTTCATTTTTTTATCCTTTTCACTTGGAGAGAATTTTTATTTTTCTCTCATTTCTATTTTTTGCTAATTATTTGCCAATTTTTGCCAATAATTGGAAAATATGGGTTTTGAGGGGTAAATACATATTTTTTGACCCTCAAAGTGTGTCTAAATCAATGTTGCACGAAGCAGGGACGTTTTTTGGAAGCGGATACGCGAAAGCGTCATTTCCTAAAAATCTAGGAAGCGAAGCGTCTTCGAACTGTCTACTATATATATATATATATATATTTATATTTTTTTTGCATTTATATTAAAAAAAACATCCAAAATACCAAACTAGTTGTAGAGATATGAAAACATGCATATTTGTATACAAATCAAGATAGATATGGCATCCATTGTACATCAATGGTTAATTATTCGAGCATCTAGAATATAGATTCTTCTCCTCTTGTCACGCCTTTGCCTTTACCTTGATTGTCCAGGGATATTAGTCAACATTTCCCAATTTTAATCAAACTACCTAATCCAAGCCTTAAAATATGGTGGAAAAAGCTTAACAAGCTTGATCAATGATTTTGACTTGATTGAAAGGTAATTTTTTGCTAAGGCCATGACAAAGGAGTTCAACAATTAACACCACCAACACTAGGGTACAAGAGCACATAGAGGGCTTGGTGCTCTTGATTAAATGCCAATCACATACCCTCATACATGATATAATCTAATGAAAAGCCACAATCTCATTGATCCTGAATTCCTTAAAACTGTTAAGTCTGTTGACTTTTGAATAGGATATGAAATTCTATTTTCTCCATATGAAGCCCGATGGGGCTGGAACCACTCTCAAACATCCTGAGTCATTTCATGATAATCTTAAAAATTTAAGTAAAAGGATGAAAATGAAAGATAAAGGAGAATGTCTCTTTTACTTTAAAAAATTAACATTACCATGATGGGGCATCTAGGAAGCGTCTAAGGAGCATCAAGGGAGCACCTTGGGAGTGTCTGGGAAGCCCCAACCCAACTTAAGTCAAAGAATTTTTTTAGAAAAAATTTAGAACCCCGCGGAACCGCCCATCTCCCTCTGGATCCATTGGCGATCCGCTCGGATCCATGCCCAAACCTCCATGAATCCCCAACGAATCCTTTTCTCCATTCGTGGATCGGGATTCCGGAACCGTGGATCAGGCTTGTGTGGTTCCAGATTTCTAGGAATCACCTCAAAACGACGGAACTGCGGATCTGATTTTCGGATCCGCAGTTCCCTCAGAGGATCGCCCAAGGATCGGTACGGGACGCGGTTCCGACCTTGGAATCTTGGGAGGGGGGTGAAGGATCGTGCAACACTGGTCTAAATAGAAAGTTGAGGTGTATAGGTCTAATTTTGAGTACTCATAGCTCCTACAACTTCTATAGACAACACTTACTACATTTTACACCAAATAATTATGAAAAATCCCATCTAGTGGGAAATTTTTAATAATTAAAAATTGACACTTAGACTCTACCAAATTCTGCTAAACTTTAGAGATGATCAAGTATGGTAATATAATTCGACTCTAGACACTAGGACTCACCTAAGACTCTACCATCAAGCCACACTCTAGCTTTGGGGTATATCTGGGTGAAAAACTTAACTGATTATAAGTATTGAAAAACACAAATAATGAGCTAAGGAAAAAAAAACTCCCCAAAGTGAACTCACTTGTTAGTAAAGTCCTAAGGCTACCTAGGCCTTTTACATGACTCTTTTTGCATCATACTAGAATTATTTTTACAATATCTCCATAAGGTTGTAGAATTTGGGATACAGAATGATGAGAAGAAGAAGAATGATGATGATGATGAAGTCTGGAACTTTGATTGATTTGATGATGCTAGAATGCTTTGAAGTGTACATTGGGTATGGAGTCTTTGACAAATCTTCAAATGCAATTTGAGTCGTCAACAGGCTTCATATGAAGGCATTTATTAGGAATTTGAATTTATGTTTTCCCTCCAAAAATACAAGTCGACCTGCCCTAATGGTTGTGAGCCTTCGCATGGAGGATCGACTATAAATTGGCACCTATCCTCCTCCATTTGGAAATCAATTCGGTCTTCACCTTGATTTGAAATTCGACGAGAAGGAAGCTCTATTCCAACGTTCAAAGGAAGTCTGTTTCTGAGGTATTTTCTATGGTTTGTTTGGAAACATCTATATCATCTTATGCGTTCTAACTATAGTATCTTATATGGCCTAAACTATGGTATCTCTGTGGCCATTCTTTGTGGTTATCTGTAACTCTTTCTCTGTAATATATGCAACTTCTCTTTATGGTTTTCTGCGGCTTTCTCTATGGAGTTATGTGACCCCTCTCTATGGATATTTGCGACCTTCTTCTGTGTTTCTTTTATGGATCTACTGTGTCTTTTCTCTGTGCATTTGACCTAATCTATTGCAACATTTTTTCTGTGCATTTGACCTAATCAAGTGCGACCTTTTCTATGGTTCATATGTGGCCTATTATCCTTCTCTTCTACGACCTTTTCTATGGATCAAATGTGGCCTAAACTCAGACCTAATGCGACCTTTCACTGTGATTTATTTGTGGCTTGTTAGGGAGAACAATGCAACCTACATGAATAGTCCTATGACAAGGGTTTATATGCCCTAATCTTCAGTACTTATGACACTAATGTTTGAGCAACGATTCCAGTTTTATGACCATGATGTTTGTGTTGCATAGTAGGGATGTATGGAAGAGTTTCTAGTAATGTATGGCAGTGAGTGATTCCTGTAATGTAAGGCTAGTGATTTTGTCACAGTTGGCGGAGATACTTGCTCCTGTGTGGTAGTGGTTCTTGTCAATATGACAGTGATATATCGCATCGTATTTATGACAAAGATATATAGTAGTGTCACTTGTTCCTATGACAGTGATGTACGTTAACGTTCTTGTTCAGTAAAGTATGGCAATAATCCTTGTTCATTGATGTGTGACAGTGATCCTTGTTCAGTGACATTTGTGCCTATGACAGTGGTGAATGATAGTGACAAGTGTGCCTATGATGGATGATAGTGACCTTTTGTTGTGACAATGATTGATTTGTCCATGATATACAACATTGACTCTTGCTCCTATGGCGGTTACATGTATGCTATGTGAGACAGGGATATTTGCTACTTATGAAAAGTGATATGGAGGCAGCCTTATGGTTTCATTAGAGCAGTTTTGTGGAGGGCCTCTGAATATTTTTGTATTCTGCCATCTCATGAGGATCTGGCATGATCCAGGGTTGGCCTTAGTAGGCCTAATGTGATTGCTATTGAAAGACTTGTGTCTCATTGTACTGTTGGATTGTATCTCAGCTGAACATTTGATGAATATCTAATAGAAGAAGAAGAATTGATTCTAGGTTTTCCCCCTTGTGGGGTTTTGCCTCGGTCTTTGACCTAAATCTTGTTGTCGCTATTGTGTATGCTTTTCTTTTGTTGTTTTTACCGTTCTACTGCATTGTTGATGTTATTCTTCTCTCTATATAATTGCTTATGATGATATGGGGTGAACGTTACGTGTACATTGTTGAAAAGTTTAAAAATGCGATTATCTGCAGTAGAGAACAATCTAGCCCTAAAATTAACAGAAGGGTCTCTGTTCCATAAATATAAGAAAGTCTAAATGTTTTGAAGCTGACCTCATTTGGTATGTATCCTTTGATATGTTGTGCCTCAACCTTGTCTTCACTCCAATAATAAGAATAGGAAGGCCAGAGACACTCATACGAAGGTTGGCATGTCAGGTATTATCATTTTGCTTTTATATGCCAAAGTGCTTTGTTAGCCAAGACCAAGTATAAGTCTAAGTTACAAGTCTGTTTCTTTTGGAACTAATGATTTCCAGTTCAGATGATCTGAGAAGTTTGCACTCTAATTTAGATCTAAAATCGTTCCCTTGCAAACACTTGGTTTAAAGGATGGAATGATAAATCTATTGTGACCCTTTCTCAGGGTTGAGGATCAAAGTAACTCTCAGATCTGGTATTGTCCCCTCACAGCAGATCATGGAAAGAACCTATTGATTGTCAAAAGAATTGATGAAATATGTGCTGACCCCCCTTGCATTTACTGATGTTACGAGTGCTTGGATTCAATTCATAGTTCCGTTGAAAAAGGTAAAGTTATTTGACAATGATGAGTTTCATCTATCTAAGGTTTTGGTATTTAAATAACAAAGTCTAGGGTTTATGAACCCTAGGATATGAACAAAGAAAGCCCTAGTATGTATAGATTGAAAATTTTCGCTAAAGAAACCCTATCAAGGGCTTGGAAAAGAAAGCCTTGAATTCATGAACTCAAACATTTCCACTGAAAGAAGAAACCCTAGAAAGAGATGACATTATTATGATGATGTGAATGAAGTCTATCAAATTGCAAGGTGGATGCAAGATCAAGAGGGAGTTGGCATGTCCTCAAGAGATAAGTATTTTTACATCTCTCTCATTTGTTTATTATTATTGTTGTTGATATTACTAGTAGTAGGTCTGTCATTAAACTCTTTGCTTAATTATGATCGTTCTTCCATGGCCTCTTGATGAGGAGTGCAGGTACATATTGAAGACTACCAAGATTTTTGGCAGCAGATGGAAGAACAAAGCAATGTTGCGATGAAGAGACTCTCTGTAATGAGAGATATTGTAATGAACGAAATTTGGACTCAGAGAGAGCAGAATGCCTTTGATTTTTGTGAAGACAAAAATGTGTTTGAATGACAAGAAGTACAAGGCTAAGGATTACCTCTGTAACGGGAAAAGAAGCCTATGAAAGGACATCTTGTTAGGTACACTTTTGCAGACATCGTATCTCTCAATGAAAGAAGTAAACTACCTCAAGATAGTGAGGTACATGAAGAAGTTCTTTGTACAAGCTTCTCAAAGTTGATGCACTTGGTTTGGTGATTGACCTTACATGATTTATTGATGAAAGAAGAAGAGCTAATTGACCAAAAGATTTTCTCTAGAGGAAGAGGTCTCTCCAGGAACCCTTGCTCAACTTTTGAGGGAGGTAACCTCAAATCTTGACTAGATATCTAACAACACCAGGAGCAGAGGGAGAAAATTAGGATATGCTAGGGTAATTAATATCACCAAGATGATGGATCAAGAAAGCAGATCAGGTTACGGTTGAGCTAAGGCACGTAGCTCAACAAGTGTGGAAGTACCAACATGGTACAGTTGGTCATGGTACAAACAATTATGGCTTGAGAGATGTACGACTGCAGGAATTCAACTTGGGCAAGGAGTGTTGAAATCAGAGGAAGTTTGTATATTGGTTCCTTTTTGGGCTCAAATCTCGTGGATGAGTAGAAAGCAGACATCTGTTGCACTCAGAGGTCAAGTATGTTGCAACATGAAAAGCAAGCAGTATGACTGTAGCTTGTAGGATTGGTTGATCAGGTGCAGGTGGCAGCCAAATGACAGGTCAAGGCACCTTCAGATCAAGCACCACTACATCCGTGACATGGTGTAGAGGAGAGCGATAAGGCTGAGGTACATCTCTACCAATGAGTAGCCAACTGATGTTTAGATGTAGTCGTTGCCCAGGGAGAAGTTAGTATACTTCAGAGACAAGCTAAGGCTCGTGGAGAGTACCACTCTTGTTGAGAGGGAGTGCTGATATGTCTGCAACACAGATGGACATTCTCCCGATAGGGAGGATGGGTTCGAGAGGCCCAGAGTGCTCAACAGGCAAGGTTCAGTGAGCGCCTATCGGAGGAGACTTAATCACACACAAAGGGTGTAGTGAGGTCTGTTAGTAGTTGGACCCTGATCACACACCAGGAATGGTGGAGTGAGGTACTTCAGCATCTGGACCCTGATCACACACTGGGTAGGGTGGAGTGAAGTTCAGGACCCTGATCGCACATGGGATAGGGGGGAGTGAGGTCCTTTTAGCATCTAGACCCTGATCACACACCAGGTAGGACAGAGTGAGGTCTTGGCCCAGGATGCTCACTAGGAAGGGTGAGTGAGTGCTTGCTAGTTGAGGGTCTCAACATTTTGGCCTAGGGAGAGGCCTTGGATTTGAGGATTGATCACTCTGGAAGAGTGAGTATTGGATTTGAGGATCGATCACTCTAGGTGAGTGAGTCTTGATATGCTGATGACATTGCCATGGGTTTGGTACCAACCCGAATATGGCCACCAGCGAATGCTGATGGTAATGACGATGCTGATGATGTCAAAGATGCTAACAGGTTGATGATGATTTGTTATGACCTTTTCATAGAGAAATTCTGTCAACATGAGGACATCTGGATAGTGATTATGAATACCTCCTTAGTTAAGAGGGAGTGTTGATTTTTGTAACTATGGTTGGTCTTCATAATGTATGATTAAGTCATTATGTATTTGTAAATCATATTTAAATTCTTAGAGTCAAAAGAAAATTATTTTGAGTCAAAGTCCCATTGAGACTTTCAAAAGGAAGCAATTTGAATTTTTGAAATTAAGATTTTTGGCTTCAAAATTAAGGTCGACCTCCTCCTTGTCAAGTCGTCCCTCAAAAATTGTTCATGTCGGCTTCATCCAAAAGACACGTCTGTTCAGCCTCCATGAAAACTATATTAAGGTCCTATTCGCTCCTCCCTCAAGCCAAGAAAGAGCTCACATTCTCTGTGGAAATTTCAGATGGTTTGAGGCAAGAATTTTCGCATGGTCTGAGGTAGTTCCGAGGCAGCTCGTGTGACCATTTTGAGGCAGTTCGCACATCTATTTTGAGGTGAGTATAACACAGTTTTGAGGCAGAGAATGATACAGTTCTAAGGCAGAGTATGACACATTTCTTAGGCAGCATGTGGCATATTCCTGAGATAGAACGAAGGTCATCCCTGAGGCATGGAAAAGGCACTTATGAAAGCATCTTTGAGATAGTGAAGAGACATGGCAGAGTATGTTTGTAGGTTTGACAAACTTGACTAGGAGGGTGAGCCTTAGACCAGGTTTGACCTAATTAGACTTAGATGTGTCTCTGTTGAGTTAAAGAATTCTCTATTGAAAAAGGTTCCTGGCTTTTTCCCATGATAAATCTCTGTGTTATTTGTGTGGACTGTCTCCTTATGATCTCACTGTACTAACATGTTATATGGTTGATGTCTTTCTGAATAATGGAATGTTAATAATAATGTAACAAGATCAAAGATAATTATCAGTTTTTAAAGACTTCTTAGAAATCAACACCCCCAGTTTGAACTTGACATTGTTTGATGGGAATAGCTTGATCGGAAATCCAGATGATGATGGTCATCCCCAAGATGACAAGGGAGGGTGTGTAGTATCTCTTAGAGCCTCAATTCTTGAGAGAGAGAGTGCATCATGTTGTCCAATGTTTTTATAGCCCCTTTGGAGATGATGCAAGGCACCCAAAATAGGATTTTCGCATATGGAAACATTTTGAGGTATAACTTGAGGGGTTCCCCTCAATCAATTGGTTTATTATGATGATTGGAGAGGCATCCTGCCCATTCCATGCATTTTGGAGCTTTATTAGCTCTAAAAGGGCTTGACATCATGCTCGAGAAGTGTTTCAACCCATATGTGTGGGCTTTAGTGGCCTATTTTATTGTATTGAGCTATTGGGTTGGCTTCTAACCCATTTTATTCATGTACACTCAAAATTAGACTTGTCATAGGGCTTTGAGGCTAATTAATGAGAGTGATTGACCTTGTATAGTTAAAGGATCACTCTAGTGTTATTTTATCATCACTCATGGATTTCAGCCTTCTTTATAAAGCTTGACTTAGCCTTGTGTAAACTCGCTACTTGTGGATATGTGATATTTTTGGAGCTATTGCTATTGGAGATGTCTTTTTCACATTGAAAGAAGGCCATTTCATGGAAGAATTGTAAGCTTAATTGCAGATTTTTATTGTTTTTCATGTGATTAATTAATGCTAGGGTTTTTCCCATCCCATGTCTAAATGCATTATATCTATGGAAAACCTTAGTTGGTTGTTGCATGTTAAATTTATCTTCCTTAAAATCCATAGGAAACCTCCTAAAGAGCTTCCCCTATTTAATTTTCAGTGTTCCATGGGGACGCATCCCCCAGGGTGGGGGACGCGCTTCCCTGCTCCCCCATGCTCCCGGGATAGGGAAACTCCTGGGGAAACTTTCCCCACGTCCCCTTTTTTGGAAAACTCTAGGGGGGCATTTTTCTGGTGACAAAATGTGTCTCTCTTGTGGGGAGGACGAGGGGATGCAGGGCGGATGCAAGAGGGATGCGTCTCCCAAATTTTTTCGCTAATAACAATTAAAAAAAACAAATTTGTGTTTCACTGCTTTCTATATTTATTTTTAGTTCAATTTTCTATGGCCGTTTTAGACTTCAAATGTCATTGTCATATGATGAATTTCATTTTTGATGTGCATTCCGTAGTTTCAATTGTCAAATTTTGAATTTAATGTAGATGTACCTTGCATAATACTAATCCCCATTGCCAAATGATGAATTTAGATGGAACACTGCATAATGTCAAATGATAGATTCAATTTAGTAATTTATTTTTAGATTTACATTGATGATTGCTGAAATGTCAAATGATAATTTTACTTCACAATAGTCTAATACGAAATTATAATCATATTTAGATGTGCATTTCATAATTAATAAGATTTACTATCTACTAATTTAGTTATTAACATATTGTTGGGATTTTATTTTTTATTTTTATATATTAAATTTTTAATAATTTTATAATTTTTATAGCTCTGACGTCCCCTCGTTTCCCTGAAATTTACCTAAATTTTGGGGTTGCTTATATACGTCCCCCTTGTGCGTATCCCCTCTCCCGTGTCTCCCCGTCCTGGAAACTCGGTGGAACATTGTTAATTTTCCCCCTCACAAAGAAGATAGCTAGGGTTTGTACAAGTGAAAACTGTGAAAATTTCAAATCTGAAATCCTATTGCAGCAAATGGAATTAATTCTTCTAATTGTTAATTAATTTAACAATTTATTTGTTATGACAAATACCAGATTAATTAGACTACAACCTTCACAAATAAATTGCGGAAAAATAATAGTGCTGGAAACTGAGAAAATCTAGCGCACACATAAAATTTACACAGTTTTTTTTGGACAAAATGTCTCCGAAAAAACCCAACTTGGGAAATTATGTAGTAGTGAAATTATGAGTACAATCTATGGATGGCCAATTGGCAATCCAAACAACAAGTAAATCTAGCCAAAATTACCTAAGGTAATTTCCCTTCCTCCACAAACAACACTGACACAACTTTGCTTTATTAAACACCTCCTCCTAGACCCTTTGCGTCAGCGTCTGCATAGACCCTTGGGTGCCTAATCCTGAAACTACATCTGATGAACTCGTTTTGCCTGTCTTTGTTGAGGAAACCGATTCTTCGACCCTCCGGAAGACTTTCCCGAGCTCTGGAAACTGAATCGATTTTTTCCTCCAGCCAAATCGAATTGCTCTTCTGAAGCAACTGTGCAGTCCTCTACGCTGCCTCACTGGGAATAAAACTTGACCGCTTCCTGCTGCCTCTTCGGATTTGAAAAACTCCCCCCAGATCACCGTCTTTGCTTCGATCTCTGGCCCTTCGATAACTGCTATTGCTCTCTGGAAATCGATCTGCCAAGGAAATCGAACTTCTGAAGTGTCTTCTCCGAGTGCGCATCGACTTCTTCTTATAATCCTCCGTTGGGACTCCAACGACCAAGATTAAATTTTAATCAAGGGCTATGATAATCTTGAAGTCGATTCGTGTGAGTTTCTAGACTATTCTCACCTTGACTTAATTAATTATGATTAATTAACCAATTTTACTAAATTTAGACTTGGGAAACATTAAAAAATGGGTTAATAATCTAATTAAGTCATCTCTAGGTGGAATTTCTAGAAACGATTTCTGGGTTTTGGAGATCTCATGTATTCTAGCCTTTACACCAAGTTTCGTGATTAGAACACATCCGATGCTACAAAAACTAACAAAAACTAAGCTTTTCGTCTTACTCCGAACATCAATTCATTTTCTCCTAACATTAACCCAAGGAGTGATAGGTACTGGTATCCTTGGTGTTGGTCCAAAACTACAAAAACTCCAATACTTTCCTTTCTCTTTATTTTCAAAGTCCTTCAAGGCAAGCCACTAGGGTTATTTTGTAACGCTGAATTCAATTAGGCATTCTTGGATGAGCATTGGAGCTAAACAAGCTTGGATTTGTCCTTGTTGAGCCATTTCACTCAAAATCTAACATTTTACATGGTTAAATTTTACCTAGAAGGGTTGACATCATCCTGTCTAAGTAATTTGTGCCCTAGAAAAACCATAACGCTAGTTAGAGCTTCAAATTACGACTTAATTTGAGGGTTTTCTTTTACCTTTGTTGATTCTATTATTTGCAAACCCCTTTCTTTGCTACTTGTATGTCTAGTAATTTCTTTGTTGATATACATCTTGAAATCCTAGGTCACATGTGCCTCTTTTACGGCTTGGTCTATGATACATTGCTTCTATACAAAAGGAATTGTCTTTGTCCAATGAAGAGCATCTTTTCCTAGCCTAGACTTACATCACCTTGAACCATATAACCTAGAATACCTTTTAGTTTAATTAGAAAATCAGAAATGCAGAAAGATTTTCGTATGTTGATAATTGCTTGTGATATCTTTGTGTTCTTATTAACTTTCTTATGTTCTTCTTTTATCTTTGTTTCATCAAGCAATTTTCAAAAAAAAACACGAAGATCAATGACACCAGATGTAGGCACTTAGCCAGGGCTCAAACCACTCTATAGGGGAAAATCCATTCAAACTCTTCCACTAGCAAATTCATGTTGAGATTGACCAAGACCCTAGACCAAAACACCTTCCTCCTCCACCAAGTCAGCCCTCAAATTGTTTTTCGAACCTTCAAAGATCGACTGGAACAATACTACATCAACACTGCTTCAATACTACAATGAGGACAAGTTTTCGACCCACTGCATCAAAATTTCGGCCCAGCTTCAAGACTGCAATTTCAGCCCTCCAACAACTTCAGCTCCTTCACACGTGTGAGACAAGATAGAGAAAATTTTGTCTTCCTTAGCTAGATAACAACCTCCTCTTTTGCCAACCGTTTCCTTCTTCTCTCTTGAATTTCACACTTTTTCTGCTTCCAACTACTGGATTTCAAACTTGTTGAGTGCAAGGTTACTTGGGAGTGGGAGCGAAAATGTGGAGCGGGAGCGGGAGCGCCATTTTTAGAAGCTTCCGGTCCGGAGCGTTTATATATATATATATATATATATATTATTATTATTATTTTTTAATATTTTGATGCATATATGTCAACAAAAACATGTAGAATGATGAATTAGACATAAAAAACAGAAAAACATAGATTGAATCATATAACATCAATCATCTAGAAGTTATAATCTTCATCAACCACGCCCACGAGTTGGAAGCATACAACATATTGACTCTTGAGTCTCGCGAATCATCAATCTGAAGGTTTCAAGCTTTCAAAATTCAATATATAACATTTATCATCATTGATATATAACATTTATCATCATTGATTTTAAATTTCAATATCTAACATTTATCATCATTGATTCATTGATTTCAAAATTCAATATACATTTATCATCATTGATATATAACATTTATCATCATTGATTCATTGATTTCAAAATTCAATATACATTTATCATCATTGATATATAACATTTATCATCATTGATATTTTATAACATTTATCATCATTGATTCATTGATCACCATATAACTTTCATGAAGCATCATATTCATAATTCATAATGACTTGTAAACAGTAAACTTATAAATGCCAACTTCAAAGTTTCACCTTTCAAATTCAAACTTCAAACTTAAATTGTCATTAAATATATGAAATCAGAAAGAGTTAAGTTTCAACTATTCAACTGTCAACAACAAATAGAAAAGACTAGTAAACAACAAATCGATTTTATCTTTCTGGCCCCTTGCCATGCCCACGAGAAATGTCTAATTTTTGTGAGCCACGAGGAAATGTTGGTCTTCTAGTACTCTCAGGAGTACCACGACCATGACTAGAAGGTGGAGGCTGGATCTGCAAAGGAACAATAGTGTGATATCGAGGAGTGGCACTGGCACTGGCACCGACACTGCTACCAGTAGATGGTGGGACTGGCCTTGTGTGTGGCAGTGTTGCTGATGCTTCATCATCATCCCTATAAAGTTCTGCTTCCAATTCTTCCAGATGTAATGTGCCGTCCTCCAAATTATCATCCTTTGGGTTGTTGTCCCAGACTCTGTATGATTGATCCTCATTTGCCCGATCACAGTAATGGCTCAACAACCTCAAATTATAATGCACATAAACCAAGCTTTCAGCTCGGTTTTCATTCAGCCTGTTTCTTCTCACATTGTGTATAAAGCTGTAGGTGCTCCAACACCTCTCTGCAGAAGAAGTGTTCACAACTTGTGAGAGAACTTTTTTAGCCAACTTTGGCAAAAGTCCCATGCTGCCATATGCTTCCCACCATGTGAGGGCATCAAATCTGTCCCTGTCTTCCATTGCATGGAAAGAACCAAAGTTAGCAGTGCAACTGAAGTATTTGCCTAATTCAAGGCGCAATTTAGCACACTCTTCCCTGTCGGGTACCAACTTGTCCAATGCCTTCATGTACCCTTGTTGTACCTCTAGATCTGTGTGAGGTTTCATCCTAACCCCACCTCTAGGTGCAGGTTGGCCCAACCAAGATGGAGAGTAATATTTTGGCGTAAGGATATATGCCAAAGCATGTAGTGGAACATTGAGTTTATTCCACTGTGCACACACACAGTCATGAATCATAACATACAAGTTGGGATCATTATCCTTAACAATATCTTTTATTTGCCCCAACACGTTGTCCATCTGCTCATAAACCTCTCCAATGATTGGTTTATCAGTATCTGCAAATCGAATCATGTTATAAATGGGTTTGGTAAAATTCAAAATTCCCCTCACATGTGCCCAAAACAGAGGGTTAATGGCGGTCTCCTCCACATGTTCGAAACCTTGCCTGTTAACTATTGTTGCTGCCCCGTCCTTTAATAGCTGCCAGTGTGGGCTTGATACCATTGCAGCCAATGACTCTCTTACCTTCAAAAGGCGCCTGAAGGTGAGGTAATAGCTAGCAAATCTAGTTTTTGCTATCTTCAACAACTCCAATTTGTAGTGAGTACGGAAAAACCCATGGGTATTGCTATGTTTTGTAATAAATTTTATCATTGTTTTACCTCTCTTGTACAAATCACCAAGCCATTTGAATTGAGGTTGTTTGTTTTTGATGATATCATGCATCAAAAGGTTCATTGTGTGAACCAAACACCCAGACCAAAAAATGTTGGGGTATTTATCCTCAATAATTGCTCCTGCTGCCTTACAGTTAGCAGCATTATTAGTGATGACCTGTATGAAATTGTGTGGCCCAGTCTTTTCAATTATATCAAGTAATGGTTCTGCAATGTTAATGCCGATTTTGAATTTGTTTGAATAATCATATGCTGCCAGGAAGATTGCACCACTAATCGACACAACCAAAACACTTATCAATGGTTTTCCTTTTACATTGGTCCATCCATCAGAGACAATGGACAACCCATGCTCATTCCACGAACTTGTCATTCTAGCCAAAGAATTGTTTATTTTAGCTCTTTCATGATCAAGACCCACAGTTCTGGCCTTGTCATACCCAGGGCTTTTGTATCCTTTGGGGGCATCATTAATGGCGGAAACCATTTCATGCCAATAAGGTGAGCGAAGAACATTGAATGGCACCCCACATGCATATAGAAACCGGTAAACTTTTGAATCCACATCATTCCTACACCCTTCGTCCAGGAAATCGGATATGGTTCTATGCCTTAATCCAGTGCCACTGCCTCCAAAACCATTGGCATGGGTGGAAGTTGAACTTGTTTGTCCATGACGTGTTGGGCCTGAATCAATGAAACCCCTAGATCTTTTAGATGATCTCTGTAGGGCAGCCTCCTCTTCCTTCCTATATTTCTCTCATTGTGTTGCTGGCACATTAGTACAAACTTTGATTCCAATATTTTTAGTTCCATCCCCTGGCATTATCCCACAAAGGTGCCTTCTCGCACGGGTGTATGAACCATGGTATTGTTTATTGCAATGGGGGAAAATAAATTTAGTGGTTCCACCACCTTTCCCTCCTTCCATTTTCTGAACATATTTCCACAAAGGTGTCTGAGTTTGGACTTGTTTAGTTGGGGAATCTGTGTCCTCAGGTTCTCCACTCCCCACTTCCTCCTCAACATAATCCTCCTCCTCTTCAGGATTTTCTTCAAATCCACCATAACCCTCCTCTTCATCCTCCCCTTCTTTGATTTGCCTCTTTCTTCTACTACTCTCCAACACCATTATCACAAAGAAATGAACCAACATGAGGAAAATCCCTAGCCATATAGCCATGATGGAAACAAGTTTCAAGTTTCAAGTTTCTAGCCTGCAAAACAAATGGAAAAATGCCAAATGGGAATAGGAAATGCAACATAGGAAAAAAACAATTCATTTTTTAAGTTTTAAATCCAATAAAATGCAACAGTGAAGTAAAAATCAAGTTTTCATTTTTAAATAACCTACAAATTCATCCTAGAAAATCCAAAATTGGATTAGAAGGCCTACCTCTTTCTTGCAATCCTCCTGTTGCTTTGCAGCTTGCTGTCCTTGTCTCTTCTTGCTCTCTCTCTCAACATTCAACAAACGATAAAAACCAAAATGAAACCCCCCCTCGTTATAAACAAATCGTTTTTTCACTTAAAAAAGTTTGCGCGCGGCGGGAAGCGTTTTTTGTTTCGGGGAGCGTTTGGGAGTGAACGCTCCCCGATCGCTTCTGGCATTTAAAAAATGCTCCCGAAGCGTTTTTTAAACGCCGGAAGCGCTCGGGGAGCGTTCGCTCCCGAGCGCTTCCTGAAACGCTCTTGAAAAAGTAGGGAGCGTTTTAATAGGTTCGGAAACGCGCTCCCGAAAACGCTCCCCTCAGGAAGCGTTTTCGGGAGTGCGTTTCCGAACGTTTCCAAAACGCTCCCGCACGGAGCGCGTTTTGGAAACGGGAACAAGGGGGGGTTGAAGCTTCCCTGCAACCCTGGTTGAGTGAGTGTTCCAAATGAGGTTGAGTAGCTCCAATAGTGAGTTTGTGAGGTCGAATTTCCTTGTTGAGGCTGACTTGTTCTTTCTTGAGGCCGACTTTGTGGAGGAGGCCTATAAGACCTATTTTACATAAAAATAAATTTGTTTCTTGACAAATGAAGCCCAAGAATTGTCTTTTACATTATGACATGGACAAGGACACTTGACATAAACCCTAGAAGCCTACAATGGAGGCTTTGACCTATAAACAATTGACCCAAGCATGAAAGCCATTCTTTAATAAATCATTTTCTTTATTGATAATTTTTTTTTCTTACTTCTGACAAATACATTACATTATGACTCAGATACAATTATGAAAATTGACACTAGTTACATTCTTCAACACTCCCTCTTAACTAGGGAGGTATTCATAATTACATATATACAAAGGTACATGGAAGATCTCAAAATGATATGCTCTATGAAGAGTCACAACACACGCAGTGCTACAGATTAGATACCTGACCAAGGTACTCTAATTGGGTGGGACTTGTTGATTTTGTAGCATTGTAAAGTGTTCCAAGTCTCATATTTTTGGAAGAGGCTTGGACATCAGTATTCCAGAGAACCCATAAACTGTTTGTGGAGATTCCACTCGGATCATGGTTTATTAAAATAATTAATTATTTTAAAGTGATCCCTAAGTCTAAACTTAGGGAAATTAAATAATTAAAGGGTATCAATAAAGCAGAGTGTGAATATTTTAGAAAACGAAGATCAAGTCATCTTTTAATCTGAGCCATTGATTAGGGATCTAATCTGGGGCGTTGATTCATCATCGAGAAGACTATAAGAGAAGGCTTGAGGTTCATTTGGAAAGCAAGTTGGGCACACTCTTAGCACCCGAAGGAAATCGATTCTGAAGCAAGAGAATTCGATTTTAGAGGGTGAGGTTGTAGAGGCGGAGTTGCAGACGCAGAAGGAGGAAAGGAAATTAGTAGAGGAAGAAGAAGGCAGAAGGAGGACGCAGAGGGAGCAACGCTGAGCAGCAGCATTGGCCTGCCACGTAGAGTGATGCAGTCCAGCACAATGACTGCGCAGAAAGCCATGCAGAGTGACGCAAAGGGAGGAAGGGTGCCTCCAGTGTGTCAGAAATTCCTCCGAAGTGTTTGGAAAAATTATTTCAGGTGTATGGTAGACATCTGCTTGTCAGATTTTCTGTAAAAGATTTCCACTGCTGAAGAATACTATAAACCCTTATCTACTACACCGGTTTTCCCACAATGGTTTTCCGGGGACAATTGTACAAAAATAACTGTGTTCATGTGATTGTTTCTATTGTGTTATATGTGTTCTACTTGTTCTTCTGCTTTTGATTAAGTGAATGTTGTAGCTGTGTTTATTTCAGAATGTACTGAAGTATCTGTAAATAACTTATCATAAATAAGTAGGCTAAATAAATCAATCACTACAGTTGTATTTCAGATTGAAAATTTCACATGGTATTAGAGCAAAAGGCAAAAGACAGAAGAGGAGGTTTTGCAATGGAACTAAGATCCGACATCGATGCATCAACAGCTCGAAAGGGTTCACGCAGTCCTCCGGAATGCATGGAGAAACATAGGGATCATGACATTTTAGTTCTGGCATCCAGACTAGAAGAGGATTTCGCTTGTGTGTCAAGCACAACCTCTCCAAGGGTCTGGGATATTGACAGTGGAGCATCTGCTCACATGACGGGAGTTTGAGAATGCTTCTCGAGCTACCAGGAAGGGCAGATGAATTTTCAGATCACGATGGGAAACAAGGCCAAGTGTACCCCCGTTCGAAGAGGAACCACAATATTTCAAACTGAAGCTGGTAACAAGCTTCGAGCCACCAACGTATTGCATGTACCGAGATTGGGGATGAACTTGCTCTCAGTGTCTCAACTTTAGAACAAGGGTTACGATGTATACTTTATTGGAAATAAGGTTTATGTCAAACACCCTAGTTGGAAAACGAAGGCACAAATTGGAGTAAGGAGCCATAAACTGTATAAGTTATAGCTCGAGTCTCCAATGGCATTGATAGGCAGTACAGATGAAAGGGACTTGAATGAATTGTGGCACAGAAGAATGGGGCATCTATATCATGGAGCCTTGAAGATCCTCAAGAAAACTATTATGGGAGCTCCGGAATTTAGCACAAGGAAAGACGATTTCTGCAGGGGGTGCATACTAGGGAAGTATGCCAATGCAACATTTCCAAGAAGCAGCAGTAGGGCCAAGAGTGTGTTGGATTTGATACACTCAGACATCTGCGGACCAATGTCCACGAATGCTCTCAGTGGTGCAAAGTATTTTGTCACTTTTATTGATGACCATTCCCGGAAGACATGGATCTACTTTCTCAAGACCAAAGAAGTTTTTGAGCGATTCAAAGAATTCAAGGCTTTGGTAGAAAATTTAATTGGGAAGCAGATCAAGAAATTGCAATAAGATAATGGTGGAGAATATATTGATAAAGACTTCACAAGATTCTGTGCAAAAGAATGCATCAAGAGAGAATGGACAACTCCATACAATCCGGAGCAGAATGGAGTTGCAGAAAGGAAGAATAGGACCATTGTGGAAGCTGCGAGGGCGATGTTGTATGATCAAAACATGCCCAAATTTCTGTGGGTTGAAGCTTGCAATACAACGGTGTATGTGCAGAACAGGGTGCCTCATAGAGCATTGGGAAAAGTGACTCCTAGAGTGTGTTCATTGGCAGCAAGCCTGAGGTGAGCCACTTCAGGATATTTGGCAGTATAGCGTATTGCCACGTACCCGATGAGAAGAAGAAGAAGTTAGATCAAACTGGAGAGAAGGGTTACCTTGTGGGATATAGCGAAAATGCGAAGGAATATCACATCTATATTCCCGAGAACAGGAAGATCGTAGTAAGGCGAGACATGAAATTCATGGAGGAGAGAGCCTTCAGGAGATCCCGGGAAATGGCTACATATACACAGTCTGAGGAGGATCCGCTAGTACAGCCACATCGACCTACAGAAGATGGCTCTAGTGCCTCTCCACGTCACAAGGATTCTGAGGAAAGTTCTTCCGAAGAAGTGCAAGAAGGAGAGCAGGTAAATCGACCCACCACCAGCGGAAGGACGAGTAGAGAACTCCAACAGACTCTGAGGGATGCAAAGGAATTTATTGGAGCCCCTAGAAATGAAAAGAGGGTACGCAGGCAACCAGACAGGTACTAGGCATTGGTAGCATAGGTTGGAGAACCCTCTAGTTTTCGAGAGGTAGCTCAACATCAGGTGTGGGTAGATGCTATGGTGGAGTACAACTCCATCATGACAAACGATGTGTGGAAGTAGTCACTAGACCTCTGAACAAATCGGTTGTAGGATCAGGTGGATCTACAAGATCAAGTATGCTGCAGATGGCAGCATAGAGAAGTTTAAAGCCAATTTTTGCGGCTAAGGGGTATGCACAGAAGGAAATGATCGATTATGAAAAAACCTTTGCCCCTGTAGCTTGGTACACTTCAATAAGATCCGTCTTCTCTCTTGCAGCGCAAATGGGATGGGAAATTCACCAGATGGATGTCAAGACAATGTTCTTGAATGGGGTGATAGAAGAGGAAGTGTACATAGAACAACCAAAAGGCTTTGAGATGCATGAGCAAAAGACTCATGTATGTAGGCTTAAGAAAGGCTTGTACGGATTGAAGCAAGCCCCTAGAGCATGGTATGGGCGAATTGATAGCTACTTGCAGAAGATGGGATTTGTCAAGAGTGACACAGATCTCAACCTCTACTATCTAAGGGTAGGGGATGAGCTGCTAATTCTGGTATTATATGTAGATGATCTATTCTTGAGTGGATCATCTAAGCTCATCAAAGATTGGAAGGAGAATCTGGCTACCGAATTCGACATGAAGGATCTGGGGCAAATGCACTATTTTCTTGGTTTGGAGGTCTGGCAGGAGAAGGGAGAAATCTTCCTTGGGCAAGGAAGATATACTACAGAGATCTTGAAGAGGTTTCAGATGGAGGATTGTAGACCCATGGCTACGCGAATGATTACAAACTGGAAGAAGATCGACACGTCCGACGATGATGAGGCTAACCCTACCTTGTATAGGCAGCTCATAGGATCATTGATGTACCTGGTCAACACTAGACCAGACATCTGTTATGCCGTGAATACCCTCAGTCAGTTCATGGGAGAACCAAGGAGGGCTCACTTGGCAGCATCCAAACATGTTCTCAGATACTTGAAGGGGACAGTCGAGTATAGGTTGAAGTACACCAAGGGAAATGAAATCCAGTTGAGTGGGTTCACTGACGTAGATTGGGCTAGAAGCGCAGTGGATCAGAAAAGTACTAGTGGGTACTGTTTTAGTCTCGGATCAGGAATGACTTCCTGATGTAGTAGGAAACATAAATCCGTGGTACTGAGCTCAACTGAGGCTGCATATATGGCCGCTAGCACAACTTTGTGTGAGGCCATATGGCTTCGTAAATTGCTCATAAACTTGCTCAAGAAGAGGATGGAACTGACCAGAATTCTGTGTGATAATTAGAGTTGCATCAAGCTTTGTGAGAATCTTGTGTTTCATGACCGGTCGAAACACATTAACATTAGGTGCCACTTCATCAGAGACAATGTCCAACGAGGGGCTGTACAATTGAAGTACATTCCTATAGGAGAATAGGTGGCTCATATCCTCACAAAAGCTCTGGGTAATATTAATTTTACGTACTTCAGGGAAAAGATGGGGATGGTCGAGAACCCATTCCAGTAGAGGAATGGGTGGACTTTAGATTCAGAGAGAGTTGTAGTACGAATGAGGCAATGGAAGAGATGGTGTCACATGCAGCAGTATAGAGGGCAGCATCACAAAGATGAGGGGCAAAAGCCAAAACATCAACAGCGCAGCAGATGCTTCAGGTCAGAGCAGATACAGTTGGTACCTTGCTTGAACACTTTCCTCGCTAAGAGGGAGTGTTGATTTTGTAGCATTGGAAAGTGTTCCAAGTCTCATATTTTGGGAAGAGGCTTGGACATCAGTTTTCCAGATAACCCAGAAACCGTTTGTGGAAATTCCACTCGGATCATGCTTTATTAAAATAATTAATTATTTTAAAGTGATCCCTAAGTCTAAACTCAGAGAAATTAAATAATTAAAGGGTATTAGTAAAGCAGAGTGTGAGTATTCTAGAAAACAAAGATCAAGTCATCTTTTAATCTAAGCCATTGATTAGAGATCTAATCTAGGCCGTTGATTCATCAGCGATAAGGCTATAAGAGAAGGCTTGAGGGTCATTTGGAAAGCAAGCCGGGCACACTCTTAGTACCCGAAGGAAATCAATTCTGAAGTAAGATAATTCGATTTCAGAGGGTGAGGTTGTAGAGGCGGAGTTGCAGACGCAGAAGGAGGAAGGGGAAGTCAGTAGAGGAAGAAGAAGATAGAAGGAGGACGCAGAGGGAGCAACGCTGAACAACAACTGTTTCCCTCCACGCAGAGGGACACAGTCCAACGCAGTGATTGCAAAAGGCCACGCAGAGTGACGCAAAGGGAGGAAGGGTGCCTCTAGTGTGTCAGAAATTCTTCTGAAGTGTTCGGAAAAATTAAAATTATCTTAGGTGTATGCTAGACATTTTCTTGTTAGATTTTCTGTAAAAGATTTCCACTGTTGAAGAATAATATAAACCCTCATCTGCTGCACCGATTTTCCCACATTGGGTTTTTCCGGGGACAATTGTCCAAAAATAACTGTGTTCATGTGGTTGTTTCTATTGTGTTATATGTGTTCTGCTTGTTCTTATGCTTTTGATTAAGTGAATGCTGTAGCTCTGTTTATTTCAGAATTTACTGAAGCATATGTAAATAACTTATCATAAATAATTAGGCGAAATAAATCAATCACTGCAGTAGTATTTCAGATTGAGAATTTCACAGGACTAAGGTGAACTCAAGATTTAGCCACTCTAGGTACCTTCAGGCTTTTAAGCTCTATCACCAACCCAAGGATCGAGGTGCGTATCCATGGTTAGAGCTCCATGACCAACGCCACCCTCCCTACTTCAGGATCTGGACATCAACACATAGGCCGACAAGATGTCCTCCCAAACATCATGCCATAAGATGCTTCATCTCTCCTAATCATCTAAATCAGATATATCCACGAATCCAAACATGCTTCAAACGTTCAAACTTTTATGGAAAGTTCCTGCATAATAACAACCCCAATCAGTAATAAACCTTCAAATATATGTACAAGTAAACACAAACCTTCAGGGTTCTTAATCATTCTAATGCTACTTGTATCATCATCAAGTCATCCAATTCCAATTTGTCAGAAACTTTCTTCTTTCATTTCTTCAGTAGCACCAAATACAACCTCAATATTTTTCAAGTGGTTTCTTTACAACTTCATGAATCATGAACTTTTATCTGTAGTGCTTTCATTCATTCTTTCTTTAAGGTATTTAATATAGCCATCATAACATGCCCTCGCTCTTAACTGGGGAGATATACCCTATCTTCTATCTAAGCTCCCTCTTAACTTAAGGAGATCAACAACTTCTTTCTTTAATATTGGAGTATCTTTATTCTTTCAAGGCTTCACTCTTTCTTATGGTATCAAGGTCTTCCTTCATCATGCTTATTATCATTTTTAATTTCGAATGTGTTCAACATCTTGAAGATTGTGTACCTGCAAAACTTTAATAGCAAGTACAACCAAATACAAATATATGGAAGCATGAAGTTAACTATATCAAAGTCATATTATTATAATAGAATCATCAAAACATTCAAACTTTAGACATCAGATACCTAAACCTAGTTAGGTTCATAATCAACAAAGGTTACATCCTTCTACATACTAGACTTTAACTTCTTGCTAGGGTTTTGTTATAAACCCTAGACTCCATCTCCGAGACACAAAGCCTTAGATATCAACAATTCAATCAAATAACAATTATACATCTAAGATTACAACAATATTTTAAGAATTACAAGTCAGAGTCTCCTAAGGTTTTTTGCAAACCCTAAATTTTATCATGAAAGCTAAATCATATCAATAATTGAAAACAATATCATCATGCCCTAGAATATCAATCTCTACTAGGGTATTGTTCTATACCCCAAATACAACTAAAACATCAACATATACGTATCTAGGGTTTCATTATCATATACTAGAATCTTATATTAATACTTAATACGTAAACCCTAGATATAAATATCAATACATCAAAGTTAGATATACAAAATTTTGACTGGGCTAGGGTTTTAATCAAATAGACAAATATACACCTAGGGCTCCATTCGTATGATATTATTATAACTATTGTGAGGGTTTTGTTCATAAATCCAAATTTACCAAACCCTAAAAATCTAGGGCTTCGACTTATAACCCAAACATTAATAGCAAACCCTAACTTATCAGAACCTTAAAGATCTATGGATTTGGTTTATAACTTGGACAATAACAACAAATACCTAAAAGGCTAGGATTTTTGCTATAACAATATGATAACCCTAAACATCAAAAGAATAGAGTTTTCATCATAGGTTCTAGATTTCATCAACAACCCTGAGAGGACTAGGGTTTCAACATTATTTTTAACACACCCTAAGCACCAAAAGGTTAGGGTTTTACAGTGAACCCTAAAGGTTAGGGTTTCACAAGAATGATCAAAATGATAGTATAATGAGGGTAGATTCAGTCTAATGATTAATCACCCTATCAAGAATCTTTAAGATTCAAAACCCTAGACATAACGATGTCAATAATGTAAAGAAAATTTCAAAAGAGAATGAACATACCTTTTCTATGAAGAGAACCTTGTAACAAAATTTGTAGTTTAAGACATACCTTGAATTGTTCTTTAACAAACCTTGTAGGACATCAATTCTTGAAGGGCTTCCTTTGCAACAAAAATTCTTCCATGCTTCAAGTCTCCTCCATAACCTTTGTGTATTCTGCAATCTTTCCTACCTAGGAAAATATAAAGAAAAGGTTATGAGGTGCAATACAAACAAATCTTGATGTGAGGAGAAACCAAATATAAAAGAGGAAACAAGGAACAAGCTACTTATCTTTTGGTAAAATGGTGAAGGCTTCTTCTTAATCCAATCTTTTTGAGGGATACCTTCAACTTATCAAAATAATTCAAAAATGTTCTAACAAGATAAGTTAGACCTACAAACTTTAGAAACCAAAACATAAAGGAAAATAATGCAAAACTTAAGATATAAGGATCTGAAAGGGATAATATTCCCTAAGAGTCTTTGGCAAATAGATCTTTGATTTCAGATTCTTCAGTCTTGTTCCTCTTAGGTGGAGCTTCATCAACAACATTCACATGTTCTCTTTCCTTGGATCTTTAGGACAATGACTTTTGTAATGACCCATCTATTGACAATCATAATGTTCAATCTTGGATAGGTCAACTTTCTTCTTTGGTCGTTTGAACCAATGTTATCAGACTCAGAATCGGCAATAAATTGGCGAGGCAAAAGAGCGAAGAGTTTGAATCGGATTGGGAAAAAATCGGGAAAAAATTGGGAAAAAATCGGCAAATTCAATAAATAAAGATATACACATATATTGAATTAAAACAAATATTTTTCATTGATATTCAATAAAGCCATGTCCAAACAATGCATAATATCAATAGATGTCCAAAATATCATGAATGAATAAGTATCTCATATATGTTATGAGTCCAAACATGATCCGAAGTACTGAGTCCTAACCAGTGACTACATAGAACTAGAAGCTTATGCTTCTAAAAGTTTACAAAATTGAAAATAATGCCAAGCAAATCAGTAAAAAATCAATAACTGAGAGTCTAAGACTCTAAGAGTGAGAACTAGAAGCGATTCCTCCCACTCCACTTACTCGACTCTCTAAGTTCTCCAAGTCATGTAGACTTAAAAGAGGAGGCTCCTTCTCTATTTGGACCCAATCTGATGCATTTGTAGTTTGCAGATCTATCTCCTCAAGGTCGATTGGTGAATGATCCAAACCTGTTATTATCATGAGACATTGAAATGTAAATTAAATTTTGAACTTTGAAGTTTAAATTTTAAAGTGCAAATCAAATTATGAAAACTTCAAATTCAGGCTCTCACCTAGTATTTGCTTGTTGCGAAGTCGTAGATTGTAATGGACAAATACAAGGTCATTTAAGCGCTTTTGTGTCAATCGATTGCGCTTCTTAGAATGTATTTTCTCAAACATGCTCCAATTGCGCTCACAACCTGAAGCACTACATGATTGGTTTAAGATTCGAATGGCGAATCTCTTCAAATATGGGGTATCACTACCAAAATTTTGCCACCAAAGACCTAGCAAATGCCAAGTGTTTGTGAGTAGTAAGTACTAAATAGTAAAAACTTAAAAGAAAACAAAATTTAATAAAACATTTGACATACAAAATAAATTTTAAACAAATTTAATGAATTGATGAAGCCTTCAGGGTACCTGGCAGCATCTTAGTCCTTTCTCGTATGGCACTGGTATAGGCAAATAATTTGGCTGGCGTCCTATAATCCTGTAGTTGGGAAAAGACACGACTTTGAATTTATGGATCAGGGGAGCACCTTTCAATGCATGTCATAAGTCCTCTGCCAACCTCCCCATCTTCATTAAATTTGCTCTTATCATAAAAATACTGTGGGTTTAAGAAGTACCCAGCAACATGTAAGGGGGAATGCAATTGCTTATCCCAACGTGCATCAATAATATCCCAAAGAGGCAAATACTTTGCCTCCTCATCACCATATCTTCTTTTGATGGCCTCCTTTGCGAGATCCATCACCTCATAAATGTAACCCATAGCGGGTTTGTCACCATCAACCATCCCGAAAGTTGGCTTTCAAAATTAATGAAATATGAAACTTTGAAAATAAAAAGAAGCTTGAAATGAAATTTAAAAAATGAAAAAAGTTAAAAGACTTGAAGTACCTGAGAACTCTGACAAGGGACTCTGTCACAACAATAATCTCTTCGGCATCTTTCCAAAAACCGTCATTAAACACAAGTGCAACAATTTCAATGCCTTCAAGGGCCTTGGAATGTTTAGATGCCATCCACTCAGGTCCCAAGAACATCCTCTTCAGATTTATCTTTTGCTCAACCACAGATTGCAAAGATATGAAATTTGTTGCAAATCTAGTCACTGCAGGTCGAACAATTTCTTTACCTTCAATGTATTTTCTCATGGTGTTTAGGACAATAGTGTGGTTGTACAGGTATTTGGTTATGGATTTTGCCTTCTCCACAACCTCATGTATCCAATGAAGCTTACCAATGTCCTCAAGCATTAAATCTATGCAATGGGCAGCACAAGAGGTCCAAAAAATAGTGGGGTACCTAAACATGTTCTTCTCCCACTTCTTGAACGACTTCCTCCATCATTTCACAAATAAGCTGGGTAGTCTTAACCTTTTCTGAGGCGTCCACTGATTTGAGAAACATTGTGCCTGTTGGACAAGATACAAGGAAATTTATTAAAGTTCTATTCCTTTGATCAATCCATCCGTCACTCATGATGGTGCACCCTGTCTCTACCCATGATGAACGAAACTCAGCTAGCACAAACATGACATCTTCAATGCTCTCTAACAACAAATCTGTCCTAAGGCTCTCTGATGTAGGGGTTTTGAATCCTGGACCTGCAACAGTGACTGCATCAATCATAGCTTGCCAATAAGGACTTCTGGCACAATGGAAAGGTATGTCAGAATAGAACCAAAAGTTAGCAATGGTCTTCCTTGCTTGTCTATGGATATCTTTTTTCCAACCAGTGCCATCCAAGGTAGGTTGGGAACCAGGTTTTGTGCGGGGAGGAAAAAAAGTGTTTATGTTTCCACCTCCAGTGTTGAATTCAGGTCGATTCATTTGGGCTTGAGTTTGACTTGGACTTGGAGGCATGTGTGAGAAACTTGGGAATGGCATTGAGGACTCAATAGAAGGAGATGAAAAGGGGGTATTGGAAGAAGAAACGTCAGCTCCAAGAGTTCCTATTTCTTGTTTTTGCTTTGCTCTCTTAGCATTATGCTGACTCAACATGTCAAGGGCCAAGGTTGCTTGGCGTTTGACATTATCGTCAACCTTGTTGTAGAGACCTATATCATGCCCGGGTATCTGTGCAAGGTGGTACTTGAATCTATAGATGCCTCCATTACATTCACTTTTGCAAAATTTACAAAGGAGCTTGGCGCTTCCTGGAATCTTGTCACAATAAGCCCAAGAAAAATCCTTCTCCCTCAGCATTGTTGTGGTACCTAACTTCCTGCAAAATAAGAAGGCAAAAAAAATAAAAATTAAAAAAGAAGGTATTTATTTTCTGGAATCTGAATCTCTGATATAAATTAAAAGTTTATCTAGACTGGGCTGAGTTTATCTAGCATCATTTTGAGATTATTCTTACAGCTTGGTAAGGCATAAAATATTTGGAAGGATATACTCCGGCTCCCCATATACTATTTATTGTTGGCAAAACTGTAAACATAATTTATAATATCATTGTATCTTTTGGAATTCATCTTTCGAAATTCCTATTCCAATCGTTGATATTTCCATTACTGACCTATTTAAAATTATTCACCCAATTCAGGTGTCTAACACAATAGGACCAAACATCTCAATTGTGAGGAACAACCCAACGACCAATTAATCTGATAGATACGAGACATCACAGGCCAATCGAACTGTCAGATGCAAACTGATTTGATTTGACATTTATGCTTCTATGCATGGTTGTCAGTGCATTATAAATTTACAATCGTATACACAAACTCTCGTTTTATGGAGTGCCAAGCAGAAAATTGAGAGCTTCTGCAACAAGTTTTAAATAAGTTTGCGACAGCAACATATCGATCGCTTGTTTGAGAGGATAAGAGTATCGACAGTGGACACTTACAGTTCTGGACTCCCGAACAATGTGTGAACTTGTAAGTTGTGAGCTTTGAACGGCGGCGGCGGACACAGCAGTTAGGACTCAGGGGTTTGAACTTGAAGTTTGAAGTGTGCAATGTGCGGCTCCAGCAGCGGTAACTCCATAGCGAGCGGCCGTCACAACAACGGTAACTTGGACTCCACAGCGAGCGGCTCCACAGTTGTGATGGCGGCTCCACAGTTGCAATGGCGGCTCCCCAGCATGTAAATGAATTATAAAACAGCGGCGTTTATAAAACAGAACAGAAAAAAACCTTTGCGCGCGGAAAACCTACTGGTCGAGTACTCAGGTTAATCGGGTTAATCGCTTGCTCGCGAGTCAAACTCGTGTTGACCACGAGTCAAACTCAGTCAACGTGAGTTTGACTCGTCCAGTTTTGAGTCGGCTCGTTTAGCCGCCGAGCAGAGTGCTAATCGCGAGTAATCGACAAAGTCGCCGATTCCTGTTTCACTGGTTTGAACTTCTTGAAGGTTCCCTTCTTCTTGTGATGAAGATAGTAGGCATTAGAGGTGTTTTCTTCTTCATCCTCCTTGTTGTTTACTAATGCTGTTCAAGCTTCTTCTTGACTACATGCATTCCACATTTGTTCGTAGGCTGGAGTATCCTTCTAACGGCTAATTCCTAATGCAAAAACACTCCATGTTTTTGGTAGACCTAGAAGAGCAATAATTACTAGTTATTTTTTTGGTGCAACCTCATCTATTGCTTGGAGTTCATCTCTTATTCTAGATATCCTTTCAAAATATGATGACACAGTATTGTCTCTTGTCATTCTTATTGTCCTTAGTTCATTCTTGAGGCTAGCTATCTGACCAATGTTCTTGATGGTGAATAATTTGGAAACAACTTCATACATTTCTTGAGCAGAGACTATGTTGGATATGTATGGAATTAGGTTGTCCTTTACTCCATTTACTATTAGATTCATGGCGAAGGTTTCGGTTTCTCTGAACTTCTCCTTTCCCGCATCATCTGTAGGCTTCTTGAATTTTCCTTGAACAAGATCCAAAACTTTGTGCTTAGCAAGGATGCGATCTATCCTCTTTTTACATGCCCTATAGTTGGAGGCTCCTTCTAGCTTGTTTTCTCCCTTCATTGTAGTTGACATAGTTGCTATAGATAGTAGGATTCTCTCCTTATATAATCCTTTTCTTTAATGACCTTCCTTTGATCCACTTTTGATCCGAATTTACGCAGGAATGCAACAGAATAAACACATAACCATAAATACAGAGATGCAGCGAAAATAACACTTCATTTCATTAATATCAAAGAACTGAAATTTGCTTACAGACATAATGGAAATAAAACTAGCTAGGGCGTTGGTAGCTATCTCTGAGAAGAGATGTGGCGGCTACAGGCCTCGGGGGCTGAGTTACGGTGAGGCTCGAGGGCCTATTTATTATTGAGAAACAATGGAGAACTCTAAACATCCAAAAACCTAACCCTAGGAGATGAAGCGCCAAAACTATGGGCCCCGTTTGGGTAAATTGGTGTTTCAACTTCCCAGGGACGTAACTTTGGCATACTATCTCCATTTGATGCACATGGTACATCATTAGAAATATATATCCGAGGACTACAACTTTCGCCACGAATATCCATTCCAAAATGGAATGATGTTCGCTGGAGGCGCGATGCCCAAAAAACGTCGTTTAGGGCCTCAAAACGGCTCCAGAAGTTCAGGACCCGAAAAATTGCTAAAAATAGTAAGTTGTACTGAAACTGAAAAACCGAAAGAGGCAATGGTGGGGCCCCAAGTGGAATAGGCGGGTGGCCACCAATATCCACCTGGATCATTCCTCCCCCCTTAGGAAGCAATGGTCCCCATTGCGTTGAGTTCTTCCATGAGATGAGGAAACTTCTGCTGAACTTGGTCCCTGGTGAACCACTTGCCTTGGTGCAGGAGTTGGCCAGCTTTGACAACCCGATACAGTTGGATGTTCTGTTGGCAAGTGCTCTTTATTTTCATGTCCCTGATACAATCTGTGGTGGCCTGTTCCATGCAGTCTGGGTTTAACTCTGTTGGTGTGAGTTGTTCTGCAATGTCTGAGGTGTCCAATAGAGGTGGGAAGTAAGGACGAAGGCGATCCACATTGAAGACTGGGTGCAGACCAAGGAATGGAGGAATACTGAGCTCGAAGGCATTGTTCCCTACAGCCTTGGTGATGGCTGTGCTGTTTGTACTTCTGGCATTGCTCATTCAATATATCATGAACTGCTATGATGTTGAATGGTGGCCGATGAAGCTACTTGCTTTGTCAACTTCGACCGGACATGAGCTCGAATCTACTGAGTACCAGAATGGTATGGCTACGTCAATAGGACATAGTGGCTGGAATCCCAAGCCCACCTGAAAGGGGCTATGGTTGATTGAACTGTGGAGAGCCCAATTATAACTATGTTGTACATATGGGAGGCTCTCATCCCATGTGCATGGATGCTTTGAATTTTACATGCACAGAATGTGTACAAGCATTATGTTGACGACCTCTGTATGGCCATCTATTTGTGGATGGAAAGCTGTGGACTTGGTGAGCTTGGTATCCAACATTGACCGCAGGTCAACCAAATGCAGGGCCGAGAACTCGTTATTTTTCGGGAGAGGGACTGTGGGATCCCAAAGCGAACGCACACTCATTCAAAGAAGAGCGAGCAGCGTTCTCGCCGTGATATTCTTCTTGCAGTCGCCATAATGGCCATCTCCGAGAATCTGTCGACGACCACAAAAACACAGTCATTTCCATGCTTAGTAGAAGGCATGCCCGACATGTAATCCATGGAGATGGATTCCCAAGGTTGACTAGGGGTAGGTAGCGAAGTATATAGGTTTGCTTTTAAGAGTAGGCTCGCTGTAGCACGGCACAAGCAAGGTGGATCCGGAAGTGTGCTTCGACATCCTCTAAGGCTCCGCCGTAGAAATATCACAGATTGCTATTGTTTTCTTCGACTTCGAAATGCCCAAAATGGTAATTTAATCGTAGTGTGCTTCCCATATCATCTTGGCACGCTCGCTTGAAGGAACACAAAGGTGTCCCAGGTGACATAAAAGTGCATCGTGGAGGAGAAAACTTGTAACTTGCGTACCCCCCAAGAGTGCCTTGTAAGTGTGGTTGAATTCTGGGTCACTCTCACAGAGAAGTGGCCAATTAGAAGTCTCTTGCCCACAAGAGTTGAGAACAATGGTGAGTGCCACGATCGGTGGTCAGCTGAGGCAGTCTGCAACATTATTGGTGCTACCCTTCTTGTACTTGATGTTCAAATGAAACTGCTAGTGTGTATATGTAACGGGCTCGATGGCGATCATTCCGCAACTTCCCTTGGGTTCCGTATGAATCACAGGGGCTCTGCGTGTCCGTGTGGATGTGATTGTTTCCTTCCCCAAAATGTAATGCTTCCATTGTCGACAAGATTGCACAATGGAATACATTTCTTCACATAAGTGGGATACTTGCGAATCGTGTCGACAATGTCTCACTATGATATGCCACACGATGGTCATTGCGTGGAGTAAGAACCGCCCTAATAGCATAGTGTAGTCAGAGGCATCTCCGTCAATCTCTCAAAATGGCCGTTGGGTGGGGTGTCTGGGAAGGAGGGGACTAGGCGTAACAGGCGGGTTTTTCAATTCTTTGAATGCCTTCTGTTGAGGTTCCGACCAAAAGAATTTTGCTCTCGCTCCTCCTTTGGTGACTTGACTCAAGGGGCAAGTGATATGAGAGAATCCCAACACGAATCTACGGTAGAAATTAGCAAGACCCAGAAAGCTGCGAAGCTCTGTTATAGTAGTCGGGGCTGGCCAATCCCGAATGACTTGGATCTTGGCTGGATCCACATGCACCCCTTTTTCATCAATAATGTATCCCAGATATTGAACCTGGGTCATGCCAAACGTGCACTTCTCCAAATTGGCACACAACTTGTGTTGCCGCAGTGTTTGGAGGACTTGTCAGATGTGGTGAAGGTGCTCTTCCCAAGTCTGGCTGAAGATCAGAATGTCATCCAAGTAAACCACTACAAATGAGTTGGTGAATGGCCGCAAGATGTCATCCATCATCCTCATGAAGGTGGCGGGAGCATTCGTCAACCCGAAAGGCATGACCAGCCATTCGAAAAGGCCTTCCTTGGCTTTGAAGGCAATCTTCCACACATCAGAGGGTTCAATTGGTACCTGGTGATACCCAGACTTCAGGTCGATCTTGCTAAAATATTTTGCACCTTTGAGTTGGTCCAGAAGGTCATCAATCCGTGGGATTGGGTACCTATTCCGGACAGTGATCTTGTTCAGCACCCGATAGTCAATACAGAGTCTCCACGTCCCATCCTTCTTTTGTACCAACACGATCGGGCTCCCACAGGGCGATGAACTTGGTCTGATGTGACCTTTCTGCAACAGCTCCTGAATCTGCCTCTTGATTTCATCATTCTCCAGAACAGAGCGCCGATAGATCGGTCCATTAGGTAGCAGCGCACCGGGGGTCAGATCAATCGGGTGCTTGACCTGACAGTGTAGAGGAACCCTTGTGGGTGAGGTGAATATGTCCCCGTACTCCTCCACAACCTTATCCATTTGTTGTTGTTGTGCAGAGGAGCCCTGTCTGGAGGTCGTGGCCACAGTCTTCTTCTTGCCCTGGGGGCGTATCATCAGGAAAACGAATTTCCTGGTTTGAGAAATGAGCTTACTGCATTGTTTTGCAGTAACCAAAGAGATAGCGGCAGGAGGTGGTACCTCTGGTATCCTGTACAACTTATTTCCCAAAGTAACAATAACAGCATGAGGCCAAGACTCATACACAGCATGACGCTTCCACAAGTATGGTTGTCCTAATAATACATCAGAAACATCAATAGGAGCAACGTCACATAATACCTCATCCGTGAAGGGCTTGATGCTATAGGGAAGGCGACACTGCTGGCTGACGCGGAGATCTCGTCCTTGGTGAAGCCACCCGATGGTGTATGGATGTGGGTGAGTAGTGGTCGGCAAGCCCAACCGCTTCATGGCGTCTGCCGAAATGAGGTTCTTTTGGCTCCCATTGTCGACAATGAATTGTACCCGGGAGCCCTTTACCCACATCTGGGAGTGGAAGAGACGTTCCTCCTCCTCCGGATCTTCCGGTTCCTCCTTCTGGATCTTCGTAGCGGCAACAATGGCATTGGGCTCTGCATCAATAATTTATTTCCCTTTGTCATTCCCCTTGTCAGGTTCTGATTTGGAGTCGGAGCATGCATCTGACTCAGAAGCCTGCATCTCGGCCACCAGCGACTGCTTGGCCCAACACTCACTTGTGTTGTGAGTGGAGCTCTTATGGAACTCACACCACTTTCCCGTGTCCTTCTTTGGCTTTGCGGTGTTGTTCTTTGCTTGTGGCTTCGACAGGTTGTCTTGAGTCGCCATGCCTTGGCTCTTTCCTTTGTTCTGCGGTTTGGGAGCACCTTTCCCTTGCTTTTGTTTCGCAGATCCAAAGTCTCGCTTCTTCTGTTTGAATTTTTGCTCAATCTTGGCAGCATACCAGTATGCCGTACCAAGCGAGGAGATGTCGAGGAACTCCATTTCCTTCTGAATGTATCTGTGCAGACAACTGCAATACTTTAGCACCAGATGTTTCTCTGAATCTTTGATACCCAACTTGGTGCGCAGGGTAGGGAACAGATTCGTCAGCTCATGCACATCTTGATCCCTTTGTTGCCGCAACGTGGACCATTGTATGTACTTGTCCTCATAGCTCCCCACGGGATAGTATTGTTCCTTGACGGCGTCTCGGAAAGAATTCCAAGTGGATACGGCCGAGAACAGAGAGGGTTCTGTCTCATCCTTTTTCTCACAATGGGTTTCCCACCAGTCCTTGACATGGGGGGCAGCTTTGAGGAGTGCAAAAATAATCTTCTCCCTATCAGAAAAGTCATGAACCGAGAAATATCCTTCTAATAGATTCAACCATCTATCTACGGAATCTGCATCTATTTGACCCTCAAATATGGGAATGTCAAAATTTACTTGTACCTTAAAAGGAGTCGCACCTCCAGAGTGGCTGCTGGATGCAGATGCGCCGCCGGTGGGCAGCCGTTGAAGGATCTGGGCAAAGTTATCCATCATTGCGTTTCTTTGTTTTTCGAGGGCCTCCTCTAGCAATATTTTGATAGGATCTCCTGCTCCCTCATCTTTCTTTTCGTCCCCCATGGGCATCCGTCGGGGTTTGCGAGGCTGATCTTGCAAAGGTTCCACCAGATCGAGCCCTAACTCCTTATACCCCGACCTCGTTGGGGACATGCAAAGAAGGATCGAGAAAAAGCAGCCCGCTCTGATTCCACTGATCCAAATTTATGCAGGAACGCAACAGAATAAACACATAACCATAAATACAAAGATGTAGCAGAAATGACACTTCATTTCATTAATATCAAAGAACTGAAATTTGCTTACAGACAGAATGGAAATAAAACTAGCTAGGGCGCTGGTAGCTATCTCTGAGAAGAGATGTGGTGGCTACAGGCCTCTGAACTGAGTTACAATGAGGCTCGAGGGCTTATTTATTATTGAGAAACAATGGAGAACTCTAAACATCCAAAAACCTAACCCTAGGAGATGAAGCGCCAAAACTATGGGCCACGTTTGGGTAAATTGGTGTTTCAACTTCCTAGGGATGTAACTTTGGCATACTATCTCCGTTTGACGCACATGATACATCATTAGAAAGATCTATCCGAGGACTACAACTTTCGCCACGAATATTCATTTCAAAATGGAATGATATTTGCTGGAGGCGCGATGCCCAAAAAACGTCGTTTAGGGCCTCAAAACGGCTCCGGAAGTTCAGGACCCGAAAAACTGCTAAAAATAGTAAGTTGTGCCGAAACTGAAAAATTGAAAGAGGCAATGGTGGGGCCCCAAGTGGAATAGGCGGGTGGCCACCAATATCCACTTTGATCAACTTTTCTTCAATAGATCTTCAAGCTGCCTTTTTCTTCCTTCTTCACCTTTGCTTTGATAGTATGTTAGAAAATCAGAAAGGCAAAAATATTTTCTTATGTTGATAATTACTTGTGATATCTTTGTGTTCTTATTAACTTTCCGATGTTCTTCTTTTCTCTTTGTTTCATCAAGCAATTATCAAAACAAAACACGAAGATCAATGACACTAGATGTAGGCACTCGGTGAGGGATAACACCCTCTATAGGGGAAAACCCAATCAAACTCTTCCACTAACAAATTCAAGTTGAGATAGACCAAGATCCTAAACCAAAAGACCTTCCTCCTCCACCAAGTCAGCCCACAAACTGTTCTTCCAACCTTCAAAGATCGATTGCAACAAAATACTGCATCAACGCTGCGTCAGTATTACATCAAGGACAAATTTTCGACCCTACTACATCCGAATTTCAACCTAGCTTCAAGACTGCAATTTCATCCCTCAAGCAACTTTAGTTCCTTCGCATGTGTGAGACAAGATAGAGAAAATTTCGACTTCCTTAAGCTAGATAACGACCTCCTTCTCCTTTGCTAGCGCTTTCCTTCTTCTCTCTTGAATTTGATACTTTTTTTGCTTCCAGCTATTGCAATTCAAACTTGTTGATTGAGTGTTCCAAATGAGGTCGAGGAGCTCCAATATATAGTGAGTTTGCGAGGTCGAATTCCCTTGTTGAGGCTGACTTGGTGGAGGAGGCCTAAAAGACCTATTTTACATAAAAATCAATTTCTTTCTTGACAGATGAAGCCCAAAAATGGTCTTTTACAGTATGACATGGACAATAACACTTGACATAAACCCTAGAATCCTACAATGGAGGCTTTGACCTATAAACAATTGACCCAAGCATGGAATCCATGCTTTAATAAGTCAATTTCTTTTTCTTTCTTTTGACAAATACATTACATCATGACTCAAATACAATTATGAAGACCAACACTAGTTACATTATAAAACAAGTAGATCATTGGGAAGCCTCCCTCATGGTGTAGTGCCACTAAAGAGAAAGAGGGAGATTGCTGAGGCGACAGTGGCAATCTCCCTCATTGTTGCAACAAGGTCTGACCTTTGCTTTGTGAAGCCTTTCACAAGGCCTACTAGATTTTGAGGAAATAGTTCCAATGGTTGCATTCAGCCAAATGACGGTATAATTCTACCTAGCACACATTTGCCAAAATGACTCCCTTCAAGGCCTTATATGGTCATGAACCACCAAAATGGAAGGAATTGCAGTTATTGACACCAAGGTCCAAGTAGTGAAGAATCAACTTGATGAAGAGCAAAAGATCATCGGAATATTAATAGAAAATTTAGCTATAGCTCATGATCGAATGAAACAACAAGCATACCAACATAGATTAGAAAGAAGGTTCGAAGACACTGATTGGATGTTTGTAAGACTCCAACCTTACAAGCAGTTATCACTTAGACGAAAATGAAAAAACAAATTGACTCCAAAATTATACTGGCCTTTTCAAATCAATAAAAAAATTAGTGAAGTAGCCTTTGGGTTGAAGTTACCGGACAACTGTCGCATCCATAATGTCTTCCATGTGTCTTGCCTCTAGAAGGTGTTGGGACAAACCCAAACTATTCAAACATAGATTCTCAACTTCGATGATGAAGGAAGAATTATTTTAGAACTAGAAGGAATTCTTGCAACTAAGGAAAAGGTTTCACGTTCCAGAACCATCAAACAATACCTTGTCAAATGGAAAAACCTTCCAGAAGAAGATGGATCATGGGAAACAAAGGATTTTTGCCAACAATACTCCTCATTACCCTTTGCTTTCAGGACAAAACAATTTTAAAGGGGGTGGCAATGTTTCAAATCAAATAATAATTAATTAATTGGTAATGTTATAAATAAAATAACTAATTATAAATAATTAGTTAGTAAATGGTAAATACTATACACTCTCACTCCTGACCAGTGAATGCTATATAGCACTGAGTGATATTGTAAAGCATTCATTCATTTTTATTCAATAATAATTATTATCACTCCAAAATAAAGTGTTCTTGCTACAACCTTTATGTTTGGCTTCGTATTTTTCTGCACTTTTATTAGTTATCTAGTTAGTATTAGAAAGTTCGAATTTGAAAATTGTGCTATTTAATAAGGTGTGGATTATAGTATAGGTATGGTCAGAGCAGTAGATTTCGTCATTTTTCTGCTTTATAAGTGTGGATAATTCACTTTTTTATTGAAAGATTAATTTTCCTCTCCTTTTCTTCTGTGTGTGCTTATATATGCTGTCTGCTATCATGTTTTTGGACTGCTTCCTAGTGCCATGGTTTCTATGACTGATCTTCATGCAGATTTTGAAAATTTTGAGAGCAGTAAGTGACAAGGAACAAAGTACCTTGCTAGGAAGCATTGCGATTATAGTTGGAAGTGCTGGGAAGGAACGACAACTGTTAGCTACCTTGGAAAGTGAAGGATATTCTGTGAATAGTATCATTAACGATCCAAAAAATCAAGGAAAGATTCCTGGCAATGGCTCAAAGACCGACAGGTTTTTACTGAACAATATCTTCTCGACATTTTGCAAGTACATAGGCTAAGGCTGAGTGAGATTCACTTTAGTTTGCAGTTTCTGTCTTCCAACGCTCTATACCTGCTTGTGGTTCTATTTGATTTTTCTTGAAACTAATATCATAGGCTTTGTTTTTGTGTTATTCTAAAAGTATTTACTATTTTTTATTTGTTAGGTGATATCATATTCTTTAATAGCATCAAAATGCAAAGTTTTAATGTTCAGTCCTAAGACAATTGAAATGCTAGTCTTTAGAATGCAAAGTTTCCTAATGGGGATGCGTTGATACTACTTGTCAGTGTTATAACTGCTTACAAATTCTGATAAGTTTTTAGAGGCCGACATTTATTGGTTTTCATATGCTTTTACAGAAGGCTTTTCTGATAGACTGCAAATATTTCATTTTATTCTTTCTTTTATTTGCCATGCACAGTTGTTCATGATAGGGTGAGCTCGTACCAACATTTTTATTATCTTTCAGAAGTATAGAGATTTGATGCGAGAGCTTGTGATGAATCTAAATTGAATTGTTGGCAGTGCTTGCTCAAATTTTGGTATTAAAGATTTATTGATGAGTTTGCATTTGTAAAGTATGGTTCTTTTGGCAAACTGCTGCTGTTTGAGGGTTGTGATGTAAGTTAACAGAAACACTAAGTTGCATGATACAGGGAAATGGGTATGCATTTCTGAAATCGAAACACAACCCTTCAAAAATTTGGAAATGGGGAAACATGCTCTCTCTCTCTCTGATATATATATATATATATATATTGTGAAAATTTCTAAACAGAAATCCTAATGTAGTGTCTTGATTTAAATTACAAGTTAATTTTCTGAATTATTCAATAAAATCAACAAAGTAAACACAACTGCAGCCTACACATTTATGGATCATTTACTGAACATCATACACACATGACAAAGTGACAGATTTTTTGGTCAAATGCCCCCGGAAAAACCCAATGCGGGAAAACCGGTGCAGCTAGCTCTAGAGGGTTTTATTATTATGCAGAATCTGAATACAACAATATTCAGGCACTAAAATGGTTTGCCCTACAGAGAAATTACACGACAGTAGTACCTCTTTCACTCAGGGACAAAAAATATCGTTGATTCACACCCTCAAACGGGATTTACAGAACTCGAGCCCTTTCTGGCCCACTAGAAACCCCAGTGCTGTCCTTCAACCCTCTACGTCAGCGTCTCTGCCCTGCATCAGCCTCTGCACTGCCCTGGATGGGCCCGCGTCAGCCTCTTTGGGCTTACACTGCCCTGGCTGGACCCGCGTCACCCTTGAAGGGTTGTTGCTGCCTCTGCGCTGCCTTCTGCATGGCTTTCGCTGAACTGCGTATCTCTGGTTGGTCTCTGCGCTGCCTGGTACATTGCCTCTTAGCCGCTGTTGTATTCTTGGCCTCGGATCAAATCATCCCTTGCCAATCTCTGCCCCTCATTGCACTGCAAACTCACTTCGAAATTCTTACCAAACCCCGCCCTAGAATTTCGACTTAGCTCAGTGCATTCACTGTTATGTGTGTTCTCCAACTGACCCCAAGCCCTTCCCTTATACTTTTCTTGTTGGCAAACCAATGACCGTGATCTATTCTCTAATCAACGACTAAGATTAGAAGCTGCTGATCCACATCACTTAGAACATTCTCATCACATCTTTAATTTAATTCACTTTAATCTTTTAATTTTCCTAAGTTAGACTTAGGGTCCTTAATTAAAACGATTAATTATTTGAATGACTATCAAACCAGATGGAATTTCTCCAAACTCTTTCTGGGTCTTGGAGATCTCATGTACTCCAGTTCCTCCACAAAATTTCGGAGCTAGAGCACATCCAATGCTACCCCAAAATCTCAACACTCCCTCTTAGCGAGGAGTGTGCTCGAGCAATACTTCCACACTGAAGCATTGCCCTGGTCTCTGGCATCGGTATTCGCGCTGATGTTTGGCCTGCTGCCCTCCATCACTGCGCTGCTGCTGCTCTTTGTACTGCTGCCCATGAATCTGCCACAGTCACTGCCACATCTGTACTTTAGCTCCCTCTCAAATTGCTACATCATGCTGCCCATAACACTGCTGCACTGCAACTTAGTTGCTGAGAAGTAAGCAATTGAAGGACCCTTGCCAAATCACTGAGAGACAAGTCAGTCGGGCTGCATCTCATTACTGAAGCACCCTTTGCTGCTACTCTGCGCTGTCTCTCTGAGCCACTACGCTGCTGCTGCTCTGCACTGCGTAAGCACTGCCCCTCTATGCTAGTGAAGTCCCATCAGCCTCTGTGTTGCTGCTTCCACGCTGCTGCTGCCATTGTACTGCACTGCTCATCTCTTCAGCGTCCCAGCACTACTCCGCTTCTCTATGATCTTCTGCACCCACTGACTCCAGTCATCCTGGTACTGTCTTAAGGCTCCCGTAGCTCATATGTGATCCAAGAGTTGGGCACCTCAAGGATCTTGCCTCTCATCTGTAGCTGCTCTACAAATCAATATCGCCCCACCTCTTCTCTCGAGGTTCATGAGCACTCATGGTTACATCATCATCAGAGCCATCGTCTTCTTTAGCTGCTACATCCTTGGAATCAACTTCCTTGTCCTTCTTCCTTAGAGGACAAGTGGTGGCGAAGTGTCCAATTTCACCACACTTGAAGCATCAGATCTTGGATAGATCCCTATTCTTCTTCCCTTGCTGCTTCTTGGATGCAAAGGCTGCATCTTCCTCTTCCTCCTTCTTCACTTTGCTGGATCTTGTGCTGTTTTGTCTCTTGGTCATCCGTCGTATTTCCTCTTGTCTGAGGATAGCCCACATGTCGTCCGAGCTTGGAAGGTCCTATCTGCACATGATGCTTTGGACAAACGTTTCCCATTCATCTGAGATTACATTTAGAGCAGTCCTCACCATGACATCATCCTCCACTTTAACCACCATGGAAATCAACTGATCCCGGATCGTTTGCAACCTGAAGAGGAAAGGAACAATTTCCTCCCCCTTATTCATCACGAACAACCTCATCTGGTTCTCCAGAAGCATCTTCTTCTGGACGGATTTTCCTTGATACATTGTGGTCAAAACTGTCCACATAGCATTAGCCGTCTTCTTCTCGGCAATGTGTGGGACCACATGATCCTTTACCCCATCCATGATAAAGCGCTTAGCATGCGCCTCCGCTTCATTATGCTTCGCAAGAAGAGTAGCATCCGTTGGTGTAGCCAAGACATTCTCTGCATATTCCCGAAGTCTGTATGCCTCCAGGACCGTCAGGATTTTGGCCTTCCAGATAGCAAAGTTGGACAAGCCGTCCAACCTATCTTGATCACGCAGTTCGTATGACACCATCTAGCTCAAAAACAACCTGTCGAAACAGATGCTCCTCTCCCTGCTGTTGTTGCTACTCTCAACAGAAGCCCAGATCTAGGGTCCTTGGCGAAAAGGCACCCTCTATAATAACTACTCCCTCTGACAACTGATTTCCCTCCTCGGAAATCTGCCAAATCCCTTGAATCAGCCCCTTCGATCACCCTCCTAATTGATCCTCAGATTTCTTTGGCAAAAATCTGTTGAGCGACTATTGTCCTCCTGCCCTTTGTCAACTTAGCTAGGCACTGTTCTGCACCGACAAAACCTGTGATACACTAGCAACTTCTGAAGACCGGAAGCTACACTTCCAACCTCGACAGACTGCACAACATCACTGCAAACTGGACTGCGTTACCCTCTAGGGTCTGCTTCAGCCACTGCGTCACCTCAACGTGCCTCTGACCAACACTGTGTCACCCTTACTGGTGCTATGTCAACCTTTGCGTAAGCAAGGCTGGCTCCGCGTCACCCTGGTGGTGCTGCATCAGCCGCTGCGTGAGCAAACTGGCTCTACGTCCCTCTCAGCTGGGTCTGCGTCCCTCTTGATGCTGCGTTGCCTTCTTTGGTCTATGTTGCTTCAACTGCCCTTCCTGTAGTCAAAATTCTTCAGCCGCTTCGCTGGTGATTCAACTCGATCTGCAAAGCTCTGATACCATGTGGAAATTTCTAAACATAAATCGTACTGCAGTGTCTTGATTTACTTTTCCTACTTGATTTAAATTACAAGTTAATTTTCTGAATTATTCCGTAAAATCAACAAATTAAACACAACTGCAGCCTACACATTTACAGATCATTTACTGAACATCATGCAGACATGAAAAAGTGACCGATTTTTCGGACAAATGTCCCCGGAAAAACCCAATACAGGAAAACCGGTGCAGCTACCTCGAGAGGGTTTTATTATTATGCAGAATCTGAATACAACAATATCCGTGCACCAAAATGGTTGGCCCTACAGAGAAATTACACGGTAGTAGTACCCCTTTTACTCGGAGACAGAAAATATGGCTGATTCACACCCTCAAATGTGATTTACAGAACTCAAGCCCTTTCTGGCCCATCGGAAACCCCAACGCTGTCCTTTAGCCCTCTACGCTAGCCTCTCTGCCCTGTGTCAGCCTCTCTGGGCTTACGCTGTCCCTGTGCTGCCCTGGTTGGACCTGCGTCACCCTTGAAGGGTTGCTGCTGCCTTTGCGTTGCCTTCTGCGTGGCTCTGGCTGAACTGCGTAGCTCTGGCTAGCCTCTGCGCTGCCTGGTATAATGCTCCTCTGCCGCTGTTGTATTCTTGGCCTCAGATCAACTCATCCCTTGCCAATCTCTACCCCTCACTGCACTGCAAACTCACTTCGAAATTCTTAGCAAACCCCACCCTAGAATTTCGACTTAGCTCAGTGCATCCACTATTGTGTGTGTTCTCCAACTGACCCCAAGCTCTTCTCTTATACTTTTCTCGTTGGCAAACCAACGACCGTGATCTAATCTCTAATCAACTGCTAAGATTAGAAGCTGCTTGATCCATGTCACTTAGAACATTTTCATCACATGTTTAATTTAATTCACTTTAATCTTTTAATTTTCCTAAGTTAGACTTAGGGTCCTATAATAATAGGTTCATAATTCTTGAATTGACTTTGATAGTCTTGTAAATATGTACATACTTTGCTTTCTACAAGTTGTTTTCCCATATTTTGAAAATGAAAAATAATAAAAATGAAAAGAGGGTAAAAGTCCTAAAAGAAATATCAAAGGACTTAGAAAAAAGATAGACCCCAAAAGAAAAAAGAGATAAAATAAGACATGAAAGTGAGCAAATCAAAATGCCACTACTATTTACTTTTTCTGCAAGAATAATGATTATGTGTAGATTGTCAATAAATGCCATAATCCATGATCAGTTAAACAGTTTAATCTTAACTTTTCATGCTTTGAATTTCATGTTTTAGATAGAGAATAAAGATATGTCAAAGAATATAAACTTGACAAATCAATAGATAAGATAGAGAATAAGTGAGGAGCTTAACAGTTTAATCTGAGCCCTCAGATGAAATAAGCTTAGACTTAGATGGTTTTCACGCTTTGAAAGAAAATTGATTTAGGTTTGCAAGCCTAAATGCACCCATGAAAATGAAGTAAAAATGTTAGAAATAATGATGGGTAGGTAGAACGCAGTTGTGCAAGCATGTAATAAAGCATCATCGGGCAAAAATTACTAATTTCCCTTCCCCCACAATCATTCAGTATTCTAAACCTTCAGTTAAAAAGGCTCAGAGCATTTCTCTGACTTCTGTTGGGACCACCCAAGGCTCGATAACTGAGTGGTTAAAAATATTGAATTCCTACGCCAACCCGTATTCATCAACATTTACTCTTCATCCATAATCATGATCCCTTTTCTTAAGTAAAATCTCATTTTTACTTAGTAAAAGTAAAAACCTTAAATAATTAATTTCATTTCCATTCAAAATCACTCAAAAACCCATAAAATGCATTTTATCCTAAGTCTAAGTGTGAAAAACAAAAAAATAAGACAAAATATGCTTATTTGTCTATCTTTTACACGTAGTGTTAAAACATGTATTTTTACCCCTTTATTTCATATTAATTTCTAACTATATTTATTAAATCCCTAAAACTACACCCTCCCGTATAATATTAAATCCTTCATATTTAAATAACCCACAAAAACCCAATATTTAAGTTTTAACCAATGTTAAAATATCCCACATGAATAAATAAAAACCCGCCCTTTTATCCCCATTGGTTTAAACATATTATTAAAAACTAATCCCCGCCCCTATGGTTTTAAAACAATTGTCAAAACGTTTAAAAACTATATAATAAATCCGCGCCAGCATTATTCATTAAAACATTGGTTAAATGTTTTAATTACCGCATATATGAATTTTGAAAACCCCGACCCCACTCCAATCCCGATGCATCTTATAAAACAGATATTGACCGTTCGCAATCAAACCCCATGATCCAACGATAGAAAATTGATATCGCAAATAAAGTTGCCTGCCTTTAACCATTTCATTTCTACGCGAAATAGGCAGTTTCACCTGTTTCTCTCTCCTTGACGTGGCAATTTCTCATTCAGTTTAAAACTGCTTACCACCTCAAATGCGCGCGATAACCACCAGTGGTTTTTTGCCTTTGAAGCTCGAAAACCACCTCTTCGCTCGATTTGACTGCCATTTATTGCATGCTCGAATGAAACCTAAAACACCAAATAAACCATGAAATGCACTGTTATTCCCTCCTTTTACGCGTATCAAATTGTATCTGTCATTCGGACTCAGAGAATGAGCCTGTATATGATTTTTGTGCCCATAATCATGTACCCGCCCGTAGTGTTGTGTAACCAACTCCAAAAATAGAAGAAATGAGATATCAATGCCTTAGAAATAAGCCACTTCGAGGGGGCAACCTCCAATACATTACATGAATGAACAATTCTTGGATGATACAATTTACAAAACCTCCTTTCTATATATAGGAGTCCATGGGGCCATAATATAATCCTAGTGAGCCACAATGTAATCCTAGCCGACCTAACAATAATAATTTAAGGGCACAATAAGAACAATATGGGGGTTATAGGGGTACAATAATAACAATAAGAGGGGCTACACTAACATAATAAGGGGCTATACTATTAATATAGGGACTTAACATGCCCCTCTCCTTCAAACAAGTGTTGTCCTCAACGCTTGATTATTTCTTGATGCTTCTGTATAAAATTCTCATCCTCCCATGTGAAATCTTTTACAAGAAAGTTCTTCCACTTGCTGAGATACTCTGAAATTGATCGTACTTGTCGAGTTCTTGTTTCTATGACTGCTTCATAACTTATTTCGATGTCATGTTGATCTTCCTGTTGTTTCATTAGATTCTGCACCAAAGTTGGGTTATCCTTTGAGAGTTGGAGAACTTGTTGTTGATGCTCGATGTGATCTTCCACTAATTTATCATCCATATTTGCTATTATTTTATCCTTCAAACCATCCAACTTAGCCTCCATTTCTGCTTTTAAACCATCTATTTCATCTTCAATTGCTCTTCGTAACATCGAAACTTGTTGCACTTGGTACCGTAATTTTGATATCTCATACTGCAACTCTTCCTCTTCATGCGTCATAGTATAGCTTTCTAAAGGATTAATGGGTGTTGAATTCTTTTTAGGGGCCATTTTAGACTCCAATATTGATATATATTCTACAATAGGCCCTTGCAATCAATTCAACTTGATTCTTCAAACAAGACTTATGCAATTCGGAAAAAAAATACACACCTTTTACTTGCTTTGAGGAGCTCGATATTGAAATTGTATTATCTCTGTGATTGCGGATCTTCAATATCTGAAATTCAGCACTGAAGTAGCCCTCTAAATTCTCTTTTGAATGCCACAGGTCTGACCTGATTTGGATTCTCCAAGACAAAGTTGTGTCCAATCTCCCACAATGACCTAATTATGGACTGGTTCAGTAGAGCGAACTTGTACGACTTGCCACGTGTCACTGCTTCATCCTTTGTCTCTGAAATTGATAGCCAAGAAACTACAGTCTGTGTACTTGCGACCACTTTTTACGGCACTCCAATCCGATGCCCAGAGAGAGAGTTATTGAACTTTTTCCACGATCACCTCTTTGAGATGAAATTCAGGAGCCTGAAAAAGCACTACCTTCCACAGATCATATCTCCAAAAATATTGCGAACCAAGATCTGAAATTTTTTGACGACTTTCCTCAGGATTTCAGCTTCGCACCATACGAATTTCAGATTCTGAACCTTCGTAGAAAAAAAGTTATAGCGCAAATGCCACGATGACCTGTTTAGGAGCCTGAAAAAAGACCTAACTTCCACAGATCATATCTCCGAAAATATTGCGAACCAAGCTTTGAAATTTTTATACAAACTTCCTCAAGATTTCAGCTTCGCACCCTAAAAATTTCAGCTTCTGAAGCTTCGTAGAAAAAAAGTTATAGCGAAAATGCCACGATGACCTGTTTGGAGCAGCGAAACCCTAGAATCCAAAGCTCTGATACCAAATGTTGTGTAACCAGCTCCAAAAGGAGAAGAAAAGAGATATAAACGCCTTAGAAATGAGCCACTTCGAGGGGGAAACCTCCAATACATTACATAAATGAACAATTCTTGGATGATACAACTTACAAAACCTCCTTTCTATATATAGGAGTCCATGGGGCCATAATGTAATCCTAGTGGGCCACAATGTAATCCTAGCCGACCTATCAATAATAATTTAAGGGCACAATAATAACAATATGGGGGTTACAGGGGTACAATAATAACAATAAGGGGGGCTACACTAACATAATAAGGGGCTATACTATTAATATAGGGACTTAACATGCAGCTATCAAGATTGCCGAAAAGCTTTGAATTGCTCCAGAAAACAGAAAGATACCACAGAACCTATCAAAAGCCTCAGAATCATATTCAAAGACCTATACCTACGTATAACAAGTATTCCTCTAGAAATTAACCCTGTTATCGATTTGAAAGGACTTTAATAAAGAAAAATTCCAGTCAGAGTTCAAATTCACTCAAAGAAGCTTGTTAAAAGATCCAAAAAACAGGCCAAACCCTGGCAATTTTTTTTAGAGAAACCCTGTTTATACTACGCACTGTTTTGAATGAAATATTGAGTTTATATAGTTTTTATAAATTGTTTAAAACTCTAGATTAAGACCAAAAATCCTCTGAAGGTAGCCTAACCTTTGTGCCTAATTCCAAAAGATTTTTAACCCAATTTTTCAGTGAAAAAGCCCAAGAAACCCCTGTTTCTTGTTTCTTAACCAGTGAAGGTTTGTAAATCAGTTGAAGATTAAAATTGAAAGTACAAATCCAAGAAAATAACATCTTCTGCATGTTTTATCCAAGAACACCTGCCAAAATCGAAAGAATACTTCTGTAAACTGTGTAATCTTACAGAAGTAGCCAGAAAAGCCTGAAAGCAGAGTTTTACAGTAGTAAAAGCCTTAAAAATGCCTAAATCTACTCCAGCTACATCTTCTAAGAATGCCATCATTGTAAATCCTCTACAACCCCCTATTGTAGACATTGAGCACACTCTATTAGCAGATGTTGACTACAAAATAGCAGACCCCATTGTAGAATTCAATTTGTTGGAACTTCATAACTGGAGCTATGGAAAATCTCTAGATAATGTTGAAGAAGTTCAAATTTGGGAATCACACGTGCCCAAATATGTTGTTCTAGCTACTTATTCATGCCCAGAGGTCATTAGGTTATGCCATCATCATTATATGCCTAAGTAAAGAGCAATAGTCAATACCAACAAAGAAGTACTTTTTACCATTACTGCTGAGTCCATTAACCAAATGTTACAGCTCAAACCTGATCCTCAAGCAGTTCCTCTGTCCATTGAAGCACTTACCAAGCTGTATATTGGCCTTGATTTTCCTAAAAGATTCCAAATCTTCCAAGTCTTCATGCCCTTGCATGTGGAAATTCCTGAAATCAATCCTCCATATTCTACATCAAGATTTCCAGAATGTTCGAGGCATGTCATTTCCATGCTGTCCTTCCTCCTAGGGTATTTCACTGATGAACATACAGATGAATCCATTTTAGGTTTCCTATCTACTTTCACACCAGGACAACCCCCATCTGTTATATTCAATTATGCTGAGTATATTGCTGACAATATCCATGACCAATTGGTTAAGTTGCCAACTGAAGGAGTGTTTAGATACACATCTTTTCTCTTTCATATGTTTTTGTATTTTCAAGAAGATAAGTTTCCAGTAACCCTACAAAAGCTTGACATTGAAGGAATCATTTTTCAGTCATTTTTTGGACCTCTTTAATCAGAAAAAAGTCCACAGAGTTTACCTATGCAGAGTTTTCAGACTTCTTCATCCACCCATTTGATAAAAATGTTAACAAATACTGAACAACCAAGGACAAATGATGAGATGAAGAAGATTTTACAATTATCAGAGCAGACCAAGACTGGAGATTGCTATTTGTATGAAAAACACATAGAGATTAGAGTTTTTGGATCAAATTTGTTGCCCTACAAATTACCCAAATATGTACCAATGAGGGTTTTTGTGTTGGAATACATTAGGCAAATTTTAAATTCTGATTCAATTAACTTTCTAGCAGCAAAGAAGAAAACACAGTTTAAGTTAAAGAATCAAGTGGGACCATTCATTTGCAATCACAGAGATGCAGAGGCAGAATTACAAATTTGAAGAGAGTTTCTCCTGGAACTATGATCCACAAGGGATACTGAGTAAAATGAGGGTTAAGTGTAAACTGACACCCTACATTCATGAGAAAAAACCAGAAATTGAAAAGTATGCTAATCAGACTGAGTGGACAAAAAATACTTTAATAGATGCAGTAAAATAAAGTGATACTAGTCACACTTTACAAACTGCAAACCAAACAGAGAAAACCACCAAGAGAGTCAGAGAAGAAGGTTCTTATGTTACTGAAACCACGACTGAAACTAGATTCAAGTTAAGATATAATAAAAAGCCTAAGTTAAATTCAGTAGATAAAGAGAAGGTAACCATTGAGGTTGCAGACACAGATGTCCCAGTAACTAATAATGATGCTGCTACAGTGATAACAAATGAACAAGTTACAGGGAATTTGAATGAAGAACAAGTTGAAAATGCAAATGCACAGTTGATAGAGAAACAAAACATGGAAGCATCATCCTCACAGACAACTGAAGAAAAGAACCTTGATATCAGGGAAAAGTACAAACAGATTAAGTTAAAGAATGAATAGATTAAAAATGAGATTTACTCTCAATACTTGAAGCAAACACCAAGTGTTCAAAACAAACTCTTATCAGCTTTTGATTACTCAAATAAAAAGCTAATCATGTCAGAGTTACAGCCTACAGTGAAGATTCCAAAGACAATGGCAGATTACAAAAAGATTGATTTAGAAGTGCCAATAGAAAACATTCATGCACTTGATCAAATAGGATTTCATAGATAGAGTTCAGAAATGTTGTATTCTACTATTACAACCAAAGCTATGAGTGTTCAAAAACTTCAAAACACTATCACAAATATGAAAGATCAAATGAAACTTGACAAGGCATCCTTATATGCTAAAGATCTCGGAATTAAATCTTTAGAAGAATTGGTCTTGCAGATTGGATATGACCCTGCAAATGTCAAAGCCGCAAAGCAGTTAGTAAGGAAAAAGAATGAAGATATTGTAGCATTGAGGAAACAACTTAAATTGCCATCAAGTGAACATTCTCAAGCCAAATAAATTATACAGGAACAAACTCAGAAAGATGACATGATGAATTTAATCTTTCAGCTAACAACACAGATCAAAGAAATGGAGATTAAAATGGATAAGCTTGTCCATGAAAAGGAAATAACAAAATCTCAGGAAACTCCCACAATTATTCCTATGGTTACTATAGTTGTGCCTTCAACTCTAGCAGAAGAGTTGGCACCCAAAGAACCACTGGCTACTACAGTGCCAGTGACATCATCTACAACATCAGCTACAGAGTCATCTACTACAGCAGCTCACCCTTCAGATGAGGCCAGTAAACTAGTGAAAGCTATGGAAGAAATGTCACTTCAGACAAGTCAGATTAACAGATTGAAACAGGTGATTGAAAATCTTGAAGATCAAAAGAATTTGGCTCAAATAAATGCTAAAACTCATGAGCAAAAGGCTATTAGACTAAATGAAGAACTGAAGAAGTTACAAAAGGAATTAACCTTAAAGGAGCCAATGTCATATGTAAAAAACTATTTATGGAACAAAATCATTGAAGCCATCAATGATGTGTGGCCCTCAATTCAAGTGATCTTTGAACAAAGAGATTTACTAAAGGCAACATTAGCAGAAATTCAGAAGACTAAAGATGAGCTTGATAACAAACCTGAGCAAGCAATAGAATTGATCAAGTTTCTTAATATCAAACCAAGCAAGAGCTAGAAGAAATTGAGATTATTGACAGGACTGAAACAATCATTGAAATAAGGTAAGTCCTCACCAAGAAGACCCTGATGAAACAACTTGAAGAGAAGTGTGAGAATATGAACATAACCATAACCAAATTCATGGTTAAATTTGAAAACTTGAGACAAAGAAGCTTGCCTAATATTTTGGTCATTAATGACAAATTAATGCCTCAGGAAGATTATAATAAAAAGATCAGAGAATATGCAAAGGAGCAAATTGAAAAGACAGGTGGACAAGGCACTCCAACAGGGAAGGTCTTACTCAAAAGTTTTGAAGATTTATTCTATCTGCAGCATGAGATAAGACACTTGTTTGTCATAAAACCAACTTTTGCCAGATATACTAAGGCAGATGAGAATTTCAGGAAGTTAAAGAAGATACAAATTCCAAATGAGGAAGCTTGATTTACTGTGAAAGGTAAAACGCAGAAAAAACAGTTTGCTGATTTTCAGTCAAAACATATTTTTTATTACAACAGTAAATATTTTTACAGTGGTCAAAGAGTATCCGAGTTTAAAGAGTATCAGAGATTAAAGAGAATCAGAGTGAAAGAATAAAAGATAAAGCAGATCAGATTTCAAAACCAACTTGAAAATATCTGAGCCAACAAAGAGGACACCAAGGCAGCCAGTTGCACCTAATCCACAATTAGTTTCTATTTTATTTGGATAGATAGGACAACTTGCTGATTTCTTAAGCAACTGTCTCTATTTTGTTGTAAATATATTTTTATTTTCCTTAGATAATTCCTAGAAGCATTCTAGGATATTTTGTAAACTATATTGTATAAATACTTCACTCTTTGAAGTATTAGTGTGGAATAAATTGCTGAAGATTTCTATAGTCATTTTTGTTGGACTTGAAGGCTTTTATGTTGCAAATTTCGAGTAGCAGACTGGATCAGATCAATTAGCATCATATTTCAGGATTCATGTGATGAGCTATTGAAGTGAAGTATTTCCTACTTGTCATTGTTTATCTTTCTTTGTTACATGCATCCATAATGTGTTCTAAATTTGAATGAATAAATAGGAGTATTACTTCAGGATTTGTTAAAAGCACCCTGTCTTTACTGTTTATCATTTCTATGTTTTTCGCTGATTTGCAGAGTAGGGAATCCTTAATTTCTCCCTCTTTCGTTTGACCTCTGCCTACTACTTCTTTTTTCCGGATCAAAGAACCTTCATTGCTCTTTATCCCGATCATATCACCTCACTAAATAGCATTTCCAAGATCTTCAAGGGTTATCTATCTTGCCCTGAAAACATTTGACTTTTTGACCTTGATCCTAGTTTTGTCTGCTTGATTTTTGACTCCTTAGCCCAATGGACAAACAGATTTCCTACTATCCATCTCATAAGTGATTTTTTCCACCAAATCAAACAAACCAAAGCCAAATTGCACAATCATAACTAGCCTAATATTTGGTAAATCAAAACAAAGTTAAATTTTAGAGAGAGAGCCCTCTCTGAACCCTAGGAAGGCTAGATCCTAGAGTTTAAAAGTAGGTTTGTGGTTACCTCTAGTTTTCTTTTAACTATAAATCAAAATCTCACAAGTTAGAGAATTACTAGAGTGATAACAGGTCCTTAATTAAAAAGATTAATTATTTGAATAACTATCAAACTAGATGGAATTTCTCCAAACGCTTCCTGGGTCTTGGATATCTCATGTACTCCAGCTTCTCCACAAAATTTTAGAGCTAGAGCACATCTGATGCTACCCCAAAATCTCAACATATATATATATATATATAGAGAGAGAGAGAGAGAGATCACATTATATTGAAACTTGGAAAGAAATCATCATGAATAAATGAGCAAAAACATTTAAATGAAAAACATAAGTGACAAGTAATGTTCCATCGTCACTTGTATTGGGATCCTCATTAATAGTATCACCCTTTGCATCTACCTCAATCATCTAGGAACATTAGTCAGCGTCACCCAATTTTGATGAAACTACCTAATTCAAGCTTTAAAATATGCTATGAAAGCCTAGCATGCCTGATCAATGATCTTGGTTTGAGTGAAGGGTACATTTTTGCTGAGGCCATGACAAATGAGCCTAACACGCAATCTCACTAACATCGAGGTACATAAAGGCCTAGGTTCTCTTGATTAACTACCGATTCCATACCTTCATACATGACAAAATCCAATCAAAATAATCCCAAACTTCTGAAAATTGTTAAATATGCTATTTTTTTTTTTATTGGCTTGAGCCACGGGGAATTTGAACTTTGAATCTCATGGTTTACATAATACTTCATGACATGACAATCACTAATTGAGCTGCCTCTAGTGGACTACGTATACTGGATTTTAAATATGATATGAAATTCTATTTTCTCCATGTAAAGACTGATGAGATTGGAAACTCTCTCAAACATCCTAAAACAATTAATGGTAATGTTAAAAATTTTAGTAAAAGTGACATTTCTTTTACTTTAAGAATTTAATATTACTATTAATTAACAACATTTTGGTGTAAACTGAGAGTGAACCCTTTTTAAAGAAAAAATTCTGGTCTTAGAGGTTTCTAGAAGTCTCATTAATTCATAATTAGCCTCTGATTAGGCAATAAAACCAAAAATGTGAGTCCCAACAATTAAATCAAGGCTAAATCAGACAAATTTCATTTGGAAACACATTGTACAGATGTTGAAATATGGTTCAATTTGTATGAAACACATTTCCGACATGTGAAATGCGTTTCATACGAACTGAAACGTGTTTTAGGTGAGTTTTAGAGTTTTGGTATGGAAATGTGGTTGATACAAAGAGGGGTGCCAAGTTTCCTGCAACATAGTAGAAAGATGTGGCAACTTGGGGGATATGTTGTTCTCTTTTTCAGATATTGATATGGAAAGGATATGGCTTGGAAACGATACAGAAATGTTTCCATGTCGTATTCAGAACTCTGAAATGACATTTCTGAAAATAATATGATGAACTAATGTTTTGACGTAATCCAGAAACATATTGTATTTTTCCAGGGACGTTTCAGACTCTACAACATGTGTGGAGGAATTATTATTTTTGAGATGAAAAGATACGAATAAAAAACCCTAAAAGCTAACACTGAAACCTTATCATATTTTAGATGTACAAAGGAGTGTATTCTGAATACACTAGACTTCCCTTAGCCTAGAAAAGGATAAAACATGTAAAAAAATCAGATCGCATAGATAGAAAGGGAGATTGCTAATTAAGCTGGAGGCGTTTTCTTTATGATATTGGGTGGGAAAACACTGTATACTCCACCCAATCAGAAAGCTTCCTTATCGCCCTTCTAGCCAATTATATATTGACATGTGCAAACAAAATATTGGGTAAGTTTATCTCGTTATGGCAGTCCTCAATTTCTCCACTGTCTTGGCGATTCTGTCTTAGGTTACTTGTTATTGCTCGAGCAGGCGGCCATTGACGCCTCCGCCACTTCCTTCCAGTTCTGCTTCAGATTTCCAGTTCAGCTCTAGATAACGCTCACTCGGTTCCTCTACTTTTATCCTTATCACCCACAACTGCATTTCAAAGCGGTCTCCCCTCAATTCCCTTTGTTTCCTACGTAGATGATGTAATTCGCCGCAACAAATTGGAGATTTTTTGAAGTCCTCTGGTAGGTATGATGCTTGTTGAGAATGTAGAACTGGTGGTTGAGAAAACAGAGGAAGCAGTGCAAGGAAAACATAAGATTACAACAGAATGTAGGCATAGGCTCAGGTTCCAGCGAATGCTGAACTTAGTTCAAACTTCAAACAAAGGTTGCCCTGGTCTCCAAGTGAAGAAAAAAACATGGAAAAGCATCTGGGAATGGGAAGGCAAAACTTGCTATCAATTTGAATCGTTTAGTCCATCCATATCTGCCACCTATAGTTGCAGGCCTTGTGTTAGTGGCACTGACGATTGAAGTCTGCTTGAAAAATGGTAAACTGCCAAGATTTCTTTCTATTGGAGTTGGGGGAGGGGCTCTGCTGATGTTTTTGAATAGGCATTTCCAGTTCAGTATTGTGGGCGTTGAAATGGATGAGGTGGTCTTCAACGTTGCAAAGAAATATTTTGGCCTTCAGGAGGATGATCATTTGCAAATTAAAGTTGGGGATGGGTTGGAAGTGGTTGACAACATTGCACAACAAGTTATTCATAGTCATCTTGTTCCAGGTGAATTAGCTCAAGCTTGGCAGGATGCTCTCTTTCGAATCCCAATCCTGAAAGAAGTTGAGGTAGATATTGACCGAGATCTGGGTGTCAAAGTGCTTGGGAAGTCCAACTCAGAGATGATTAGCCTTGATCATGTTTTGGCGAAAGATGTTGAAGGGCATGGTTCCATTGAATTGAAAAAGGATTATATAGATCCTTGTTTGGGACAAGGAATTAAAGAATTCAGTTCTCAAAATCCAAAGGAATCTAACCTAGATCAAGGGCTGATTCATGATACTCATTGTAACAATTCCTTAAAGCTGAAAACATCTATCGGAGAATATGATATTGATAAAGTTGTTGAAGTGCCTGGTTCTCCTGGCAATCATCACTTACTTACGACCTCAGAGGAAAGTTCAGCAGAAACTGATCCTAGAATCTCTATATCGGATGGGGAAACTACAAAGTATGGAGAACGATCAGATGATGTTGACAAAATTGATCCACGAGTGCATGTCATTGTAGTTGATGTGGATGCGGGTGATGCTCAGTTGGGCATGAGTGCACCTCCATTAGAATTTTTTGAAAAAAGGTTTCTTTTGGCTGCACAAATAATATTACATGAACATGGGCTTTTGGCCATAAATGTTGTTACTTCGAGCAAGTGTTCTTACAATGAATTAGTTAGCGCCTTTCATGAAGTCTTCTTGGATTTGGATTTATATGAGATAAAAGTAAACAATGGCGAGAACTATGTGCTAATAGCCTGTCCATTTTGCATTGGTTCTGATGGTAAAGACAATGCCTTTGCCCACAAAATGAAACAAGTTATTACAAGAGGGTATGTGAACCAAATAAGAAAACTATGATCTCATGTCTTGGAATCTTAAAGACGGATTTGTCTTGATTTTGATTTTTAGAAGCCATGCTGCTAGCCCATGGGTTCGTTCAATTTGTTTGAACTGACCCATTTCAAGGCGAAGCTCACTGAGATGTCATGCATTCAATTCTGGTAGAGTCCCTTTGGTTTAAGAGCACATGTTGTACTTCGGTGGTATCTACCATGGTTTCCATTCACGGAATGTAAGTAAGTGCTTGGAGGGTTTCCTTGACATTTTCCATATAAAAATATATAATCATGTTGATTCAGTACAGTTTGCATAGTTTACTGTCAATGGATGCTCCAGATTGCTAATCAGAAGAAGAAAGATCTATAAGTATATCCAGCCAAAGATGGGGCAAGCTGATACTAACTTCATTTCTTTTAATGAAAGCATGGAATAGAAAAACATACATTACAATGGTCGGATGTTTGGTTGAAGTTATTTTCTACCTTCCTGAGGAATTTCATTTTAATAATTTTTAAGAAGGATCAATCTCAGCTCAGATGTGGGCTCTCCCTGAAAAACAATCTACATATTCCAGTATGTCTTCCTTGTTAGGATTTTGCTTCGGTCCTTAGCCCTGCTTTCGTAATCTCCTCCTTACAGTTAATGATTTCTGGAATGGGGGCACAACTCTAGCAGTTGCTTATGAGTTATTGCTACTTCGTCTGCAGTTTGATCTAGTAAGTTACAGTTGAAAAGGCAAGTCAGAAAGAAGTTTCCTTGTTAATGAGTTAGAAATTGTTAACAACCTGCTGAAACAACTAGTAATCATGACTTGTGATCTGTAAATGCACTATATACCTCATGGAAGGACCTCTGAAAGGGCTGGGAATAGAGATATTTAACACCTTTTTAGTATTGATTTTTATTAATAAAGATTTCTGGACTCATAATTCATTGTTCTTAGTCTGAAGGGATGTTGCAAATTGTTTCCTCTTGCTGAACCAGAAGCCCCAAATTTGGCAAGAGATGCTTCTGAGCCTAGTGTTATATTCAAATGAGCATCTCTTTCTCAAGTTTTTTTCTTTTTTTCCAAATTTACTTTCTTTCTCATTATTGGCAAGGAGCTCCATGATTTTTTTATTTGATCCAATGTATGAGGGAGTTCATGAATCCCTTTTGTATGCTTCTTGAGTGAAAGGGTTTCCTTTCCTTCATTTTCTCTCTTCATATTTTTCATTTGTTGATTCTTATCCCACCTTGGTACTTTCTCCACTTCTCAAATGTCATATAGTAAAGCATAGGATGAGAAGGGACCAGGAAGAGGAAGGATACCATCATTACTATGCCATTATTTTTGGACAATTATGTTAGTGTTACTTTATGTTAGTGTATCTTTCTTTTAAAATTTAACCTCCTATTACATTCTTTAAAAGATATATAGAAACTAAAATTTCCATATATTTCACTTAATTATTGTTTTCCACATTCCCCACTTCCCGACGTTACTTTGCACCTCTCGGGGCAAATGCTAGTCTTATTAGCAGAACAGATGTTGATTCCATTTGAAAATGCCTTTTAAAGATAAATGAAATGATTTATTTCTGTTCTGCGCCTTCCTTTCATGAGAGCATATGTTGCATAAGTATTCATACATGAGATGTGAGACTCTTATGAAATAAAGTATTTACACCTTTACAAGGGATGTCTGGATAAAGTTGGTCTCCATTGAAGTGCCATTATAGAGGGGAGGTAGAATATGTTGGTAAGGTTCACCATAGAAACATCTTGTTATGCAGATAGGCATATTTATTTTAAAATATGACTTTACAAAATTTTAATTTAATTATCAATAATTATTATGTGGAAGGTAGAATTTAACCTCCATAGAAGATCCATGAAATATTTTTTGTAGTAGTTAGGGATAGAGGGTTGAGATTTATCTAAAAGGTAGTTATGCCCTTTTTTCTTTTCAATTTATTTTAAAAAAAATCATGTCCATAGGTATCAGATTTGGTTTTTATTTATGACATTGAACTCTTATTGTTTAATGTTTCTTTATTATGTTTTTCTTGTTACATGTTTTTTGAAATGTATATGTGTTTATCTCATATAGTAATTCTTTTTATAATTAATGATGGTAACTTAAAATAAAGTTGTAATTTAGTTAATTTTTATGATTTAAATTTTTTTTTTTTTTTTTAGCAATGCGAGATATGTCATGAGGTAAGTGTCTTGATGCCTACTATGGATTTATGCCTATCAACATTTACCAACCATTTAGTTTATATGGCTACACTAGTTTTGTATAAGCTCACATGCCCTTTGGGATGAATAGTTCATGTTACCACAAAATCTAGCACCCTAGTTCTATGCCGCACTAGATCCTGACTATTGACTGCTAAGTGTCAACTACCCTATTTTTTTCAAAACATTCCATCATGTTCGAGCGATCAAGTTGCCAAAGATCATCATTATTTTTCAACAATTTCCCAAAGTTGTAATTCCAAATTCTGCAGCCTTGTGTGGCCATTGTAAAAATGATTCTAGTATGTTTATGAGGCATGTAAAACACCTAGGTAAGCTTAAGATTTTCAGCAAAAGGTTTCACTCTAGGGAGTGTTTTATGCTTCGCCAATTATTCGCGTTTTATAAGCCTTTATAATTGACCGATTTTTTCTCCCAAACATACCCCAAAGCTAGAGTGGGGCTTGATGGTGATGTCTTGAGTGAGTCCTAGTATATAGATTCGATGTAAACTATCATACTAGATAATGTCTTGAGTCTCGCAAAATTTGGTGAAGTCTAAGTGTATAATTTTAATTATTAAAATTTCCCATTGGTCGAGATTTTAATAATTATTCTAATGTAAAATGTAAAATGTAATGTCTATAGAAGTTGAAGGGGGTAGAGTGCGCATAATTAGAACCTCTACACCTCAACTTTCTATTTGGAGGGTTGAAACTATGTCTATCTCCTCAAATTATTTTTATTTTCCGGCAAAAAATGGCAAAAAATTAGCCAGAAAATGGTCAAAAAATTAAAATGAGAGAAAATAAAAATTCTCTTCAAGTGCAAAAATGAATTTTGGAGAAAGAGGACTTTCCCGAGGAAGATTAAAGTTGAAGGACACATTTCCAAGGCAAAAAAATCCCACAAAAATTTCCTTGGACCAGAAAAAATAATTTCTCAAGGAAAATCAATTTTCTGGGTCTAGGTGGTTAAAATAAATGAGGGAATTTCGAGGAAAGAAATTGGAAAATATTTTTGAGGCCCTCTATCAAAAGACAAAGTGATTTTTTAAGAAAAATGAAAACTTTGGACCATGGTGGTTAATTGAAAGGGGATTTTTCAAAGAGAAAGATTTGAAAAAAATATTTTTTGGACCAGGATCAAAGCCCTTTTCAACAAATTCGAATTTCTTCTTCTAGAACGAGGGACATGATTTAATTTTGGCATGGATCAAGCATCAAATAGTTGTTATTCTCCGAGATCAAGTCAAGTTTGTGCACTTCTTTGGACCTAACCGTTTTCCACTTGGAGGGGGATCTAAACCTCTCATTTTTGTATAAATTGAGCCTGAGGCTCCTCATTGTAAACATCTTTGGCTGGTGTAATTGGCTTTGGAAGCTCTGCATTATTTTTTTCTGAATAATAAAAGAAAAAAGTATTTGGGGGCAAAGCTATGTGTGTATGTCTTCAACTTGCTATGGTAAAATTATTTTAATGATTTGTGCTTAAATTTCTACTAATTTTAATTTTTTTTGTTTCATCAACCTATTGGATTTATTGGTCGCTTGTTTGCCACCCATATTTGAATGGAAACACATTTGATTAGGCAAATCTAGTGGATCCTTGCTTGGACACTAGACTTCCTTTTTGTTGTGCTAACCAATCCCTATTGAAACTAACAAAATATTTCGAAGTTTTGTAGAATATCTTTTTCGATCAGATATTGAGGACCTGGGGAAATTATTTCTTGAATCAGCGAAGTAATCAAACCAGACATTTGGGATGTTCTTGTTTGAACCATCCATCTACTTGGCACATAGCAACTAAGAACCCATAGTGGGACTTCTCAAGGGTTTATCATAAGATCTCATTGAAGGGAGTTTCTTGCCTTTTATTCTACCAAGATCATCTATTAACAAATCAAATCTTTCACCTATTTTAAAAAACTTTCATTGATCTATCAACTATTTTTAGAGCCTTATTTTCCGATCTATGGGCGGTGGTGTCCTCATACCCAGAGATTGGACTTATAAATTATTTGTAAACTATATGTAAATACTTGTAGATAATTCTTCTAACCTCTGTATTTATATTGTATATAGATCTAGCCATTGTATACATTTCTTGTTCATCTTGTATATATATATATATTTTGTGTTGGATTTTATTTGTAATTTGTTTGCAGACCTGAGGGCTAGAATGTAGATTTATCTAATTATCTGTTTGCAAGTGAAGCTTTGAACTGAGAAGACAGTCATATTTTTGTGGCTTCTAAGCTTTAGCTGCTAGGGTTCGAAGCCTAGATGTGACAAATTATAATATTTTGAACCCTTCAAAATTGAATTTCATTTTTTTTTGCCCTGGCTCTGAGCAGATCTGGACTTGAGCTTAATGTGCAATTTTGTTTTTGGGGCCCAAGAGGGTTTGACCTTTGCTTCCTAGAGTCGCAAATCTATTTTGGTCTTTCTCACACTTGCAAGCCTTGCTAAAGCTTCCTGTGCTCAAAGTCAAATATTCTTGAGGGATTTGAAGCATAAGACTTCACCGTAATTTTTCCAAGGTTTTTCTCTTACCTTGATTTATTTTGCGTGCCCTGGAAGAGTTATTTTAAGGAAGTTGCAGACCTTTTTAAGGCTCCAATCCTTCGATCCATTCATATATAATTGTATTCAAAGTTTTTTTTTAGTCGCAAGGGTTTGAGAGCCTTCATCATACCTTAAATCGAATTTCTTTACAGGAGTTCTCGTTTAAAGTTTTTATAAATATTTTTGGAATTATTTTATCAAATAATTTTTGCGAGATTTGACTTGAGTTCAAATTTTTCTTTGCAGACCGAATACATAATTTTGGGCTTGAGGATTTTATTTGCAATTGTTTCGGGGCTAGCTGCAAAATTTTCTTGGCACTATTTCTCCTAGTCATAGGCCTTTATGGCTTGATCTTACCTTGGTGTCAAGTGACTAACCCTTGAAAATTATTTTGCAAATAAGACCAATTGTTTTGAGGGTTTCTCCATCATTTTTTGGGAAAGGAATTGGCCCTTTTGAGTTCTATCTTCTGATTTTTTTTTGGAGAAAGCCACTGTCATTCAATGGCACATTTCTCTCAGGCCGAGGGCTTAAGGAAGTCGTCCACACTCAGATCTGAAGTCCTTGTTTGCTTGGAGGGTTATCAAATTATTTTCAAGGCTTTAAAACTTGCAAATCAACCAAAGTTTTTCACAAATTTTAATTGTAATTTTAGGCCTGTAATTTTAACCGTGAGCATATTGAGGCTCTTTCATCAAAGCCGTGAGCTTTGGGGAATCATCTTTCAACTTGGTGGAGAGCTCTGAAAACCTAAAAATTTTGCAGGCAATTTCAAGCAAATTTATGAAGTGTTTGGTGATAAAATTTGAAGGAGATCCATATAAAATTTCAAAGTCTTAACTGCAATTTTCTGGAACCTATTCCTATTTGGCCGAGAAACCTACTAGCCTTGGTGTAATTTGCAGAGGTAAATGATTCTTTCGGGAGGGTTTCTCACTCGATTTATGGTAAAAAATTAAATTTTGGAGGCTTATCCTCGCTCCTATAACCCAAATCTTCAAATGGGGGCACAAGTATTTCTGGTTAAATTTCTTATTTGGCCATGAATTTTCATCAGGCGGCTATGGTTTCAGAATTAAATTGCAGAAGAATTTTAAAACCATCTTCAAATTTTTTTTGGAGCATAATCATCTTCTTTGGTGAGCCATCTTCCATGTTTTGAGCCTGCACGAGATTTCTTCTGACATCTAGCCATCTAAGCGAATTGTTGAAATCGAATTCTAGAAGCTGTCTTCGAACCTGAGTACATTATCCTTAACTGCGAGCAATTCCACGACAAAATTTTTTAGAATGTTTGAGCGAATCATTTTTGAAGAATTACCAAGTTCGATTTTTGGAAAAATAAAATATTTGAGACCTGGGAGTTCTACGTTTAATTAATCCTTTGTTTAATTTCTCCTTGGACGTCAATTTATGTCTTTCGAGCGTATTCTATTTGGGTGAAATTTTCTTATTTACAATGTTTTGTGAAAATACTTGTGAAGTTTTCCCCTTAAATATTAAGTTGAGGAAGGGATATTTAAAGTCTTATTTTACAAGTCCCCCTCAAAGTTTTAAAGCCCTCTCATTTGTCTAAGAGGGTTATTTTAACTTTAATAAATATTTTTTTAGAGGGAGCTTGGGGTCCTACCCCTTGGTATCCTGGTCTCCTCTTCTAGGAGGAGCTTCTCTTGTCTTACACTAACATTTTATTTTCTTGCATCAATTAGAATAACTCACTAACCATTTAGTTCTAACTTAATTATTCATAACTTGCATTTGTCTAAGCACTCCATTTGATTACTTACTCTTGTTCTAAATAGCTTTTGTCGTTGAAAAGACTTGTAATTATGAATTTATGTAATGAAGAAGACAAAGATAATAAAATGTATCTTGTAAATGCTTGACTCATGGGTTTCATGAGCAAGGAGTTTTTATTATAGGTTAAAGAATTCTTGATGTCTTTAGGGATTTGTCATCTTGTCATAAATGTATAATTTAGAGTCATGTATATGAAGTGTTGTTACACTTGTAAAGGACAATTATTGATGTATTCGTATGCTCCAAGACCTTGTCTATATGCTCCACAAAGTCGACTCAAATATGATGGAAAGATCTTCTTGAAGAAGTCGGCCTAAACCCTTGGAGAAGTTGGCTCACCCTTAGCAAGACATGTCAGCCTAGGACAATGAAGTAACCTTTATAAATAAGAAGACTGCGGCGTCATAACATTACCATAGGTTCAGATCAGTTCTGTAATCAAGTGTGAGGATGAGGTCTGTGATCGAAGTAGCAAGGCAACTCAACGAAGAATAAAGGTGGCACAGTGAAGGCATAAGAAGATCTCTGTTTTGGTTATAAGTCTATAAGATAAGTCCAAGCTACAGTGCGAGAAGAGGAGACATATATCGCAGAATGAAAGGCTACAACAGAAGGTTAAGGTCTCGGTCTACATAGTCTACAATCTAGTGCGTGAAGGAGACTGTGATCAATTCAAAGGAGAGGTAGTGCTAGCCTATGAATTGAGGACATCTCCCATAGTGCCGAGGACTACATCAATAGGGTGCAAAGTTTGCAATACAATACGGCAGAAGGTGACTAAGAAGGTTGCAAGGTGTGCAAGGGATCTTAGATACCTCAGAAGGATCAAAATATACATTGCAGCTAGAAGGAAGATCTCTGTCAAGGAAGCCGAAGCTAGAAGTGCAGAAAAGGAGGTGATTGTTTAGGGCTAGAAATCGAGCTTTCGTAGCTTTGGTGCAAAGCAGTGCAGAAAGGAGAGATCAGCTAGAGAAGTCGAGAAGAGCATTGACAAGGGTCTTGGAGGCATACTAGTGTCAAGGGTCTGTGTCATGGTTATGGTACTTGTCAATTGAAGATCTATAAGAAGGATTACTTTTGGGTTTTCCTCTCCCAGAGGTAGAGGTTTTGGCCCTGGCTTGAAGAGCCTAAACTTTGTGTCTCTTGTGTTTTGATAATTGACTTGATGAAAGACATAATAAGTTAACAAAGATAAGATATAAGTAAGAGAAGCATAACAAGTTCACAAGTAATTATCAAGAAGAGAAATTGAATTAAACGCCCTAATTTCTCAACATTTGGTACATTTGAATAACATTTATTTAGGTAATAGATCTAAAGCTATATTGAAGTTGCTTATCATTATTGGAATAATTACTTGTGCCTTGCTCTTAGCATTACTAAAGATATATCATAAGTGAAGTGATATCCTTAAATCTAATCCTTAACTCATTTCACATTTAAGAGCAGCTTCTAAATTAAAGGCACTTGTATTGGCATTTCTCTCTAGCACTTTGTTTCATTGAGTTATCTTTACATGCTACATTGAATCATCGTTATAAGCCGATCTCATTGTGATTTTGTATTATAAGTGTTTATCATAATTTGTTCACAAGTGGACTAGTATTTCCCATTGAAGCATTGCGATTTGATATCTCATCTTGCATATTATATCTTAACTTGCATTCTCAAAATTTACCTCCAAGTATAAGCTTGGTTGTATAGAGAGTTAGGACCGCTTTTTCCACCACTCAATTTGAGAAACTTGACCCTTACTCAACGATTAAAACAAGTGACCTTGCAATTCCCTTGTGGGAAATCCCTTGTAGGAATGGAGGCACTTGGGTCATTAGAACTCTAGGGTAGGTATCGTTAATGATGCCCTAGCCTCGTTCCCTTAGACTTCTTTCTACAACCTTGTGTAAGATGTGTTTCAAAACAATTGAGGAGAAGGATTTCATCTAGCTTAGGCATTTAACAAAAAGTAACCAAGATTTTGCATTTCACTTGGATAGGTCTTGCATTCATCCTGCACTTTTTTCATTTCTATCATTGGGTTATTCTATCTAGAATTGTGAGCTTGTTCATCTATTTGCAAGTTTTATCTTCATTCTTGTACTTGTCCACTTTATGCTTTGAATGTCATATCATCATGATAACATTTGCTTGAAGTACAAGTCATATTTCCTTGTAAGTTTCTCGTCAAGTATTATTGCTCATATTCTAGATGCTTATAATATTTTGATTTATTGTACTAACATCTTGCAACACTATTTATCTTGTAACTTGAAGTCCTTTCCATTGTGCAAGTGATATAATCTTTATTGAGCATTGATATAAGGCACTAGTCTCTAATTTGTTAAATCTTATTGTTGCCATATTGATCTTTGTTAATTTTGGACAACTAGGTCCAAACTCCATGTTGTGATGCTCAGATGAAGATACCAATATTTTTATTGGGTTCCTCTTTCGGAGAGGTGCAAGATCGATCTAAAGATCATCTTGATCCGATGAACAGAACATTTATTTTGAATTTATTTCTAATCTATTCAAAATATGTGCAGGTCGGCTTTAAGGTTTTGTACCCCAGCAGATGTGTCACACACCCTCATTGATGGATATAAATAAGGTCAATGTTGGAGGACATTTCACTCATCTCATCCTCACACATCTCTCTCTCCTCATTTGATTGGTTCGATCACTTGGAGTCTCTTCTCTCTCCACACGTGGGAAATCTGGCAGCATCAATTATGTTTTTCGGTCTAGGGTTTCTGCAGCAAAGTTTGACCAACGTTGACTTTGGTCAACGCAAGGTAAAATCGACCCGAAACTCTCCCTAAACTTTGATTTCCCTAATCCGCATTTTCTGGCACTAATTTTGAGGCAAGACGTTGACTTTGAATTTTCAGCGTTGACCTAGCTGCTACTGCTATTTGTGTTGATCGTTGACTAACAACGTTGACTTTTTGGTTGAATTTTGAGTTGATCGTTTGGCTGTCTTGAGGGTTGTGTGACATTGCTAGTTAGCTGACCAACTGGTATCCGACGATGGTATGGAGAGGCAATACCAAGCATATATAATATAGGTGTTATACCTTTCAACAGAGTCGGTGTGGTATGCATAGGTATGAACAGTGGAGCGAAAGTTGTATCGTAACTGGGAGTGGTATATGTAGTAGGGAGTGAGAGAGCATCATAGGGAATGCGTGCCAGAAGTGTGGTATGCGTTCTCCTCTTGTAAAACTTTGCTCCACCATACTTCTCAGTCGGGCTCAGCGTGCAGTGGTACATATCAATTGCACAATTTGCATCCGCATCTGATTTTCCTCCCTCTTTCATGAAACAAATTGAGCAACAAGACCCTCCTATCATAAGTGTAATTTATGCAGAAATGTGGTCGCCGCAAGTACAGGAGGTTGCCCCATATGATATATCATGAATACTTCCAAATATAGTTCCCGCTGGGTTTTATAGGCACGCTAGAGGTTCCCAAAAAACATCGCAAGAGCCTTTAGAAGTGGCTGGCTCTATTTCACGAGTTCCACAGTCATTGTTGATACAGTCCATCCATGAAACTCATCATTTGGCTGCGCAACAGTCACCAACACCATAGTCATGCCATATAGCAACTTGCTCCAGTCTCAATTCAAAGAAGACTATTCAACACAGTTTGAACGCAGAAAATAACAATGAAATGGATTTGAGGAGTGATAACAGCTAGGACAAAATAAGGTTTTTGCAGGAAGGAGAGTGCACAATATAAGAGAGACTCAGATGAAATCGCTTGGTGCAATTATATCGTAGATTTGACAAACAAAAAGGCCACAAAACCAGTGGTTTTTACACAATTGAGTAGGGTAGGAGATCGCCTACAGCTCCATGTTGTCTACAAACATTGCCAAGAGACATCAATTTTTTGCAACAACTCTGATGGTGGGTGTTACTGTGCACTGAACAAAGAGAAAATATCGCAGAGACAACAGGGGTAGGATAACAAATTGAATGTTGATAATTTCTTTCTGCAAGAATATTTGATATAACAGTCAGGTCAAATTGGCATGGAGGTTATTTTCGTAACGAGCAAGTATGACCAACCTACAATAATGCAATAGGCAGGTCAGACTGGCGTAAGGCAGATTGGTACAATGATGTGCAAAAGTTGAATTTCAAGGGTCAGGCATATAACAAAGAAATAAATGTGATGAAAGGAGTTTCAATAGGTCTGACAAGTTCAGAGAACACAACTAGAATTTAGCTGATTAGAGCAGGGCCAGCAATATCCCGCTCTGATACCATGTTAAACAATGCATGGTAAACACACACAGAAGGAGATAAGATAAGCGTGAGTTGATATTACCATTAACATGATGTATATTTATAATACAAGGTGGTGACCCTTGGATTCCACATTCCAAGGTCACTTGGACTCCTCTTTGACTCTTCGGCTTCCACACATACCCATAGAGGGTTAGGTGTACCGTGTCCAACAGTTGCTTTTACCATTTGAAAAGGATATTGTTAAATGACTAAAAACACAAAGATTAATATCAATACTTACTTGAGTTAAATGAGGACTTCAAGCTATTCTTAAAATGCTTTCTCTTGACTGTGGAGGAGGCTTGCAAGAAAGAGCTGCTACAAGACTTCAAATAGACTACTCATGCTAACATGGACTGCTTGCTTTTGCTTGCTCAATGATAGACCATGCACAAAGGTCTTCTTAGACACCAGTTCCAAAAGACATGTAGATCTTGATCATGTAATCCTTGCGGGTCAACTTTTATGTGATTGTTGAAGCTTGGATTTTGTATATCTATATGCATAGATTCTCGTCCTTTTTCCACAGAAGTCTCGGCTCCTTTAATTTCGGGGTGATCATAGCCTCGTAACAGTCCTTTAAGGCCTGTAAACAACTCGGCCTATCATCCTTCGTTAGCTGGCTTCAAAGACTACCTTTAGTCTTCAAACTTTATGATTTGGTCATCTTAATGGAACCTGTGGTTACAAAACTGTCAGGCCAGAAGTAACCCCATGAATGTGATTATGTATTTACATTAAGAGATCATTGATAAATACATTGAAGGGAGACTCTTGTAATTCAAATTCCAGTGTCTCTTCACCTTCCTTATTTTTTGTATTTACATTATTTACATAATTCTCCTAATCCCAAAGATTAGGTGTCAACATTCGCCCCCTTAATCTGAAGGGATGTTGGTGTGTCCAAGCATCATTCTGAATCTTTCAAACTTTTCCATTCCAAGCGCTTTGGTGAAGATGTCTGCAATCTGCTGATTTGTGGAACAATGCCGTAGGTGGATTGTTTTGGCCTCAACATGATGTCGAATTAGATGGTATTTTGTATTGATGTGCTCCGTTTGATCATGAAACTTTGGATTCTTGGCCAACTTTATTATAGAAATGTTTTCAATCAAAGGAGGAGTTGAATGTACTTGTTTCTCCTGCAAATCTTCCAGAATTTTCCTGAGCCACACAATTTCCTTTGTTGCTTCAGCTGCTACCACATATTCTGCCTCAATTGTGGAATCTGTTGGAACTGTCTGTTTGTGTGACCTCTAGGATACAACTCTTGATCCAAGACTCGTTACATAACCTGAAGTAGATACTTCGGTTTCTTTATCCCCATCAAAAACTGAATTAGAGTATCAAATCAAACTGAAGTCACCCACCTGTGTATACTTGAGTTGAAAGTCTTGAGTCCCCTTCAAGTACTTTAGAACTCTTTTTGCAGCAGACCATTGACCCTCACAAGGCTTTTGCGTAAACCTGGAGAGGATTCCAATAACAAATGAAATGTCCGGTCTGGTAGTAGTCATGTAGTTGAGACTTCCTACGAGTTGTCTATACTTTGTTGCATCCTCAAATTCTTTTCCTTCAGTGGATGTGAGCTTTAAATTCTGTTCCATTGGAGTAGTCAAAGGATTGCACTCAACCATGCCAAACCTGTTTAGTATATCTCCAATGTACTTCTGAGAGAGGAAGATAAACTTCGAATGTTGAGTTACTTCAATACCAAGATAGTAGTAAACATAGCCCAAATCTGTCATTTCAAAACCTTTCCTCAGTTTTTTCTTTATGGATGCAATGTAGTTCTCATTGTCCCCTATCATTAGAAGATCATCTACATACACCACAAGATATACAACTATTTTGCCAACTTTCTTGACAAACAAAGTTGCATCATCAAGGTCATAATGTTTGAAATTGAGTTTCAGAAGATGCTCAGTTAATTTATCATACCAGACTCGAGGTGCTTGCTTGAGGCCATACAAGGATTTTTTAAGCTTACATACTTTGTGTTCCTGATCCTTCACAACGAATCATTCTGGTTGGGACATAAAAACATTCTCTTTCAAATCTCCATCCAAGAAAGCAGTTTTTACATCGATTTGATGGACTTTCCAACTGTTCTGAGCTGCCAAGGCAAAGAGTGTTTGGATGGTAACCCATTTTGTTGTGGGGGAAAAGGTCTCCTCATAGTCGACCCCTTCCTTCTGTGCAAAACCTTTCGCCACAAGCCTGGCTTTGTGCTTGTCAAGTGAGCCATCTACTTTATACTTGTTTTTGAAGACCCACTTGTAGCCAATTGGTTTGGTTCCTAATGGAGGATCAACTAACTTTTAGGTGCCATTCTTTATCAAAGCATCATATTCTTTATGCATCGCTTCTTTCCATTCATCATGAAAAGTGACTTCTTTGAAGGAAGTTGGTTTGAAATCTGTAGACAAATTTAGTTCACAATCATATGAAACCTCCATATCAACAGGTGAATCAAGATCGTCTACATCACCTCCATTCTGTCTGGTGGAGCTTCTTGTTCATGTCTTTCCATCATCAAAACAAATACTTTCAAGTGTCTTTGTTAGCCATTTTGGAGGACCTTTCTGAGATGGCCCAAGCTGCTCAATTCACTGTGATGGGGCTGAATCAATATTTGGTCTCCCAATTCTGTCAATCACATCACTCGAAGTGTCATTAGTGGCTGGAGCTTCATGCGTGGGAGAGAGTGCTTCAAAAGAAGATTCCACAGATTGATCCAATATAGGTGTCCCCCCTTCAAGATGTGGATCTCATTATCAAACTCTTGAAAAGACTTTGAATGTTCGAATCTATCCAAACGATCAAGTTGCCGCTCAACTACATTGTCAGTCTTGGAAGATTCAAGAAAGATCACATCTCTAGATATTATAAACTTCTTATTAAATTCATCATAGAGACTGTATGCTTTGGAGGTATTTGAGTACCCCAAGAAGATACATTTGCAACTCCTTGCACCGGGTTTGTTTCTCTGTTCCTTAGGTATCAAGGCATAATAGGTGGAACCAAAAACCTTGAGATGCCTCACTGAAGGAATGTGGCCATACCACATTTCATAGGTAGTGTTTTTTCTGATAGCATGAGATGGACACCTATTCTTTATATTCACAACAAATAGAGCCCAAAACATCATCCCAAAACATTAGCTTAACATTCTTGAAAAACATCATTGAACATACCATATTTAAGATTGTCTTGTTCATTCTTTCAGCTATTCCGTTCTGTTGGGGATTACAAGGCATGATTGTTTGATGTTTGATCCCAGGTTGGCGAAGATAGTTTTCAAATTCATTTGATGTATATTCTTTTCCATTATCAGTACAAATATATCCAGTATGAGATTGTGCGTCATTTTCAATCCATGCATCTAAGTTCTTGAATGTTTCAAAAGCTTCAAATTTGTTCTTCAATAAATAAACCCAATACATTCTGGTTTTGTCATGAGTAAATGTCATTGTATATTTATTACCATTTGCAGAAGGAACAAGCATTGGGCGACATAAATCATAATGAATGAGTTCAAGTTTTCTATGTGCTCTAGAATGAGAATCATGAAAACACTGTTTGTTATGCTTTCCTAAGATACAAGCATCACATTGCTTAAGTTTCTTAGGAACTATAGGCAAACTAGTAACAACTTTTTTCTTCAACAAATGAAGGTTGTCATAGTTCAAGTGTCCAAATCTAGCATGCCATAAAAGACTTGATGGAAGTGTACCTTCATCATAGTGAGAACTGTATGAAGTTATGTGCACGAGCAGATGTTCCTTGCAGCTTTATAAGTATTTCTTTTTCTATCCTAGTCATGATAAGTGAGTGATCTGATGCTTTTCTGACCTCAACCTTGCTGTTGGCTTGAGGGGTCCTGACCCAGGTTTGGAGGTTAAGGTTTGCCAACAAACCCCTATACTACTGGCCCTTTCGGCAATGACCTACTTGCGCAGGCCAAGGTTTCACCCGAAGTAGTATGGGAGGGTGCTGGGACCAGGTTTCCGCACCCTGGTAGAGAGTAGGTAATTTAAGGCAGATCTGTGTTGCAGCTTACTAGGTTCACACAGAATGAGTCTATTCGCAACTCTTTTAACAATATAATCAACACATAACCATAGCAAAGCTATTATCACTAACAGATCTAATCAATACAGTCACATCCACGTGCGCATCAACAAATACCATCACAGAACATTATAATCACAGCCAATTCTAGATCACAGAGACATTCACAGCTTAAATAAATATCACAAATGCGCTTCAGTAGTAAACACAATCAATCCAGATAGCACAAAGGTACTTCAAATATATTCCGCATTCATTAGCATCAAAAATCCACTTACAACCCAAACATAGCCTGCGCACATAGCCTAGCAGGGTTCGCACATAGCAGGACTGAGGATCTCCGTGCACACAGCCAGCAGGAGTCCTTACCCAAAACAACCCAAACAGATCCTAGCAATTCAAACGTAGCATCAATCTATTGACTTACTTACCTACTAGACCCAACTATCTATCTATTTATAACATCTTAGCCTTTTCCATCCGATGGTCCGCAAACCATGGTTTGCAGACCTTAGAGCTTACCCGTTAACCCATCACAAAACATTAGGGGCTTTGACCCACCCCAAAACCCCTACGCAAGACCGATTATTACAAAATTGTACCAAAACGTAGGTTAGGGAACCCTGTTCCAACAGGCCCCCAACACAATCTTGTGACTCATCTCGAGTCACTGCGGCCGTTGGGTTTGCATCTTCGCCTGAAGCTACATGTTCGCATCAACCAGCGGGGGCAGCACTCCGCTTTGTACAACAACATTCTGAGTAATATCCACCAACTTCTGCGAAGTTGGACCTTCAGTAGCAGCCGTGACACTTTCCAATGTCTGGTTCAGCTGCTTGACTGCAGCATCCACTTCCTGAGAGAGCTTGAGGGCTTCATCGGCCCAAGGCTTAAGGTGGTCGCTGAGAATCTTCTTTTTGTGACGGGGCTCTTCAATGTCATCCCAAAGTGTGTGGCTGGTACGCAGACGTGCCAGGCGCTGAGCTGGAACCAAAGTGGACATGGTAGCTTCGAGCTGTTCAAACTCTTCCTCCTTTTAATCTACCCTTCTGCTTTTAGAGCCTTGGAGATCAACCAATGGTTGGATGAGGCTTATCAGAAACTTACCATCAAGTAAACGGTAAAAAATCTTCAAAAATCGCCTCATTAATCGCCGGCCGCCCGCTCCTTTCAACGGTAAAATTAGCTTTTTACCCAGTTTTACTGTTCCAACGGCTAGTTTTCGCAGCTGTATATTACCCCTGCACTCCCAGTGCACCTCCCTCGCTTCTAGCGCACCCCTGCGCTCCTAGCGCACCTCCCTCGCTCTTAGCACACCCTTGCGCTCCCAGCGCACCTCCCCGGGCTTCTAGACCTGCGACTGATCCCTGCGCGTACCACGGTCTTGCTTGCGTTTGTCCCTCTGCCTACGTGTATTCCGCCTCATACAGCTACTTCGACCATATAGTCATTAGATTCGGTATGGCTTGAGCCGACTGCCATTGACATATCCTGGTACCATATCACTGCGCAGTGTGACTAACCAGACAACAACTCCATCAGTAATTTCTTTTACCGTATAGGGACCTAGCCAGTGCTGACGGAACTTCCCCGGGTACTTCGCAAACTGGCTATCGTATAGCAGGACCAATTCTCCCTCCACAAGGATCTTTTGCCGAATATGTCGATCATGCCATGCTTTTTCTCGGGCCTTCTGAACTTGCTGATGGAAGTTAGTAATGAAACGATCTTCCTCCAAGGCCATGAGCTGTGCTAACCGCTCCTCCATGATATCAGGCTCTGCCATGTTCGTAAAGGCTGTGATGCGCAGGCTAGGAACAATATACTCCATAGGCATAATGGCCTCCTTTCCATAAACCATCCGAAAAGGCGTTTTCCCAGTCAGTTACTTGCAGGTGGTTCGATAGGCCCAAGGGACTGACGGGATGCGCACGTCCTAGTCGCTGCGATTGACATGACAGACTTTGGTTAATGCCTGCTCCAAGATTTTATTAAAAGCTTCTACAACTCCATTTGCTTGTGGATGATACAAGGTGCTTTTCGCGTGGTGGATCCAAAATTCTTCAGTCAAGGCCTGTATTGTTTCATTAACAAAATGTGTACCTCTATCGCTCATCGAGATCTTAGGGAAGCCAAACCTGGTTAGAATATGTTCAAAAATGAAGTGCGTAGTAGTATTTGCAGTGCAATCCTTTACAGCTTGCGCTTTGCCCAATCTCGTTACGTAATCAGTCGCAGTGATGATGTAGCGTGCACCTGTCTTCTTCCCTGGCGGTTGATGGGCCCCACGAAGTCTATGACCCATTTTTCAAGCGCTTGCAGGGCCAGCTACGGTTGCAGGGGTATTTCGTCTCTGCGTGACGACCTTCCTATCCTTTGGCATGTGTCGCATGCTTTGCAATAGTCACGAGAATCGGTATGCAGTCTGGGCCACCATAGCCTAGCTCTCAAGATCTTTTGCGTCGTTTCTTTCCCCGCGTAGTGACCTCCTGCTATGCCCTTGTGGGCTTCTGCTAAGATGGCGTGCCTTTCATGCTCCAAAACGTATCTTCTCAGCACCTCATCAGCTCCCAATTTATACAGATGGCCCGCTATGATGGTAAAATCTGCTGCGCGGGTTAGCAGCTCCTTTTGTTGCACTGAGTACTCTGCAGGCGCCATCCCCGTAGTTAAGAAGTGAATGATGTCGGCGAAGTGCGCTTCAACTACCTTAATAGCAAACAACTGCACATCGGGCAGTCCTTCTTCTAGGTTGGTCGGCTCTTCGCCACTTTCGATTCGGGATAAGTGGTCTGGCCCGACATTTAGTTTCCCTGGCTTCACGATAATCTCAAAGTCATATTATTGAAATAATAGCAGTCATCAACAAATCTTCCCCCCCAACACAGGCTTATTCACTAGGTACTTCAAAGCCGAGTGATCTGTAAACATCTTGAAGTGCCCTCCTAACAGATAATGCCGGTATTTTTGCAGGGCATATACCAAGGCCAACCCCTCGCGCTCAGTAGTGGAGTAGTTGCGCTCCGCACTAGAGAGTTTTCTACTAGCAAATGCAACTGGATGGTCGATGTCTCCGTCCCCAGGATGCGTAAGGACAACTCCTAGGGTGATTCTTGACGCATCTACGTGAACATAGAAAATCTTCGCCCAGTCAGGAAATATGAAGATAGGCGCAGAGACCATCTTTTCCTTACGTAGTTTGAAGCTCTTCTGACACTCCTCGTCCCAAAAAAACGAAACGTCCTTCTTTAGCAACTTTTCCAGAGGTGCTGTGATCAGCGCGTACCCTTGAATGAACTTCCTGTAAAAGCGCCGCTGTTTCTCAGTTGTATGGGCTGCCAGGTTGATAATAACTGTGACCTTGGCGGGGTCAACCATTAATCCTTGTCGACAGACTATGTGGCCTAGCAAGATCCTGAAGGGTACGCAAAATATGCACTTCTTAATATTCAAGGAAATCTAGTGCTTTCTACAGGCATCCAACATCATGCGCAAGTTTGAGACATGCTTCTTTACCAACCCGAATACGGTCCAGTCATCAAAATATACCTCCAGAAACTTGCGGATGGACTCCTTGGATACTGCAACCACCACCCGTGAAAAGATGGTAGGGGCATTCTTGAGCCCAAACATTCTTGAGCCCAAACGACATGACAGTGTATTGGAAAGATCCCCACTTAGTGGCGAACGTAGTTTTGCTGCGATCTTCAGGTGCGATCCTGATCTGATGGTAGCCTGAGAACCCGTCCGTGAACGAGTACGCTTCCTGCCCTCCCACGCTATCAAGGATTTCATCTGAGAATGGCGTAGGAAAGGGATTATGTACGCAGGCATCATTCAATTTGCGCAGGTCAACACAGATCTGTATCTCCCCTTTAATCTTTTTCTCCTAAACTACCATAGGACTTACCCAATTTGTCTGTTCGATTGGTTCGATGATACCCGCAGATATCATTTTGTCCACTTCCTCCCTTATTTTCTGCTTATACATGGGGTTCAATCGATAAGGGCGCTACTTCACAGGGCATGCATCTGGTTTTAAAGTGATGCACATGACCCGTAGGTCCCCTGTAATCCCTTTGAGTTCCGAGAATTTCGCAGGAAATAGGTCTTGGTACTCTATGAGGAGTTCCGCGACTCTTCCAACAGTATCATCATCCCAGTAGTCCCGAATTTTAACTAGCTTAGGTTGCTCCTCCGTTCCAATGTTGACTTCTCGCAGCTTAAGAGGCTTGGTCACATCTACGGTCTGCAGTGGGGGTCCAGCAACTGCGCGCTCTCCCTCTGCCTCTGGGATAGAGATATTTCGCGGGTCTTCGTCACATTCCTCCATTGACAGATTGCGGCAGTTGACAATGTCTTGCATTTGCATCTCCCATGTTGGCACCCCATATGCCGCTCGAGGGCGTGATTCATCAAATACTAAAGAATCTATATCCTGCAGGGATTTGTCGAGCGCCTTCGTTCCACCTATCAATCCGAACGTCCCTAAAAACTCATCCTTCAGGGCTTCCTAGTGGCGGGTGCGCTGATATAGTTCTGCATCTAAATACTATGTGGTGGGGATTGGCCCCTAGGCATGAATGAACAGGTGGACCCATTCATCCGTAGTTCTTTCACACCATTCCTCCATCCATGCAGACAAGTGCTCGCGCGAGTCTCCTGGGCCAAGGAAAGTCTTCACGTGTAGGTGAACCGGGGGTTCAAACCGCAGGACCATCATTTCGCGACATTCCTCCCAATCCTGGAATGTCCCCTTATGAGTTTCCCACCACCTCGCAGGGGTTGCGCGCATGGCTAGGTTAAGTGCCCACATCCTTCGCTCCCTTGGGACTTCTGCTTCAAATGTCCGCAAAAACTCCCTAATCCTACCAGAACCATCAAAGTAGGGCAATTCTCTTACATCTAAGGAGATACATAAGAAGCTTTTCGTGATCCTGAGACATCGCAGCGCAGATACATCATGTAACCGATTCTGCCAGTTTTCTATCTCCCCATCGGAGTCAGAGAGGCATTCACTGCCCTTCTCCCAGCAAAGCACACCATCAGCTGTAGGATTGATCCAATCCTTGTCCCGAGCGGTTAATTTATAAATGTGATCCACATCCTCTTCTTCGCGCACCGTTTCTGTATACCGCTGTCTTTCCACAAGGTCTAGTGGGACTATCACCCTCGTACCCTCATTCTCAAAGACCATGCTTCTTTTCTTCAGGTTGATAATGCCTCCCATGTCTATCGCCCAATCCAGTCCGAGGAGCGCAGGATAAGGGTCCGCATCTTCCACAATTTGAATTACCTCAAAGTCGGCGCGTACCTTAACTCCTGCGATATCTACCAGAATCTTTGACAGCCTCCCTAATGGTATGATTTTCTGTTGGTTAGCCATGCGCAGCTGTATAGTGGACCATTCCAGCTTAAGGTTCTCCCATCTGCTGCCATGTTTGCTTAGGCAGTAAGTTTGCATGTGATCCCAGATCCAAGATGACCTGATCCATTTCATAGTCGCCGATTTGCGCTGTTAGCCGCATCTCCCGCCCTGTGCGCTTCTTGTGCTTGTACAACTTGTGAACATCTCTAACCTTTGTAGGAGGGCCAGTTCTTTCTGCGCAGCTATCTATCAGTGTTTGAAGATTTTCTACCGCCTTCTGGTTGCGTAGCAGCATCGTACATGCTTGTAGGAATGGTTTAACTTCGTCCTCCGTTCTTAGGTTTGTTGGAGCCCTGAAGGTAGATGCCTCATCCTTGGCAAAGTCCTTGCGGGCTGCGACAAAGGTTTCTTTCTCTTTCTATAGGTCCAGGCTTTCTTGTTTGATAACAGCCTTCCTGATAAGGGGTTTAGTCGTAGCCTTCTCTTTAGCTCCTCCAGTAGCCATGCCGTTGTGCGTTATGACATTAATACTTGATCCTTCGTCACGCGGTTCCGCCTTAACCCTCTGCACATTCTGCGTAGGTGTTTGCTGCTTTTCCTGCATTTTTGCTATCAGGATTAGACAGTCTTCAATCACTTGGTCCAGTTGTTGACAATATCGGCAAGATTGTCGTGTAGGGTTTAGACAGTCCCTTACAAAGTGCCCTATTTCTCCACAGTCGTAACAGATCAGTTGCCCTCTTCCCCGACCTGTGCCTCCACCCCTTCCCCTCCCTTGCCTCTTGCTAGGGAGCCTCCTCTGCTTGAGGGAGATAGGTGTGAAAAAGGGTCAGCGTATACCCTGTAGAGGTTTCCTCGGTCTATCATTAAGTCATAGGTCCGACAGTTATGCTCGTCATGTCCCACAAAGGAACAAAATCAACACCATTGCTGCGTTAATTCTGGAACATAAGCACCAAGACAGGGATAGTGGTTAGTATCGTGTACTCCGGCAACGCGACAATCAGCGCACCATAACTTTGGACCACTTGGCCCCGCAGCTTCTTTAAGGCGCAATGGGATGGGTCCCCCAGCCTGCATGTAGTCTGCCAGTAGAGGGCACTGATCCTTGGTGTGGCCAGACACCCTGCATCGTATGCACCATACGTCTGGGCTAGCTTCTTTCCCTTGTTCCTTTCGTAGATTCTGGATTTCAAGGTGCATCGCCTCCAACTGTCCCTGGATCTACTGTACCCCAAACTGGGCATCGTCTCTTGGCACAACTTCTAGTTTCATAGCAATCTCCAAGGCTTTCTCTTGCGCCTCAATTGCTTGTTGACCCATAGGTCCACGTAGGTGAGGTAGTAACATAGCGATAAGCCATTCCTTGTGCTGCCTATCGTCATACTGAAACTCCCCATCTCTGATAACTTTCTTTAACCGCTGATCAAATTCCCATACAGACTCAGTAGGTCCCTGCCTAAAGTCTTTTAGGTTAGTTACTAGTTGCGAGTAGGACTTAGGCTTCCAGAATTGCTGTTTCAAAGCTTTCTTAATCTCTTGAATAGATGGATCTGCATGCTGGCCTACGTACCCCATATACCAGTCCAAGGCCCTTCCTTCAAAGGCGAGGGATAGCTGTGCTCTCTTTATAGCATCGGTAGCCACATTCTGCGCAGTCCATACTGATTTTGCTACAAACCAAAATTGGTCCATATCTTCATCCCCTACACCCTTGAAGGTGGGTAGCTTCATGTGTGTGGCCATATCTTCTTCTGGTGGTGGCGGAGGTGTGGGCGAGTTCTTACCCTTATGCTGGCTTGAAGGTGGTGTAGCTGGAGGACTATTCCCTACGTGCGCAGCTGACTCTCTGAATGGACTATAGGTGGATTTATCCCCTTCTCGATTGGTTTGGTAATACTTACCACTTCATGTTGTACTTTCGCTCTAATCAGAGGTCATTAATTCGGTGTGGTTGCACAGAACACCTTTTTCGCACAGTGATATTTTAATTAGCAATGGCAATGTTTGCAAGAACTTACCTTCGAAGCCTTTGAAGAACCTTCGCTCTGCCTCATAATAGGATACGAACTGATCAACTATGAATTCCGTTACAAATCCCCCTAACACACTGTCCACCCAATGATCTACTGTGCGGGTAATCGTGTTGTCAGTCTTCTCCAATTGTTGAATCAATTCCGGCGTTCACTGCGCAACCCGATCGTCCTTCCAACACGTCTGAAATTCCACGAGCCTCGCTAACCACTCCTGAAGCTCGTGCACAAAAGTTACAAAGAAATTTTCATAAACTTCAGTGAAGATGTACTTATTCTTCCACTTCCTCGCTGTCAATTTCGTGTTGCGATTCTCTTTTACAGCAAATTCCTAAATCTGTCTTTCAAACCAGTCTTCGATTTCTGGTTTCTCAGGTCTCCAACGACCTCATGGCATTCCTCGATCTCTCTCCCAAAATGCTCCCGGTCTCGGCAACAGAACCATTTGTTGGCTTGAGGGGTCCTGACCCAGGTTCGGAGGTTAAGGTTTGCCAACAAACCCCTTATACTACTGGCCCTTTCGGCAATGACCTACTTGCACAGGCGAAGGTCTCACCCGAAGTAGTATGGGAGGGTGCTGGAACCAGGTTTCCGCACCTTGGTAGAGAGTAGGTAATTTAAGGCAGATCTGTGTTGCAGCTTACTAGGTTCACACATAATGAGTCTATTTGCAACTCTTTTAACAATATAATCAACACATAACCATAGCAAAGCTATTATCACTAACAGATCTAATCAATACAGTCGCATCCATGTGCGCATCAACAAATACCATCATAGAACATTATAATCGTAGGTAATTCCAGATCACAGATACATTCACAGCTTAAATAAATATCACATATGCGCTTCAGCAGTAAACACAATCAATCCAGATAGCACAAAGGTACTTCAAATATATTCTGCATTCATTAGCATCAAAAATCCCCTTACAACCCAAACACAGCTCGCGCACACAGCCTAGCAGGGTCTGCACACAGCAAGACTGAGGATCTCTGCGCACACAGCTAGTAGGAGTCCTTACCCAAAACAACCCAAACAGATCCTAACAATTCGCAGATAGCATCAATCTATTGACTTACTTACCTACTAGACCCAACTATATATATATTTATAATATCTTAGCCTTTGCCATCTGATGGTCCACAAAGTTTGCGGACCCTAGAGCTACCCGTTAACCCATTACAAAACATTAGGGGCTTTGACACACCCCAAAACCCCTACGCAAGACCGATTATTACAAAATTGTACCAAAACGCAGGTTAGGGAACCCTATTCCAACACTTGCCATCACATATATGAATGGAGTGTCCTTGTTGGCAGATGTGGACCAAATACAACAAGTTTCTCCTTAACTTCAGGAGGTATAGAACATCATGTAGAAGAAAGTCTGGAATTCTAGGCAGTTTGAGCCTGATGGTGCGAAGCCCTGATGGGTTGAGTTTTGACTTATCTGCAAAGTATACTAGTCCATCAACATTATCAGTGAATTCTTCAAAGAAATCTCTTCTAAAAGTCATTTGGCAAGTTACTCCTAAATCAAGCAACAAAGGATCTTTCCATGAAGCAGGTGAAGCATTGAATAAGTCTTCAGTTACTCCAATGTTGCAATGTGCCACAAGATTATGAGCGGACTCAGGTGCTTTCCTTTCTCTTTACTAGGTGTTTTACCCTTCTCTTCATTTCTTTCTTGCTCGATTCTATCCCAAGGAAGCTTACATGTGGAAGCATCATGTCCATCTCTATTGCATCGTATGCAATGAAGATCAGACCCTTCTCCTTGGAAATGTCTATTCCCTTGCTTCTAAAATTCTTCCTTCCTCTTCCTCTTCGACCACCTCTTCCTCTAGAAGAACTTGTGCATGATTCTTCTCTTTTTGTGCAAGGCACACAATTTCTTCAGAAGAGTGAGGAGTTGTCTTCTTCTCAAATGCCATCTCTCTTTCACCAAACTTCTTCTCAACGGAGTCAAAGGTGATCTCCTTAAGTTTGCCACTTGCTTGCAATGACTCAAGATAATGTGAATCAATGCACCACGGTCTCCCACAAAACAACATTCAACATAGGTATATCGACCTTTTCAAAATCTTCAGAAAACACTATTCATCGACCACCAAAAAGTTTCGGTCATGAGAACGTGTACCTCAATGTTAGGTAGGCAACGTTCAATAAAATGGGACAAAGGATAATGGCAGAGATTTGACAGAGAATAATAGCAGAGTTTTGCGGGAGTTACAACACAAAAGGCTAATTTGGGAACTTGGCTATGATACCATGTCAGGCCAGGAGTAACTCCACGAATGTGATTATGTATTTGCATTAAGAGATAATTGATAAATACATTGAAGGGAGACTCTGGGAATTGAAATTCTAGTGTCTCTTCACCTTTCTTATTTTTTGTATTTACAATATTTACATAATTCTCCTAATCCCAAAGATTGGGTGTCAACAAAAACTCAACGACTTCAAGATTGATTCGGGAAGCTAGCATTCAAACACAAAACTTTGTTCCATCTCATAATGAATTCGACATTGTCTAGGCTATTGATCTAGCTTTTTGGCTTATTGTCGCCAGAATTGTACAAGTGATTGCGACAATGACTTAGGTCGGGAGTTGTCGCTCTGATCCCTGCCCTCTCCGTTCTAGCTGTCTCTCTACAACAGGCTATGGGAGATAGTCCCTATGAAATATGTGAATGAAAGACTTGTCGGGAATCGAATAGTCCGGGAGACACAATTGAATGGCTTAACAACCAGGGTAATGATGATTTGCAAGTTTAATATTTAGAACGTTTAGATTAGATTATTTGAGAGACCAGTGCCTTATGGAGTCAAATTACTTACAAAATATGAATTAGCTACCAAGTTGCCTAATGAGCAGTTGCTGCTTAGGATGCACTCTATCCTATATGTGATGCATCACCTAAAACTAAGTGAAATGCAAACTCTTGGTTGATTTTAAATTAGATGCGTATCTATGAATCCTTTCTCACAGCGGTTTTGACGGTAGTCTCAAGTGTAGGTTGTGGGGAGAAACCTAGGAGAAGATAGCAAAGGCTATATTAACGATAACTCCCCTGGAGTTCTAACTACCTGATGCCTCCGGTGCTACAAGGACTGTGGCTCTGACGACTGCAAGGTCACCGTGTTAACCACAAGTGAGGGTCTAGTTTCACAAGCTTGGTGAGAGAGGTGGTCCCATCGTCTTTGAACTATGCTTATGCTTGGAGGTAGGTTAATTAATGCTCTACTAGTCCTAAAATGCCAGTGCAAGATGAGTGATTAGCCTTAGGTGAGATTGTTAAATATTTGAAGTACTTTAAGACAAATTATCCCCCAAAAATATTTGATTTAGAGCAATGAAGGAAACTACTTAACAATTATAAGGACGATCTGTGAAAATTCTACTGCAGTGTATTGGTTTATTTCTCCTACTTGATTTAAATTAATACAAGTTATTTTGAGAAATTAGATTCAAAATTTTTTGAAATAAACACAACTATAGCCTACACATGCAGATCATTTACTGAATAATATGCTCATGCAACAAGGTGACACATGGATTTTTGGACATAAGTCCCCAGAAAAACCCAAAGTGGGAAAACCGGTGCAGTAGATATGAGGGTTTATTATTAAGTAGTTCTGAGTATAGTAAATCTGGGTTTTAGATTTGGAAAACCCGACAGAGAATAAAATAAATCAAATCTGTAGCTAACCTGAAGTTCTACTACCAAATATCTGACTAATCCACACCCTCAAACGGGATTTACAGAACTCAACCAGGATCTGGCCCTAGAAATCCTCAGCGCTGCCTCTGAAGCCCCAGCGTCAACCCTGCTAGCCTTAGAATGCCACTGTGCTGCCCAGAGAGGGACAACGTAACCCCTGGACGGGTGACGCAGGCCTTACGCAGGCCTAGAAGCCCTCTGCGTAACTTCTGAAGCCCCCTAAAGCCTCTGCGCTGTCCTGCGTAGCACCTGTGTAGATGCTGCTCTGCTTCTTTGTGCTGTCCTTGTTGCTGTTCCTCTGCCTCTTACTACCTCTTGGCTCTGGGATCAGATCATCCCCTTAGCAAACCTGCCCTAGAAATCCAGATCTATTCCTTAGTTCTACAACTGTGTGTCTCCTCCAATTGACCCTCGAGCCTTTCTCTTATACTTTTCGTTGAACACTTCAAAGGCTAAGATTAAAACACTGCTTGATCCATGTGACTTAAGACAATTTCAACACATCTATTAATTAATTCACTTTAATTATTTTATTTTCCTAAGTTTAGACTTAGGAAATCCATTAAAATAATTAATTATTTGAATAACTTGAACACCAACTGAAATTTCTCAAATCCCTTTCTGTGTTTTGGAGATCAAGTGTGTCCTAGCCTCTCCACAAAATTTCAGGGCTAGAGCACAGCCGATGCTACACCAACTATACAAAATCTCAACACTCTCTCTTAGCATGAAGTGTGCTCTAGGAAAGTGTACTCTAGCAATGCATCCACACCATGCACTACAAGATCTTGAAGCTGGATTTTGTGTTGCTGATGCTTGGCCTGTTGCCCTCCATCCACTGCACTGCTGCTCTCTGTACTGCTGCCCATGCCACTGCCACTGCCACTGACACTGCCACATCTGTACTGCAGCTCCCTCTCAAATTGCTGGATCATGCTGCCCATAGCACTGCCACTGCTAACTGCTGCACTACAACTCAGTTGCTGAGAAGTAAGGAATTGAAAGACTCTGCCCAACTGTTTGACAGATAAGTTAAGTTGTCTTCCACCACTGAAGCTCCTTGAATGCTGATTTACACTGTCCTCTTGGAGATACTGTCATGCTGCAACTCTGCATTGCGTGAGCACAACTTCTCTACGCTGCTGAAGTCCCATCAACCCATCTGCGCTGCTACCTCCACGCTACTACTGCCTCTGCATTACGTTGCTCCCTCTTCAGCTCTTCAGCTCCCTCTTCTACTTCAACGTGGCCTCCTACAACCATCTCCCGACTCATCTCGCTACCGTCTTAAGGCTCCCGTAGCTCGTATATGGTCCAAGAGTAGGGTTGACTCAAGGATCCTGCCATTTTGTCTGTAGATGCTCTATAGATCCATGTCACCCCACCTCTTCTCTCGGGGCACATGAGCACTCATAGCTGCATCATCATCAGAGCTATCATCCTTTACTGCCACAACCTTGGAATCAGAAGAGCCTTTGTTCTTCTTCTTAGGACAACTATTGGCGAAATGTCCAAGATCACCACAGTTAAAGCAACTGACCTTGGAAAGGTCCTTAGATGTTTCTTTTCCCTTGATGTAAGGGCTGCATCCTCCTCTTCTTCCTTGACTTTGGCCTTTCCGCTTCCTCCATTGATATTCTGTCGCTTGGTGACCCTCCTGATCTCCTCTTGGCGGAGGATAGCCCACATGTCAGCCCAAGATGGTAACACTACCCTTCCCAGAATGCTTTGGACAAACGTTTCCCAATCTTCCGAGACTGCATTCAGAGCAGTCCTCACTAAGAGCTCCTCATCCGGAGTAGCACCAATGCCAACTAGCTGATCTTGGATGGCTTGAATCCTGAAGAGTAATGGATCTATCTCTTCACCCTTCATCATTTGGAACAACCACATTTGGTTCTCCAGAAGCATTCTTCTTTGTACGATGCCTCCTTGGTACATTGTGTCCATGGCTACCCACATGTTCTTTGCTGTGTTCTTCCCAGTGATATGAGGTATAACGTGGTCCTTGACTGAGTCTATGATCAAACGCTTCGTTCGTGCTTGATTTTCTTCATACTTCTTGAGAGGACCTTCATCGGTTGGTACAACAAGAACCTTCTCTCCATGCTCTTTGAGACCATACTCATCCAAAACTGAGAGGATTCTGGCCCTCCAGATAACATAGTTGGACATGTCGTCCAATCTATCTTGATCCCTCAGTCCATATCGAGCCATCTTTGCTTAGATCTAATAGAAATAGTACTTCTCCCTCTGGATCTAGGTTTCTTGGTGACTAGAAACCCTCTAGTAGCTGCTTCTGTTGAAGACTGAACAAACGAACAGTACTCCCTGATCCTTCTGATTGAATCTTAGATCTGTTTGGCTCAGATTTGTTGAGTAACCATCTTCCTCCTGCCTTTGTTGCCTTAGCTAGGCATAATTCTGCACCTGCAGAATCTCTACCCCACCAGCATTGCTGAAGATTTGAAGCACTGGTTTCGGATTTTGGCAAAATTCTTCTGCAACTAGAGAAGAGATTGGACTCTGTCTTCCTCATTGGCCCAACGTAGCCTCAGCGCTGCTCAGAAGTGGACTGCGTAACTTCAGACTCGGTGACATAGTCCTTACGTTGCCCTGGGAAGGATTTGCGTAAGCCTGAAGGCCTTCTACAGCTTCAATGCTCTCCTCTTCTGGATCTGCGTTCTCCTACTGTTAAGATGCCCTTTTCGGATGTGATGCTTCTTCTGCCACCCTGCAGAAACATATTTCTTCAGTTGATTGCTGGAGATTTAGCTTGATCTGCTATCGCTCTGATACCATGTGAAAATTCTACTGCAATGTATTGGTTTATTTCTCCTACTTGATATAAATTAATACAAGTTATTTTTAGAAATTAGATTCAGAAAATATCGAAATAAATACAACTACAACCTACACTTGCAGATCATTTACTAAATAATACACTCATGCAACAAAGTGACACATGGATTTTTGGACATAAGTCCCTAGAAAAACCCAAAGCGGGAAAGTCGGTGCAATAGATATGAGGGTTTATTATTAAGTAGTTATGAGTATAGTAAATCTGGGTTCCAGATTTGGAAACCCTGACAGAGAATAAAATAAATATAGCTAACCTGAAGTTCTAGTACCAAATATCTGACTGATCCACACCCTCAAATGGGAGTTACAGAACTCAGCTCGGATCTGGCCCTAGAAACCCTCAGCACTAGCCTTGAAGCCCCGATGTCAGCCCTACTAGCCTCAGAATGCCACTGCGCTATCTAGAGAGGGACTATGTAACCCCTGGAAGGGTGACGCAGGCCTTACGCTAGCCTAGAAGCCCTTTGCGTAACTTCTGAAGCCTTTGCGCTGTCGTGCGTAGCACCTGCACAACACCTGCGTAGCTAATGCTCTGCTTCTTTGCGCTGTCCTTGTTGCTGCTCCTCTACCTCTTACTGCCTCTTGGCTCTGGGATCAGATCATCTCCTTAGCCAATACTACCCCTCACTATAGGAAATTCCTCCGAAAATTCTTAGCAAACCCGCTTTAGAATTCTAGATCTATTCCTCAGTTCTCCAACTGTGTGTCTCCTCCAATTGACCCTCAAGCCTTTCTCTTATACTTTTCGTTGAACCATTCAACAACCGAGATTAAATCATTCATCAATGGCTGAGATTAAAACACTGTTTGATCCATGTGACTTAAGACAATTTCAGCACATGTGTTAATTAATTCACTTTAATTATTTTATTTTCCTAAGTTTAGACTCAGGAAATCCATTAAAATAATTAATTATTGAATAACTTGAACACCAACTGAAATTTCTCAAATCCCTCTCTAGGTTTTGGAGATCAAGTGTGTCCTAGCCCCTCCACAAAATTTCAAGGCTAGAGCACACACAATGCTACACCAACTATACAAAATCTCAACACGATCTTCACCAAAAACAGTGGTAAATAAAAAAATTAGATGGCGCCAGAAAATGTTATGCTAGGCAATTCAAGATTAGCAATCTTACAATGGACAATCACTTGATCAAAGAACAATAAATATACAAGTCCAATGGTTCTATTAACAATGTTGATGTGCCCAAATCCCAATATTTCAACAAGATATCAAATTAACAATTCTTTAGATCACTTAGATTTTTCAAGATTACCCTTGTCACAATGTGATAATCAATTAGGTGCTTTAAGAGTGAGTTGATTTGTAAGATTATGAACTTAGATGTGATGCTCACTTGCAAAACACAATATTAGTATACTTGTTTACAATGAAAAGGCAATGTAACCAATAGCTTATTGATAACAATGACAAGTAAAAAATTTCCTTTAAAGACCAATGTCACAATAATACTAGCTGTCCTTTAGGCAACAAAACACATTAATTCTTTCTAATCTTAGTGAGAAAAGAGCATAACATTCATCAATTTGTTAACCAATGACACATGAAAAATGCTTGCAATTGAAAATCCTCAAGAATGTTACTCTTTGACTTATGTTAATGACATTAAGAGAGCAAGAGAAAACTTGCAAGGGCATCAAGCTTACTTGTGTTAGAAAATCCAATTGAATCAAGAATTCTAATTAATCTTTAGAGTACTTATGTTCTTCTTATTAAGAAAAATGAGAGCACTTATACTTGTTATTTAGATGAGGACTGCAAACAGTGAAATGCCTATGCAAGAGTGCAATGAATGCAAGAGATAGCAGCCAAGGAAAGATTGCAACACACCTCTCAAAACACAGATGCACCACGAAACGAAATAGCCCAACAATGCAAATGCCTCACCAATGAGATGGGATGATGGCTGATTAATTTTTACACCACTGTTATGTTTATGATCAGACCCTACCTCTACTTAGCATGACAGTCCTCCAAAAAGAGGACAAAAGATGCCAAGCAAGTGCAAGCCCAACGATACAAATGATTTACCAATGATATGATATGATTATTAGGTAGCCTTTATGCCACTGTCAGGTGTTTATGTCACTGCTGTAGGTGACTTAGTGTGGCTGTAGATGATATATCAGACCCTGAAATTCAACAACAATCCTCAAAATCTCACTTATATGCAACCAATGCAACCACAAGATTAGTATTTATCTCCTTAGGAGAATGATTACTGAGTTTAGACGTGATTTATGTGTGTTTAGGCCTTGAACATACCACTGTCAACAATATGCTTCAGAATTATATATGAAACAATGACGAGAGAGGAAGGATAGGAGATCAAACCAATAGGCCTAATGTCCTTGTTGGTGAACTAGGAGTCCTCCAACGAACTTGTCCACTGCAACCACAACTATTAGCTCTAAAACCACTTGAGAAGCCTGCAAAACAAGATGTTAGATCCACAAAACCAAATGCTAACTCAATATGTGACGATATAGAGGGTTGGAGGGGCTGATGGAAAGCTAGAAGGCCAAGGAAGGCCAAACACTAGGGTCCAAAAAGACCAGAAGGGACAACGAGAGACAGAGGCAGGCCTAACAGGCCTACGATGGCTAGGAGAGGGTAGTGACCTAGGATAAGAGGCCTTGTGGGCCTGCAGCAAGGAATCAAGGCCCTAGAAAGGGTCGTGGCTCACCCAAACAAGGAAGAAAAGGCTGCCATAGAGGAACGAGAGGCCACAGCGAGGGGAAAAGAGGGTTGTGGCTCACTGAAGAGGGAAAAGGGAGGTTGTGGCAAGGGCTAAGAAAGCCTCGGCTAGGCCTTAGAGGCCTCAAACAAACTTGGACCCTTGCATAATCCTCAAACGTTAGCCAAAACCAGGGTTGCGGGTGAGCGTCCCCCCCTCTCAAACCCGCTCTCAAAACGCGCTCCGAGCGGGAGCGTTTTGGGAGCGCACTCTCGAAAACGCTCCCTTCCTGGAGCGTTTTCGAGAGCATGCTCCCTGCACTGTCAAAACGCTCCCTGCCTGTTCGGGAGCGTTTCAGGGAGTGCTCGGGAGCGAACGCTCCCTCCTTAGAAAAGACGCTCCGGGAGTGATTTTTTTAAGGAGAGAGCGTTCGGGAGCAAAAACCGCAAAAAACGCTCTCGAACACTCCCCGAACGCAAAAAACGCTCCCACCTTTGTTTGTCCTCGCGCGGAGGAGGAAAATGACGCCGAAGGCCCAGAAATTTGGAGGGAAGGGAGGGGAGGAAAAGAAATAAAAGCCCTCCCTCCCATTCTATTTTTCATTTTTGAGAAGAGAGAGAGCAAGAGGAGAGCTAGAGAGGAGAAAGAGGAAGAAGAGAGGAGAGAGAAAGAGGAAGAAGAGAGGAGAGGAGAAGAGAAGAGAAGAGAGGAGAGGAGAGGAGAGAGGAAGAGAGAGCAAGGGAAAGGAGAGGTTGACCAACAAGGAGCTTGGAGGTCTGCTTGGGATCGAAATCATCGAAGGACAAAGAGGTAGGAGAGTCCAATCACCAATGATCTAAATTTTTTTTTTCTATGTGTTTTTAATTTGTTCAAACATGAAAATTTGATTTTTTTTTCTATGTTGCATATTAACTTGTTGAACAATGAAAAAATGAAATTTTTTTTGCTATGTTGCATTTTCATTTGTTGATAAATGAAAAAAATGTTTTTTTTTATTATTATTTATATGTTGCATTTTAATTTGTTAAAAAATGAAAAATTGATTTTTTTTTTTCTATGTTGCATTTTTTCCTATTCCCATTTGGCATTTCTCCATTATTTTCCAGGTTAAAAACTTGAAAGTTGAAAGTTGAAACCTCATGGCTATATGGCTTGGCATTTTCTTCATGTTGGTTCAGTTTTTTGTTATTATGGTGTTGGAGAGTAGGAGAAAGAGACCTATTCTAGAACAGGAGGATGAAGAAGTGGGCTACAGTGGATATGATGAAAATCCTGAAGAGGAGTACCAACCTGAGGAGGAAGAGGAGAGTGGAGATAATGAGATAAACACCATTGTGGAAACATGTTACTAGGCTTGAAGTAGGGAAAGGGGGTGGAACCACTAAATTTATATGCCCCAATTGCAATACACAATACACAGGTTCATGTACCTATGCCAGAAGACACCTTTGTGGGAAAAGACCATGGGATGGAGATAAAAATATAGGAATCAAAACTTGTGTATGTGTGTCGGCAATAGATAGAGCCAAATACATAAGGGAGGAGGAGGAAGCCCAATACAAATCTAAAAGATCTAAGGGTTTCATTGAATCTTATGCACCATCACTACATGGAAAAAGAAGTCCATCAACTTCTACCCATGCCAGTGGATATGGAGGCACACTTGGACCATACATCTCTTTAAGGCGTAGAACCATATCCTATTTCCTTGACAAAGGGTCTAGAAGTGATGTGGATTCAAAAATTTTCTGGTTTCTCTATGCATGTGGGGTAGCATTCAATGTTCTTCGCTCACCATATTGGCATGAAATGGTTTCTGCCATTAATGATGCCCCCAAAGGATATAAGAGCCCTGGGTATGAAAAGGCTAGAACCGTGGGCCTTGATCATGAAAAAGCAAAAATAACTCATTCTTTGAGTAGAATGACAAGTTCTTGGAATGAGCATGGGGTGTCCATTGTATTTGATGGATGGAAAAATGTTAAAGGCAAGCCATTGATAAGTGTTTTTGCTGTGTCTGATAGTGGTGCAATATTCCTTTCATCATATGATTATTCGGATAAGTTCAAGACCAACATCAACATTGCAGAACCATTACTTGAAACAATTGAACGTATTGGACCATACAATGTCATCCAAGTCATCATTGATAATGCTGCTAATTGTAAGGAAGCGGGAGTAATTATTGAGGATAAATACCCCAACATATTTTGGTTTGGGTGTTTGGTTCACACAATGAACCTTTTGATGCATGATATAATTAAAAACAAACCTCAATACAGATGGCTTGGTGATTTGTACAGGAGAGGAAAAAAAATGATAAGATTTATTACAAATCATAACAATACCCATGGTCTTTTCCGCAGTCACTCAACATTGGAGTTGTTGAAGATAGCAAAGACTACATTTGCTAGCTATTACCTCACCTTCAGGTGCCTTTTGAAGGTAAGAGAGTCATTGGTTGCCATGGTATCAAGTCCACACTGGCAGGTATTAAAGGATAGGGCAACAACATCAGTTGACAGGCAAGGTTTTGAACAGGTGGAGGAAACCGCTCTTGATCCTTTGTTTTGGGCACGTGTGAGGGAAATTTTGAATTTCACTAAGCCCATTTATAACATGATTCACTTTGCAGATACATATAAACTAGTGATTGGAGAGGTGTATGAGCAGATGGATAGCATGTTGGGGAAAATAAAAGATGTTGTTAAAGAAAAAGATCCAAACTTGTATTCAATGATTCACAATTGTGTATGTGCACGATGGAATAAACTTAATGTTCCACTACATGCTTTGGCGTATATCCTTATGCCAAAATACTACTCTCCAACTTGGTTGGGCCAACCTGCACCTAGGGGTGGGGTTAGGATCAAACCTCATACAGATCCAGAGGTACAAGAGGGATATATGAAAGCATTAGACAAGTTGGTCCCTGACAGGGAGGAGTGTGCTAATCTGCACCTTGAATTAGGCAGATACTTCAGTTGCACTGGTTTGTTCGGTCTTTTTCATGCAATGGAAGATAGAGACAGGTTTGATGCTCTCACATGGTGGGATACATATGGCGACATGGAACTTTTGCCAAAATTGGGGAAAAAAGTTCTCTCACAGGTTGTAAATACTTCTTCTGCAGAGAGGTGTTGGAGCACCTACAGCTTCATCCATAATGTGAGAAGAAACAGACTCAACGAAAACCGAGCAGAAAGCTTGGTTTATGTGCACTACAACTTGAGGTTGTTGAGTCATTATTGTGATTGGGCTTATGAGGATCTCTCATATAAAGTTTGGGACAACAACCCAGAGGACGATAATTTTGAGGACGACACTATACATCTGGAAGAATTGGAAGCAGAACTTTTGAGAGATGAGGATTACGCAACAGCATGCACGCCATTGCCACACCCACCAGCCGGTAGTAATGCCAGTGCCGGTGCCAGTGTTCGAGTTCCAACTATTGTTCCTTTGCTGACGCAACCTCCACCTACATCCTCACATGGAGGGCATGGGGCTTCTAGTTATGGTCGTGGAACTTCCCGCCAGGAGACTGCTGGAAGACCACCATTACCACAAGCTGCTCATAAATTAGACATTTCTCGTGGCAAGAGGCCAAACAATAGATAAAATAGATTTACAGCTTACTAGTCTTTTCTATTTTCTAGTAGTTTTTAACTTTTTATAGTTGTTGAAACTTGACTCTTTCTAACTTGTAGACTTCTGGGATTAGAATATGATGACATATTGATGAAGCAGGTCAAGAGAATGAAACTCTTTCATTCAAAGGAAACCTGTTGCAGGATGACTCAAAAGGAAAAGAATGAGGTACATGTATATATATTGGTACACTAGATGCTATGAAGTCATGTCATGTGGTTGCAGATTGTATCCTTCTATCTTTAGAAGTATGATCAAAATAGAAAGCAGAAATTCTGTTGATGCACATGTTGCCAAAAAGGCATGATCTACACTAGATGAAATCAACATAATATGTCCTCATATGGAATATGAGGTGATTGTACATTATCAAGGAACTCCACAATGGAAGTTCCTGGGAATAAAATAAAATTGTGTGGAGAAAGAAAAAGGAAGAGATCATGGGAAGTACAACCATGGAAAGAAGCAGTGAACATCCAAGGAAGCCAAGAAGACTTGACTAGAAAATCTCCTGGAAAGATATGTAGACTTTGATAGAAGTTTGGAAAAAATGGAGACCCTTGACAATACATATCTTTAGGAGATGTGTCAATCTGTAAACAAAGGATGCCGATGCCTACAAGAAGATGTCATGGTAAAAGATCATCACTAAGGTAAATTTTGATTTAAAAGTTCATATTTATAATTAATTAATATTTGATGAGCTTATGCAGGGTTGCCAAAGGGAAGTATATGTCTTCCACAAATTGATAACCATATGACAAAATGAAAGATCCTTCAGAGATATATGGTTAGAAGAAAAGTAGCATGGCATGAAGCTAGACCAGATGAGAAGATTGATGGATCACTTTATGACAGAAGACATGACTCTTGGATGAAAGTGATGGATGATCTGTACCCTATGTATATATCCCAAAGATGAAAACTCCTCAACAACAAAGAAATTCATGACATTGAAGGAAGGAGTTCCTCATGAGCAGCTGGGTGTTTTCATCATTGCTGCTGCAAGTCCTTGATTAAGAGGGAGCCTGGAAATAAGTTTCTTACTTAGAAGAAACTCCGTAATTCCTAATCCATGAGGAAGCTTAGGTACATTCCTTTGTGGAATCCCTAGTTGAGAGTGAGAGATAGACACATCATACTAGTCTTCACTTGGAAGAAAAAATGTGGGATTGAGTAACCATCTGGCATCCGATACTCTTTTGGGATGTATTGGGGCATCAACGGAAAGAGTAGTCATGAAAGGACGAATATTCTTTGAGGACTGGGAATCCAACAGTAAGAATAGTCCTGATGGACATATCCTATATGAACCTGGGTGGGATATGATCCAAGAGAGACAATGGTGAGGGTGTCTACTCATCATTGGTCTCGCCAACGTTGTAGCTCATGGTCTCTTGGAGAGATGGAGTTGTTAGTCAAGGCCTTGCACTGTGACAATACTGGTTGATATGATGCTATACAGATGTGATTACCAATCAGATTCTTCTTATGAGATTCTTCAGATTGAGAGTGACCATGTACCATTATGATTACCTCCCTAGTTAAGAGGGAGAGTTGAAAGGTGTAACTAGGTTCGGTCTTCATAATGACTTGTAATTATGAATTTATGTAATGAAGAAGACAAATAATAAAATGTATTTTGTAATGTTTTCCTCATGGGTTTCATGAGCAAGGAATTTTATCATAGTTCAAAGACTTCTTCTTGATGTATTTAGGGGTTTGTCATCTTGTCATAAATATATAATTCAGAGTCATGTATATGAAGTGTTGTTACACTTTTAAAGGACAATTATTGATTAAAATAATATGCTGCAAGACCTTGTCAACATGCTCCATCAAGTCGGCTCAGAATATGTTGGAGAAACTCCTTGATGAAGTTGGCTCACACTACTATGATGATGTTGGCCTAAATGATGTAAGACTATGCCTATAAATAGAAAGGATTGCGGTGTTATTAGCACAAAATCAGTTTGGACAAGTCTGAAATCATAGTCTACGTTTTGGTGCGAAGAAGAGGGGGAATCCAACGAAGAAACGAAGGCTGTGTTATATCTTTGTTTTGGGTATAATACACCTCGCATATTTCAGGTAGGCCGAGGACTACCTCAACATAGAAAAGGGTCACCAATACAGTGCAGAAAAGGTGTATATACAGTGCGTAAAAATAAGTGTCTTGGCAGCGAAGAAAAGGTGTATATACAGTGCGTTAAAATAAGTGTCTTGCTAGCCTTTTTCATTGATCTCACACTCTCGCATAAGTTCAGTGACATACACAGCATCAAGGAAGAAGGTCCTCACAACGTGAAGGAGAAGGAATCGTGAACTAGGGCAACAATGGTGCAGGAAGGTAGGCCAAGGAGAAATCTCTAGGAGGCCGAGGTCAGTTCAAGAAAGGACACGAAGCAGTGCAATATGTAGAACTAGGAATCGAGCTTTCCTAGTGTTGGTGCAGTATGGTGTAGAAAAGCTAGATCAACATAAGGAGCCTAGAAGAGCAAGTGACAAGGGTCTTGGAGGCATATTGGTGTCAACGGTCTTTGTCATGGGCTTGGTACTCGTTAATTGATGATCTATAAGAAGAATGATTATCGGGTTTTCTTCCCAAAGAGGGAGAGGTTTTGGCCCTGGTTGGAAAGCCTAAATATTATGTCTCGTGTGCATTTGATAATTGACTTGATGAAGAACGTAATAATCTAACGAAGATAAGATCTAAGTAAAGAAGCATAATGAAATCACAAGTAATTATCATGAAAGAAAAATTGAATTAATCACCCTAATTTCTCAACATGGTATCAAAGCTAAAGGTGCTGAAGACAAGAAAGGGCTATTTGGCAAGAAGACACAGAAGGATCAAAAGATCAAGGATCAGTTTTCAAGAAGACATCAAGGTTGAAAGAAGGATCTACTTTGTAAAGTCTTGATCTAAGAAGATCTTCATTCATTCAAGAAGGAGCAACTTGCAGGGAATTAGTGAAACCCTCGAGCTATCTCAAGAAGATCAAAGGATCTATACATCAAGAACACTGTGTTGAAGCCATCACCATCAACAACTAATTGGTGTTAAAGTCAAATCAACATTGTTGGAGACATCATCAACCCACCTTGCTGACGTCATCATCCTTGATCATGATCATCATCAAGGATCCAAGATGATCTACCGCTTGACACCACTCTTGAAGAAGTCAATCTAAGAGGGAGCTTCTACTATTATCTATATCATCATCAACAAGGAAGCTGGTTGTAGAAGCAAAGCATCTATTCAAGTAAGTATATTTATGACTTCATCTCAATCTGTCAAAGTATCTTTTTGCTAAGAAAGCAACGAACTGGTTGGGGTTTCAAACTTTCTTGCATGAAAGAAAAGGACAGATCTAAATCTTATTGAGAATGAAGTCATATCAAAAGGTCAACAACTAGACCTTCAAAAGAAGATACTCGAGTACACGCCAAATACATGAAGGGAGACATAAGAGCCCAGAGGATTTTTATAGAATCCATTAAGGACTCTCTCATCCCCTATGTATCAAAACAAGAATATTCAAAAGAAATATATGACAAATTGGTGGAGCTATTCTTGGTGAGTACTGCAGGAAAAGTAGATAAGAACTATATGTAGAAATTTCCTGTTTTCCCACCCCAGTTTTCAGTTTCACCTTATTTCTCCAAATAGTTAAATGCTCTTTCCCATATCCTTACATTCAACAAACTGGAAAATAAATTTTGCCGAAAACACAAATTCTGGAAAATTTACAGAATGCTGGAAAATGCAGAAATAAAAATCAACAAGCTTAAAACAGTCATTCACACATTTTAACACAGATATTTTTGGTCAACATGACCCTGGAAAAACCCCCTACAACTCTCGGGGAAAACCAGTCTGAAAGCTTCTCTTTATTTTTCTGAAAAATGCTTTTTACAGTGAGACAGAAATTTACACAGCGAAAATTACAGCAACCTCAAAACTGTACTTATCTCGAAAACCGTGCCAAAACTCCACCTTGGTATCCATGCCCACAAAAAACAGAAATTACAGCAAACAGTCCAACATTAAATGCTGTACAGACAACATTGAAATCTGCGCTGTACAGCTGCCTCAAAAAACGTGCTATACGGCCTGTCAAAAACTGTTGTACGGATGCCTCGAAAAACGTGCTGTACAGCTACCTTAAATCTGTTGTACGACCTCGATTTCAATGCTGATTTTTCTGCTGTACGGATTCAGAAAATAACCCTCTCTCTCCTGTTGTACGAACCTCGATTACCGTGCCTTCAAACTGCTGTACGGACCTCAAAAAACGTGCAACATTAAATGTTGTCTTTCCTCCCTCAAAATTCGTGCCCTCTTGCCTCAAATTTCGTGCTCTGCTCTTGCTGTACGGATTTGCTAAATATCACTACTGCTGCCCTCTTTCTCACTGCTCAGAAAAATCTCCAGCTCTCTCCTTCTCCTTCTCTCAATCTGCTCATGAAAGAATGAATGACCTTTTCCCTCATTTTCCTCCTTTAACCTAAACCTAAGTGACTTTTGGGGAATCCCTAAATCCAATGGCTGAAATAGATTGAGATCTAGGGCTGAGATTAAATGCTCATTTAAATCTCACTTTCTATTTTTTAATTCACCCCACTTTAATAAAAACCCACTTAGTCATTTATTTCCAAAGTCACTTTTTCTTTCTAATTTTACATTGACTTTATTAAAGTCACTTTAAAATTAGACTTTAGTAACTTTATCACTTAAAGTCACTTTTAAATTAGACTTTAGTAACTTTATCACTTAAAGTCACTTTTAAATTAGATTTGACTTTATAAAAATTATAAAGTCACTTTAAGAGAAAAATTAAATTCTTTTGGACACTTTTCCCTAGGCCAAAGATCAAAGCCTTAGCGAACCACTTGTCCTCCGATAACCAAATTTCAACACTTCCTCTTACCGAGGAAGGTGTTCCTCACCACACCCATCTTGTCTATGAAGTAGACATGCTTGCCCCGTGGTAAGGCTTTGGTAAGAATATCTGCAACCTGCTCATCAGTGGGAATATACTCAAGCTTCACAGCTCCTTTCTGAACAGATGAAATGATATTTGATCCCGATATGCTTTGACCTGTCATGAAATACTGGATTCTCCGTGAGTTTAATGCAACTCTGATTATCACAGTAAATCACTGAAGGTCTCAACGGCTGACCAAATAAGCCAAACAACATCTTGCGAAGCCAGATGGCCTCACAACTAGCTAGGCTGGCTGCCATATACTCTGCTTCCGCTGAACTCAATGCTACTGACTGCTGCTTTCGGCTGAACCATGACACTACTGCCGAACCCAACCCAAAACAGCACCCTGAAGTGCTCTTCCTATCAGAAGCACAACCTGCCCAATCAGAATTAGTGTAACCTGCCAATCTCACTCCATCCCCCTGCCTGTAGTCCAGACCATAATCCACTGTACCCTGCAAGTACCGCAAAATGTGTTTTGCAGCCACCCAGTGAACCTTCCTAGGCTCACACATAAACTGACTCATCGTGTTGACTGCAAAACAAATATCTGGCCTAGTGTTGACCAAATACATCAAGGAACCAATTAGCTATCTGTACAATGTGGGATCCGCCAACTCGGAATCTGAAGCATGAATCTTCTTCCAGTTGGTGATCATCGGTGTCGACATGGGTTTACAATCCTCCATGTGGAATTTGCCAAGGATATCCACAATATACTTCCCCTGCCCCAGGAAGAAATGCCCCTCCTCCTGCCACACCTCCAAACCCAAAAAGTAATGCATCAAGCCGATGTCCTTCATCTCAAACTCCGACGCAAGATCTCTCTTGCAGTGCTCTATGAGTCTCTCTGCACCCGTAATGACCAAGTCATCCACATACAGCACCAGAATGAGAGGCTCCTCACCTATCACAATAAAGTAAAGGTTCGGATTTGCCTCACTCTTTGTGAAACCCATCTCCTGCAAGTATGTATCTATCCTGGAGTACCAAGCTCTGGGAGCTTGCTTCGGGCCATAAAGGGCCTTCTTCAGTCTGCACACATGGGACTCCTTCCCATGCACCTCAAAGCCCTGTGGCTGCTCAATGTACACCTCCTCCTGTATGAAGCCATTGAAAAATGCGGTCTTCACATCCATCTGGTGGATCTTCCAACCCATCTCTGCTGCTATCGATATAATGGAGCGGATCGAAGTATATCGAGCCATGGGAGCGAAGGTCTCCTCATAATCAACTCCCTCTACCTGGGAGAACCCTCTAGCCACAAACCTCGCTTTGAATTTCTCAATGCTACCATCTGCAACATGCTTTACCTTGTAAAGCCATCTGGAAGTAACCACGGATTTGCCCTCGGGCCTCGGCACCACCTCCCAAACATCATTCTTCATGATAGAAGAATACTCCTCCTGCATGGCCTCTCTCCAGACCTGCTGGCTAGCTGCCTCCTCATAGCTAGAAGGCTCAGAGTCAAGGATGCTGGTAGCCATTGCCATATAGCTACAAAACCTCTCGGGTGGTCTGCTCTCTCTGACCGGCCTCTTAGGCTCAGCAACAGATGTGGCATCTCTCAAGGTGTCCTGAAGCCACTTGGGCTTCCTCTTCCCTGAGCACACTTCTCCCGCCGGAGAATAAAACTCCTCCTCCTCAACATCGGGAGCCTGAACTCCTGAGCACATGCAATGCCTCTTGTCCTCCTGCATGCACACAGTTGTAGACGGCGGGAAGTACCTTGTAGGCTGTCCATCGGTCGTCTCCCTAGTGAGCTTGCTCAATTGCTCACATGTTGCTGCGCATGCTGCCCGAAGCACCACCCCTCTGACTGTGTGAGCCACTGCTCACTGACGGACCTGACATCGTCATAGATGTACCTCCAGATCCTCCTGATCCCTGCCCACTGGATCCCTGTGACTGACTCAGCTGTTGCTGAGGGTCTGGCTGATCCAGATACTCTAACTCCCGTGATCTCCTAAAGGCTCTATCCTCCTCGAACTTCACATCCCGCCTGACAACAACTTTCCTCTGTGCAGGAATGTAAATCTGAAAGGCCTTTGAGGTCTTACCGTAGCCCACAAAAATACCCTTCTCTGCTGTGGGCTCTAGTTTGGTCCTCTTCTCCTTGGGTATGTAGGAGTATGTGATACACCCAAAGATACGAAGATGACCAATATTAGGCTTCTTCCTAGAAAAAGCCTCCTCCGGAGTCATATGCCCCAAGGCACGATGCGGACTCCTGTTCTGCAAATAAACAACAGTGTTGCAGGCCTCTGCCCACAAAAACAATGGCAACCCTCGATCGTGTAACATGGCTTTGGCATTCCCTCCGATGGATCTGTTCTTCCTCTCCGCAACCTCGTTCTGCTGGGAGTTGTAAGGAATAGTGAACTTCCTCCTAATGCCTGCCTCCGCACAATAGTCAACAAACTCTCCAAGGGTGTACTCTCCTCCATTGTCCGACCTCAGGGACTTGATCTTCCGACCTGTTTGTGTCTCCACAAGAGCTCTGAACTCTTGAAACCGCTTGAAGACCTCACTCTTGGTCTTCAAGAAATAAATCCAGGTCCTCCTGGAGTGATCATCAATGAATAAAACATAGTACTCATATCCACTCATGGAAACATGAGACATCCGACTGCTCACATCGGAATGAATCAAATCAAGTATCCCAGTCGCTCTGCTGTCACTGCTGGGAAAAGTGGATTTGGAAAACTTGCCCATCGCACATCCTTTGCAAGTATCCAAGTGATCAATACTGAAATCTGGCACACCTGTAGTGATCTCCCGCAAAGTCCTCAAGGCTCCATGATACATATGCCCCATCCTGCGGTGCCAAATCTCACACAGCTCAGAACTGCTAGCTCTGCTGTCGGTACTATTGCTTAATGCCAAAAGGGGCTGAAATGCAAACTTGTACACCTTTGCATGGCGTACACCTATCCCTCTAGCTGAATCAGCTGGAGCGCTCCTGGGATACATCAACACCTATCCACCCCTAAACAGTATCTCATATCCTCTGTCCTCCAAAGCTGAGACGGATATGAGGTTCTTCCTCATCCCTGGCACATAAAGAACATCTGACACCTTCAAGGGAGGTTTAGACTCCCTCTGAAATGTCAGTGTTCCCACACTGACTGCTCTAACAACTCTGTCATCACCAAGTACTACCTCTATATCAGTGCCACTCTCTGAAAGCTCTGAGAAGTACTCACGGACTCCTGTCATATGACGTGAAGCCCCACTATCCACATACCAGATACCCGAATATGCTCCGCTAGTCGAGGGAAATGCATGCTCCCTCTGAACCTCTGTGGCAGGTAATCCTGCACTAGAGGACTCACACGCAATGAACCCAAACTCCCGGTCAACGCGATCTGCAAAGTCCTCAACCTCTGCTGATGCTACCATGCTCTGGTTCTTCCCCTTGTTCTTCTTCTTCTCCGGACACACAACTGCATAGTGTCCCATCTTTTGACAATTCCAACACTTCACCTTGGAATAGTCCTTCTGTGTGTTACCCTGTTTTCCTTTACCTTTACCTTTGCCCCCACCATTGCTTGTGGAAGCCTGCTTCTTGCTTTTGCCTTTCTCGCCTTCTGCCAACAGTGCTACATCCTCATCCTGCTCAATTGGCTTGGCTGCCCCAAGCTGACCTTTCCTGATCTCTATCTGAATGCAATCATCCCAAAACCTCTCCCATGTGGGAAGGGTCTCACGTGCACAAACCCCATCAGCAAAGTTCATCCATGAACTGGGAGGCCATTCACTGCTATCCGCACCAACTCAGTGGGTTGAATGACCTCTCCAATTGCTGCCAACTCATCTCTCACATTAGTAATCTTTGTGAGATATCCAGCTGCACTATCAGTCTTATCCATCTTAATGGTTTTCAGCTTCTCCTTCAGGACCATTTTCCGGTTCTCATTGGTACTTTGGTAGAGATTGGACAATGTTGTCCACATCTCATGAGCATTTCTCTTTCCTGTCACATGAGGAATGCAATGGTCTTTGATTCCGTCTAGAATCAGTCTCTTACCCTTGTTGTTCTTCCTATTATATGCTACCAACTGAGTAGCATCAGTAGGCACATTAACAGGCTGCTGTGTGGTATGCACCATGATGTCTCAGACTTCTGTCTCCTCAAAGATACTCTGCATTCTCTCCTTCCAAACGCTGTAATTGGTATGCCCATCCAACCTATCCTCCACCCTCAATCCCAATGACATCCTGTTGTCCTAAAACTGAAAAATAGCACTGCTGTAGTAAAGATAAAAATTATGTTTGTGAAAAATCAGCTTGCTGGAATTTTCTGAGTGAAAAATCAGCGGGCTGTATTTTTCTCCTTGCTGTCCCAAATTGCACTTTCAGCACTCAAGCTCTGATACCATGTAGAAATTTCCTGTTTTCCCACCCTGGTTTTCAGTTTCACCTTATTTCTCCAAATAGTTAAATGCCCTTTCCCATATCCTTACATTCAACAAACTGGAAAATAAATTTTTGCTGAAAACACAAATTCTGGAAAATTTACAGAATGCTGAAAAATGCAGAAATAAAAATCAGCAAGCTTAAAACAGTCATTCACACATTTTAACACAGATATTTTTGGTCAACATGACCCTGGAAAAACCCCCTACAACTCTTGGGGAAAACCAGTTTGAAAGCTTCTCTTTATTTTTCTGAAAAATGCTTTTTACAGTGAGATAGAAATTTACACAGCAAAAATTACAGCAACCTCAAAAACTGTACTTATCTCGAAAACCGTGCCAAACCTCCACCTCGATTTCCGTGCCCACAAAAAACAGAAATTACAGCAAACAGTCCAGCAGTAAATGCTGTACGGACAACATTGAAATCTGTGCTATACGGCTGTACGGTTGCTTCGAAAAACGTGTTGTACAGCCTGTCAAAAACTGCTGTACGGCTGCCTCGAAAAACGTGTTGTACAGCTGCCTTAAATCTGCTGTACGGCCTCGATTTCAGCGCTGATTTTTCTGCTGTACGGATTCAGAAAACAACTCTCTCTCTCCTGCTGTACGAACCTCGATTACTGTGCCTTCAAACTGTTGTAAGGACCTCAAAAAACGTGCAGCATTAAATGCTGTCTTTCCTCCCTTGAAATTCGTGCCGTCTTGCCTCAAACTTCGTGCTCTGCTCTTGCTGTACGGATTTGCTGAATATCACTGCTGCTGCCCTCCTTCTTCTCACTGCTCAGAAAAATCTCCAGCTCTCTCCTTCTCCTTCTCTCAATCTGCTCATGAAAGAATGAATTACCTTTTCCCTCCTTTTCCTCCTTTAACCTAACTCTAAGTGACTTTTGGGGAATCCCTAAATCCAATGGCTGAAATAGATTGAGATCTAGAGCTGAGATTTAATGCTCATTTAAATCTCACTCTCTATTTTTTAATTCACCCCACTTTAATAAAGACCCACTTAGTCATTTATTTCCAAAGTCACTTTTCCTTTCTAATTTTACATTGACTTTATTAAAGTCACTTTAAAATTAGACTTTAGTAACTTTATAACATAAAATCACTTTTAAATTAGATTTGACTTTATAAAAAATTATAAAGTCACTTTAGGAGAAAAATTAAATTCTTTTGGACACTTTTCCCTAGGCCAAAGATCAAAGCCTTAGGGAACCACCTGTCCTCCGGTAACCAAATTTCAACACTATACAGGTTGAAGATGTCAAGAGGAGGAGTAACTTCATAATTTTTGAAGTACGAGATCAACCGTAAAAATTGGGAGAAGTAATGTCTGAATGCTCTACTGGAGGGATGGGGAAACTTCACTTCATGTATCTATATGAAGAAAGAACTAGCACCATTCCAGGATCTATGGTCTCTATGTGAGTTAGAAGAGATGAGGTTAAAAGTTAAAATTGGTATAGGATCAAATGAAGAGAATCAAGCATATGTTGCCTTGTCAAGGAGGAAAAGAAAATTTGGTAAGCTTGGTCCTTAGAAGCAAAGAAGAAACATGGATAAGGTTCGATGCTATGGTTGTAATCAACTTGGGCACTATAGAAAGGATTGTCCCAAATCTAATAAGGACAAGAGGAAAACGGAAGAAGCCCATGTCACCAAAGAAAGTAAAGAACCCGATGCAAAAGAAATCTAAGAAAGAAGAAGTGAAAGATCTCTGCGATGATTGAGATTTTCTTCCTCTTTAAGAGGTTTCCATCGATTGTAAAATAGTATGTTAGGAAGCATTGTATATGAGATAAATGCATCACTCCATTATTGGCATCATGATAGAAGCATTGAAGAAGGAGCACTTGTCATAGGAGGATGTCTGAAATACAAATGGGGTTACCAATCTGATTCTTCTTTTGAGATTCTTCAGATTGAGAGTGATCATGTACCATTATGAATACCTCCCTAGTAAAGAGGGAGTGTTGAAAATTGTAACTAGGTTCGGTCTTCATAACGACTTCTGATTCTGAATTTATGTAATGAAGAAGACAAATATAATAAAATGTATTTAGTAATGCTTGCCTCATTGGTTTCATGAGCAAGGAGTTTTATTCTAGGTCAAAGACTTCTTCTTGATGTTTTTAGGGGTTTGTCATCTTGTCCTAAATATATAATTCAAAGTCATGTATATGAAGTGTTGTTACACTTGTAAAGGACAATTATATATGTAAATGATATGCTCCAAGACCTTCTCAACATGCTCCATCAGGTCGGCTCAAAATGTTTTGGAGAACCTCCTTGATGAAGTTGGATCACACACTCATGATGATGTCGACCTAAATGATGTAAGACAATGCCTATAAATAGAAAGGATTGTGGCCTCATTAGCACACAATTAGTTCGGACAAGTCTAAAATCATAGTCTGCGTTTTGGTGCGAAGAAGAGGGGGAATCCAACGAAGAAAGGAATGTTGAGATTTTGGGGTGTTGGGGTAGCATCGGAAGTGCTCGAGCTCCCAAACTTTGTGTGGGGTGAAAATTTTGTCGGTTCAAAATTTAGCCTATGTTGAGTTGACAGAGCGGGAGGAGAACAACTTCTCAGAAGATTTCCTGCCAAAGAGATCTGTAGATCGAAGAGAGTTGATTCGTTTTGTTTGGCAGACTTCCAAGGAAGGGAGTCAGTTGTTAGAGGGAGCAGAGGGTGCCTTTCTCGCCAAGGACCCTAGATCTGAGTCTCTAGCATAGAGAGGAGTATTCATTCCGACACATTTTCTGAGCAAATGGCGCCACACGGACTACAAGATTAGGATAGGTTGGACGACCTTTCCAACTTTGCAATTTGGAAGGCTAGAATCCTAGTAGTCATGGAGGCATACAACTTGAGGGAGCATGCAGAGAAAGTCTTGGCTACATCGACCGATGCGAAACTCCTTGTAGAGCATAATGAAGGAGCTACACATACCAAGTGCTTCATTATGGATAGGGTAAAAGAGTAGGTGGTACCACACATAGCCTAGAAGGCAACTGCTCATGAGATGTGGGTAGCTGTAACCACATTATATGAAGGAAGATCTGTCCAGAGAAATATTCTCTTGGAGAACCAGCTGAGGTTATTCATGATGGCTAAGGGAGAGGAGATCGACCCTTTTCTGTCCAGACTACAATCGATCCGGGATTAGTTGGATAGCATGGGGGTCAAGTTACATGACGATGTCATGGTGAGGACTGCTCTCAATGCAGTCACAAAGGACTGGGAAACTTTTGTCCAAAGTCTCTTGGGCAGAGCGGACCTTCCCAACTGGGACAACATGTGGGCTATCTTATGACAAGAGGAAATCTGCCGAATGACCAAAAGATAGTACAACACTAGTTCGAGCAAAGTGAAGAAGGAAGAAGAGGAAGATGCAACCTTGGCATCAAAGAGGGTAGCAAGGGAGAAAGAAGCGTGATCTGTCGAAGATCAAGTGTTTCCAGTGTGATGAACTAGGACATTTCGCCAGCAATTGTCCTCAGAAGAAAAAGGACAAGGATGCTTCTAGCTCCAAGGCTGCTGTAGCAGACGATGGCTCCGAAGATGACGTAGCCATGAGCGCTCATGAACCACGAAAGTGGGGCGATCTTGATTTGTAGAGCAGCTACAAAGTGTGGGCAAGATCCTTGAGTAGCCCAACTCTTGGATCACATACGAGCTACGGGAGCCTTAAGACGGTAGTGGTGCAAATGGAGTAGTAGGTGCAAAGAATCACAGATGGAGCAGAGGTAGAGCTGGACACTGAGAGGGAGTAGCGTAGTGCAGATGCAACAACAACAACGTAGTGGGGCTGATGTGACTTCAACAGCGCAAAGCAGGCTTGCTTACGCAGTGCTGAGCTGCAACAACGTAGAGGCTTTAGGAGGACAACACAGCATAGAGGACTTCAGCGCAGAGGAGGTTTTCTTACGCAGTGCAGAGCTGCAACAATGCAACAACCTCCAGATGTCATCACAAAGCAACAACTTATGGAGCTTCAGTGATGAAGATACAACCCAATTGACTTGTTTGTTGAAGATTGGGCAGGAGTACTGTAAATTTTTGTAGATGTTCTATGCTTGAAGCAACTTTACTTTTCTTACAGCAATCACACAAGTAGTTAAGTAAAATGCTGATAGAACATATAAGTGGATCTTATAGAAGACAAACTAGAAACAGAAAAATGTGATGGTGCGTTACAGCGGTCAACAGGATGCTTCAACCAGCAAAGTCACTTTGATCAGCCAACCCAGAATGTGTCACAACAATCCTCCAATCAGCTACCGAGTCAACCCAAGTCAACTCCAGAAAAGTCAATGCTGTGCAGAAAAGTCAACGCAGGGCAGCAAGCTAAAAGTCAACGCAGCAACAGTTTGGTCAGCCCTTTGACCTCGATTTCTGTGCCAAAGTGTACGGCCTCTCAAAATCGAACTTTCCAATAAGTTTCAGCCCTTTCGGACCATGCGTTGACCAAAGTCAATGCTGGTCAAACTTCTAGCAAAACCCTAGCTGCAGAAATTCATCCTTCCTCTTGGCCGTACAGATTTCGTCCTTCTTCTTCACACGTGTGGGCTGAACTTGTCCTCCAATGAGCTCGTACTAAATCAGATGAGAGAAGAAGATGTGTGTTGAGTTGTTTTGAAATGCTCTCCAACTTTGCCTGTATTTATATCCATCATTGGGGTGTGTGACACATCTGCTGGGGGTGTGAAACCTTAAGGCCGACCTACACATATAATTTATTATGAATAATAAATTCAAAATAAATGTTCTGCTCATCGGATTAAGACATATTATATATGGATTTTACACCTCTCCGAAAGAGGATTCCAACAAAAATATTAGCCTCTTAATCTGAGCATCATAACATGGAGTTTGGACCTAGTTGTCCAAATTTAACACTCCCTCTCAACTAGGGAGAACTCCATCCATCGGTGCAATCAAACATCGTGCGTCATCCCGCCGTAACTTGCTTTGCTGGCCTCTTTATTTCAGAACAAAAGTGGGTCAGTCACAAAGACATCATCCCCTGGCTGACATATTCAGCCCAGAGGTTCGAAACCTCTATCAGACTCACAAAGAGTCTCCAACCAACCCGAAGTTGGTTCATCTGACCCGAAGTCAGGCAGAGGTTCCAGACCTCACTAAACTTGATCCCAGATCAAGTGGTTGGACCGTGCCATCCTAGATAGAGAGTACGGCAATCTCTGATGCGTCCATCAGTCTTTGCTAATAGTCTCTAGCTTTTCCCACCTCATTGGCCAAATGAGAGGTACTTCCCATGAGCCATGAACTCAATGGGTAGGATGCATACGGGGCACAGATAAATGAGAGGCGAACCAGCTCAATAATCACAAAGGTGGGGCAGAAGCATTATGAGTGCTTATAGCTCCGAGAAGCTATCCCCAAAGCCCCCCAGAGCTCCCAGAGCTCATCGTCCAACAGGACCCACATCATAGGGTCGTTCCACGACACCAAGACTCTCACGGAAGGTTAGGAACTTGACCTTCCCCGGGGGCTTAGTGAGAATACCTGCGACCTGCTCATCAGTTCCTATATGATCGAGCCTTACGGCGCCTCGCTGTACCATATCCCGGTTAAAGTGGTACCTGATATCAATATGCTTGGATCGGTCGTGGAACACAGGATTCTCAGTCATACGAATCCCACTCTGGTTATCACAGAGTATCACAGTGGTATCTAGCACATGTCCAAACAGCTCACTAAAGAGCTTTCGCAACCAAACTGCTTCACAACAGGCCATACTTGCTGCAATGTATTCGGCCTCAGCGGTGCTCAAAGCCACTGACTTCTGCTTCCTCCTTATCCATGAGATCGAAGCAGAACCAAGATTGAAGCAACATCCCGATGTGCTCTTACGATCCACCACACTGCCAGCCCAATCGGCATCAGTATATCCACGGAGTGTCACACTCCCGGCAGTGTATCTCAGCCCATGGTTTATCGTGCCTCGAAGATATCTCAGAAGATTCTTGGCACCAACCCAGTGAAAATGATGAGGCTCAACCATCTGTTGACTCAAAGTGTTCACTGCAAAACATATATCCGGTCGGGTGTTCACTAAGAACATCAAAGCTCCTACGAGTTGACGATACTCAGTAGGATTGGCCAAGATAGGCCCAGCAGCGCTGCCACTCAGCTTCTTGAAGTTGAGTTCCATTGGTGTTGACACGGACTTGCAATCCACCATACCAAATCTCTCTAGAAGTTTCACAATGTATTTTCCTTGAGAAAGGAAAATCTCTCCAGGTCTCTGCCAGACCTCCAGGCCTAGGAAGTAGTGCATCAGTCCTAGGTCCTTCATCTCGAACTCAGCAGCGAGCTCCCTCTTCCATTGATGAATGAGAGGGTCAGCACCTGTCAGGAAGAGGTCGTCCACATACAGCACTAGAATGAGAGGCTTCCCCTGCACAACCTTGAAGTAAAGGTTCGGATCAGCATTACTTCGAGTGAAGCCCGGCTTCATCAAGTAACTATCCATCCTCTCGTACCAAGCTCTGGGTGCTTGCTTTAACCCATAGAGGGCTTTCTTCAACCTGCAGACATGAGTGTCTCGATCCTGAACTTCAAATCCCAGAGGTTGTTCCACATACACCTCTTCCTTTATTGCACCATGCAGGAAAGCGGTCTTGACATCCATCTGATGAAGACTCCATCCTTGCGTAGCAGCAAGGGCTATGATTGATCGAATGGTGGTATATCGTGCCATAGGTGCAAAAATGTCATCATAGTCTATTCCTTCCTTTTGAGAGAAGCCACGGGCAACAAATCTTGCCTTGAACTTTTCAGCACTCCCATCAGATCCATGTTTGATCTTGTAGAGCCATTTCACGGTGACAACAGATTTGTCCTTCGGTCTCGGGACCACATCCCAGACATCATTCTTCATTATGGACTCATATTCTTCGTGCATAGCATCCTTCCAGACTTGATGCTTTACGGCTTCCTCAAAAGATCCAGGTTCAGATTGTACAATAGTACTCATGGCAGCTAGATACCCTTGGTATCTACATGGCTTCTTGCTTTCTCGGAATGTCCCCCTTGGGGCAGCATGACCCTCAGCATCTTCGAGGGTGTCCCTGAGCCATGATGGTCTCTTTCACAGTGAAGGAGATGGATCAATAGGGTCCATTGGTCCTTCAATATCAGGCATTGTCTCATTCTGCGGTTCTTCTTGATTTCCAGGCCTTTCTTCATGATTTTCTTCAGATCTTGGAAGATCTACTACTTTCTTCAGGGAAGCATCTTCGTCAAAATTGACATCATGGCATATCTCTACTTCCCTTTGACCAGGTACATAGACTCTATAGGCCTTAGAAGTCTCACTGTAGCCCACAAACATTCCTTTCTTCCCAGAAGCATCCAACTTACTTCTCTTTTCTTTTGGCACATGAAAATAAACAGGACATCCAAAAATTCTAAAATGTGAGACATCAGGTTTCTTACCAATGAAAACCTCTTCGGGAGTTTTGGAGTCCAGAGCGGAATGAGGGCATCGGTTTTGAATGTACACAGCAGTATTCGCAGCTTCTCCCCACAGAAACTTCGGTAGACCCTGGTCACATAGCATGGCACGGGCGGCTTCCACAATAGTCCTATTCTTGCGTTCAGCAACACCATTCTGCTCAGGAGTATATGCAGTAGTAGTCTCCCTCTTAATGCCAGCTTCTCTGCAAAAGTCTTTGAACTCATTTGACTCATATTTAGTGCCATTGTCGGTCCTCAAAATCTTGATCTTCTTTCCGGTCATATTTTCCACCAAGGCTTTGAAGGTACGGAACCACATGAAAGCCTCATCCTTCTTCTTCAAGAAGTATATCCAGGTTTTGCGAGAGAAGTCATCGGTGAATGTCATGTAGTAAGAACATCCTCCCAGGGATGTCACGGGAAACATACCAGATAGATCAGAATGGACCAGTTGCAAAATATCAGATGTCTTTGTGACACTTGAGGGGAAATGTCCCCTTGTATTCTTTCCTTCGGCACAACCCTTACATACACCTTCATGATTATTTCCAAAGTCAGGCATCCCTGTCACCACCTTCCTTGCTTCGGGAAGGGCCTTGTAATGAAGGTGTCCAAACCTTCAGTGCCATAGTTCGGTTTGTCGGATAGTATCACAAGTCATTGCTCCCAGCGGACTTCCTCCAACCTGGTAGAGTGTACCAACTCTAAAACCAATCGAGATAGCTTCCTTGAAGCTCTCCTTCCACATGAGCACCTTTCCATCAGAGAATGTTACATTGAACCCTTGGTCTTCCATGGCTGATACAGACACAAGGTTCTTCTTCAATTTAGGTACATAGAGTACATCTTGCAAACGTAGGACTTGTCCTTGAGACAAGTGGAGGGTCACAGTCCCTGTCCCTTTCACGGGATACGTGGCATTATCTCCAAGGATAATTTCTAGATTGGTATCCCTCTCAACCATGTCAAAGAGTGCTTCCTTGAAACCAGTGATGTGTCTTGAGGCACCACTATCTATCAGCCAGACATCCATAGTGTCGGGCGGAGATGTAACAGAGAGAGCAGATACAAGAATATACTCATTTCTTTTATCAACAGCATTAGACTCCTCATACCTGGAGTTTCTAGACCTTTTCGAAGGTTGATTGTTTCCACCAGAGGGAGCCTTCCTCTTTCCTTTAGATCTATCGTTTCTTCGATTCCCATTCCTCCGGTTGTTGTTGTTCTCATCACTATCGGGAGAATCCTTCTTGAAGGGACATTCTCTAGCATAGTGACCAGGCCTATGGCAAGTGAAACACTTACCCTTCTTTTCTTGAGTCCTTGTTCTTCCTTTGTCCTTAGGACCACCGGAGTTCTTCTTTTGAGAATGAGCACCATAAGCAGCATTTCTGTTATTATCGAATTCCTTCATTCTTGTTTCTTCTTGCATACATCTAGACAGAAGCTCGTCAAAGTTAGGAATGGTATTATTATTGAGAATGGTAGTGGTGAATACTTGCCATTCATATGGGAGTCCTCCAAGTGCGGTGAGAACCATCTCACGATCAGCTATTGTCTCCCCAATAGCCAGCAGATTGTTCCTTGTTTCGGTCAATTTCGGAAAGTAAGTTTGAACAGACTCATCCCGGCCCTTCTTCATATTCTTCAATTTATTCTTGAGGAATAGCACTTGGTTCACATTGTTTACTTTGAACATCGGGATCAATTTGTCATACATCTCCTTGGATGTGCCTAGCTCAGATATATAGGCAACCAAACTCTTATGTATGGATTCCCTGATCATCAGCTTTGCTTTGATCTCCGCCTTCTTATACTTGTTTTTAGCAGCAGCAGTGGCATTGGATGGAGGTTCTTGAATCTTACCCAGTACATGATCCAAGAGATCATGGTCTTCCAATTTGAGATCTAATATCATCTTCCAGGCATGGAAGTCATCCCTTCCAGTCAGCTTGTCATTCTCCTTGAATTCAAAACTTATGGAACCCATTTCCTCCGATGGTGATTGCTAAAGATAGGGCTTGTCTTTACCTCAGCTCCGATACCATGTAAATTTTTGTAGATGTTCTATGCTTGAAGCAACTTTACTTTTCTTACAGCAATCACACAAGTAGTTAAGTAAAATGCTGATAGAACATATAAGTGGATCTTATAGAAGACAAACCAGAAACAGAAAAATGTGATGGTGCGTTACGGCGGTCAACAGGATGCTTCAACCAGCAAAGTCACTTTGATCAGCCAACCCAAAATGTGTCACAACAATCCTCCAATCAGCTACCGAGTCAACCCAAGTCAACTCCAGAAAAGTCAACGCAGGGCAGCAAGCTAAAAGTCAACGCAGCAACAGTTTGGTCAACCCTTTGACCTCGATTTCTGTGCCAAAGTGTATGGTCTCTCAAAATCGAACTTTCCAATAAGTTTCAGCCCTTTCGGACCATGCGTTGACCAAAGTCAACGCTGGTCAAACTTCCAGCAAAACCCTAGCTGCAGAAATTCGTCCTTCCCTTCAGCCGTACAAATTTCGTCCTTCTTCTCCACACGTGTGGGCTGAACTTGTCCTCCAATGAGCTTGTACTAAATCAGATGAGAGAAGAAGATGTGTGTTGAGTTGTTTTGAAATGCTCTCCAACTTTGCCTGTATTTATATCCATCATTGGGGTGTGTGACACATCTGCTGGGGGTGTGAAACCTTAGGGCCGACCTGCACATATAATTTATTATAAATAATAAATTCAAAATAAATGTTCTGCTAATCGGATTAAGATATATTTTATATGGATTTTACACCTCTCCAAAAGAGGAATCCAACAAAAATATTAGCCTCTTAATCTGAGCATCACAACATGGAGTTTGGACCTAGTTGTCCAAATTTAACAAGTACTTCAGTTGCTTACTCTCAGCAACTGCGTTGCAGTGCAATAGTTGGCAGCACAATGCAACAATTTGAGAGGGAGCTGCAGTATGGACGTAGCAGTGGCGATGTCAGTGTCATGGGTAGCAATATGGGAGAGCAACAACAATGTAGTGATGAAGGGCAACAGGCGAAACATCGACGCAGAGACCCACACCAAAGATCAGTGTAGAACTTCGGGGTGAAGTATTGTTGCTAGAGCACATTCCTCGCTAAGGGGGAGTGTTGAGATTTTGGGGTGTTGGGGTAGCATCGGATGTGCTCTAGCTCCCAAACTTTATGGAGGGACTAGAGTACATCAGATCTCCAAGACCCAGAAAGCGATTTAATAAATTCCATCCTGTTTAAGAGATATTTAATTTATTAATCTTTTTAATTAAGCACCATAAGCCTAACTTAGAAAATTAAAAGATTAAAGTTAATTAAATTAAACATGTGATGAAAATGACTTAAGTCACACGGATCAAGCATCTTCTAATCTAAGCCGTTGATTGAAGATTAGATCACGACCCTTGATGTTTCAACGAGAAAAGTATAAGAAGAGGGTTTGGGGTCAGTTGGAGAACACACATAGTGGCAGAGCACTGAAGCTAAGATGGAATTCTAGGGCGTGGTTTGCTAAGAATTTCAGAAGTGTTTCAGCAGCAGTGACGGGCAGTATTGGCGAAGGGGATGGTTTGATCCAAGGACAAGAGTGCAACGAGGGCAGAGAAGCAGCAAACCAGAGCAGTGCAAAGGAAGCAGCAGCTACGCAAAGCAACCATAGCCCAGCAATGGCAGTGCAGAAGCAGTAGGAGGCCAAGAGGGCTAACACAGTGCCAGGAGAGCTCATGCCGTCCCAAGAGGACTGACACTGGCCAGCCAGGGCAGCGGAGGGGCAGCATAACCTAGTCTTGGGTGACGCAGTCCCTTCCTGAGTAGTGCAGGGGCTGACGCAGAGGGCTTCAAAACAACGCTGGGGTTTTTGAAGCCCGAAAAGACTGAGTTCTGTAAATCCCATTTGAGGGTGTGAATCAATCAGTTTTTTGTCTCCAGAACAGAAGTATAGCTGCAAAATTTTATTTCTCTATCAGGTTAACCAGTTTGGTGCCCAGATCTATTGTACTTAGATTCTGCTTAATAATAAAAACCCTCTAGTAGCCAGAAGACCGGTTTTCCCGCATTGGGTTTTTCCAGGGACAGTTGTCCAGAAAATCCTTTTGTGTCACTTTATCATTGTGCATGTTATTCAGTTTAGATCTGTATGTGTAGGCTGTTAATGTATTTACTTTGATGTTAATGCTGAAAATTTCAGATTAATAACTTAATGTAAGTAGGAGAAGTAAATCAGAAATTTAACAGTAGGTTTTCTGTTTGAGCATATTCAAAAATTTTCAGAAGGCTGTGTTATATCTCTGTTTTGGGTATAATGTTAGCCTCACTCTCATGTGAGCAAAACAATTATAAATCCAAAAATATAATTAAATTAATTAAATCTTGAAAATTAGGAATTTACACCTAATTTTTAAGATTGAGTTGGTTCCTCTTAATTAGGAGTTAGTTTAGGCCTACTTAATTTGGCTCCTAGATTAGTGTGTGGTTGAGATATTTTCTCAACCAAGTTGTCCAAGATAGACGCACTATCTTGAGGCAACTTTCTTATCTATTTATTTGTATTATAACATTATTTTAATAATGAAGAACATGTAAGGAGTATGGCAAAGACTGTGGCCTTTTCTGTCGGTTCTATGACTCAGGTATTTTTTATGAGTGTTTTATGAGTTGAATAATTTTCTACATGTGGTATTAGAGCCCACGGTTTTCTCTTCGGGATTAAGTGAGCTAGAAGGTATATTTGCAACTGTGTTATTGAATGCACAAGGAATGCGAGAGGAGAGAGTCGCAAGTGGTAGTCTTCCATGAGAAGGTTTTCAATAATGTACAAAGGCAATTGTTGTCAATGTTGATGCAAGTGCGCATAGAAGGCAAGGATTGCGCTATGATGCAGAATGACCGAACACGACAAAGTCTTAACATCGCAAAGATGAGTTAAAGCCCTCGCTGCGAGAAGCATCACGTCTGGAAATCTTTCTCGCATCTGGACAAAATATTGCACAATTTGGTAAGAATTTCTATTTTTTCTGTGATGTATCTCTGCACCATGAGAAATTGTAGTAGTTTGTCGAGGCATATATGAAAGGAGACACATAATGTTTGAAATTGTTAAAATCGTTGTAAATGTTGTGTCCTACACTTGAAGTTGTCATTGTTGCTTTGTGGCAGATGCCGTAACGGCCAACTCTGTCTTGTAAAAATAATATGAAACAAACAGGAAAATCTAGGTTCAGGGAAAGGAAAATGAAGGTTCCGCATCCACCTTCGTCTGTTAAGATACAATTTTGAATGACACTTTATAGACCCCTTCAAAACTATATGCAAGTTCAAAGATAAAAACTTTGAAACATTCAGAATATGTTTTGATATACAATTCAAGGTTCTTCGCAACAGATTACAATTACGGTCCCTTCTCCTTGGCGGTCACAAGTTTGATTTTCTAGTTCGAAACGTCATGAAAGTTGGCTTCTCTAATTCCAAATTCTTCTTGCTGTGACGATGTAAAATCTTTTTGAATGACTGGATGTTCATTCAACGACCAAATATCATCTGTCCATAGATGCTCGTAGGAAGTCTCTATACTCTCAATATAGCCTTGCACAGTGTCCGAATACATAATATCGGGCATTGAATCTTGATCGAGATAGTTCTCCATCATGATTCCAAACTCATCGGGAGTAATATGGTCTATGAAGAAATCAAGGTTTGCGAGAACATCGTCGTGATAGGTGAAATCTCCTATATCAGACGTCATTGGGGTCGCTACAGAATTTGCCTTTGTAGTTAATTTTCCATTCTTATTTGTAGTCATCTTCTCAGCGTTGCGTTTTTCATGGGTGAACTCGATATTATATCCCTTTGCTATTTCAGCCCAATTTCATCTTCCAGAGATTTTATAACCCCATTGAACATCATCTCGACATTCTCAGCAGTCGTCTCTTCATTGTTATCCATATTATCCATCTTTTCGATAACAACTACGATATCACTGTTATCATAACCCAATGTTCTGCTATTGGTTCGTTTTGTGTCTAGCGAAGGCAATCCACTATTCAAATATTCTTCTCTCCCTCGCTTATTCTGAGAAAATTGTGAGGCAGCCATGCCGACAAATAAATGTTTTGATTAAAACCCAACAGATACCACCAATTGCAGTGGCTCCAACAACGTTCTGTAGTTATCAACAAAAGGCAGAGATTCAATCTGATCGCTATTATGTTTGCAAATTGCATGTTGTTTACGTTGATGTGTTGGGGAAGGTAGTTAATCGTACAAGAAAGAAATTTCTATTATGTTTGCAAATTGCAAAAAGCGCCATTATTTGAGCAATTCCATGATGGAGAGGAGACCAACAACATGGAATTCATACGCTTTGGACCTTCAGCCTTAAGAATATCAAAATGACATGTGTGTTGGCATCACTAGTATTCTAGTTGTAGCAAACTACGATTGCATTATCGCTGAACATGAAAATAGCTCTCCCATTGCCACTTGCAGCTGAGATGTCGGGGCACGTCTAGCACAATCTGGGCGACACCCAAATTTTTTTTGAAGCACCTCCAGCGTCAAGAATGTTATTTGCATTATCTTCTTATCTTTCAACCCAATCTATGGTGAGTGCATTATATTTTTACATGGATACGTTAAATCACTTTTTCTATATCCACTTCATAAAATTCATTAAATTGATAAGTGGTAAAATCACTTTTTCTAAAGCGACTTCATAAAATTCATTAAATTGATAAGTGATTACGTGTTATTTTTGAGATATAAGGAGTATATATAATATTTTTGTTGTAAGGGGAGTTCTAATGGTGAAGATTGGGATTAAGATTAAATTGTTTCATATGAAGTATGTAAAGTGCTTTGGAGAGATAAATAACTCTTTTGTAATATTTGAAGTAAAAACGTTGATTTGGGTTACTTTTTGAAGAGATAAGGTGTATTAAATGTTTTTAATGGTGAGATAATGTGTGCTCTTTTTTTAATAAAGTGAATTTTAAGGAGTGATAAGGTGCATATTTTTCATTTGGAGTGATAAGGATTGACTTTTGTTGTAAATTTGGAGTGATAAGTAGAAGTTGATTGTTGAAGTAAATTTTTTACCTCTAGGTGGTCCAATCAGTTTTGAAGACAAACTTTCCTCTAAGGAATTCTGAACCTATGTGTTTGAGAAGTTTCAACGAAGATATTGTAAAGCTAAAAGGATAATGTACCCCATACTTAATAAAACATATTTTTTGATGGTACTTGTTTCCTAGATCTGCCTGAAATTGAATAAGGGGATCTTAGGTACACCGTGTGTAGTGAATGTGTGTGCATGACTTGTGCTCAGTTTTTTTTTTACACTCTTTTTGTAATATGGTACACAACCAATTACACAACTGCATGCACATAAGCAAGCTTAAGTAATCAAGCTTAAGTACAAAAGCACAAACAATCACATGCATTTTTGCAACACATCATCAAGTTGATAAAGAGGTCTTCTACACCCACATTCCACATCATTCAATCAAAGAATTCAAGTTACAGACGCCACAAAATCAAGCATTCCAAGACAAGACGACATCAACAACACTTTTTGTATCACTTGCAGATAAACATTTTTGTAACCTTTTTCTTTGAATTGTACAAGTGCATTCTTGGTTGAAACCGACACCCTAGTTTGAATTGATAAGGTGGTCAAAATAAGACAATTAAGTCAAGTAAGTCTTCAACTGAGTCATATTATTTGAACTTGTCATTTGTCTTTTGGGTGCATTTTCGACAGTGTTTGACACCCTTCGTTTTCAAATAAGCACAATCAAGTGAGTACATTCAAGGAAGTACAAAGTACCAGTGAAGCAATCAAGCAAGTTCAAACAAGCAATCAAGTAAGTGATTGTAATCAAGCAAGGATGAGTTCAAGAGTTCAAACAAGCAAGTTATAAAACTCAAACAAGTGTTGAAAGCGAGCCAGTACAAGCGAGCGTGCCATTCAAGCAACAAATCAAGAGAGTGCCATTCAAGCAACAATGCAAGCGAGCGTGTCATTCAAGTAACAAATCAAGCGAGCAAATTCAACAAGTTCCAGTCAAGTGAGAAAGTTCAAGACAAGCGAGCCTGAATTCAAGCGAGCGGGTTCACATGGCGAAACACATCCCGCTGTTACAAGTTCTTCACAATTTGATCCTATCAAGTGCTGAAGACATGGTGCAAATCAGCAAAGCAACTCTTGCTGATATTTCACGGCATCTACAACAGGCAAATGAAACAATTGAGTTCCTTCAATTGGAGTCGCAACTACAAAGAAATGAGTTGCAACAGAAAAGTGATACTTCCAAGCCATTCACCCATACAGATAAAAATAATGATTCTAGGCCTCTCATCCAAACAACTTCAAGTGTCGAAGTTGTCCAAGTTCAACTATCTTCCAAGCCAATCATCAAGCCATGGGAAGAAATTCAAAGTAACAAAAATCAACGAGGATTAGGATATAACAAAAATGACGACTACTGGCATATCCTAGATTATTTAAAGCCCATCAAGTTCGTCAGTGCAGGCTTTCTTGAACAAATCATGTCAACAAATTCTGCGAAAGTTGCAGACAAACCAACATGCACGCAAACCGAAGTTGCAGTCAAACCAAAATGTTCACATTGTCAAAGAATAGGTCATATGGAAGATCATTGTTTTGATCTCCATCCTTATCGCCATTGTGGCAAGCCGAATCATTCATCAGAGAAATGTTGCAACCAAAACCAACCAGCCAGATTGAAGATCAATTATGAATGGATTGATCCTTGGGAATGGTCGTCAACAGTCAAAAGATTGTATAAGTTCTACAACCGAATTCAATCACACCTATTGCAGTCGACAATCAAATGAAGATGGTACTCTCGTGCAGATGAACGGGGGAGTACACCAGTGAAACTCTCCTACACCTGAAAGGGGGGAGTTCATAAATAATTTGGAGATGATTGTCTTTCCTTTCAGTTGACAAAAGGGGGAAAGAGTTATTGAAATTGATGGTGGTTGTCAGACTGAAAGTCTCGACAACATCAGTAAAGCAGCGAATGGGCATCTTCATCAGCCAGTGGGCATCAACAAATTCGCTAGTGGGCGGTTGACAACAAAAGCAGCAGTGAGTAGTTTTCGACAACTGCAGTGAGCAGTTTTCGGCAGCATCAACAAAGGCAACAATGAGTTGTTTTTAACATCATCAGCCAGTGGGCGATCATCATCAGCAGATTCGCTAGTGGGCGTTCTCAAATTTTGTCAGTGGACAAAGGATGATGATTTCAAGCAAAGGACAGATGGATCCTTTTGCAGCTTGGCACATGATGAAGTTGTCAAGCGAAATTCAGAGATGAATCAAACATGCAACTGACTCATGGTCTCTTCAGATTGCAGTTTTTTCGGCATCTAGCTTGGCGGTTTTTCAGGCAATGTTTTTGAGGATCAACATGAGAACTTGGAAGATGGTTCCTCGTTTTTATTTTGGATTTATCATTGAGGGGGAGAATGTTAGCCTCACTCTCATGTGAGCAAAACAATTATAAATCCAAAAATATAATTAAATTAATTAAATTAATTAAATCTTAAAAATTAGGAATTTATGCCTAATTTTCAAGATTGAGTTGGTTCCTCTTAATTAGGAGTTAGTTTAGGCCTACCTAACTTGGCTCCTAGATTAGTGTGTGGTTGAGATATTTGCTCAACCAAGTTGTCCAAGATAGACACACTATCTTGAGACAACTTTCTCATCTATTTATTTGTATTATAATATTATTTTAATAATGAAGAATATGTGAGGAGTATAGCAAAGGTTGTGGCCTTTTTCACCAGTTCTATGTCTCAGGTATTTTTTATGAGTGTTTTATGAGTTGATTAATTTTCTACATATAATACACCTCGCATATTTCAGGTAGGTCGAGGACTACCTCAACATAGAAAAGGGTCTCCAATATAGTGCAGAAAAGGTGTATATATAGTCATAGTTTTAAAAAACGACCGATTCGAATCGGACCAGGCCTGGTCGACCGAGCCATTAGGCTTGCCAGTGCGATCAAGCACAAGAAACGGCTAGTTGGCCGATTTGTTACCAAGCCGGCCGGTTTTTGTACCGGCTCGGCCGGCTCGGTAACAAACCGGCCGACCAAGCTTGGTCCGAGTTAACTCGGCTGAGCCAATTCCGCCGGCCGGTGGGCCAAAAAAATCAATTTTTATGGACTTGAAACCGAATTTAATTCTGCTGTTAGGTTTGTTTGAGGTTTTCTGAAGAGTTGTGGAGTTGGTTTTTGGAGCAGCTTCATGGTAATGTTAAATTCTCAAAGTAAAAGTGACATTCTCCTTAATCTTCATTTTCATCCTTTTACTTAAATTTTTAACATTACCATGAAATGACTCAAGATGTTTGAGAGTGGTTCCAACCTCATTGGATTTCATATGGAGAAAGTAGAATTTTAGATCTCATTCAAAATCCAGCAGACTTATCAGTTTTTCAGGATTGGGTTATTGCAATGTTTCCATCGAATTTTGTCATGTATTAGGGTATGGAACTCGTATTTAATCAAGAGCACCAATCCCTCTATGTACCTTGATGACATGATGTTAGTGATATTGGTTATGTTTTTTGTTTTGATCTCTATATCATCATCCTGTATTGGACAGTGCACTAGGTGCAATTTTGATATAATGGATATATTCATGAGCCTACTTTGATCATATGTTGTCTTTTGTGACTTATCTATATTGTAATGCTTTGTGTTTGGAAACATGAATAAAAATCTTTAAATTTATGTTTTTGTACAAAAAAATTAATATTTAATGTATTTTTTACAAAAACCGAGTCATTGAAGCCGAGTCGACCGAGTCATTACCGATTTGGAGTCATTACCGAGTCATTACCTCGGCCTGGTAGCTGACCGATTCCGTTTTTTAAAACACTGTATATAGTGCATCTTGGCAGTTTAGAAAAATTCATTGAAAGGATTGCTAAGGAGACTGAGATCAATGCGGAGGAGAGGTGGTTCTAGCCTTTGTCATTGATCTCACCCTTGCATAAGTTCAGTGTCATACACAAAAGCAAGGAAGGTCCTCACAGTATGAAGGTGAAGGCATCTCGAACTAGGGCAACAATGGTGCAATAAGGTAGGCCAAGGAGAAATCTCTAGCAGGCCAAGGTCAGTTCAAGGAAGAACAAGAAGGAGTTCACTTTGTAGAACTAGGAACCGAGCTTTCCTAGTGTTGGTGCAACATGGTGCAGAAAAGGTAGATCAACATAAGGAGACTAGAAGAGCAAGTGGTAAGGGTCTTGGAGGCATATTGGTGTCAAGGGTCTTTGTCATGCTCTTGGTACTCGTAAATTGATGGTCTATAAGAAGAATGATTATCGGGTTTTCCTCTCCAAGAGGGAGAGGTTTTGGCCCTGGCTAGAAAGCCTAAATATTTTGTGACTTGTCTCTTGTGCATTTGATAATTGACTTGATGAAGAACATAATAATCTAATGAAGATAAGTAAAGAAGCATAATGAAATCACAAGTAATTATCATGAAAGAGAAATTGAATTAATTGCCCTAATTTTTCAACATGTTATCAGAGATAAGGTGCTGAAGAGAAGAAAGGGCTATTTGGCAAGAAGACACACAAGGATCAAAAGATCAAGGATCAGTTTTTAAGAAGACATCAAGGCTGAAAGAAGGATCTACTTTGTAAAGTCTAGATCTAAGAAGATCTTCATTCATTCAAGAAGGAGCAACTTGCAGGGAATTAGGGAAACCCTCAAGCCATCTCAAGAATATCAAAGGATCTATACATCAAGAACACCATGTTGAAGCCATCCCCATCAACAACTATTTGGTGTTAAAGTCAAATCAACATTGTTGGAGACATCGTCAAGCCACCTTGCTGAAGTCGTCATCCTTGATCATCATCATCATCATCAAGGATCCAAGATGATCTACCGCTTTACACCACTCTTGAAGAAGTCAATCTAAGAGGGAGCTTGTACTACTATCTATATCATCATCAACAAGGACGCTGGTTGTAGAAGAAAAGCATCTATTCAAGTAAGTATATTTATGACTTCATCTCAATCTCTCAAAATGTCTTTTTGCTAAGAAAGCAACAAATTGGTTGGGGTTTCATGTAGAAATTTCTGAATCTTAACACTTATGCAGAAATTATTGCTGTTAATCTGGTTAAGCTTCTCCTACTTAGATAAGTTATCAACTGAATAAATTCAAGTTAACATCGAAGCAAAACACATAACAAATCTCTACCAATTCAGATCTAGAATAAGCACATGCACACATTGACAAAGTGACACAGTTATTTCTGGACAAATAGTCCCCGGAAAAACCCAATGCGGGAAAACTGGTCTCTGGTTGCTGGAGGGTTCTATTATTAAAAATATTTTTGAATACACAACTCTGGGTTCCAGATCTGGAAAACCCGACAGAGAAAAATCTAGATCTACAGCTTACTGGTTGATCTAGGGCCAAAATAATGACTGATCCACACACTCAAACGGGATTTACAAGACTCAGCGAAATCTAGGCCTAGAAACCCCAGCATTGCCCCTGCAAGGCTTTGCGTCGGCCTCTGAAGCCCTTGAAAGCCTCTGCGTCAACCTTGGATGGCCTCCAAACCCTTAGCGCTGTTCCGAAAGGGACTACGTTAACCCAGAATGGGTGATGCAGTTACTACGCTGTGCCTAAGGGTCTCTGTGTAATCCCTGAAGGGTTTCCTGAAAATTACGTTGTCCTTGCTGTTGCTGCTGCTCCTGCCTTCCTCTACGTTGTCCTTGAGCTGATCTCTTCTCTGCCTCTTGTGTACTCTAGACCCTGGGATCAGATCATCCCTTTGGTCTAAATTCCCCTCTCTATAGCTGAAACACTTTTGAGTATTCTTAGCAAACCCTGCCCTAGAATCTCAGCTTAGCTTCAGTGCTCTACCTCTGTGTGTATTTACAAATGAACCTAAGCCTTTCCTTTATACTTTTCTCATTGACAAATCAACGGCCATGATAAGATATTGAATCAATGGTTAAGATTAAAAGAAAGCTTGATCCATGTGACTTAAGACAATTTCATCACATGTTTAATTAAATTCACTTTAATTATTTTATTTTCCTAACTTAGGAAATACATTAAAATAATTAATTAATTTAATATCTCGTAAACCAGATGAAATTTCCCAAATCCATTTCTGGGTCTTGTAGATCAGGTGAACTCTAGTCCTTCTGTTAATTTCTGCATATGTTCTATGCCATTTCAGATTAGGGCACAATACTGAAGAAGATAGAACATACTAATAGATCGATAGAAGACAAGCCAAAATAGAGATGATAAATGGTGGCGTTACGGCGATCAGCAGGATGCTTCTACCAGCAAAGTCTCCAATAGGTCATTCAGCGAAGCGTGTCACACATCACCCCAGAACAACCCAAACAAAGAATAGTCCATATATTACGCAGCTCCAACGCTATCCAGAGAGAGGGAATTCCTCCACACAAAAGTGTGTCCAAATGAACTCTAAGTCTCTCCAATATATAGGCATCTTTGGGGTGTGTGACATGCACTTTAAGACATTTAAGTCTATATTATATTCCACACTGACCTAGCACATAAGTGGAATAAATTCAAAGCCCATGTTCTGCTCATCCGATCGAGCTGATCTTTAGATCAATCTTACACCTCTCCGAAAGAGGAATCCAATAAAAATATTACGATCGTCATCTGAGCAACACAACCCGGAGTTTGGACCTAGTTGTCCAATTTTAACACTCCCTCTCAACTAGGGAGAACTCCATCCACAAGTGCAATCCGAACATCGTGCATCATCCCACCGTAACTTGCTTTGTTGGCCTCTTATTTCAGAACATAAGTGGGTCAGTCACAAAGACATCATAAGTGGGTCAGTCACAAAGACATCATACTCTGCTGACAGATTCAACCTAGAGATCTGAAACCTCTATAGGACTCACAAAGAGTCACATACCAACCTAAAGTTGGTTTACCTGACCCAAAGCCAATTGGAGGTCCGAAACCTCACTAGGACTTTAAGAGAGTCATATACTAACCCGAAGTTAGTTTCACTGACCCGATGTCAGTTGCAGGTCCGAAACCTCGCTAAACTTGATCCCAGATCAAGTGGTTGGACACGTGCCATCCTAGACATAGAGAGTACGACAATCTCCGATGCGTCCATCAGTCTTGCTATGGTCTCTATTCACTTTTCCCACCTCATTGGCCAAATGAGAGGTACTTCCCATGAGTCTGAAACTCCATGGGTAGGATGCATACGGGGCACATATCAGAGAGAGGTAAACCATCTGAATATCATCACGATGGGGTAGAAACACACCAACTAGGTTCGGTAAGCTAGCCCAGTGGTTGCTTATAGCATCAAAGCTATCCCCAAAACCCCCTTTGGAGCTCCCAGAGCTCATCGTCCAACAGGACCCTCAGAATAGGGTCATTCCATGATTCCAAGATTCTCACTGAAGGTTAGGAACATGACCTTCCCCAAGGGCATTGTGAGAATATCTGTGACTTGCTCATCAGTTCCTATATGATCGAGCCTTACAGTGCCTCGCTGTACCATATCCCAGATAAAGTGGTACCAACCATCAACATGCCTGGATCAATCGTGGAACCCAGGATTCTATGAAAAATGAATCCCCCTCTGGTTATCACAAAGGATAACGGTGGCATCTAGCACATGCTCGAACAACTCACTGAAGAGATTTCGCAACTAAGTGACTTCACAACGAGTCATACATGCTGCAATGTATTCGACCTCAGCGGTGCTCAAGGCTACCGACTTCTGTTTCCTGCCCGAAGCAGATCTACTTGTGAAGTAGCATCCAGATGTGCTCTTACGATCCACCACACTGCCAGCCCAATCGACATCCGTATATCCAAGGAATGTCATGCTCCCGGCAGTGTATCTCAGCCCATGGTCTATCGTGTCATAGAGATATCTCAAGAGTTTCTTGACACCAACCCAGTGAATGTTATGATCAACCATGTGTTGACTCAAGGTGTTCACTGTACAACATACGTCCGAACGGGTGTTTACTAAGAACACCAGAGCCCCTACGAGTTGACGATACTCAGTAGGATTTGCTAACACGGGCCCAGCAACGCTGTCGCTCATCTTCTTGAAGTTGAGCTCCATCGGTGTCAACACGGACTTGCAGTCCATCATGCTAAATCTTTCCAGAAGCTTCACACTGTATTTTCCTTGAGAAAGGAAAATCTTGCTAGGTCTCTGCCAGACCTCAAGGCCTAGGAAGTAGTGTATCAATCCTAGGTCCTTCATCTCGCTTTCAGCAGCGAGCTCCCTCTTGCACTGATGAATGAGAGGGTCAGCACCTGTCAGGAAGAGGTCGTCCTCATACAGCACCAGAGTGAGAGGCTTTTCTCTATTAACGTTGCAGTGAAGGTTCGGATCAACATTACTACGAGTGAAGCCCAGCTTCATTAGGTAGCTATCTATCCTCTCGTACTAAGCTCTGGGTGCTTGCTTCAGCCCATAGAGGGCTTTCTTCAACCTGCAGACATGGGTGTCCCTAACCTGGACTTCGAACCCCGGAGGTTGCTCAACATACACCTTCCTTTATCGCATCATGCAAAAATGCGGTCTTTACATCCATCTGATGAAGACTCCATCCTTGCGTAGCAGCAAGGGTTATGAACGAATGGTGGTATATCGGGCCACAGGTGCAAGTGTGTCATCGTAGTCTATGTCTTCCTCACAGGCAACGAATCTAGCTTTGAACTTTTAAGCACTTCCATCAGATCCATGCTTGATTTTGTATTGAGGTGACAACAGTGGTGATCTTTGGTCTAGGAACCATCACCCTCACATCCTTGCAGATTTAGATACTTTACAGCTTCTTCACATGATCTAGGCTCATATTGTACTTATGGCAGCTAGATACCCTTGGTATTTATATGGCTTCTTGGTTTTCCTCTGGAATTTCCCCCTCTGAAGCCATATGTCTCTGAGCCATGAGGATCTTCTTTCGTTCAGCAATGGTATCCGCTCAGGAGCATATACAGTTGTATTCTCCCTCTTAATGCCAGCTTCTCTCGAGAGAGAAGACATCTATTTTAAATGAGGTCATCCCAGACATCAACTTGGAAAGGAGATTTGCACTTAGGGGCCTGAAGCTTATTCTCCCACTGTCAAAGCCATCAAGAATCATCGCCATACACTGTCATATAGTTGTCATGCATCTTGATACGTATCATATACTGTGATATCATTGATTTCAATGATGCTATATAGAAGATATCAATCTTCATGGTTATATATTTTTCATGTGCCTCTGAAGGTACCACAGATATAGATTCTGCCCGCTGTCATATGGTGCTTGACCCCATGCCAAAATTCACTTGAATTCTCCTCTATCTCTTTGCGTTATGGTCATAGACATCACTGTCATAAGAGAATATATCATGATTCCTTCTCTCATGATCTTTCACTGCTTCTTATTTTCCAGATCTTCCCATTTGTCATACATTTGGTTATTTTAGAAGATTGCTCCTAAGGCTACCAAAATTGGCCCAACTCTATGACAAATCAAATTTTCGTGTCACTTTCCCTAGGGATTGCAGATTTTCCATCTTTTCAACAATTTGACCGTTTCATAATATTGCATCAAGGGCTTCTTCAACCCAAAAAAAACTTCCAATTCCATAAAAAAAAAAGAAACTGCTTCCTAGGGCTTTTAGATCTGTCCAACTGCAGTTAATGGTTCACTGATCTAGGGTGCAACTCTTCAGGTCTCAATTCTGCAATGCAATTTGAGAATGAAATCATCCTTTGAGACTTCATGTTCTTTTGTTCCTGTAGCATAGTCTTCCTTGGAACTAGGAGGATTTATCACAAGACATCTGCATATAGCTCTTATATGCCTTTGAAGATATAATGTAGCCCACAGATGTTCCTAGAGAAGATGACTTCAGGAATGAGGGCATCCTCTTAGAAATTTTAGCTCCTCACAGTAGAAGCTTCCAACAGTCCATTTTTGCTCAGGAGAATAGACAGATAGAGATCTCCCTCTTAATCCCAGAAAAAAATCTGCAGGAGCCATCATTTTGATTCTGTAGATGGTGTTATGACCATTTTTCCACACGGAGAACTAGAGACAACTTTCGAGAATATGATCTTTGCTTACAACAACAACATGTCAATCCATGACCAGTGTTATAAGACTTGGCTGAGCAGGACTAAAAATTTGATGACCACACTATAAGGCATAAATACAAGCCTTTTCAAGTCCAGAAATAAACCTGGAACAAATGCAACAACGTGACAGTATCCTACAGAAATACCCCAGCTTGTTATTGTGACTAGTATGAATAATAAACATACGCACAACATAATTATTTCTTTTACATTAAGCCATAACAATGCTTTACAAATACCTTTTTATTCTTGCGATGCAACTAATAAACTATTGCCTAGATTTGTCGAATAGAAGCTTGGGCGAGAATGATTTAAGCGTGTTCGACCTGCATTCTTGAAAATGGTCCTCCTAATTAATTGTGAACCCAATTACTGGCATTCGGCGTTCCAAATTGTTGAGCTGGAATGGAACTTGCCCCTCCAAAAATGCACTTGGTTCTGGTTGTTCACCACACTTCAAAGGAATACGTAGACTGGAATCCACAAAGCTCCTCAACCTCACGGTGCTTAAGCGGATCGATCCCTGTGTCAAAGACATTCCCTTTACAGCCACTCATGTTACATTCTATGAATTCAATACCGAACAAAAGCCAATGGGTGTATACTCCTTTTCTGTCGTTCTGAACATTAAACGAACTTTAGCTGGAATTTAATTCTGCCCTCAAGAGTCGCAAAGATGTTGAGGGATCGCTCTTCGTCGTCAAGAGGAAAACACAACCGCATTTCCAGTTTGTTGTCATGAATAGGTGTAATACTAAATGGTTTCAATATGTCACGCCCAATCCTTACGGTGAGAGTAGTCAACCATTTCTGCGACGCGATTAATTTTCTTGCATCGCAAGTGGCACGTACTCGGCTTCGACCACGAGAAAACTGATCATCTGGAATTTACACAGATTGACGCTTGAGGAATTTACGCAATCAGCTTACCCGATCAGCTCAGCTAAGGATGCTCCACTTCAATTTGACTCAGCCTCACAATGAATCGATCAATCTTCACGCTGTCACTTAGAAGTGAAAATGCTACGGCGTGATTCCTGGCACGGATACTCCGGCAAGAAGAAGTCCCATCGGGCTTCGTTGACTTGGATTCCAGGTTGGCAATCCACATAACTTTAATTTACCCTCGCGAGTATTGACGAGAGAGAAAAGAACATGATTGCCCACAGCAGACAGAGCATCAAGTTGAAATTTTCGAGATTTACTTGGCCACGGTCGTGCGGTATTTTCCAGCGTGAATGCAGACGGAACAATGGAATGCTCCTCGCCTTCTTCTACGCCGCACTCGCCAGCGGTAAGACCATAATCGCCAGAATTATGCTGTGTTCCCCCTCTTACCTCAAATCAAATCAAAAGATGACTGATTTAGGTTGCAGATCTATCAAACTGATTAAGACGGCCTAATACGCAGCCTTAATTGACAAAGTCATACATAGCTTAAGAGCTTCCTTTCTTCTTGGCCTATATGCCCAACAATCTCGGTTACTTGAGACAGCCTTCATAGATCTATTTTGACCCTAAAACAGTCCTTCAACAGATCCACTGTCACTTACAGCTCCTCGGCCTCCTCTCCGACGTTGATTTGAGAAGACTTCTTCATGCTGAAGGTTAGGGCACAAAACAACCCTAAATCTGCCCACGCTATCACCTGCTGTCGTGGTATGGCCTGCGGCCTACCACACAGCCTTACGTCACCCTTATTTGCTTTTAGGGCTTTGTCTTAACCTCACCTCTGATACCATGTTAATTTCTGCATATGTTCTATGCCATTTCAGATTAGGGCACAATACTGAAGAAGATTGAACATACTAATAGATCGATAGAAGACAAGCCAAAACAGAGATGATAAATGGTGGCATTACGGCGATCAGTAGGATTCTTCTACCAGCAAAGTCTCCAATAGTTCATTCAACCAAGCGTGTCACACATCACCCCAGAACAACCCAAACAAAGAATAGTCCATATATTATGCAGCTCCAACGCTATCCAGAGAGAGAGTTTTCCTCCACACAAAAGTGTGTCCAAATGAACTCTAAGTCTCTCCAATATATAGGCATCTTTGGGGTGTGTGACATGCACTTTAAGACATTTAAGTCTATATTATATTCCAGGTCGACCTAGCACATAAGTGGAATAAATTCAAAGCCCATGTTTTGCTCATCCGATCGAGATGATCTTTAGATCAATCTTACACCTCTCCGAAAGAGGAATCCAATAAAAATATTGCGATCATCATCTGAGCAGCACAACTCGGAGTTTGGACCTAGTTGTCCAATTTTAACACCTTCCTCAAAATTTGGGATCTAGTGTTGAAAAGTGTAACTAGGTCGGTCTTCATGTTGACTATGTAATTATGTACTTATGTAAAGAAGAAGTAAAAAATAATAAAATGTGTTTTTGTTTTACTTGCTTCATGATTTTTATGGGCAAGATTTTTATAGGTTTATAGACTTCTTCTTGATGTCTATTAGCTTTTGTCTTATGAACAAAAGTGTAATTAAGAGTCATGTAAATGGAAGAATATCCTCCAAGACAATGCAGAAGAATGGCCTTCAAGACTGCCCATATTGAACGTTGAAGATAAGCCTATTTGCTGCAAGGAAGTCGGCCTACATTATGGCTGGAAGGTCGGCTTATTATCTGGAAGGAACAACTATTTATACCCTACATATGCTGCGTAGAAGTGACAATAATTGCGGATCTATCTGAGGCTGAACAACAGTTAAAAGTGCGGAACTAAGGACAGAGTTTAGTGTAGATTGAAGGATACATATTGCGGAAAGGACAGGAAGACATAGACTGCGGATAGGTATACCAAGGGACAAACTGCGGATAGGTATTGCAAGGGACAGATTTGCGGATAGATGAAGCTAGTTTGCTGACAGGTGCAGAAGAACACAATGCGGATATTTACAAGGATGTAGTGCAGATATCTTAAAGGTCATGATGAATTCTGAAGTGTAATGTAAGGAAGATAAATCTGTGATTTACCTTCCTACAATAAAAGTGTTACTTTTGTGTAAATATTTGTGTCCTATGCATTTTGATAATTGACTTGATGAAAGATTAACTAAGAGAATATATAAGCTACACAAGCAAGCTCACAAGTAATTATCAAGAAGAGAATTTGTCTTAACCGTAACCCCTCCAAATTCTCAACACCTAGAGCACAACTGATGCTACCCCAAATACACAAAATCTCAACACTCCCTCTTAGCATCAAGGGTGTGCTCTAGCAATACATCACACTATGCATTACATGATTTTGGGCACTGGTTCTGTGTTGCTGAAGCTTGGCCTCCTGCCACTCAACTCTGCACTGCTGCTGCCATTCTGTACTGCTACCCATGACTCTGCCACTGCCACTAAAGCCTCCATACTGCAGCTCCCTCTTCTTCGGAAGACCACGCTTTCCTCTAGTGGAAGGGGTTCTTGATCATCCCCATCTTCTCTCTGAAGTAAGTGAACTTGATCTTATTCAGAGCCTTTGTGAGGATATCTGCCACTTGTTCACCTGTAGGAGTGTATCGCAACTGTACTGCTCCCTTCTGACCATAGTCCCGGATAAAGTGACACCGAATGTCAATGTGCTTCGACTGGTCATGAAACACAGGATTTTCAAAGAGCTTGATGCAACTCTGATTATCACACATGATCTCAGTCGATTCTATTCGTTTCTTGAGTAAGTTCAAGATTAATTTGCGAAGCCATATGGCCTCACACGAAGCTGTGCTTGTTGCCATGTACTTTGCCTCGGCTGAGCTTAGTGCTACAGAATTCTGTTTCCTGCTGCACTAGGAGGTCATTCCTGATCCAAGACTGAAATAGTACCCTCTGGTACTTTAACGATCTACTGTGCTTCCAGCCCAGTCTGCATCTGTGAACCCACTAAACTGGATTTGATTGCCCTTGGTGTACTTTAGCCTATACTTGACTGTCCCTCTCAAGTATCTGAGAATATGTTTGGCTACTGCCCAATGAGCCCTCCTTGGTTCCACCATGAACTGACTGAGGGTATTCACTGCATAACAAATGTCTGGTCTCGTGTTGACCAGATGCATTAATGACCCAATGAGTTGTCTGTACAAAGTGGGATCAACCTCGTAATCCTCTGATGTGTCTATCTTCTTCCAGTTAGTGATCTTTGGTGTGGCCATGGGTCTACAGTCTTCCATCTGGAATCTTTTCAGAATCTCTGTCGTGTATCTTCCTTGTCCTAGGAAGAATTCCCCTTCATGCTGCCAAACTTCTAAACCAAGAAAATAATGCATCTGTCCCAGGTCCTTCATGTCGAATTTTGTTGCCAAATTCTCCTTGCAGTCCTTGATGAGCTTGGATGACCCGGTCAAAAACAAGTCATCCACATACAAAACAATAATAAGTGGCTCATCTCCTACTCTTAAGTAGTACAAGTTGGGATTTGCGTCACTCTTGACGAACCCCATCTTCTGCAAGTAGCCATCAATCCGACCGTACCATGCCCTGGGGGCTTGTTTCAAGCCATACAAGGCTTTCTTAAGTCTGCAAACATGAGTCTTCTGCTCGTGTCTCGAAGCCCTCTGGCTGCTCTATGTACACTTCCTCTATCACACCGTTCAAGAACGCAGTCTTGACATCCATCTGGTGAATCTCCCATCCCATTTGCGCTGCCAAAGAGATGATGGATCTGATAGAAGTGTACCGTGCTACTGGGGAAAAGATTTCTTCATAGTCAATGCATTCTTTCTGGGCATACTCCTTTGCTACAAATCTTGCTTTGAATTTCTCTATGCTGCCATCTGCAGCGTATTTGATCTTGTAGATCCACCTAGATCCTACAACAGATCTGCCCTGTGGTCTAGGGGCTACTTCCCAGACATCATTTGTCATGATGGAGCTATACTCCTTTACCATGGCATCTACCCATACCTGATGCTGAGCTGCTTCCCGAAAGGTAGAGGGCTCTCCAACCTGAGCTATTAGTGCCTAATATCTGTCAGGTTGTTTCCTTATCCTCTTCCCTTCTCTAGGTGTTCCAACAAAACCTTCTACATCTCTAAGAATCTGTTGGAGTTCTCTGATCGGTCTCCCATCAGTGGTGGGTGGTCTCACCTGTTCTTCCTCCTATTCTTCATCGGAGGAGCTTCCCTCAGAACATTTGTGCCTTGGAGAGGCACTGGACCTCTCCTCCAGAGGTCGTGGAGGCTATACCAGTGGATCTTCCTCAATCTGCGTATATGTGGCCATCTCTCGAGATTTCCTAAAGGCTTTCTCTTTCAGGAATTTTACATCCTTTCTTACCACGACTTTCCTGCTCTCTGGAATATAGACGCGGTATGCCTTTGCATTCTCATTGTAGCCCATCAAAAAACCCTTTTCTGCAGTTTGATCCAGCTTCTTCCTCTTTTCCTCTAGAACGTGGCAATATGCTATGCTGCCGAATATCCTGATGTGGCTCACTTCTGGCATGCTGCCTATGAACACACTTTCGGGAGTCACCTTCCCCAAAGCCCTATTTGGAACTCTGTTTTGAATATAGACTGCTGTGTTGCAGGCCTCTGCCCATAAGAATTTGGTCATTTCCTAGTCGTACAACATTGCCCTTGTAGCTTCTATTATGGTCCGATTCTTCCGTTCTACATCTCCATTTTGTTTTGGATTGTAAGGAGCTCTCCACTCTCTCTTGATGCCTTCCTATGCACAGAAATTTGTGAAGTCATTATCGATACATTCTCCATCGTTATCTGACCTTAACTTCTTGATCTTCTTTCTTGTAGAGTTCTCCACCAATGCTTTGAAATCTTTAAACCGATTAAAGACTTCATCTTTGGTCTTCAAAAAATAGATCCAAGTTTTCCTGGAATAATCATCAATGAAGGTGGCAAAATATTTTGCCCCACAAAGATTTGTTGTAGACATCGAACCGCAAATGTCAGAGTGTATTAACTCTAATACACCTTTGGCTCTGCTACTTCTTCTTGGAAACGCTGCCTTAGTGTACTTCCCTAGTACGCATCCTCTGCAAACATCGTCTTTCTTTATGCTGAGTTCAGGAGCCCCTATGATAGTATTTTTGAGAATCCCCAAGGTTCCATGATGTAGATGCCCCATCCTTCTGTGCCATAACTCATTCAGATCTCTGTCGTCTGTACTACCAATTAGGGCCATTGGAGACTCAAGCTGAAGCTTATACAGCTTGTGACTCCTTACTCCGATTTGTGCCTTTTTGCTCCAGTTAGGATGTTTGACATATACTTTATCTTGAATAAAGTATATGTCATAGCCCTTGTTTTGAAGTTCAGACACCGAGAGTAAGTTCATCCCGAACCCTAGTACATGCAGAACATTCGTGGCTTAAATCTTGCGGCCATCCTCTGCCTGAAAAGTTACGGTACCTCTCTCGATGGGAGTACATTTTGCCTTATTTCCCATAGTTATTTGGAAATTCATCTGCTCTTCTTGATAGCTTGAAAAACATTCTCGAACCCCCGTCATATGAGCAGATGCTCCACTATCAATATACCAAACATCTTGAGGAGTTGTGCTTGACACACAGGCAAGATCCTCCTCTAGTCTGGATGCGAACACCTTCATGTCATGTTCCCTCTGCATTTCTGCGTGCTCTAGAGGACTGCGTGAACCGTTCCCTTGGTTCATGTCAGATCTTCCCTTCCTGTCAACTGCGCTGTCCCTTCAGATCTGCAATTGCTCTGATACCATGTAGAAATTTCTGAATCTTAACACTTATGCAGAAATTATTACTGTTAATCCGGTTAAGCTCTTCCTACTTAGATAAGTTATCAACTGAATAAATTCAAGTTAACATTGAAGCAAAACACATAACAGATCTCTACCAATTCAGATCTAGAATAAGCACATGCACACATTGACAAAATGACACAGTTATTTCTGGACAAATAGTCCTCGCAAAAACCCAATGCAGGAAAACCGGTCTCTAGTTGCTGGAGGGTTCTATTATTAAGAATAATTCTGAATACACAACTCTGGGTTCTAGATCTGAAAAACCCGACAAAGAAAACTCTAGATCTACAACTTACTAGTTGATCTAGGGCCAAAATAATGACTGACCCACACCCTCAAACGAGATTTACAAAACTCAGCGAAATCTAGGCCTAGAAACCCCAACACTGCCCCTGAAAGGCTCTGTGTCAGCCTTTGAAGCCCTTGAAAGCCTCTGCGTCAGCCTTGGATGGCCTCCAAACCCTCAGCACTGCTCCAGAAGGGACTACGTTACCCAAGAATGGGTGACGTAGTCACTACGCTGCCCCTAAGGGTCTCTGCATAACCCTTGAAGGGTTTCCTGAAATTTACGCTGTCCTTGATGCTGATGCCTTCCTCTGCATTGTCCTTGAGTTGATCTCTTCTCTGCCTCTTGTGTAGTCTAGAGCCTGGGATCAGATCATCCCCTTAGTCTAAATTCCCCTCTCTGCAGCTGAAACACTTCTGAGTATTCTTCGCAAACCTTGCCCTAGAATCTTAGCTTAGCTTCAGTGCTCTACCTCTGTGTGTATTTACAAATGACCCTAAGCCGTTCCTTTATACTTTTCTTGTTGACAAATCAACGGCCATGATCAGATCTTCAATCAATGTCTAAGATTAAAAGAAAGCTTGATCCATGTGACTTAAGACAATTTCATCACATGTTTAATTAAATTCACTTTAATTATTTTATTTTCCTAAGTATTTATTAATTTATTATCTCCTAAACTAGATGAAATTTCTCAAATCCATCTCTGGGTCTTGTAGATCAGGTGAACTCTAGTCCTTCCTCAAAATTTGGGACGTAGAGCACAACTGATGCTACCCCAAATACACAAAATCTCAACATTTCGAACTTTCTTGCATGGACGAAACGGACAGATCTAAATCTTATTGAGAATGAAGTCATATCAAAAGGTCAGCAACTAGACCTTCAAAAGAAGATACTCAAGCAGATGCCAAATACATGAAGGGAGACATAAGAGCCCAGAGGATTCTTATAGAATCCATAAAGGACTCTCTCATCCCCTATATATCAAAGCAAAAATCTTCAAAAGAAATATATGACAAATTGGTGGAGCTATTCTCGGTGAGTACTGCAGGAGAAGTAATATCTCTGAGATAAGAACTATACAAGTTGAAGATGTCAAGAGAAGGAATAACTTCATATTTTATGAAGTACGAGATCAACTGCAAGAATTGGGAGAAGTAATCTCTGATAGAGAAATGAATACATTGGTGTTGAATGCTCTATCGTAGGGATGGGGAAACTTCACTTCAAGTATCTATGGGAAGAAAGAACTAACACCATTCCAGGATCTATGATCTCTATGTGAGTTAGAAGAGATGAGGTTAAAAGTTAAAATTGATATAGGATCAAATGAAGAGAATCAAGCATATGCTGCCATGTCAAGGAGGAAAAGAAGAACTGGTAAGCTTGGTCCTCAGAAGAAAAGAAGAAACATTGATAAGGTTCGATGCTATGGTTGTAATCAACTTGGGCACTATAGAAAGGATCGTCCCAAATCTAATAAGGACAAGAGGAAAAGGGAAGAAGCCCATGTCACCAAAGAAAGGAAAGAACTTGATGCAAAAGAAATCTAAGAAAGAAGAAGTGAAAGATCTCTACTATGATTGAGATCATCTTCCTCTTTAAGAGGTTTCTGTCGATTGTAAAATAGTATGTTAGGAAGCATTTTATATTAGATAAATGCATCACTCCAGGATTGGCATCATGATAGAAGAATTGAAGGAGCACTTGTCATAGGAGGATGTTTGAAATACACTTATGTAACAACTATGCTATGAAAGAAGTGGCTCATGGGAACCTCACTGAAAACAACATTTATGTAAGGCAGTCATCTAGATCAAGGGTCATCATTCAATAATCAATATGGAAACAGTTGTTGACATTTTCTAATAGAATCCTTTTTGGATTCACTGGTTAGAAAGAAAGAAAAAGGTTTCTTCGAGAATTCTAACTTCAGGCATTCTGGGATTAGAATATGATGACATATTGATGAAGCAGGTCAAGAGAATGAAACTCTTTCATTCTAAGAAAACCTGCTGCAGGATGGCTCAAAAGGAAAAGAATGAGGTATATGTATATATATGATGACACTGGATGCTATGAAGTCATGTCATGTGGTTGCAGGTGGTAAACTTATATCTTTCGAAGTATGATCAAAATAGAAAGCAGAAACTATTCTGATGCACAGGTTGCCAAAAAGGCATGATCTACACTAGATGAAATCAACATAATATGTCCTCATATGGAATATGAGGTGATTGTACATTATCAAGGAACTGCACAATGGAAGTTCCTGGGAATAAAATAAAACTGTGGAGAAAGAAAAAGGAAGAGATCATGGGAAGTACAACAATGGAAATAAGCAGTCAACATCCAAGGAAGCCAAGAAGACTTAACTAGAAAATCTCCTGGGAAGATATGTAAACTTTGATAGAAGTCTGGAAAAGATGAAGACCCTTGACAATACATATCTTTAGGAGTTGTGTCAATCTGTAAACAAAAGATGTTGATGCCTACAAGATGATGTCATGGTAAAAGATCATCCCTAAGGTAACTTTTCACTTAAAAGTTCATATTTATAATTAATTAATATTTGATGAGCTTATGTAGGGCTGTTAAATGGAAGTATATGTCTTCCACAAATTGATAAACATATGACAAGACGAAAGATCCTTGGGAGAAATATGGTTCGAAAAAAAGTAGCATGGCATGAAGCTAGACCAGATGAGGAGATTGATGGATCACTTTCTGACAAAAGACATGATTCTTGGATGAAAGTGATGGATGATTTGTGCCCTATGTAGAGATCCCAAAGATGAAGACTCCTCAACAACTAAGAAATTCTTGACATTGAAGGAGGGAGTTCTTCATGAGCAGCTGGGTGTTTTCATCATTGCTGCTTCATGTCCCTGATTAAGAGGGAGCTTGGTAATAAGTTTCTTACTTGGAAGAAACTCCGTAATTCCTAAGCCAAGAGGGAAGCTTAGGTTCATTCCTTTGTGGAATATGTCCTCCCTAGTTGAGAAGGAGAGATAGACACATCATTCTGGTCTTCACCTAGAAGACAAAATGCGGGATTGGGTAATCATCTCGCATCCGATACTCTTTTGGTATGTATTAGGGTATCCACGGAAAGAGTAGTCATGAAAGGATGAATACTCTTTGAGGAATGGGAATCCAACGGTAAGAATAGTCCTGATGGACATGTCCTATATGAACCTGGGTGGGATATGATCTAAGAGAGACAATAATGAGGGTGTCTACTCATCATTGGTCTTGCTAGCGTTGTAGCTCATGGTCTCGTGGAGTCATCATTGGTCTTGCTGGCATTGTAGCTCATGGTCTCGTGGAGAGATGGAGCTGTTAGTCAAGGCCTTGCACTGTGACAATATCGGTTGATATGATGCTTTACAGATGGGATTACTAATCAGATTCTTCTTATGAGATTCTTTATATTGAGAGTGACCATTTTCCATTATTAATACTTCCCTAGTTAAGAGGGAGTGTTGAAAAGTGTAACTAGGTTCGTTCTTCATAATGACTTGTAATTATGAATTTATGTAATGAAGAAGACAGATAATAAAATGTACCGTATAATGTTTTCCTCATGGGTTTCATGAGCAAGGAGTTTTATTATAGGTCAAAGACTTCTTCTTGATGTCTTTAGGGGTTTGTCATCTTGTCATAAATATATAATTCAGAGTCATGTATATGTTACCAATGTTGCAGGAAACGTCCCCCCCGGCTCCAACCCCTGAAACGCAGTCTGTACGAGATCCGCCCCCAAAACGCGTTTCGGAAAAAAATTTACGCTTCCTGGTTTTTTGGAACCGTACGGGCAGATCTGCGTTTCCGTACGGCAGATCCGCGTTTTGTACGACGAATCCCTGTACAGAAGCGCCGCGCTTCTTGTACAAATCTATATGGATCGTCGACGGTTCCGTACAGCGCCATATGGATCCGACTAGCGCAACAGAAAAAAAAGAGACTTTTTTTAATTTTTAACTTTAATTGGGTTAGAGGGTGGGTTAGTGTTGAGTTAACGATAGGATGAAAAAGATATAAGCTCTCTTTCACCTCCTTAGATGTTTCTTAGATGCTCCATCATGGTAATGTTAAATTCTTAAAGTAAAAGTGGCATTCTTACGTTCTCCTTTCTCCTTTATTTTTCATTTTCATCCTTTTACTTAAATTTTAACATTACCATGAAATGACTCAGGATGTTTGAGAGTGGTCCCAACCTGATCGGACTTAATATGTAGAAAATAGAATTTCACATCCTATTCAAAATTCAGCAGACTTAACAGTTTTCAGGAATTCAAGATCAATGGTATGGTGGCATTTCATTAGATTATATCATGTATGAGGGTATGTGATTATCATTTAATCAAGAGCACCAAGCCCTATATGTACCTTAGTGTTGGTGGTGTTAATTGTTGAACTCCTTTGTCATGTCGTTAGCAAAAAATTACATTTCAATCAACTCAAAATCATCGATCAAGCATGTTAAGTTCTTTCTACCATATTTTAAGACTTGCATTAGGTAGTTTGATCAATTTTGGGCAATTTTGACTAATGTCCCTAGATAATCGAGGTAGAGGCAAAGGCTAGACAAGAGGAGAAGAATCTAGATTATAGATGGTTGATGCTCAAATAATTAATCATTAATGTACAATAGATGTCATATCTATCTTGATTTATGTACAAATATGCATGCTTCCATATCTTCTACAATTAATTTGGTATTTTGGATGTTTTTTCAATATAAATGCAAAAAAAAAAAAATTAAAGAAAAAAATAAATAAATATATATATATATATATATTTGACGCTTCCAAGATGCTTCGCTTCCTAGATTTTTTGGAAATGACACTTCTGCATCCCCGCTTCCAAAAAACGTCCCCACTTCGTGCAACGTTGGTTGTTACACTTGTAAAGGACAATTTTTGACGTAAATAATATGCTCCAAGACCTTGTCAACATGCTCCATCAAGTTGGCTCAGAATATATTGGAGAACCTCCTTGATGAAGTCGGCTCACACTCCTATCATGATGTTGGCCTAAATGATGTAAGACTATGCCTATAAATAGAAAGGATTGCGACCTCATTAGCACACAATCAGTTTGGACAAGTCTGAAATCATAGTCTGCATTTTGGTGCGAAGAAGAGAGGGAATCCAGCGAAGAAAGGAAGGCTAAGTTATATCTTTTTTCTGGGTATGATACACCTCGCATATTTCAGGTAGGTCGAGGACTACCTCAACATAGAAAAGGGTCTCCAATACAGTGTAGAAAAGGTGTATATACAGTGCATAAAAAGATGTGCCTTGGCAGTGAAGAAAAGGTCATTGAAAGGATTGCTAAGGAGACTGAGATCAATGCGGAGGAGAGGCAGTGCTAGCCTCTGTCATTGATCTCACACTCTCGCATATGTTTAGTGACATACACAACAGCAAGGAAGAAGGTGTAGAAATTTCTGAATCTTATATCTTATGCAGAAATTATTACAGTTAATCTGGTTAAACTCCTCCTACTTAGATAAGTTATCAACTGAACAAATTCAAGTTAACATCAAAGCAAAACACATAACAGTTCTCTACCAATTCAGATCTAGAATAAGCACATGCACACATTAACAAAGTGACACAGTTATTTCTGGACAAATAGTCCTCGGAAAAACCTAAGGTGGGAAAATCGGTCTCTTGTTGCTGGAGGGTTCTATTATTAAGAATATTTCTGAATACACATTTCTGGGTTCCAGATCTAGAAAACCCGACAGAGAAAACTCTAGATCTACAGCTCATTCGCTGATCTAGGGCCAAAATAATGACTGATCCACACCCTCAAACAGGATTTACAGAACTCAGCCAAATCTAGGCCTAGAAACCCCAACGCTGCCCCTGAAAGGCTCTGCATCAGCCTCTAAAGCCCCTGAAAGCCTCCGTGTTAGCCTTGGATGGCCTCCAAACCCTCAGCGCTGCTCCGAAAGGGACTGCGTTACCCCATAATGGGTAGCCCCTTGATCCACTAGCACCTTGAAGGGTCTGCGTAACCCACAAGGGTTTCGGAGAAGAAGTCTGTTGTCCTTGTTGCTGTTGCCTTCTCTGCGATGTCCTTGAAGCCAAGTCTCTTCTCACGCCTCTTGTGTATTCTAGGCCAGGGATCGGATCATCCCCTTGGTCTAAATTCCCCTCTCTGCCAAAGCGAAACGCCCAGAGTATTCTTAGCAAACCACGCCCTAGAATCTCAGCTTAGCTTTAGTGCTCTGCCTCTGTGTGTCTTTACAAATGACCCCAAGCCTTTCCTTTATACTTTTCTCGTTGACAAATCAACGGCCAAGATTAAATCTTTAATCAATGGCTAAGATTAAAAGAAACCTTGATCTGTGTGACTTAAGACAATTTCATCACATGTTTAATTAAATTCACTTTAATTATTTTATTTTCCTAAGTTTTAACTTATGAAATACATTAAAATAATTAATTAATTTAATATCTCCTAAACCAGATGAAATTTCCCAAATCCATTTCCGAGTCTTGTAGATCAGGTGAACTCTAGTCCTTCCTCAAAATTTGGGACCTAGAGCACAACTGATGCTACCCCGAATACACAAAATCTCAACATTCCCTCTTAGCATCAAGGGTGTGCTCTAGCAATACATCACACTATGCATTACATGACTTTGAGTACTGGTTCTGTGCTGTTGAAGCTTGGCCTCTTGCCACTCAACTCTGCACTGTTCCTGCCATTTTGTATTGTTGCTCATGACTCTGCCACTGCCACTGCAACCTATGTACTGCAGCTCCCTCTCAATATGCTACATCTGTGCTGCTCATGGCACTACCACTGCTGATTTGCTGCACTGCAACTTCAGTTGTTGAGAGAAACAACTGAATCTCCTGCCCAATCTTTGACAAACAAGTCAGATGGGCTGCATCCTCATCACTGAAGCTCCATAGGCTACAGATTTGTGCTGGCATCTAAAGAACGATACACAACTACATATCTGCACTGCGTAATCAGACTCCCTCTGCAGTACTGAAATCACTTCAGCTCCTTCTGCTGAAATCTATCTCGCTGCTGCTGCACTGCGTTGTCCCTCTAAAGCTCTCTGTGCTGCTGCAACATTGCTCTGCGCTGCTGAAGTCACATCAGCCTCTGCGCTGCTACTGCTTCTACGCTGCTGCTGCTTTGTACTGCGCTGCCCCTCCTAGCCTTTAGATCTGCCTCTGCTTCTGCCTCATCTGTGATCTATGCACCCACTGCTCCACTTGTCCCGCTACTGTCTTAAGGCTGTCGTAGCTCGCATGTGATCCAAGAGATGAGCTGCTCAAGGATCCTGCCTTACTTCCATGTAGCTTCTCTACATATCCATTTCACCCCACCTTCGTGGTTCATGAGCACTCATGGCTGCATCATCTCCTGACCCATCATCTGCCACCACTGCTTTGGAAGAAGATGCTTCCTTGTCCTTTTTCTTTTCTGGACAATGGCTGGCAAAATGTCCCATTTGGCCACACTGGAAGCACTTGATCTTTGAAAGATCCTTCTTCTTCTTCGGCTACTTCTTTGATGCCAAGGCTGCATCTTCCTCATCTTCTTTCTTTACTTTGCTCAACCCAGGGTTGTGCTGCTTCTTGGTGAATCTACGTAGTTCTTCTTGTCGCGGGATTGACCACAAGCTGTCCCAATCTGGGAGGTCCGCTCTGCCCGAGATACTTTGGACGAAGGTTTCCCACTCATCCGTGACTGCATTGAGGGCAATCCTGATTATCACTACATCATCTACGGTTGCACCCGTTGCAGTCAACTGATCCCTGATTCACTGCAATCTGAAGAGGAAATGTTCGATGTCTTCTCCCTTGGTCATCATGACTGACCTCATTTGGGCCTCCAACAACATCTTTCTTTGGACTGATTTTCCCTCATACAGGGAAGTCAAGGCCTTCCACATTTTGTTAGTTGTCCTCTTCTCAACTATGTGTGGTACAATATGGTCCTTGATACTGTCCATTATCAGTCGCTTGGCATGCCCAGCAGCTTCCTTATGCTTCAGTAGGAGATCCACATCTGTCGGTGTGGCCAGAGTCTGTTCTGCATGGTCTCTTAGACCGTATGCCTCAAGGACAACCAGGATCCTTGCCTTCCAAATTGAAAAGTTTGAGAGGCCCTCTAGCCTATCCTGATCACGCAGTCCACGAGGAGCCATCTGCTCAGAATGTGTCGGAACTTCCTTTTCTCTTTGCTAGAGAAATGGATCTAAGGCCCTTGGTGAAACATGTGCCTTCTGCTCCCTCTGACACTTTATTTCCCTCTTTGGAAATCTACAAAATCAATTATGATTCAACTTCTTCTTTGATCCTCTGATCAAACTGCAAGTTTCCTTTGGCAAGAAACTTTTATGAGACGCTGATCTCCTCCCAATCTCTGTCTCTTGTGCTAAGGCTAAAAATCTGAAATCTTCAGAATTTTAACCCCACCAGCTTTTCTAAATTTCTGCAACTTTTCTGCAGACTTTTCTGGATCTGACAGATTTAGATCTGAATCACACTGGCTGGCTTTAGACCCAACCAGTGTTGTTTTTTAGCTACCTCTGTGCAGTAATTGCATGGGCTTGCTAGGACACAGCACTGGACAACGTCACCCTTCCCTCTGCGTGAATCTGCTCCTGAAAATTGCGTTGTCCTTTCAGATCTGCTTCTCTGCTGCCTTTCTAGCTGCTTTCTGAAGCTAGATCCTTCAGATTCTTCTGCTGGTGACCCTTCTAGATCTGCAATTGTTCTGATACCATGTAGAAATTTCTGAATCTTATATCTTATGCATAAATTATTACTGTTAATCCGGTTAAGCTCCTCCTACTTAGATAAGTTATCAACTGAAAAAATTCAACTTAACATCGAAGAAAAACACATAACAGATCACTACCAATTCAGATCTAGAATAAGCACATGCACACATTGACAAAGTGACAGTTATTTCTGGACAAATAGTCCCCGGAAAAACCCAAGGTGGGAAAACCGGTCTCTGGCTGCTGGAGGGTTCTATTATTAAGAATATTTCTGAATACACATCTCTGGGTTCCAGATCTGGAAAACCCGACAAAGAAAACTCTAGATCTACAGCTCACTGGCTGATCTAGGGCCAAAATAGTGACTGATCCACACCCTCAAACGGGATTTACAGAACTCAACGAAATCTAGGCCTAGAAACCCCAACACTGCCCCTGAAAGGCTCTGCGTCAGCCTCTGAAGCCCTCGAAAGCCTTTACGTTAGCCTTGGATGGCCTCCAAACCCTCAGCATTGCTTCGGAAGGGACTGCGTTACCCCAGAATGGGTGACGCAGTCACTACGCTGCCCCTGAATGGTCTCTGCGTAACCCCTGAAGGGTTTCCTGAAAATTACGTTGTCCTTGCTGCTGCTGCTGCTGCCTTCCTCTGCGTTGTCCTTGAGATGATCTCTTCTCTGCCTCTTGTGTATTCTAGACGCTGGGATCAGATCATCCCCTTGGTCTAAATTCCCCTCTCTGCAGCTGAAACACTTCTGAGTATTCTTAGCAAACCCTGCCCTAGAATCTCAGCTTAGCTTTAGTGCTCTGCCTCTGTGTGTGTTTACAAATGACCCCAAGCCTTTCCTTTATACTTTTCTCGTTGACAAATCAATGGCCAAGATTAAATCTTTGATCAATGGCTAAGATTAAAAAAAAGCTTGATCTGTGTGACTTAAGACAATTTCATCACATGTTTAATTAAATTCACTTTAATTATTTTATTTTCCTAAGTTTTAACTTAGGAAATACATTAAAATAATTAATTAATTTAATATCTCCTAAACCAAATGAAATTTCCCAAATCCATTTCTGGGGCTTGTAGATCAGGTGAACTCTAGTCCTTCCTCAAAATTTGGGACCTAGCGCACAATTGATGCTACCCCAAATACACAAAATCTCAACAGAAGGCCAGCACAGCGTGAAGGAGAAGGCATCTTGAACTAGGGCAGCAATGGTGTAGGAAGGTAGGCTAAGGAGAAATCTCTAGCAGGCCGAGGTCAGTTCAAGGAAGGACAGGAAGGAGTTCACTATGTAGAACTAGGAGCCGAGCTTTCCTAGTGTTGGTGCAACATGGTGCAGAAAAGGTAGATCAACATAAGGAGCCTAGACGAACAAGTGACAAGGGTCTTGGAGGCATATTGGTGTCAAGGGTCTTTGTCATGGTCGTGGTACTCGTCAATTGATGATCTATAAGAAGAATGATTATCGGGTTTTCCTCTCCAAGAGGGAGAGGTTTTGGCCCAAGCTAGAAAGGCTAAATAGTGTCTCTTGTGCATTTGATAATTGACTTGATGAAGAACGTAATAATCTAACGAAGATAAAATCTAAGTAAAGAAGCATAATGAAATCACAAGTAATTATCATGAAAGAGAAATTGAATTAATCGCCCTAATTTCTCAACAAGATCTACCTCAAAACCCCAATGATTTTGCTCAAGAAGGTTAGACGTCTTGCTTGGAAGAGAGAAACCCTTCAAACCCTAGCCTTTATGGCTAGTTCCAACACAAAATAATTCGATCTCTTTGAGGGCTTGAAGATTCACCTGCACAAATGAATAGAAAGAATTCCCAAAACCCCAATATATACAAAATAGAAAAATTTCCAAAACCCCCAAGTGCTACAAAACTAAATCAAGGGTTAGATTTATTTACAAATATACAAATATTTACAATTTTAAATATTAGCTCTCGTTAGAAAATTAAATATTTTTAGCCGAGAATCAAATAAAATCTTTTGAGAATTTTTAAATAAATATCATGGATGAATAATTTCGAAAAATATAACTTGCCAAAACCCTCCTGTTGGACCTGTTTGATGGCTGTGTCAGTGCAAGTTAGGCCGAGTTTTAAAAGACTGGTTTGAATTCTTATGCAAGTTAGCGACATAGAATAAAGACCAAAATGCAACAGACCTTTGCAACTACTATCATGTTCTTCACTTTGAGCAGTATGGAGTGAAATCTCTTGGAAATAATAATTTCTAGATTTTCTGGCTTCCATTACACCTCTGAAATATGCCAATCAGATGTTACCTATGTGCTGCATAGCTAGTACATGCTTGATCTTTAGTGTGGGCAAAATGATTGGACTTGAATGACCTCATCTTCTGAGATTCCAAAGAAGTTGCTGTTGAAATGTCCATACTATTTTCTTTGAGGTTCGGATTCTCATTTAATCAAATAATCATACCCAGCAGCTTCAATACGTTTCTTGACGTCTTTCATCCTAATGTGTATAGTGCATGACAGATTTTAATGAACTCTGTTTTACACTTTTAATTTTTTATTTCATCTCAAGGATTGCTGCTTTTTAGATTTTAAATCTAAGTTGCATGATACGGGGAAACAGGTATGTGTTTCTGAAACAGAAACACACTGGAAATGTGACCCCCAAAAAATTTAAAACAGGATATATATATATATATATATATATAAACATGGAAAAAAAATCACTATGAATAAATAAGAAAGAACATTTAAATAACAAGCAATGTTCCACCATCGCTTATGTTGAATGTTCTTCCATGCAGTATGTTTGATTCCTTTATATTGTTAGTGTTTGCTGTAAATTGTTCATATTCATCTCATGTCTTTTATTGCTGAATAACAGGTTGCACATACTGGTAACAACAGAGAGTCAACTTGATGGAAAGACTCTCAGTGAAGTACAAATTGTCATCTTATATGACTTTCCATGTGCCCTCCAAACATACATAAAACTTCTGACTGGAATGGCACGTTCTTCAACTAATGGCGTCTTGTACAGTTTCTGTTCTGGAAGTGACGCACCTCTTGCAGCACAGCTAATAAAGCTGCTAGAACAATGTTCACAGCCAGTACCACAAGCTTTGCAGATGTTGGCTGATGCAGCTTCTATCATTCGGCAGTAAATGTTTATTCTGGAAAGTCTTTTGGCATTATCTGAAAATGGGTTCAGTAATTAATTGATAATATACTATCAGTATGAAGCAGTGATTGCTATTATTAACTGGAAATTTCCAGTTTTCAAAGGCAGCAAAATCTAATCTCTGTAATCTTATTAATTTCCATTTATGTATGTTTATGATAATGGTACTTCCATTTTTGAGATATAATTCGAGGAATAAACATAACTAGATGTAAGAAAAGTAATGTTAATTCACCTTGTGTATGCAGTCATAAAAGTTATTCTAGATGGTAGGGGATAGAGATGTATTTTAAAGTTGGGTTCTGATTAGCATGAATATATGCACCACTGTGAATACTTCAATTTTGAATTATTAGTGGTTAATGTTAAGTATTTATTACAACTTCATATTTAAATTTCAGTGCTTTATAAAATTTACTTAATGGAGGATGTGATAATTAAATTTTTATGGCAGCTATTTTCGTGCTTTCCTTATTGTCCACTTGTTTCAATTTTATCCTGTAGTTTGAAATTTTTGATGTAGCTTGATGCTATAATGACTTTACAATGTTTGGTTTTTTATTTTAGATCGAATAAATTGTAGAATTCTAGAGTTGCAAAACCACTACTCTTGGATAGAATCTTGGATAAAGATTCTATTTTGTTGAGTTTTGCTTATCACACCTTATTTAATAAGGTGATTTTATTCTTTTCAACAATGCTTGGGTTTTTTCTAGGGTTTCTTAGGACATTGCTTCAACTAGGGATTTTCCATCCACCTAGGGTATGCGTAGGACATTGATGCAAGAGTTTCATCGATATACTTAGGGTTAGGGTTTTCAATCAACACATAAGGTTTGCACTTAGGATCCTAGAATTTCATTATCAACAACAATGTATCTAGGATATATTTGATCAACCTTTCTTGGGTTTATGCTAAGGCATCATATACATGGGAGTTGCTTCAATAATTTAGGGCTTCATTTATGCAAAAGCTAGCATAAAAAATCTAGGGCATCATCTAGGACTAGCATTTATGGCTAGCAACAATGTTGGACATCATATTGACATCAATGACAACCTTATCCAACAATCTCTCCTTTTGTCATTGATGGCAATACTTTCTTACTTTTACCATTCTCTCCCTCTTTGACATCAATGGAAACCTCTTCATATGTTGCTCCCTTTGCGTTGTGATGCTCCCCCTGGCACTGCGTTGCTCCTTTTTGTCATCATGCTACTCTTCTTGTCATCTTGTTACCTCCTTTGTCATAAAGCTGCTACCCCTAATAGTATAATGTTCTTCTTTCTAATAGGCAAAATCTTGGCGAGGCATAAATTCTGCCTATGACGCCCATATTTGATTAACGACATGGATTGATGCCTTGAGTATTCAAGACACATTCCACGTGTTCTTCTGATTCAACATGCTTCCTTCTCCAAACTTGTGTAATTCTTTTTTGATGGTTGGTTGAAGACTTCTCAGATTGTCTAGGAGCCCAATTCAAGTTGCAATTTCGAGCTCTATGTCCAACATTATGCTATTTGAAACATTCAGTTTTGTACATGAATGATGGAGCATAATTTCTGTTGGTAAATATATTAGAGTATTTCCCTGCAATTTTACTTTTGGGGAACTGATTAGAGTCCTTTTTGTTATATGCGCTGCAATCCTTTGCCATATGCCCAAAATTTGTAGAAGAGTAACAATAGCCAAAGAATATAGTTTGTTACTTGGAAGATGAAGATTGTCTTGGTGCACTTTTGAAGTTGTTCTGCCTTGATATTCTTTGATGATATTCATTGCTACTTGCAACATCAACATATTTTCTTGGAGCATATGTTCTTGCAATGTTATTTTTACTTCTTTTTTTGATGGAGCTGGGGGTACAATTTTCAAGCTTCTCCACATTCTTGTTCTTTGATGTTTTAAGGTTTGCATTACTTTTGCTAGAAGGCTCACATGCATATCCAAGACCAAATTTGTCAAGCGGTAATCTTTGATGACTTAGGATGTCATCCAATGCTTGAGAACTCTTTAAACTCTTGTTCAAATGATCAACTTCTTTCCGTAGTTCTCTTCTTTATTCTTCTGAGAATCTTCATCTTTCTTTGCCAGTTGACTCTCCATTTCTTCTTTCATCCTTATTGCTTCACATGCTTGGAATTTAAAAGAGATGACATTTGTTTTAAATCTGTTAATCTCTTCATCTTTTTCTTTGGTTAGTATGTCATGGTTTCTCTTTCCTTTTCAGCTTCATCAACTTGTCCTTTTAGGAGGCCCAATTCTTACTTTAAATTCTTATCATAAGCTCCTTGTATCTATTTCTTTGTTTCCTCTAGCTGAGCTTTTAGAGAGGTGACTTCTTCTTTATATTGACCAATTTCTGCTTCAGATTTAATCAATTCCTTAGATCTCTATTTGAGATGACTTGTCAAAATGTCTTCCCTTCTCTTTGCTTATTCTAATTGATTAATTAAGGAGATGACTTCCTCACTGTGTATTTTCTCATATCGATGTAATTCCTCCTTAAGCTTGTTGAGATCCTCATCCCTTTCTATTAATTGATGTTTTAAAATAATAATTTCCTCCTCTGTTTTGTCAAGGTCATGATCAACATCTTGTAGTTTAACTGATCAACTTCTTTCCATAGAGAAGCATTCTCTTCTTATTCTTCTGACAATCTTCATCTTTCTTTGCCAGATGATTCTCCATTTCTTCCTTCATCTTTATTGCTTCACATGCTTGGAATTTAAAAGAGATGAAATTTGTTTTAAATCTATTAATCTCTTCATCGTTTTCTTTTAGTTGGTATGTCATGGTTTCTATTTCCTTTTTCAGCTTCATCAACTTGTCCTTTTAGGAGGCCCAATTCTTACTTTAAATTCTAATCTTAAGCTCCTTGTATCTATTTCTTTGTTTCCTCTAGTTGAGCTTTTAGAGAGGTGACTTCTTCTTTATATTGACCAATTTCTGCTTCATATTTAATCAATTCCACATATCTCTATTTGAGATGACTTGTCAAAATGTCTTCCCTTCTCTTTGCTTCTTCTAATTGAGTTATTAAGGAGATGACTTCTTCACTATGCCTTTTCTCATATCGATGTAGTTCCTTCTTAAGCTTGTTGAGATCCTCATCCCTTTCTTGTAATTGATGTTTTAAAATAATAATTTCCTCGTTTATTTTGTCAATGTCATGATCAACATCTTTTAGTTGCTTCTTGAATTCCTCATTTTCCTTTTTTCACTTTGCTCATCTCTTCTAGAGCATCCACAAGTTTTGCCTTAAGGTCAACTTCAATACTACAAAATTCTCTTCATCATCATCCTCTTTTATGCAATTGGCACATTCATCTACCTCATTTGACTCTTGACTGTCTTTGTGTTCTTTTCCACCATCTTCTAGATCTGAGGTCATGAGAAAAAATCCTTTTAAGTAAAGAGCTTGAAGATTCTCTTAAAGCTCTTTTGCTAGAGAGTGTTTTTTCATCTTGACTTTAAAAGGATCTGGTAAGCTACTCAATATTGCCTTTATTGCTTTTGCATTATAATCCTTGGAACCGTCTTCCATTGTGCTTCCGGTAACCACTGATTCCTAGAGTAAAGGACCGTGAGACATAAAAAATATTTCCATTCTACGTCTCCATGCCTTATAGTTTTCTCCATTGAACAATGGAGCTTTGTCAACCTGATTTTCTTTTGATTTCTTGACTGAGGAGGAGACATGTTTAGAAAGTTTGGAGTCTTTTGATTCCTTGAATTTTCCATTGTGTTCTAAGCATATACATTAAAGCGATTAGGCTGAGACTAAAGGTATTGGCTCTGATTCCAATTGTTGAAAATATTTAGGAGGGTGAATTAGTATTTCCTTTTACAACTATTATTTATTGCCAATTAAGATCACTTAAAAATAGAACACAAAATACATATAACAAAAGAATGAGTTTATTAATAAAAATAATGAGGACTGTAGTCCTCTTTTACAACAATTAGATTTCAATTTGTAGAATAATTCTTCAGGGCTCCAACCTTAGATTTTGATGCCAACTAGGCTCCAACCTGTACTTCACCAAGCACCATCTTGAGGACTCGAACCCTTTAGGGCTCCAAAGACTCCAATCTTCGATCAAACCAGACTCTAACCTGTATGGTGCCAAGCTCCAACTTGGTCTTCTAGAGGACTCCAATCCTTTCAACAATTCAAGCTCCAAACTAATATTCCACAAGCTCCAACCATGTGGGAGGACTCCAATCCTCTTGGCAATTCAGGCTCCAACCTAGTCTTCTCAAGGCTCCAGCCCCGGGAGCTCCAACCCACTCCCTTAACATGGTTTGCTTCAAGACTTACAATATTTTCTTCAACAGGTCTTGAATGTTCTTCTCTTACAATGCTCCAAAGATGTCTTCAATAGGTCTTCAAGATAGGATCCAAAGGGTCTTCAAAATGTCCTCAATGACAACTCCAAGGATGAAGGTCGACAACTCTAATAGGTGTCTCCAAGACTCTTCACGTTACCCAAGCAATATTCTTCAATGCTACTCTGTGAGGGCTTCAATCATGCATCATGTCTCCTTACAAGAGTCTCTAGTGCTCCAACTATCAAGCTGGCTCTAAAGCTGTCAACCACTATCCAAGACCAACTTTGAGGGGTCTTCAAATGCTGCTCAAAGTGATACTATAGGACTGCTCAAGGAGGCCTTCAAATGATGTTTTCCCACAACTCTAGGTATTCAACAATGTTTCTTTAAGATGCCCAAAGACACTAGTTGCAAGAGGTCCCAAGGTATGCTTTCAACAATTCTCCAATAGTATGTCAATTAAACTTCCAACAAGTCTTGTTCAACAACTCCTCTTGGTCAAATTCAACAAGTCTTAAGGGAATGTTTCAACTAGATGTCTTCACATTAAGATTTTTCCACAAGGGTGTCTTCAAGGGTGCTCCAAAGAATACTCAAAGAATACCTTCAGATGCTTTAGGGTTGCCTTCAATAGTACAACTTCTTCAGAAAATGCACAATAGTTGAATTCCAATCATTTTATAAGATCTCCCTAAGTGTCCTTCAAAATACCCTTCAAATATGCTTCAAGCAATCCTCAATAAACTGCTCTCAATGATGCTAAAGACAATCAATGATGTGTCACAAGGTTCAAGTGTCTCCTAAAGTTTGCAAAGAGTACTCCCATAGGTGCAAAAGTATGCGTCCACAGGCCTACTACAGGTGGTATCATAGGTAAGAAAATATGCTTCCATAGGTCTACAATACAGGTCCGAAAATTTGCCTCCACAAATTTCCAATCACAAGTTCGAAAATTTGATTTGATAAATATGAGACTATTGAGCCATACACAGGTACTCCATGCGCAGTCAAAGGGTTTACTTCTAAGGAAATCACATCATTTCAGAGATATTGTACTTCTGGAAAAATTGCATCTTGTAGCTCATATTCTCACAAAAATTTTATTGTCTTATTAGCTTGTGTACACCAGAAAAATAAGCCTTAGATTTGCATTGAATTACTTATCAATTTCTTATATTTGAGCTTCCTTATTTATTCTTGACTGAATCTTTTGCTTGTTTGGAGGAGGCTCTACGTCAATACATGGTGGTTTCATCATATATGAACATACATGTCTCTTGGGGAAGTGGGGGTGACTCTAGTCGGCTAGCAGAATTTACCTTTTTTTAACACACTTAATTTCAAAAAACAATATCTCCACAATGACAAGGAATTAGAGGGAAAGTAGATACTCATTACAAAGGTCTTGAAGCCCTCTTCAAGTTGGTGAAAGAGGCATTTCAAGGTATTGATTATATTATCAATAATAAATTGTTCTTTCGTGACAACCTTTATAATTTTATGACAATCCTTAGGATTTCCTAGCATGGTCTTCTAAAGGGCTCCTTCTGATTACAACATTCATTATTATGAACCTATGGTATCATAAATATTAAGTTTTGGAGCTCCATCATCCATCATTCTTCAATAGACTTGGGGCTTGCATACCTTTAGGGCTATGCCATCATCGATGACACCATTTACATGGAGGCTAGACATCATATAGCTAGAGTTTCAATGTAAGGTCTTCAATAATGTTAGGGATTTTTCTAGGGTTTGTTAGGACATTGCTTCAACTAGGGATTTTCCATGTACCTAGTGTTTGCTTAGGACACCAATTCAAGTGTTTCATCAATATACTTAGGGTCAAGGCTTTCAATCAAGAGCTAGGGTTTGCACTTAGGATCCTAGAGTTTCATCATCTAGGGTTTCATTATATATTCAATGAACTTTTCTAGGGTTTATGCTAGGGCATCATATACATGGGAGTTGCTTCAATAGTTTAGGGCTTCATTTATGCAAGGGATAACATCAAACATCTAGGGCATTATCTAGGGCTAGCAACAACGTTGGATGTCATATTGACATCAATGACAACCTTATCCAACAATCCCCCCCTTTGTCATTGATGGCAATACTTTCTTGCTTTCACCACTCTATCCCCCTTTGACATCAATGACAACCTCCTCATATGTTGTTGACCTTGTCATTGTGTTGCTCCTTGTCATCATGTTACTCCTCTTGTCATCATGTTACCTCCTTTGTCATAGAGTTGCTCCCCCTTACAATATAGTCTTCTTCTTTCTAATAGGCAAAATCTTGGTGAGGCATAAATTTTGCCTATGACAACCATATTTGATTAACCACATGGATTGATGCCTTGAGTATTCAAGACACATTCCGTGTTCTCCTTGTGGTTCAACATGCTTCCTTCTCTAGAATTGTGTAATTATTTTTCCATGGTTGGTTGAAGACTTCTCGGATTGTCTAGGAGCCCAATTCAAGTTGCAATTTTGAGCTATATGTTCAGTATTATGGATTATCAATGGTTACAAAATTTGGATGATGAAACCAGCTCCAAAGATTATATATTGGATGATATAAATGACCAAAACCTCCTTCTATATATAGGAGTCCATGGGGCCACAAGATAACCCTAGCCGACCTAACAATAATAATGTAAGGGCACAATAATAACAATATTGGGGTTACAGGGGTACAAAAATAACAACAAGGGGGCTACATTAATAACAATAAGGGACTAAATTAGTAATATAGGGACCTAACATGCCCCTGTCTTTCAAAAAAGTGTTGTCGTTAATGCTTGAGTAGCTCTGGGTGCTTTTGTACAAAATTTTTATCCTCCCATGTAGAATCTTCAGTGAGCAAGTTCTTCCAGTTGATGAGATACTCTGAACTTGATCAATTTCGTAGTTGTCGAGTTCTTGTTTCTGTGACCGCTTTAGGTTCCAATATGATTTTTCCTTCCTCATCAAGTTCTGGCAATATTGCTTGAACTGGAATATTTTCACCTATAACCTTCTTTAAGCATGAAACATGGAAAATTGGATGCACTCGCGAAGAAGCAGGAAGCTCCAATTTGTATGCCATAGTACCAATCTTTTACAACACCTTGTAAGGACCATAGTACTTTGGCGATAATTTATTATCCTTCTTAGCTTGCTTGAGGGACATTTGTTTGTATGGTTGTAACTGTAAAAACACCCAGTCTCCTACATCAAAACTTTTCTCGCTGCGATGTTGATCTGCATGTTGTTTCATTCGATTTTGTGTCAAATTTAGATTATCCTTTAAGAGTTGGAGAACTTCTTGTTGATGCTCAATGTGATCTTCCACTGCTTGAACCTTAGAATTTTCTCTTAAAGATGATGTGATGGACGGTGGATGATATCCATAAAGTGCCATAAATGGGGTCATTTTTGCTGCAGTATGGAAGGAAGTGTTATACCACCATTCAGCGAGAGGTAACCACTTGGCCCATTGTGTTTGTTTATCATATACAAAATAACAAAGATATCCTTCCAAACATTTATTCACTATCTCAGTTTGACCATCGGATTGATGATGATAAGATGAGCTATGAGTTAATTGAGTACCAAAACAAGAAAATAACTCCATCCAAAAATTTCCAGTAAAAATGGGATCTCTATTGCTCACAATAATCTTTGGGTTTCCATGTAGCTTTTGAATTGTGTCCATAAATGTAGTAGCAACTGTACTTGTTTTAAATGGATGAGATAATACACAAAAGTGTGCATACTTGGTAAGTCTATCAACTACCACCATGATGACACTCTTTCCTTCAGACTTAGGTAAAACTGTGATAAAATCCATTGAAATCTCCTCCCAACATTGACTTGGAATGGATAAAGGCTGTAGAAGACTCGGGGTCTTAATTGTCTCAACTTTATTTTGCTGGCAAACTAAACATTCCGCCACAAACTTTTGAATATCAGATTTAAGGCCATCCCAAAAAAAAATTTCTTCACCATGTGGTAAGTTTTTAAAAATCCTGAGTGTCCTCCTAAAGGAGAAGTGTGTAATTCCAAAAGAATCTTTTGTTTTAGTTGGGAATTCTTACAAAGATATAAGCGATCTTTGTACCATAAGGAATCATTTTTCCAACTAAATGTATTAGATGTACTAGGATCATGTTGCAACTTTTGAATGAGTGTCCACACTTCTTCGTCCTTCTTCCATTCATCTCTTGCTTCAGTTATCCCATCTGGTTGGATAATAGAAATGGCACAAAGCAATGCTTCCACCTCTTCATTCTTTCTTGAGAGTGCATCTGCAACAACATTTAGCTTCCCTTTTTTGTAGATTATTTCAAAGTCATAACCCAACATCTTTGTGACCCATTTTTGCTGCTCTTCTGAAGTTAGTCTTTGTTCCAAAAAGTGTTTAAGACTATCATGATCATTTTTTACCTTGAAGTGTCTTCCCATTAGGTAAGGTCGCCATTTCTTTAGTGCATGTAATATTGCTAACATTTCCTTCTCATAAATAGCTTTATGTAAATACTTTCTTTTGATTGGACAACTTTTAAAAGCAACGGGTCTTCCTTCTTGCATTAAAACAATACCAATTCCATTTCTTGAGGCATCACATTCCATAATAAAGGTTTTTGTGAAGTCTGGCATAGCTAAGACCGGTGCTAGGCACATTGCCTCTTTAAGATGTTCAAAGGCCTAAGTTGCTTTAGGAGTCCATGAAAATGCATCTTTCTTCAATAATATTGTTAGAGGTGCTGTTATTCTCCCATAATTCTTAACAAACTTACGATAATACCCTATTAACCTGAGAAATCCCCGCAACTGCTTTATGGTTGTGGGGACTTTCCATTCCTTAATGGCTTTAATTTTGTTAGGGTCTACCTTAACACCCTCGTGAGATACAATATGACCCAGATATTTCACCTCTTGTACTCCAAAGAAACATTTGGATGTTTTTTCATATAATTGTTTCTCCTGCAATAGTTTGAGCACCCTGTCAACATGTTGAACATGATCCTTCCAAGACCAGTTGTAGATTAGTATATCATCAAAAAATACTAGCACAAATTTACTAAGGGTTTGAAAATGGAATTCATTAACCCTTGAAATGTAGAAGGTACATTGGTAAGGCCAAAAGGCATGACCAAAAATTCATAATGACCCTCATGAGTTCGAAATGTTGTTTTCGGAATATCTCCAGTCTTCATTCTAATTTGATGATATCTTGAACGAAGATCCAACTTGGTAAAATAAATTTCTCCATGTAATTCATCCAATAATTCATCAATCACAGGAATGGGAAATTTACTTTTAATGGTGAGCTTATTGAGCTCCCTATAATCCAGACACATGCGCCATGATCCATCCTTCCTTTGCACCAATACTACTGGAGCAGAGAAAGAACTTTGACTAGGTTGAATTATATCAGCCTCTAACATTTTTGCAATCATACGTTCAATTTCGCTCTTTTGGACATAAGGATATCTAAAAGGCCTGATGTTTGGAGAAACACTTCCTGGAATCAAATTAATAGCATGATCATGATCACGAATAGGTGGGAGTCCTTTGGGAGTTTCAAACACCTTAGAATGATTGTCCAAGACTTTTTGGAAATCTGCAGAAATAGATGATTTTGATGTTGGAACTTCTAGTGAGCATAATTATGCAATTACGCCTTCTTGTTCTTTCTTCAGAAGTTTTTTCATGACATTAGAGCTTATTATCTTTCCTGAGTTCCCTGCGATACCCCGTAATTCGACTTTCTTTCCTTCTGAAAAAAATTTCAAGAAAAGTTCTTGAAAATTAAAAGCTACCGTCCCCAAAGATTGTAACCATTGTACTCCTAGTACAACATTAACACCTCCCATTGGAATGGAAAGCATTGGACTATTAAATACATATTCCCCCATGGTTAGCTTGATATTATGGCATTTTCCAAAGCAATTTACAGTTCCTCCATTTGCAACCATCACTTGACATTCTGGTGTCGGGTATAGGAAACAATTCAATTCCTTGGCTACCTTACAATGAATAAAATTATGGGTACTACCCGAATCAATCAACATTGTTACCTTTTTCTTCTTGATATGTCCTTTTATCTTGAGAGTTTGAGGAGTGGTAATTACTACCAATGCATTACACGATATGGTTGGACTCATTTCTTCCTCTTCTAGGGTTGGTTCCTGGTGTATATCCTCTTCTTTTGAAGATTCTTGTTCATTTTCTTCTTCCTCTTCATAATCTATGTAAAATAATTTATTCTCAGCACACTTATGACCTTTAGTGTATTTGCTATCACAATTGTAGCAAAGCCTTTTTGCTCTTTTTTCTTCCAATTGTTGTGGTGTCAACCTTGTAGATTGTGGAAGTCTAGGAGTAGCAACACTTCCATCTTTACATATGTGAGTGGTAGGCTTCCTTGTCGCCATAATTTTACATTCAATTTTTCTTGCCAACTTGAATGTCTTTTCCAATGAATCAGGTTCCCAACGCGAACTTCATGTTGGATTTTATCTTTTAAAGTCCCTATGAAGACATCAATCCGGTGTTCCTTTGGAATATCAGTTACCCTTATATTCAATTTTTGGAAGTCCTCAATGTGCTCCACCACTGAACCCTTTTGTTTGAGATTTATCAATTGGCTAAAGAAGGCGTTGCTTTTTGTATCCTCATAATGTGCTATCATTTCCTCCATAAAAATTGACCAAGTGACAATTTTTTTACGGGAGCAAAGCCATCTATACATACAAATGTATTTTGTTCTAAATGTAAAGTTGCAATGCGTACCTTTTGTGTGTTTTGCAAATTATTGAGATCAAAATATTGCTCCATCTGTAGTATCCATGTTACGGGATCCTTGCCATCAAACTTCCTCATATCCATCTTTGGAATATGGTGGTTCTTCCATACAACATTAGAGTTTATGAAATCTCGATTAGCATTTATTTTGTTCTCATCATTAGTTTCCTCTACTATCTTTTCGGCATTAGGAAACATTTCTTGTATCAACTTTGTCAAACCTTCCATGTGTGCATTTAGATCATTCTTCATGTTTTCCATGTTGTCTTTCATGTCATCCATCTTAGCTTCCATGCCAGCTTCCATGTCATCCATCTTAGTTTCCACATATTTCTTCAAACCATCCATCTTAGCTTCCACGTCTTTCTTCAAAACTTCCATTTCATTTTTTGTTGCTCCTTGCGAGAGCGAAATTTGGTGCACTTGCTCTTGTAATTTAATATGTCATGTTGCAATTCTTCGTCTTCATGAGTCATATTAGAGCCTTCTTTTTATTGATTTTGAGGAGCTCGATATTGAAACTGAATTATCTCAGTTATTCTGGATCTTCAATATTTGAAATTTGGCCCTGTAGTAGCCCTCTGAAGCTTCTTTAAATTGACACAGGTCTCACCTGATTTGGATTCTTCAAGACAAATTTATGCCCAAACTCCCACAATAACCTAATTATGGACTAGGTCAGTAGAGCGACCTTGTACGGTGTGCCATGTGTCATTGTTTCCTCCTTCGGCTTTGAAATTGATATAGAGGAAATTATAGTCTGTGTACTTGCGGCCACTTTTTACAGAATTCCAATCCAATGCTCAGAGAGAGAGTTATGACGATTTTCCCACGGTCACCTCTTTGAGATGAAATTCGGGAGCCTAAAAAATCCTAACTTCCACATACCCTATCTCTGAAAATATTGTGAATCAAGCTCTGAAATTTTTCCACGACGTTCCTCAGGATTGCGGCTTCGCTTTGTAAAAATTTCAGCTTCTGAACCCTCGTAGAAAAAAAATTATAGCGAAAATGCCATGATGACTTGTTTAGGTTAAATTCAGGAGCTTGCAAAAATCCCTAAATTGCATAGATCATATCTCAGAAAATATTGCGAAGCAAGATCTGAAATTTTTCCACGACGTTTCTCAGGATTTCGGCTTCGCTTTGTAAAAATTTCAGTTTCTGAACCTTCGTAGAAAAAACGTTATAGTGAAAATTCCATGATGATCTATTTGGAGCAGTGAAACCCTAGAATCCAAAGCTCTGATACTAAATGTTATGAAACCAGCGCCAAAAATAGAAGAAAATAGAGATCAACGCCTTAGAAATCAGCCACTTCGAGGGGGCAACCTCTAATACATTACATAAATGAACAATTCTTGGATGATATAAATGACCAAAACCTCCTTCTATATATAATAATCCATGGGGCCACAATATAATCCTAGCCGACCTAACAATAATAATGTAAGGGCACAATAATAAGAATATTGGGGTTACAGGGGTACAACAATAACAATAAGGGTGCTACACTAATAACAATAAGGGACTACACTAGTAATATAGGGACTTAACACTCCAAGAATTAGATGTTTTAGGGTTGCCATTAGTAGTACAATTGCTTTAGAAAATGCACAATAAATCAATTCTAATAACTTTATAAGATCTCCTCAAGTGCCCTTCAAAATACTCTTCAAATCCACTTCAAGCAATCCTCGATAAACCGCTCTCAATGATGCCAAAGAAAATCAACGATGTGTCACAAGGTTGAGGTGTCTCCTCAATTCTCCAAAGAGTACTCCCACATGTGTGAAAGTCTGCCTCCACAGGTCTGTTACATGTGGTACCACAAGTACGCAAATATGCTTCCACAGGTCTGCATTATAGGTTTGAAAATTTGCCTCCACATGTTTCCAATCACAGGTCCAAAAAATTGTTTTGACGAATTCAAGAGTATTGAGCCTACAGGTACTCCACATGCAGGCATAGAGTTTACTTCTACGGAAATCACATCATTTCAAAGATACTATACTTCTAAAAAGGTTGCATCTTCTAGCTCATCTTCTCACATAATTTTTAGTGTCTTTTTAGCTTGTGTACACCAGAAAAATCAGCCTTAGATGTTTGAATTTCCTTTCACATATGTGCACTTAATTGCTTATCAATTTATTAGATTCAAGCTTCCTTGTTTATTGTTGACCAATTTTTTTTTCTTGAGTGGAAGAGACTCTACGTCAATATATAGTGGTTTCATCATATACGAACAAACATGTCTCTTGGGGAAGTGGGGCTGACTCTAGTCAACTAGCAAACTTTACCCTTTTTTAACATACTTAAATTTCAAAAATTAATATCTCCACAACGACAATGAATTAGAGGGAAAGTAGATACTCATTAGGAAGGTCTTGAATCCCTCTTCAAGTTGGTGAAAGATGCATTTCAAGGTATTGATTCTATTGTCAAGAATAAATTTTTCTTTTGTGACAACCTTTAGAATTCTATGACAATCCTTAAGATTTCCTAACATGGTCTTCTAAAGGGCTCCTTCTTATGATTACGACATTCATTATTATCGATCTAAGGTATCATAAATATTAAGTTTTGTAGCTCCATCATCCATCATTATTCAACATAATTAGGGCTTGCATACCTCTAGGGCTATGCCATCATCAATGACACCATTTACATGGAGGCTAGACATCATATAGTTAGAGTTTCAATGTAAGGTCTTCAACAATGCTAGGGATTTTTCTAGAGTTTCTTTGGACATTGCTTGAACTAGGGTTTTTCCATACACCTAGGGTATGCTTAGGACACCAATGCAAGAGTTTCATCAATATAATTAGGGTTAGGGTTTTCAATCAACACCTATGGTTTTCACTTAGGATCCTAGAGTTTCATCATCTAGGGTTTCATTACCAACAACAATGTATCTAGGATATCTTAAATCAACCTTTCTAGGGTTTATGTTAGAGCATCATATACATGGGAGTTGCTTCAACAATTTAGGGCTTCATTTAGGGTAACATCAAACATTTATGGCATCATTTAGGGATATCATCTATGGCTAGAAAAAATGTTGGACATCATATTGACATCATTGACAACCTTATCGAACACATCCTTTTGTTTGGAGAATACTATTTCAGACCCGTGGAGTGTGTTTAAGCCTCAGACCTAGAACACTTGTATTTAGACGTGTGGTTGGTTGAAATCTACAGTATGTTCAGACCTAATGTTCAGATCTATTGCACATCTTATCTTTGAACCCGTGAAGAGTTGATTTTGCATCAAAACTTGGATTATTGAAACTTGTGTATTGGACAAAATTTCGGAGTACTGAATTGTACAATGATACACTTTGGAAGCTATTTTTGTTGACCTTTGTTGGAAGCACAATTTTAGGATTGATTTTACATAATAGTCTTTGGAAGCTCTTCTTTGCAGATCTTAGTTGAAAAGAAGCGTTGAGCATATTTTTGGAGACATTTTTGAGGCCATCTCTTGAAGAATTTTTGGACCTAAAGATTACATTGGGAAATTGAAGACCTAAAGTTGTGGATCTTGGAGCTATTTGAAGACATCTGAAGAAACAACATTGAAGAGCACTTGAAGAGACCTTGAAAATCTTGCTGAAAAAGACTTGTTGGAGACATATTGAAGATATCCTTGCATATCTCAGAGTATTTTTTTGAGACCCTATAGGAGCATTGTTGAAGCTCTAATGAAATAGCCTAGTGGAAGTTGTCTTGTGCAGATATGAAGGTGATATTGAAGGTATCATCAAGACTTGTTGAATAATTTATTGTAAGCCCCGAATCAACACTAAATCCACTTGAATAATTGAAGCATTTTGTAAGGGTTGGAGCCCTAGAGGATTGGAGTCCTCTTATAGGGTTGGAGCCTGAATCATTGAGAGGATTGGAGTCCTCCAAAAGACCAAGTTAGAGCTTAGCATCATGTAGGTTGGAGCTTGCTTTGATCAAAGATTGGAGTCTTCATCTAGGGTTGGAGCCCTGAAGAAATTATAAGCGTGATTATACAATTTATTGTTGTAAATAGGATTGGAGTCCTCGTTATTCTTGTTAATAAAAAATATTATTTTGTTATTCATTTTGTGTTATGTTTTAAATGATATAAATTGGTATAAAATAACAACCTAAAAGGAAATATTAATTCACCCCTCCTCTCCCCCCCCCCTTTGTATTTCCAACAATTGGTATTGAAGCGAATACCTTCAGTCCCAACCTAACAGCTAGAAGGTAGATCCTTAGAACACATGGAAAAGTCAAGGAAGAGAGGATTCAAAGCTTCTGAAGATGTCTCCTCCCCAATCAAGAAATAAAAATAAAATCAAGCTAACAAAGCTCCTTTGTTCAATAAAGAAAACTATGAGGCATGGAAACGTAGAATGGAACTCTTTTTTATGGCTAAAGGCCTTAAAGTCTGGGAATCGGTGGATACCGAAAACATAATGGAAGAGGAGTCCAAGGAATATAATTGAAAATCAATGAAGGAAATCTAGAGTAGTTTACCATATTTGATAAAAGTCAAGATGAAGAAATACTCTTCAGCAAAAGAGCTTTGGGAGAATCTTCAAGATAGTCATTCAAAAGGACTTTTTCTCATGACCTCAGATGGTGGACAAGAGCACAAATACAATCAAGAGTAAAATGAGGTAGATGAAGGCAACAATTGCATAAAAGAAGATGATGATGAAGAGAACCCTGAAATTGTAGTTGAAGTAGACCTCAAAGAAAAAATTGTTGTTGCTCTTAAAGAGATGAGCAGAGTGAAAAAGGAAAGTGAGGAACTCAAGAAGTAGGTACAAGATGATGATTATGATCTTGAAAAAAATAAGGAAGAATTTATATTTTTAAAGCATCAAGTACAAGAAAGAGATGAGGATCTCAACAAGCTTAAGGAACACTTGAATCAGAATGAGAAGAGACATAATGAAGAATTCACCTTCATGGAAACTCAATTAGAAGAAGCATAGACAATGGGAAGGAATTTTGACAAGTCATATCAACCAAAAATCCAAGGACTAGAGTAAATTTGAAGCAAAAATTGGTCAACATGAAGAATAAGTCAAATCCATAAGTGTTCAACTAGAAGAATCAAGGAGAGCAGAACAAGCAATGAATCCTTTCAGCTGACAAAGAAAGAAGACTATGAAAGACTTGAAGAAGGGAGTGTCCCGTTAAAAGATGAAGTGGACAAATTGTCTAAGAGTTTAAAGGGTTCTCAAGCCTTGGATGCAATCTTAAATCCTCAAAGATCCCCTCTTGACAAATCTAGTCATGGAAACATAGGTGATCCTTCAAAGTGATGCAACCCCTAAACCATCAGAGAATCAAATGTGGAGAAGCTTGAAAAATGTACTAGTACCCCCAACTCCAAAAGAAGCAAGGAAATGAGTTAAAATGACATTGAAAGGACCTTTGCTCCAAGAAGACATGATGCAAGCAACAAAGAATATCATCAGAGAACCTCAAGGCAAAATAATTTCAGAAATGGTCCAAGACATTTTTCAAGGTATCAAACTATATTTTTTGGCTATTGTTATTCTTGTACAAATTTTGGGCATATGGGAAAATATTGCAGGGCATATAACAAAGAGGACTCCAATAAGTTCCTTAGAAGTAAAATTGCAAGGAAATAATCCAATACATTTACCAACATAAATTATGCTCCATCATTCATTTACAAATCAAAATGATTCAAATGCCATAATACTGGACATATAGCTCAAAATTGCAACTTGAATTGGGCTCCTAGAGAATCCGAGAAGTCTTCAACCAACCATGGAAAAATAATTACAAAAGTCTAGAGAAGGAAGCATGCTGAACCAAAAGGATAACATGATGAATATGTCTTGAATACTCAAATCCTTGCTACTGATTAAATATTCCGAGGGCATGTGTACACAAGATTAAGCTTAGGGGGAGCAAGTCTATACAAATCCCATATTTAAAAGTGATATGTTGTCTTCACTATAATGAGATGGTAATGAAAAATTGTTGAGATGTCTTCCACACAAATGGACTAGAGAACAATGATACATGTCTTGGCCTCCAAAAGCAAAAGGAGAACGAAAGGAAGAGCCGAAAAACTTGATTTGGAACTCTAGAAATATCTAAGTATTGTCTTATCTCAAAGGAGTGATAGAAATGTCGACCAACTAGTGTTAAGAACATTAGCTAAAGATCATTTCCAATCTTAAGGAGTCATTCACACTACGTGATATTGTTATCAAATGTGGAAACGCTAAGCAAATATCAGATAAATCATGATCTACTGTTATTTCTAATGATTTATGCTAACATCTGTGAGATGGTTTGTAGCTTGTGGGATGGAAGTTTTTGTTGCTCGGTCCTACAATAATAACTTGGGTCTCTATGCACAATGGAACTATGTAAAATGTTGTTGATCCTACCCTATTTGATGAATGAAAATCATAAATGGAACTTATGTACAAGGGTGTGAAGAAATGACTCTGACAATCCTTCTGCAAAGGATAAGAGTGGGAAATATTGGTCCTTTGTTCTTGGGTAGATTGGCATGCTTTCCTTCTCGAGCCTTAGTGAGAATATGATAAATAGGTGGCATGTCTACATCATAAAGGATGGGTGTATCCCCTTGCCTATTCTATCTCTGTTCAAATACAAATATCTCGATTGAGACTTGCTCTGATCAAGATGGAGTCTTCACTACCAGAATTCTGTAACTAACAACAAGTCATTTATTTTTTATTTGTTGCAATAGAGTATAACATGCAAAAATTATTCAGAGGATAGAAATGGAATTTTATGGATCAATAGCCAACTTTTGGAAAGGTTATGAATGTTGATAATGACCCTAGCTTGAATCTAGGAAACAAGAGGAGGAGAAAGGATAACATGACATAAGGAACAACCTAAGGGAGTAGTATCATAAATACAAGAGGAGAAACATGTGAGGGGGAGCAATGTAACAGGGGGAGTAGAATGACAGGGGGAGCAACACAATGACAGGGGGAGGGCCATATGAAGAAGTTTCCATTGGTGTCAAGGAGGGAGAGAATACTGAAAGTGGGAGAATATTTCCATCAATGACAAAGGGGGAGATTGTTGGATAATGTTGTCATTGATGTCAATATGATTACCAACATTGTTGAAGGTAGCCCCATGTATCATTGATGATGGAAAGACAACTACATGATGCCCTAATGTTGTTGAAGATGCCCATGATTCCCTAGCATGGAGGAAACCCTAATGGATGAAGATCACATAGAAGCCCTAGCAATAAAACCCTAGGTGTATGAAAGAAAACCCTAGGCATGATATGGATTATCTATGATAATAAAGAAACCTGAAGACATGGTTATTGTGAACAACAATTCTCTATCAAAATTTGATGTGTTGTATATTCAATGAAAAATATCAATTTGTTGGTACTGTGGGAAGCTCAGTTGGTAATTTTGCATATGGTGCCTAGGAAAATTTTTGATTAGTGCATAAGCATTGGGGAATAAAAAAGGCTTAGCTAATCTTATGGGCGATTTGTTATGTATGGAGACGGCAAGGGAAGATGTTGGTTTTGGGATGGGAAAACTTATAAATTATTCAAAAATTTAAAATATCATGACAACGTTTGCATAGGTTGTGAGTGGCATCCAGAGCAAGGTTGCTACATGTGGCTAGGATGGAATGATTAAATATTGGGATTAAATTTAGTTCAATTTATGCAAGATCTCTAATTCAACATGGGTATGTATGAAGGTGCCGTATAAGTCCTTGAGGGTTTGTGCATTAAACATTCCTATGGTAATTTAATACATCAGTGAGCCTCAGATGCACTCAATGCCTTCAATTTCTCTTCATCCACATACGAATTGGCTTGCTGCAGAAAGTTTGGATAATCAAATTCTGATATACAGTACAAGGGAGAGGTTCCAACTCAATTGTAAAAGAAAAGAATATTTTTTCTTTAAATCTTTTTTTATTGGTCGGCTCTAAGGGCAACCCTGTCCATACCAACCGACATGACTATTAAGATATACTCAAGCAACTATAAATATAGACCATGTTCCTTAATTTTGGTAAGAAAAAATTGTAATTGTTTAACACAGTGAGACAAAAGTTTAGACCTAATATTAAAGGAAATCTGAGGCTTATTTTTTTTGGTATACATAAGCTAATAAGACACTAAAGTTTCTAAGAAAAGGCGAGCTACAATAAAGACAATATCCTTGTGAAAATATGGATTTCTAGAGGTACAATACCTCTATAATGGTGTGAGTTCCTCATAGATAAATTCACTGCAATTAATACCTTAGCCCGGATTGTGGACAAATTATATTGACATGTGGCATATCTTAGTATCTTGACACTATGGAAAGAAGCTTTTGGAATCTTCTAAAGTTAAAACCTTTTCTATTGCAAACCTACAACTAAGGATAAATCTCGCACATCTTCATGATCTGTTCTAGTGTCTTATATTAGAACCTGCAGAAGCATATTTGTGTTCAAACTCATGCATATACTTTTGTTTGGAGAATACTATTTTGGACCTATGGAGTGTGTTTAATCCTCATACCTAAAACATTTGTATTCATACTTGTGGTTGGTTTAGATCTGTGGAAAGTTCCGACCTAATATTATGATTTGTTGCACATCTTATCTTTTGACCTATGAAGAGTTGATTTGGCATCAAAACTTGGATTATTGAAACTTGTGTATTGGAAAAAATTTGGAGTAGTGAATTATACAGTGATACACTTTAGAAGCTCCTTTTTTTCTGACCTTGATTGGAAGAAAAATTTTGGGATTTTTTTTTACATAATACTATTTGGAAGATTTTCTTCGCAGATCTTAGTTGAACAAAAGTGTTGAGCATATTTTTGGAGAAATTTTTGATGCCATATCTTGAAGAATTTTTGGACTTGAAGGTTACATCGAAGAAGTTGAAGACCTGGAGTTTAGATATTGGAGCTATTTGAAGACATATTAATAAACTACATGGAAGAGCACTTCAAGAGACCTTGAAAAGCTTGTTGAAAAATACTTGCTAGAGACATAACACTGTTACCGATGAAATAGGTAACCTGACCTCAAAACGGGAACTCTAGCCCAAAAATGCTCAAAAAACATGAAAAAACACCCCCCAAAAAAAAAATGTGTCTTCCAGAACGCACTTGTTTTTTTTCGAAGGTCAAATTTCAACATTTTCTAAAATTATGCTAAAAACAAAATTGTTTGTTGAAAAAAGGATTGAAAAAACACCCCCCCAAAAAAAAGTGTGTCTTCCAGAACGCACTTGTCTTTTTTTTTAAGGTCAAATTTCAACATTTTCTAAAATTATGCTAAAAACAAAATTGTTTGTTGAAAAAAAGGATTAAAAAAACACCCTCAAAACAAAACCAGTTGATGCTGGAATAACAAAAAAAAAATTGTGCCATAATTTTGACACTTGTGACAATGGAATTAAAGACAACATATTAGTACATTTTTTAAAATCGTAAATTTCTAACATTTTTGATAGATGATGTTAAAGATAAACAAATACATGTCTGAAGGGCTTATAATTTTGAACAATTTTCATCCATGTTGTTAAACATAAAATATCTTGACTTTAAACAACCTCAAATTTGTAATTATTTTCAACCATAACCTTAAAGATAAAGGTAAATCTAAAGTTTTTCAATCTTAAGTGTTCAACATACTTGAACAATGAAATTATGGAGAAAATATAAGACTTAACAATTTAAAACAGAAACAAGTAAGAGTAATTTTAATTTTAAAGAATAAAAACTTATCTTTTTTCAAATATTAGAATAAGACAAATTTAAATTTAATTTCAACCAAAACCTAAAAATCAAGCATCAAAACAAAGTGTTATGTTTCAATGACGCATATAATTATTAAAACTTTTAAAAGTATCTTATACCAAATGGTAACAATACATAATATCATGGTAATATCACTGCATAATCTAAAAATTCAACATTAGTTTTTATTTTCTATTTTACTTATAATTAAAATATCAACATTGGTACATTGAATATAACATAAATTATTTTTGTAATTCATTGTTACATTGTCGATATTCTAAAAAAATGAATTTTTCATAATTAAAACGTATAATTCAACAAACATAGAAATGTCTCAGAACTTCATGAAAAATGAGATGGAAGTCAAAATTTTTATTTCAAGTTACCATGCAAACATCAATTACAGAAAAGTGTCTTAGATAGTTATTCAAAATCAGCCATAGGTTCTGGAAAACCATCATAATCTACATCTTCAGATGAATGGCTCGATGCAGATGAAGATGATCCATATTCTCTCTTTCATCAACTAGTGCTCCATCTGAGTCAACATGCATGCCCACCATTTCAGAGTTCAAAAGTCTTGTAGATCTACGCCTACATTCTGCAGAGTCCCATTTCAATAGTAATTGTTCTCGTAGCAATTTCTTCAAAATATTTATGGTCTGCAACCGAAGAGTTCCTCTCTTTGTCAAATTGAATTCATACACAAGTATGTCAACATCCTCCAATTTTAAGACATCTTTGTGGCGACGATTTATATTTGCGCCCTTTCTTTTTCTCTTTCTGCCAATTCTTTTTTCCACTACCATCTCTGGCATGTAAACACCATTGAAAGGGTGGGTACTTGTAGCATACCAATGTACATCAACAGCTGTAATCTCTTCATTTTCATTAATGACCTTTATAACCTTGGCAATCCAGAATGGATAGCCAAGTGGCTCTTCATCTGCTAACACTACTATCATGCAGCCCTCCTTAAGATCCTGCACAGAACCCCTGTAAAGGTCTTCCATGGCTTCACGTTGTGCACGTAATCTTCTAGAACCAATATAGATTTCTCTTTCCTCTACCTGTGGGAAATTAATAATAGCTTGAGGCTGTTGTTGTTCAACATTGTGTGTTTCTTGATGTTCATGTTCATTTGGCATATTTTGTGGCCAAAAAAAAGGAGTCTTCAAAAGCGTATCCTCATTTACTGATCTTGAAATCATATCACTTTGATTACTGAAAAAAGACTCCCACCAAACTGAATCAACAACATCGAAGTATTCATATGTATCTCTAATAAATCTTTTAATTTCCTCTAGACATTCAAAATAATTTATCTCTCTTCTGCCTTCGTGCATTATGGAGTTCAGAAACTGACTGTAATAACAATATCTTTGATGAAAACATTGGACGCTCTGGAATGAACTTCAAAAATGCTAAACCTGATGATGGTCCCCATTCTTCAATAGTTGAATACTTCTTGCCCCATATAAGTGTTATCCCATCAATTTTTTTGATACGAAATTGATGCTGGAAGCTAATATCGTTAAGTTTTTCAATGCATTTCTCCTCACCATGCGATCCAAAAATAAACCTTCGCATGTCAATAGTTTCTTCCAACACATGAAAAACAGGCTCTGGAATGTACGATTTCTTAATACATTCAATTAATGATGGCAGGCTCCCAACACCTTTCCTCCTCAATGTTACTGAAAAATGATTGAACATTTGATCAATATGATCATGAGTATGCCCAACAAGAAGGAAACCAACCTTTATCTTTTTAAAAATCCCCAATTCAACGAGCATGTTTAGATACCCAAAAAGAACTTGATTTTTGTTCTCACGACTTATGTTGTCTAATTGTAAATACAAAACTTCAGGAAGAATCCCAGACCAATGAGTAACCACATCATGGATTATAGTTATGGTCAGATTTGCATCATTGTGAATATTTGGAGTTGTGAAGAAAACTCTTGGAAGCATCTTCTCATTAAATACCATACAACCAACCAAGTGAAACTGAATGAAATTTTCCTCCTGTAATTTTTTTGGCGTGCGGACAAAATGTGGAAGAAATGTTTTCTTTTGGTCCATACCATCAATTATCAATCCCAGATATTTATTTGGATGATCATAACACTTCTTTCGATGTTTATACAACTTTTGTCTTTCACTTGTTTGTTGATTGCGATGGTCTTGAAGTTCTTTGACAACGGAATATGTACATAAAATAAAATAAACATATGAATCAATATATTTTTATAGTTGATAAGTATCAAATTTTAAAAAACAATGTTTTGAACACATACCTCTTTCTGCCCCTTGACATTTATCTCTTTTTGCTTTAAGAGAAGCACATGTGCTGCAAATCCCCATCCTTGTCTTCTTAGGAATACGAACATTGTTGAATTCGGTTTTCCATATCCTTGTAAAATAAGAATATGTAATAAAATTACCAATTCCTTCAACAGCTTCTGCATAATCTTTGTATAACATGAATATTTCTCGTCTCGAGAAATTATCTGGAATATGTATTGTGTCTTTATTTGGCATACACTCTCCATGATTTGAAAATAAGTCTTTCATCCATGTCTTAGTAGTATTTGCAAACGGCCCCACCTCCCGTTTATGACGTGCTTCTGAATAATATGTGGGATCCTTTTCCAATCTATCCTGGATTCTTGACAAACGACAATTACCAATTGAATACAACATTTTGAACGCCTTTCTGCAAAGCAATACATTCCCATTATGATAATCATAACCTGCTAGTGTAGATTGCATGCAACCCACTAAATATGAATTTTGCATGCTTTTATTCATTGACATATATGTTTTCCTTTTCTCCAAAGAAAAGTTGAAATCCATATTTTTCAAGCAATCCCTTCGACAACATGCACTTGAAATCAAATGAACGACAAAACTTTTTGTCGTGAGATATTTTGTCCTCGCCCTTGTATAACTGGAATGCCTTGGATTGATATGAAAAGGTCTACTCCTACTCCTAGTTGCAATATTTTCTTGCAACGGCTTCATCATTCCATCATCCTTTGTAAAAGTAGTTTCATCACCATTAGAAGGAATATTATCCCCACTATCATGATCCTCAACATAGTTAAGAAATTCATCAACATCATTGCATGGAAAATTTTCTTTACCATCATCAGTTGAAGAAAACATTTCACAAGAATCATCGACACTTTTGTAACCCTGACTCGAAAGAAATTCTTCACCATCTTGACCCATGCTTTCAAATTCTTCCCTGGGAGGATTCAATTCTTCATCACCATGAGTGTCTTTGAAATGGTCACTTGGAGAAAATGCAATATTCAGATCTATGTCTTTAAAATTATCATTTGCAAGAAACTCTTCATCCTCCCCTTCTTCAGTGGCGCTCTCATAATCCTTGGGATTAGGCATAAGTGGAAGCTTTGAATTTGTATTCACTAGAATTTATTCACCCTGCCCCTCCCCTTCCTCACTAAAGCTCTCATAGTCCTTAGGATTGGGAATAAGTGAATGCCTTGAATCTATATTTATTGGAAATTCTTCATCCCCCCCTTCATCAGTGGTGCTGGCATAATCCTTAGGATTAGGACGAAGTGGGTATTTTGACGCTGCAAATTCTTCATTCCCCTCTTCCTCAGTGGTGCTGACATAATCCTTAGGATTAGGACGAAGTGCATATTTTGACTTTGCAAATTCTTCATTCCCTTCTTCATCTGTGGTGCTGACATAAACCTTAGGATTAAGACCAAGTGGAAATTCTGACTCTGGAATTTTTTCGTCCCCCTCTTCATCAGTGGTGCTTTCATAATCCTTAGGATTAGGACGGAGTGGAAATTTTGACGCTGTAAATTTTTCATTTCCTTCTTCATCAGTGGTGTTGGCATAATCCTTAGGATTGGGACGAAGTGGATGTTTTGACTCTGAAACATTATCATTCCCCTCTTCATCAGTGGTACTCGCATAATCCTTATGATTAGGACGAATTTGAAATTTTGACTCTGGAAATTTTACATCCCCCTTTTCATCAGTGCTGCTGGCATACTCCTTAGGATTACGATAGAGTGGATATTTTGACTCTACAGATTCTTCATTCCCCTCTTCATTTGTTGTTCTCATATAATCCTTAGGATTAAGCTGAAGTGGATATTCTTCATCTCCCTCTTCATCAATGGTGTCCTCATAGTCCTTGGGATTAGGACGAAGTGAAACTTTTGACTCTGCAATTTCTTCATCATGCCCTTCATCACTGTTGCTTTCATAATCCTTAGGATTAAGAGTAAGTGGTATAACTGGCGCTCGATTTTTTGACTCTCTATTCATGGTGAATGTGCTCTCGTTATATTCATCACTCTGAATAGAGTTGTTGCGTGACGAAGATGTTGATGTTCTAGAAAGAAAAACTTCGTTATCAGAAGAAACCATGGCTTCCAACAAGAATAGGTTGAATGATACAAATTCCTCTCCCACTTACAATATATAGCTTAAAGACTGAAAATTTCCCTCCAAATTTTCCCTCCAAAAAAATTCGAGAAAAAATTTCCCTCCAAAAATTCCCTCCAAAAAAATTCACGAAAAACTTTAACTATTTTAACTATAATGACTACATGTAAATATTTTAAATTTTTTATTTTAAACTTACATTATATTCATCTAAAATATATTTCAATTTTTTTTTTTAAATATTCCTTTCATGCATGTCTTCGAAACTAAAATAATTTTCTTATTTGAATAGTTTAAGATTGACTACATGTAAATATTTACAAAATTAACATGATGTAAATATTAACTATTTAAACTATAATTAACTACATGTACATATTTTAGATTTTAAAATTTAATCGCATGATTTTAAACATTGATTACATATAAATATTAACTATGATAACTAAATACAAATATTAACTATTTTATCTATAATATTAAATATAATCGACTACATGTAAGTATTTCATATTTTAATATTTAATCTGAGATTATATTTAAATTATTCAACATTCAGTACATGTAAGTATTTCATATTTTAATATTTAATCTGAGATTATATTTGAATTATTCAACATTCAGTACATGTAAATATTAAATAAAATATTAATTATGATAACTGCATGCAAATAATAAGTAGTTTAATTATAGTATGAACTATAATAAATTAAATGTAACATTCAGTACATGTAAATATTAATTATGATAACCACATGCAAATAATAATAAGTATTTTAACTATAATAAATTAAATGTAAATATTTGAAATTTGAAATTTTAATCCCACATTCATTAAACAGTAAATCAATCAGACAATATACGATATTTAAAAGGAATGATTGTTTCTATTCATCACATCACATCAAGTTTTCTGGTATTTGTTAGAGCAAATTTTTGGAGGTGTTGCGTTGGCATTGGTAACTTCGTGGAGGCATTGCATTGGCATTGGAAGCTTTGTGTCGCTATTGGTAATTTTGTGGAGGTGTTTCATTGGCATTGGTAACTTCGTGAAGGCATTGCATTGGCATTGGAGGCATTGTGTTGCTATTCGTAATTGTGTGGAGGCATTGTGTTGGCATTGGTGACAGCAGCTTCTTGCATTTCAAAGGTTAGTTTTCCTTCTATTCTGTCAATTTAGAGATGATTTTGGGAAAAATCTATTTTTCTATAGTTTTTTTGTGTTCAAAAACTACTTTTTTAAGGTTTTTAGGTTCAAAAACCTTGATTTTTTTATATTTTTTTAGTGAAGAAAATGCAAAAAAAACTGAATTTTTTAGGGTTTTAAGAACAAAAATTTAGATTTTTTTCTTTTTTAAGACTTATAGGTTCATTTACACATAAAAATCCATAAAACGACCATGCACATAAAAAAAAAAGTGGCCTTATAACATTTTTTATTTGTATTTTTTTTTTATCATAAATATATGAGTGATTTCATTATTTAAATTTTTTTTTATGTGAGAATTTTTTATTTTTTATTTTATTTTATTTTATTTTTTTAATTTTAGATCTTTGTTTTATTTTTTTAATTTTAAATCTTTAATTTTTTTTTCCTTTATTGTTTTGTTATATATATACATATATATATTTTTAATTGTATTGTGATATATATATATATATATATATATATATAGATTATAATCTTAAAACATATTTTTTTTTAATAGTTTATTATATTGTTTTGTTTTTTTTTTTAAATTATATGTTTAAATTGTAAAATTTAAAAAAAAATTATGTATTTTGTTTATATGGTTAAATTGTAAAATTTAAAAAAAAAATTTAAAAAAAAATTATGTATTTTGTTTATTGGTGGTGCCGGCCACCCGGGCGGCGCCACGGGGGCGGCCCACCCGCCTCCCTGCGCCCCCATCAGCCGAGGGTCGATTCTCGAGCTCCGCCCGTTGGGCGCCGGCGCCGCCCGGGTGGCCGGCACCACCAATAAACAAACAACATATTTTTTTTTAAATTTTATAATGTTTTGTTTTTAATTGTTTTTTTTTTATTTTTATTTTTAAATTTTATAATGTTGTTTTTTTAATTTTTTGTTTTTAATTTTGGTATTTTTTTTTTATAATTTGGATTTTTAATTTTTTTTTATAATTTTTTTGTTTTTTTTAATAATTTGTTTTAAGAACACATTTTATAATTTTGATTTTTTTTAATTTTTTTTTTTTAAACAATTTATTTTAATAAAACAATCATAGAAACATTGTTATATATAAATATAAAAAAAAAATTGTTATATAATGTAATAAAAACATTATTAAATAATAAATGTTAAAAATTTCAAAATATAACAAATATATATATATATATATATCAAAAAAAAAATACAATGTAATAAATTTACAAAAAAAAAACATTTGTTTTAATATAACAATAAAAATTAATTAAAAATATATATATATAACAATACAATTAATAAAATAAAAAATTATATAACATTATAATATTTGTTATAGATACTTAATAACTTTTTTGTTTTTTTTTTTAAATATTAAACACAAACTGAAGTTTCAAAATACTAGTTTATTTTTTAAGTTTAACTTTAATGCTTTAATTTCAAACTATTTAGTTTTAGAAATACATTTTGTTTATTAAATTTATTTTATTTGCAATATTTTTCCATTAACTAATATATATATATATATATTTTTATCAGGAAAATGGCATCAAAAAATATTTCTGTGAATGTTTCTGCACCTAGGGCAGCAGCTCCCAAATCTACGGCAGCAGCTCCCAAATCTACAGCTGCAGCTCGACGCACTATGGATACAACTCCCAAATCTAAAGTTGCAGCTGAACGCACTATGGACACTATTGGACGCAATAAGGATATTGTTGCACACACTAATAAAAGTCAAGCAAGTGGGGCACCAGGTTCATTAAAGGTTATTTCTGATTGGAAAAATGCTAAGGAAATAGATAAAACCGATTTCTCATGGTATCTTGAAGACAGTGAAACGGAGGATGATATACACATCTATCTGATTTGTGGTATGATTGACTTAAATGAGAAATATGATGTGATGGGCAGAGTACGAGACATATGTATGGTCCCGAATACAAACACTATTTATGTTCTTCTAAGGGAGGCTCAGAAACGTGAGAAGGTTAGATATCGTCTATCAATCGTCAAGTACGACACAGATGAAACAACTTCAAAATTTTCTGAAGAAATAGCAAACAACATTGCAAATAACATTGTAAGTATACTTATGTTTATTTCCTCTATGCATTATTGTAAGGATGATTCAATTTTTTATAAATTATTGATCATTGACATGTTTTATTTTGTTTCACAGGATTTTGTTCCGAGTCTTTCAAACATGTTTGATGGTATTTATATGTTGGTGCCAAATGTTATGGATGCAATCAAAACTTTCCACAAAGACAAAGCAGAGGATAGGAGATTGAAGCAAAGAGCAATAGCTCGTGACACTGCAACAGTACAAAGAGGGGATCAACCAAGTGTCACTAAGGTGGGTCAATCTAATAAACTTAAACATGTTTCTTTTAAAGGTGTCGAACATGAAACAGAAAATTATGATAGAATTAGTGAGGAGGAGATGAGAACTATTGTGCAAAAGAAGAAAACAGATCAGACACCAAAAAGAAAAATTGCCAAAGATCTCTCTCTTTTACCTCATAGAGGAGAGCTTGTTTATAAAGAAACTGATATGTTATCCAATAAGGCTAGGAAATCAAATATTGGTGAACCTGTAAAGGTCGTGAGCAGCAGTGAAGAACAAATTGAAAGCTCTTACGGAAGCAGAGAAATCATAACACCAGGTGCTGAGTTAGAGGATGGCATTATTAAAATAAAACAAAATGCTATTCGACAAGAGTTGAGGAAGAATAAATTAATTCTTGGTGGCCAAACATTTGAACTTAATGTTAACCAATTTTATGGCTCAGATGAAGGGCAATCTCAATATCAAATTAGAAAGGCCCATCACCTACATATACATAATCTGAAAACATTGTTCAGGTTCAATCCATATGCGCATGTGGTGGATTATGTGGTTCTTGTCGATCCATGTCAGGTTCCCAACAAACAAGCATTTGACAAGGCAAAATGTTTTGATTATAAATATTATGTAATTGGAGGAAACCATTTAATAGAGGCTAAAAGACAATTGATTGCAGAATATCCCAATAACTATCTTTTTCAAACAGTGAAATGCATCATTTATGCTGGCTTAACAGAAATGGAATCAAAGTTATTGGCATGGGATCATAATGCGGATAATGAGTACAGAATGAAAATGACTTTCATCCAAAGGGTCAGATTTATTCATAATGAATTCATAGAAAAATGTCGTGGGGATAAGACACAAGTTAGTGTAGCATTTCGAAAGGAATGTTTAATGGAAACAGGCTATCAAATTGATGAAAAAAAAGCAAAAGATGGAAAATTGAATACAAATCTCTTCAGAGGCACAGATAACATTTTTCAGTTGGCATTTAGAACTGGGGAGGTATGGGATTTGATTGATGACATTTTTTATCGATGGGAGAATATTTCCATAAAAAATCAAAAAGTTAAAAAGAGTAAACCCATAATATGTACCAACAGTAAGGGGGGTCCTGAAATGAAGCAGCTTCCAGAGGATATGACTATTACACCTTGGAGAACAATGCAAGGTGTGAAGGATGATAAATTAGTCAAATCAGTATTAGCCCGTATGAAGTCAGGTGAATTATCAATGGAAGAAATGTGTGCAGAATTTCAAAAGTAAGTTTCTTGAATTATTTCTTTCATTATAATTTTATTTTTAATAAAACATAATGATGTTGGTATAATTTGTTATACATGTCAATATATTAACGTTTTTAACTTGATTTATTCAGTCAGAAAATTTATATGAAAATACAAGAACACATGGTTAAAATGTTGAATGAAGACAGTTGGGATGATGTTGTACGCAACTACCCAAAAGCAAGTTCTACATCAACACTAAAAGAGTTTTATATTGCATTCAATAAGGTATGTTGATTTATAAATTTATTTTATTCATATTTTAACTATTTTTATTTTATTACTTATACATATCTATATATATATATATATATATATATATTTTATGTCATTAAAGATGTCGAAGAAGGATGGAAATGGAGTACCAGATACTTTCAAAAGCTTTATTGAAAAAATTAAGATGGAGAACATGAGAAGGAAACGTCTTATGAATGTTGAACTAGATCCTACTCTTAATCATTACATTTGGAATGGGCTCGATAGTGTCCAATATCAAATAATACAAAGTGACTGTGAAGACATTGCAACACTAATACCTAAAAGGGAGTATGGCCTAGTTATTGTAGATATTCCTCATGGTTTCAATTTCCTAGACATTGAATATGATAGAGAACCATATACTTATCAAGCTTTTAATAAAGTGGTTACGGGTTTTCAAGAAGTGACAACATCACCACTTTGGCGATTTGTGACATTTCATTCAGACACACAATTTCCAATGTTATTAACAAGCTTCAAGGGTAAAGCAAACTCAAGGATGCAACTTACATGGTAAGATTTTGAAATTGTATGTTTGATTCCTCCTAAAAAAATTTATTCATGTAAAATTTAATTGAACTTTTACTATGTTATGTAACAGGCAAAAGTCAAATATTGTTTCTTCCGAATATCAACCTATTATAAATGATTGTGAGTTCATCCATGTTGAATGTTGGACAAAAGAGGATAGCTATAAGCATATTATTATGAATCAAGTAGATGGGAAGAGTCATAGTCAAGTATTGGTTTATGATGCAGTGGTAAGAAAACTAACATATGAAGATAAAGATGCAAAAGAAGATATAGTTAACATTTATCAAAAACCACAAGCATTGATTAACTATCTTATAGATCTATGTTCAAATGAAGGAGAATGGGTTTTGGATTTATTCTCAGGTTCAGGTAAGTTTTAATATACAAATTTAAATTTAAATATTGTCTTTTTTACTTTTTATGTCTCCATAGTAATTTTCTTACTTATTTTTTGTGTGCTTGATGATTAGGTACAACACTAGCATGTTGCCTACTAAAAGGAAGAAATTGCATTGCCATTGAGAAAGACCCAGTTCAATGCAAATTTATTCAACAAAGAATTAACGCTCTTAAATTCCTTCCAGATGTGAAGCAAGAAGTTGGTTTGAGGAAAGGAGATTTTAATGAATCACGTGTGGCAAAAAAAACAAAGGAACCTCAACCACCATTATATGGAATGATTGGAAAGGGACACTTTCGAAGATTTGCTGACATGAAAGATCCATTAGAAGACGACGATGATCAAAATGAAGAAGCAAATGCTGCAGAAGAAGCCATCAATGCTGTTCTAGATGATGTTGAAGATGTATTAGTTGATATTGTTGATGATGTTTAAGTTATGCTTGCAAACAAAGCTTATTTTTCAGAACTACTAATTAGCTTTACTTGTAATGTTTAGACTTTGATATTTTATGAGAACAACCCCTTTTTTTGCAAAAAAACATGTGAGTGCTATTATTTTTTGACATAAAATTCAATAAAAATGTTGTTTTCTTAAGTTTTTTTGTTAAAATTCTCCCAAAAAATTAGTTTATTTAATATGTTTTTTTCAACAAAAACTCTGTAAAAGTGTATTTTTTGCATTGTATTTATATTGAAAAATTGTATTTTTTGTCATATGGTTCAAAATATTGGTTGTTTAGCGATAATTTTTTTGATGTGCATTGAAAAATTATTTAACAATACATAAACATGTGGAAAATATAAACTTTAGAATATTGACCTTTTTTCCATCTTTTATGTATGTGAAAAAGTGAAGATATCATTACAAGTTTTTATTTTTAAAAAAAATATTTTTTTATTTTTAAAACACAAGTACATAAATGCAATTAAAAATAAACATCTCACAGAAGAAGAAGACATTAAAAAATTTATAGTGTCAAAATCAATGCTATAAAAAAAACGTTGGTGATGATACACCACCACTATTCAAAATCGACATAAAAAAACACCACTTTAAAAAAAAAAAAAAAATTTATTAAAAAAAAAAAACAAGATGAAAAAAAATTAAAGTGCCAAAAACATGCTCAAATTTTTTTTTCGTGATTCTGCATCGCCACCTTTTCAAAATCAGGTGTTTTTCTTGATATTTGAAAAAGTAGGTAACATTGAGGTTACCTATTTCATCGGTAACTGTGTTACATATTGAAGATATCCTTATGGCATATCTTGGAGTATTTTTTTGAGACCCTATAGGAGCATTGTTGAAGCTTTGATGAAGTAGCCTAGAGGAAATTGTCTTGTGCAGATATGAAGAGTCGTGGAGACATACTAAGAAATTGATGAAACATATTTTGGAGCTATACATAAACCATTTTTGAAGGTGATCTTGAAGTTATTATCATGATTTGTTGAAGAATATATTGTAAGCCCTGAAGCAACACTAAAACCACTTCAAGAATTGAAGTAGATTTTAAGGGTTGGAGCCCTAGAGGATTGGATTCCTCTCATAGGGTTGGACCCTGAATATTAGAGAGGATTGGAGTCCTACAAAATACCAAGTTGGAGCTTGGCATCGTGCATGTTGGATCTTGGTTTGATTGAATATTGGATTCTTCAAATAGGTTTGGAACCTTGAAGAAATTATAAGCGTGATTGTACAGTTTATTGTTGTAAATAGGATTGGAGTCCTCATTATTCTTGTTAATAGAAAATATTCTTTTGTTGTTCATTTTGTGTTCTATTTTAAGTGATCTAAACTGGTATAAAATAACAATTGTGAAAGGAAATATTGATTCACCCCCCCCCACCCCCCCACCCCCCCCTCTCAGTTTTTCAATCACACCCCAATTGATGATTCCACTAGACGCAAACAAAGGAGATGTTTGGGACCCTAGCATAGAGGCTTTAGCTCTAAAACTATATAAAATATAAAAAAACCAACAATAGCAATTCATCCAATTTAAATACTGAATTCAAAATTGTAAATGATACAAACACAATTCAACAATCACCATTGTTATTAACATTTTTCACATTGAATCAATGATACATGCACAATATGAGATTGGCAGAGTGGATGATTCCACTAGTCACAAAACAATGGGAGATGTTTGGGATCCTAGCACAGGGGGCTTGGTCTCTAAAACTAAATTAAATATAAAAATGCCAACAATAGCAATTCATCCTATGTAAATATCAAATTCAAATTTGTAAATGATACAAACACAATTCAACAATTACCATTGTTATTATCAATTTTCACATTAAATCATTGATCATATGCACATCGAAACTCCAAATTTATATATCATAACAAAATGAATACATTGCATCAAAATTCAAATTATAAATACAAAACAATAAATGTAGAACTTTGAAATACTAAATTAAAATCACTCCAAAAAATGAAGTGTTAGTGAAAGATTTAGTCACCACAATCTAGACTCAAAATTTAAAATTGAAAGTTACAATAGATGGTAGCTAAAATAATCACTATAAAATGAATGTCAAGGAGTCAATTCCATTAATTGGTCCTCTACATCCATCTACTACAGAAATGCATTGGGCCCATTGATGGGAGTTTCACTATCTAGGTCATAGTCACTCTTATGAGTAATGAAGACAAATCAATACACACTCTCATTTCAAAGTCAAATGTTAAACGACTTGTAAGTGTAAAATAAGAGACATAGTGTTTTTTTTGTTCATCTATTTTTATGATTTTTGAAAAAAAATAGGGGAAGCACCCACAAGCCCCCTTTTTTTTGCAAAATGTGTCTCACTTTTTTTTTTATATAATTTTGTCTACATACAATGTTAGAGAAGACCAACCAAGGATTGATTGATCTATAACATTGTATAGGATGTATAATAATGCATAGAAAATATTTCATTGTATTAAGGTAGGCCAACACAATATAATGATCCTTTTATGGAAGGTTCAAGTACTATCCACCTGTCTTTTTGAAGGGGCAACCTTCAAATGAGCTAAGCTTCAATATAATAATTTTCCAATAATTTGATTTTAGCCAAATGCTAACTACCTAGCGGACTTTCTTAAGTGAAGCCATGATACATTTATTAAGTGCTAACTACTTTGTAGGATTTATTTAATAAGTATAAAGGATATAATTCACCATAATTAAATGGCCACGACTATTATCACTCTAATCGGCCCTTCGAACCCCCATTTTACACTTGAGAATCCCACGATTCCATGACATAAATGAAAGTCTATTTTGGCCTTTATCAAATCCAAGGAACTCATCAGATTTTTTTCCCTATTTGAATATGTCTAGACATGCTATAGGTGAGTTATGTGGATGCATTGAAATGAGAGGAAATCACAACATTTTTGAAGTCACAATTTTATCCCATAGGTTACAAAGAGGATAAATGCATGAAGTGGCTATACCTTTGGCATGAACCGAGACAAGTGGTGCAAGAATACATTTTTGAATATAGGAGGCAATTCATCTAGTTGTGTATCTCTTTGGAAGATCCAAAGGTGGTGGTGAAGTACCTTAGAGGACATTGCAATAAATTTGAAAACAATTGTAGCTTCTTAGGGTGAAAAGCATGTACAAGGCTAGCAAAAAGGCTCTCTATATTGAGTTGGATTCCAAGAAGGGGAAATAAGAAATGGGCCAAGAATAAACTAAGAGAACATAGATTGAAAAAATTATGACGTGGATGGGCACATAAAAGAAAATCACTAGAATCTTAATCCAACATCATGTCCAAACTGGCTAGAGTCTAAAGGAAAGCAAAGGTAGCTACCAAGAAAAAAGAAAAAATGGTAAAAAACACCTCTAATTTAGACAAAGCAAAATTTTGCACCACATTGGCTAAAATCTAATGGAAAGAAAAGGTAGCTATCAAGACAAAATAAGAAAGTGGTAATGTTAAAAGTTGTAGCTCAGACAAGTGTCTCTGCACAGGCCTCGTGTCTAGGCACGCAAAAGACAACTCAATAATTAACTATTTTAATAGTTTTAATTATTATTAATTTTTACTTAAGGAAAAGTACATTCGTTTAATTAATTAGTGTAGACTTAGGATAAATGATACCATTTTAATGACTTATGGTGTTTAGCCTTAGAAGAATTATAAATTACAAGAATGAGTGAGTAAAGGACACCTTATTTTCGAAATGACTTTAAGTGAGAAAGAAGAGGGCTGACATGGGTGAAGAATAGGGAAGTCGAGCAACTGAGGAGAAGGGTTGTACTTTAGGCTGAGTGAATAGGAAAATAAGCCAAGTTTTCTGTTGAAGAGATCGAGTCTTGGGCCGTGGAAAGGGGCCATACACTGCTGCAAAAATAGGTTGTGCTTCAAGCCATACCAAGTAGAAGGTAAGGATTGATTTCTTGGGCTGTTGATTGGCTATAATATATTTGGTACTGCTGTTGTAATATTTTCCTGAAAGCTAACAAAATCTCTCTTTGCCACTTTTTCCCACACTGGGGTTTTCTAGGGTAAATACCCGTGTAAATATTGAGTGTTTGAATTTCTATTTCTGGCATGCATAAATTGTTAGAAGCCCAATTGTGTTAACTATGCATAGATTTTAGATTTAATTTTTTTGGGTTTTCTATAAAAATAAAATTTAGGTAAATAACATACTGGCACATTAATATGATTGTTGGGTTTAGAGAATTTAACATGGTATCAGAGCTAAGCCTCTGAAATAAATTTGAGTGTTGCATAGGTTCAAGGTAAAAGGGGTTTTTTGTCCTTCTAAAGTTTTCAGCAAACAATTATTCAAACGGTTTTATCTACCATGGCAACCAATGTTATGTATGTAGACAAATTAGAAGGAGCCTCAAACTATCTTCAGTGGAAAGCTCAGACTATAGTTGTTTTGAAGGATAACAAGATGTGGAACTTTTTAAACTCCATGGTGGTTGTGCCAACATTAGATCCTATTTCCTTTGAACACTATGAGGTGACAGAAGCAAGGGCACATAGGATCATCTTGGATGGGGTGGAAGATCGTATGATTCCCGATCTGTTTGAGAGAAAGTTGCCAAAAAAATGTGGGATGCATTCACTAAATTGTACCAGAGTGACAACCAGAATTGGAAGATGGTGCTTAGGGACAAGCTCCACAGCACCAGGATGTCCAAGGGAGAGAATGTGACTTCCTAGCTTACCAGGCTCATGCAAGTGTGTGATGAGATGGAAACTATAGGGTAGAAAGTCCCTAATTCTGAACTTGTGTATATAACTTTAAATGGATTTAAAAATAAGTGGGATGTACTTGTTAAATGTATCATGGGATGAGAGCATCTTCGCACTTAGGAAAGGTTGTGGGATGATTTCATATAGGAAGTGTGGAAAATTCTGAATCTTTACACTTTATGCAGAAATTATTTACTGTTAATCTGGTTATGTTCCTCTTACTTAGACAAGTTATTAACTGAATAAATTCAAGTTAAAATCGAAGCAAAACACATAACATATCTCCATCAATCCAAATCTAGAACAAGTTCATGTACACATAGACAATGTGACACAGTTATTTCTGGACAAATAGTCCCCGAAAAAACCCAATGCGGGAAAACTGGTCTCTGGCTGCTGGAGGGTTTTATTATTAAGAATTTTCTGAATACAAGAAGAATGGGTTCTAGATCTGGAATACCCGACAAAGAAATATTAGATATACATCTCACTGGCTAATCTAGGGCAAAAATAATGACTGATCCACACCCTCAAATGGGATTTATAGAACTCAGCCAAAATTAGGGCCTAGAAACCCCAGCGCTGCCCCTGAAGGCCTCTGCGTCAACCTCTGAAGTCCCCTATGACCCTCAGCGTTGCTCCGGAAAGGTCTGCGTTACCCCAGACTGGGTGACGCAGGCCCTACAATGCCCCTTAGAGTCTCTACGTAACCCTTGAGGGCATCCTGCTGAAAAATCACACTGTCCTTGGAGGGACTGCGTTGTCCTTGCTGCTGCAGCTTCCCTTCTCCTCTGAGCTGATCTCTGCCTCTTGTGTAATCTAGACCCCGGGATCAGATCATCCCCTTGGCCTAAATTCCCCTCTCTATAGCTGAAACACTTTTGAGTATTCTTAGCAAACCCTGCCCTAGAATCTCAGCTTCGCTTCAGTGCTCTGCCTCTGTGTGTCTTTACAAATGACCCCAAGCCTTTCCTTTATACTTTTCTCTTTGGGAAACCAATGACCATGATTATATCTTGAATCAATGGCTACGATTAAAAGAAATCTTGATTTGTGTGACTTAAGACAATTTCATCACATGTTTAATTAAATTCACTTTAATTATTTTATTTTCCTAAGTTTTAACTTAGGAAATACATTAAAATAATTAATTAATTTAATATCTCCTAAACTAGATGAAATTTCCCAAATCCATTTATGGGTCTTGTAGATCAAGTGTACTCTAGTCCCTCCTCAAAATTTGGGAACTAGAGCACAACTTATGCTATTCCAAATACACAAAATATCATCAGGAAGAGATATAATAAGAGTCTCAACATGGAGATCAAAAGAAGAAGAATGATTAATAATAGAACCTTTCCCTTACCTCTAAGGGCAAGTGAAAGCCTAAGAAAGGATCCACTAAAGGAGCTACTTTGAAGGGAAATAAAAAGAAGTTAAATGCTAGCAAATTGAAATGCTTTGTGTGCCACTAGCTAGGAATTTTTTCCAGCCAATGCCCTAACAAGAAAAAGGGAAAATAAAAGAAGCAAGTCACTACTATATCTGAGATGGACAAGTTTGGAACTAGATTTGAGGATGAGTTTTCAATCATTGAGTGTCTCTCTAGTTCAATGGAAACTAACATGTGGTATGTCGACATTGGCGCTTCATGTCACATGAATGGAGTTTGATACTACTTTACCAATCTGAAGGAGCACAGTTTGGACTTCCACATTAAGCTTGGTGACAATGCTAAGTACAAGTCAATAGGCAATGGGACTATCAAGATTCAAAGGGAGTATGAAAAACATCTACTTGTGAAGGATGTGTTGTACATTCTAGGATTGATGAAGAATCTAATTTTCGTTTGAGCCTTGGAAGACAAGGGTTATGTGGCGACTTTCTGAAATGGAAAGGTGTATATTTGTCCCAACGGTTCCAACTTCAACTTGAAAAAGGTTCTTGGAATGAGAAGGAACAAGTTGTACTGACTTCAATGTTGGAGAAGCTATCATTGATTTCAAAGGGTCAATTGATGTATCCATAGTTGAAGTTGAAGTTGATGGAGTTATTGTGTTGATGTAGGTGTTTTTATAATTATTATGTTGATGTTGTAGGTTTGTTATGATTTCTTAACAGAGGTGCCATCACCATATGTTTGTAAGGTGTGTTGTGATGATTAAATTTATGTTTGGTATGTTGTTGAATTAGTTGGATATGTTATGTTTTAGAGGTATATTGTGTGCATATGATGGTTGAGCTGATTTTCTTAAAGAGGTATTGTTAAATATGCATGAAAAGGTTGTGATGGAAGGAAATGTCAATGGAAAATATTATGTTGCAGATGTTGCAGAGGTCAGTGTTGGAGATATGTTGTAGATGTTGTAGAGGTCAGTGTTGGAGGTATGTGAATTCTTGTTGGCAAATGTGATGTTGTGATGTATTGCAAACCAACAAGATATATTAGGTCAGATTGAAGAAGTGCTTGAAGTGCTTGTAGTGTTCCTGTGACAACAAAAGGTTTCATGTTCACACAATATAGTTCTTGTTCACTTAGTTTAGTTTTTGTTCAAATGTTCATTGACAGTATGCTCAGTTACAAAGGTGTTGTAGAGGTGTAATGTTTAATAAGAAAGGTGAATTTTTGTTGTGCTAATGATGTTGACAGAGTCGTCGTGATTCATTGCTTGCAAATATTCCTTAGGAAGTTGTGATGTAAGAAGACACAATACTAAATGAAGAATTTTTTATTTTTTCTTAGTTTGGATGAAGTTACATGGTATTGGAATTATTTTGGCTTATACAATCATAGTTGGCTGATATTTTTGTTAGATAATATTTGATGGACCATTAACTTTGTTTTAATGTTCAAACAGATGAAAAGGTGTGAAACAAATGAGTAGAATACAAAGAGCAAATACTTTTCATTTCATATTCTTGCATGGAATACTACAAACAACAATTTTTTATTATAAAATATGTGATTTTGGAAGGTTGAAATGTTAGAGAGTATGTGGGAGAGTTGATTGAGTCATTGTGAATCCTTGTTCATGATTTACCTGGCACAAAGAGACAAAGGTAGAGGATCATATGTGAAGCAGTTTTGAGTAGAAGAGGCATAGAAAATGATGGAGATATGCAGAACTAAAGACCACGTAAACCAACACATTTTTTCTTTTATGTATCAAGGGATTGTAGTCTCCTTTCAGGTTGTAGCCTAAAAAAGAATAGGTTGGATCCTGTTGAAGTGGACGTAGGAGCTTCCAAGCAAGTAGTAACTTGAGAATTTGAAGGGCTTTTGATTAATACAAAAATTCTCTTCTTGATAACTACTTGTGAGCTTTTTATGTATTCTTCCTTAAATTAGTTTAATCTTTCATCAAGTCAGTTATCAAAGCACTTAGTCAAAATGTAGAGACAAAATTATTTATACTTGTAACTGAATATCTTATAATGTGGTTAGGAAGGTAAATCTCTGATTTACCTTCCTTACTTCCTATTACCTTGAGATCAATGTATTTGTATATTGAAACCAGAGATATCCTTATTCTATCCTTCAGCTACATACATAAACAATACCCTTCAGTTGCCATTCGAAAACTGTATCCTTTAGTCTTGTCTTACTTCAGATAAATCCGCATTCAATTCAACCCTTTGATCTGCTCTTTTAAATGTTGTCCAACCTCTGATCAATCCGCAATGGTTTCTCCTCCTTACACACTGTCCATCCGCAAATTATGTTCTTCCTTCAACGCTGTCCACCTTAGACTTGATCGCAATTATTATTCCTCAAACTTCACTGAAATTTGTCCTTAAATCCACATCTTTTTAATTGCAGTAATACCTCAAACAGATCCGCATTTTTTTTGTGATTTTCAATGAAGGTTACATGGGTATTTATAGTTGATTTCCCCTGTATATAAGCTGACCTTACAAGTGAACCAGTGTGACTATTTAGGAGCCGACATGACTATTTAGGAGGCTGATTTCTCCAGCAGTTGAAGGCTAACTTGACACATTATTTAGGCTTGTCTATCAATGTTGTATGAGGGCTAAATGATAGCCATTCTTCCATGGTTTCTGGACTTGGTCTTGGAGCATTTTATTATCTTTGTCTCCTTATTTTCATAATCATGAAGACCAACTTAGTTACATTTTACAACACTCCCTCTTAACTGGGGGATATTCATATAGTTACATGATCATTTTTAAACTAAAGAATCTCATAAGAAAAAAAATCGGATTGGTAATCGCATCTGTATAGCATCATATCAACCAGCATTGTACTAGTGCAAGGCCTTGACTAACAACCCCATCTCTTCAACGAAACAATGGGCTTCAATGTTGGCGAGGCACATGACTTATAGACACCTTCATCATTGTCTCTCCAAGGTACATACTCCACTCGGGTGTTCCCAAAGTATGACCTTCCTGGACTATTCTTCTCTTGGGTAGCTAGCCCTCAAAGAATATCGGTCCCCGACTACTCTTATCTTGAATTCCCGATCACATTCTCAAAGAGTATTGAATGCCAGATGATTACCCAATCCTCCATTATGTCTTCTCAAGACCAGAATGATGTGTTTGTTAGGATATTCCGACACATAGGAAATAGTTAAGAATAACTTAGTCTAGTGTAGAGTTAGGTAAAGTGTGTTTCTTTACCATGTACATTTGTAACTTATAATTCGACGGTCACGATTTGTAGTGATCCGACGGTTATCTCTCACCTCAGTATTAACGACACTTGATCCATGGCTTAATGTTATGAATATAATTCATAACAAATATAATAAACATAATTATTAAATACTCAATTAAGGATTATGTAAATAGTCATTAAGTTAGTGGAAGGGCATGTCTAAAAGACATGCCCATTCATGAAAGGCCACCTGCGTAGGTATATAAGCAGGGCCTAATTGTAACATTTAATCATCATCTCTTATACATTTTATATATAATATATTATTATTACAATACCTCTTGTGTATTTTACAATTAAGTCAACAAGCCTACAGCTTTGTTGCTCCATTTGGTATCAGAGGAGCGATCTTCTTGCCTGGAAGGAAGCACCTACGCCATTGCTGGCTACCTTTAGCTGTTACATGCGGTGCCTCGAAAACGCTGCCGATCGATGTCTTCATCAATGAAGATGGACGCTTTCAACAAAAAGTTGATCGAACTTGAGAGTAAGATCAATAATAATTCCGATAAATTCACTAAAAGATTAACCAATATTGAGGATAAGGTTACAGGAAATTCTGACAACATCAAAAAAACTTCAAGACACAACAGATCGGATAGAAAGACAAATTTGGCTAAACCATAGAGAGGCCACAGACAATCATAACAAAGCAATGCAGAAGATAAATGCCATTTTGGACAAGATTAATCTGACGCAAGAACCAATATTTCCGAATATTGGACATAATCAACAAAATAATTCAGCCGATTCAGGAAATTCATAAGATAATCATGAAGAATCACTACATTTTGCAGAAGATCAAGCTATAAAAATTTCAAATTATAATGAAGGTGATCTTAAAAATAAAGATGAGCCTACTAGTCAGGAAACTCTTGAAGAAATAGAAAAATATGATGACGAAGAGGAAAATGTGGAAAAAGAAGAAAACATTGATGACATATTTGAAAAGTGCTCAGCTGAAAATTTATTTAGAACTTGTAGTGAAGGATTAACTACTATAGATACTGAGTCAAACAATAAGACAAGAATGGGTCTAGCCATTTCCCAAAATTGTTTGGAGAGTATTAGTGTTTGTTATGACTCATTTATATTAAATATGGATATCCGCTAGAAAGTGAAAAAAAAAGGATTTGACACCAGGGCCAACCATCTCAAGACAGAGATGTTGTATTCCTCTTATATTCCCAAAATCGAATACGTTGCTCAAAGGCATAGAACAACAAAAATGCAAATGTTAGAGGTGGAAATATATTTCCATGTAATAAAATACAATTCCTGGGGATTATTTGATTGGAAAATGGATTTTGAGATTCCTGAAAGGTATATAGATGTATTGCTACAAGAATTTGCATATGATCCAGTTAGACTGCCGCTCACAGAAGACCCAGCTCAGGTTCTATACAACCGAGCGACACTGGAAACTATTTGGGATGACAAGCACGAAGCAGTTAACCCATTTACCCGCCAGCCCTTTGACATTACAAATATTATTCCCCAGGCTAAACTGAGACAAGAAATGCTACGATACATATTGAACAAATCAACCCTAACCCTAAGGCTAGATGTCATTTTTTACTATACTCAAGTCTTGAGCGAAGCAGATATGAGAATTTTCATGGAGATATTGATTTCGGATTACAAATTTATAGTAGATGTTGAGAAGGAAAAGGGAAACGTGCCAGCAGATCATTATTGGAAAATTTTGTGGCAAAAATTTAATCTTCTCCGCTTCTATTGCCAATACCGACCTGAAAATAGGGTTTTGTTTTGTTCAATTGCAGGATACGAATCCCTATTGCGGGTGTTATATGATCAGTTTTCCTATTTTTACTGTTGGTACCTCTCTTCATGTGATGTTTTGAAACAATTGTGCAAGGAAGTGTGCAAGCTTGTGGATCTCATTGGTTTGAAGGATACTCATTTTCCTCGAGATCTTTTGTTCGGGATTTTTAGCATGTTGTGTTGCCTTGTAACGTGATGCGAGCAATTGAAAATCTGGACCATGGTTTTAAGAATTTATCGTCGAATGTTTTATGACTTGAACATCGAAATTCTTCATAAAGCTAGGATGAATATTTTCCCTATTTGGATAGTCAAGGTCACTATCTTTGCGTTAGAGCGTGGAGATTTGAGCGATATGGCGAATGAAGAAACGATGTGCCTTTTTGCTAATTTAGGTCACGAATCTTGTGAATCGGTTAAGTTGATGACACATTAGTTAAACATATAATTAAAATTAAAATACAAAATATAAAATAATATAGTTGTACTAAAAAAAAAGAAAAAGTATATATATATATATATATATATATATTAAAAAAAAAAAAGTTAATTTAAAAAAAGAAAAAAAAGCCATATATATATCTGGATAAGCACAAGAAGAAGGAATTATGAGGGCATATAGCTTTGAGGATAAAGCTTTTAAGGAAAAAGGGATAAGCCCTAATTACAAGGGAGTATGAGGACGAATTATACATTCAAGATGACAGCCCAAAGTGAAGAAAGTTGGGAAGCAATTAAGGCAAAGAAAATTAGTATCCATAAAACTTTGAGGACAAAGTTTCTGAAGAGAAGGGAAATGTTATGAATATAATTCATAATGAATATAATAAACATAATTATTAAATAGTCAATTAAGGATTATGTAAATAGTCATTAAATTAGTGGAAGGGCATGTCTAAAAGACATGCCCATTCATGAAAGGCCACCTGTGTAGGTATATAAGCAGGGCCTCATTATAACATTTAATCATCATCTCTTATACATTTTATATATAATATATTATTATTACAATACCTCTTGTGTATTTTACGATTAATTCAACAAGCCTACAGCTTTGTTGCTCCACTTAACACTCGATTGGTCCATGATCTCTATTTAAAGAGCATGGAGGGTCATTTGTCCGGTAACCGTTTATGAGAGAAACATATGTAACTTTTATTTTTATATTAATAAATTCCCTGAAGTAGTCGCGTTGGTTGAGGGTGTGGATTGTTTCCCTCTTTGAGGGTTTTAACCACGTGATTATACTGGTGTACTAATTTGTGATCTGTTTGTAAGCGGTGACCTTTGGTTCTTGATCTACAGAACTTACCCTGTAAATTCCTACATGGTATCAGAGCTATTTTGAGGGCTGTGTCCGTTGTTGATCAAAATCCGAAGCCAGTTTGATTGCATGCGAATGTTGTTTTGTAGATCTACTTTTTCTGAACATTTTTGGGCTTGGAGAACTCCTCGATTGTGTCTGAAACATCTGTTACAGTGAGAAACTTCTTTCGTTTCATGCGAAAAGGTTTCCGGCTGCCCAAGTTATGTCAGTTTAGATCTGGAGGTATAAAGCATCTATTTTGCAGTTATATTTGTTAATAGTTCTGCTTATTTCGGTTTTTTCTGTTTATTTTCGGTATTAAGGTTTTATTTATTTGTCGAATCTATACCCTCTTATCTTTGTATGCTCTTTGTTGTGCGCTTCGTGTGATCTCGGAAAATCAGAAACAGGAAAAGGGATTTTATTTTTTTTGCTACGTATGCTCTTTCCCCACGTCTTTGTGTGATCTCAGGAAATCAGAAATAGTGAAAAAAAGTGATAGTTGCCGGTAAGGGTAATTGAAAATCTAAAATTATACTGTAAGGCTTTGCATTTCGTTTTGTTTGCTCGGTTTTTGTGTTTTTTTGTGCAGGAAAAGGAACACACACCGAAGAGTTAAAAAAAAAACCCCTTCCTCCTTTCATACAATAACGTGATCCTTTTACTATCTCACTTGGTGAGGGGTTAGTTTATGAGAATAGAGGTCTTCAGTTCAAGTCTCCTTCTCAAGCTTATTTTGTAAAAGAAATTTGTTCAAAGGGGCAGAACTTTTTTTAAAAAGCCACACTTCATCCCGTTCATGTAACTATTCAGCATTTACAACTCAGTTTTTTTCAAAAGGCATAACTTCTTCATCCGGGAGCCGTTTTTTGAGAAACGGCCTAATTTTTTGAGATCTTTCCATTGGAGCAGTTAGTTTCAGCTTTTCTCAGCTTCAGTTTTTAAAAAAAATGGAAAGTGCATTTCTAGTTATTCTTAACAGCACCAATTATTTCCAATGGCTACCTCACATGGTAGATATACTTAGAAGTAAAGGGCTTTATAGCATAGCCACAGGACAAGAAACTAAACCTTCCAATGATGATAAAGCTACTAAATGGGAAAATAAACAAGATCAAGTACGAGGGTTGATAGGAATGTCCATTGCTCAAGAACTTCGATTTCATATCCTTGACATTGACACCCCTGATGAGGCCCTCGAAAAGCTAAAAACTGTTTTTGGCGTTCAAAATCAAATTCGGGCCCACCAGCTTGAAAATGAGTTGCTTACTTTGGACCCCAATAATTTCTCCTCCATTGAAGATTTTTTGTCCAAATTTAAGACCCTCAGAATACTTTTAGAAGGTTTTAAGATCAAAATGGACGATGGTAGCCTCATATATTACATTCTTGCTAAGCTTGGTCTTGCATACTCTGTATTTGTTTCCACCTTCCATTCCACCAGAGAATCCATCATTTCTTCGGGAACAACCTACAAGAATCCCTCTTTTGATGCCTTTTGTGATTCTTTGATAAGAGAACAAGAAAAACTTTTACACCTTGGTCTTATCACTACTGGAAACGCTTCTAAGAAAGCCTTAGCAGCCCAACAAAAACCATATCAAAAGAATCCCAAGAAGCAATATCCTAAAAAATATGGTCCTAAACCAAACAAGGGCACTAAGCAATTTCAGCTGCAAACTGAAAAATCAAATCACCAAAATAATAGGGCAAATCAAAACAAAGGGAAGAAGATAGATAGACATTGCAACTTTTTCAATCGGGATGGTCATATAGAGTCAAAATTTTTTAAGAAGATGGAAGCCTTAGAAGCAGCAATGAAGAAGCACAACATCAATTTGGAGCACTTTTCACCTTCATCTTTAGGCATGGCACTTTCTGCTTGTGGTTGTCAAGCATCAAGATCTGGTTATGCATTAAATGTATCTTCTTCCTCTCCTTCTCATGAGTGGCTCATTGATTCTGGAGCTTCTTACCACATGGCTAAAAATAAATCCATGTTTTCTTCTTTAAATGATTGTAACACCAAACATATTTAATATATGATGATAGATCTCTTAGTGTTGTAGGATCTGGAACCATTCATCTAGATAATGGTCAGTTTAATGATGTACTATGTGTTCCTACCTTTTCATGCAACCTTCTATCTGTTTATCAGATAACTCATTTGGGTGAAGGGAAGATAGTAGAATTCTCACCTCATGATGTTGTAATCAAGGACCTCAAAGATCGTAAGCATATTTTAGCTACTAGCATTGCTAATGATTCCATAAGGCTGTATAAGTTTGACAACTTTGGGTCATCATGCCTTCCCTCTATTTTTGTTGCTCATAATGATGATGTGAGAAAACTTTGGCATGAGCGATTTGGTCACTTAAACTATCACTCTCTTCAAACTCTATGTAAGGAAAATATGGTGACAAGCCTTCCTATGGTATCTTTCCAAGATGGTGTTTGCTCCGGATGTGTACTCGGAAAACATCATCGGGATAGTTTTGACAAACGTGCCTCTTGGCACGCTTCAACCCCTTTGCAGCTTGTGCACAGTGATTTATGTGGTCCACTTCCTATTGTTTCTTTCTTTGGTTGCAAGTACTTCTTAACCTTCATTGATGATTTTTCCAGACACACTTGGTATATTTCTTAAAACTCAAGAGTGAAGTTTTTAACATGTTCTTGGCCTTTAAGGCCTTTGTTGAGAAACAATCTGGACATCAAATTCTTAAGTTAAGATCAGACAATGGTGGAGAATATGTTAGCAACAAATTTATCAACTTCTGCATTGAGCATGGCATTCAATTGCAACATACTGTTCCCTATACTCCACAACAAAATGGTGTAGCTGAAAGAAATAATCACACCTTAAAAGAAATGGCTAATTGTATGCTTCAATCTAAAGGACTTGGTCTCAATTTTTGGGGCGTAAGCTATTAACTGTGCAGATTACATAAACTCACCTCCTACTAAGGTTTTAAAGAATATAAATTTGTATGTTTAGCCCAATCAAATAGATGTAAGTCACTATGGTTAAAGTGATAATCAGGCTCATTCCAGATGCAAAAAATAAAGCCTTTTAATCCCAAGAGTGAAAATGAGTTTTTGTTGGATATTCTAAGATGTTGTCAAAGGATATGGACTTTTCAACCAAAATCCAAAATAGCACTGTAGAAATTGCATACACTATGCATGCATATATCCGGACTCTCCGTCCAATAATATTCCCTTCTTACAATATAGAATCCACACACTATACACCTTATAGAAATTTAGTCAATAATTGCAAAACACATGAAGCAATAAAAACACACATAACACAGTTGTTTACCGGGAAAGCCTAAAGCTAAAAACCCCAACTATCATATTATGTATATCATGGAGATCATATGACAATCTCATACAAGCATACAAAGCTTATCACAAGCTCTCAGTACAGTACAATATTTATACACTAATCAAGCCCAATCTTGCAAATCCATGCACCAATCTTTGCCACCTGCTAGCCTGCCTCCACTGCACAATCCAAGCTGATTACAAAGACCAATTCAATGTAATCCCACTCTCATTGAATGCGTTCTTATCATTGGCAACTTCAATGTATATATAGATGCAATTCATGCATCACTACTAGTCACAATAGATAGTTCATCTTGCCCTTTCACCTATCTCTCCACTGGTCTCCACTGAAACTGTCCATGCACTGTAGTTAACTAATGTATTCTTCAGTTGATTAATGAGTTAATATTTAGTGAATTAATTATTAATTAATTCACACCACTCTCACTAGTATCAACTGCCAGACTAGATACAACTAGCTCTAACCGAGTCTAACTGAGTTAAACCGAACACAACTCCACCAACTACTTCTCCAACCCCCCACCAAAACTCGTCATATGAGTTCTAACCGAAGTCCTCCAAAAAATGCCTCCACTTAACCTCTGAATAACGTATTCCTTTTCAGCCACCGAAGAAATACATCTCCACTTAACTAAAGTGCTCCAAGAGAATAAGATAATGTTTAGAGTCCAAATATTATTAAGAGCTAATAATATTTCCGACATATCTATTTTTAGACTGACAATCTAAAAATAGATTCCGCCCAATATGTCTAAAAATAGAAATCCATCTATTTTTCCAACTTGACCAACCATCCACAAATAGCATCCTGCAACTCATAGAATATGATCAACATGTCTAAAAATAGACGAGTCTAAAAATAGACTTTGCGACAAAAATCACCTTTGTGGGCCCCACCTAGTTTAGGTGATCACTTTCCAACTAGGATTAGGAGTGATGTTTCAGGATGCATCCACTTTTTCTTGTTGCAATATTCAACACTCCCTCTCAACAAGAAAGGATTGTCTTTGCATGCGACATGCAACTCCATGCATTCGCCCTACAACCTTTTCAAGCACCCTGCAACTCCATGCATCTGCTCTGCAACTCTTCTGAAACTGAAAGGCTCCAAACAACTCAATCAGTCTAATGCATATATCATCAAAGTCTTTGAATTCTGCTGGTACCAACTACACATGTCTTTAGGAACCACTGCGCTATTGAACTCTGCGCCCATGCACTTTGCACTTGCTTTCAACTTTGAACCGTGCTCCAGTATTCGACACTGTCACTTTGATCTGCCCGCATCAATCCAACTGATCATGCTACTGCTGCTCTATGGGCACCTCGTGGCCAGGTTCAATTCATGAGATCCACACCATCTCAATGAATCCTGCCCAAAATTCTCCTCTTGGGATTACTCATGCATGTTGCCCCACCTCTCACCTGGTGGTATAGCTGCATGCACTCCCTCTGCCCATTTGGCACGAAATTTCTCTGCATGAGTGGTTGCTCCCACTCCATGATCTTCATCTTGTGGCTGCTCCACATCCCGAGGTTCACTCTTACCTTCATGCAAATCTTGCTCTCTCTCAAGCTTCAATTGCATGGCTTTTTCACACTTCCCAATAGTAGGAAGCTCCGTAGAAATCCCATCTACATCAAATCTATAAAGATTCTTCTACATCTCTAATTGTGGTTGCTCCACAACCTTCCGAGACTTCTTCTCACGCTGCATGTTGAGAGGCTCCCTCTCAACCACCAAGTAACTAACCTCTACTTTTCTCCTCAAAGCTTTGCATGCATCTTGTACCTCAATGCATGTAGATTATTGGCTCGCGGACATTGCAATTGTCCCGCCATTGCAAAATTTTCTAACAAAAAGAGCTGATTTTAAATCGATGATATCTCCCTCATCCGAGCTCCGATTCGACAGATTTTTTTTTTCAATTTGGGTATTTTTTCGCAAGGAATCCAAATATGCTATTTTTTTCTGAAAATATTTTACCCAAATTTTCAGATATTCTTTGCAAACTCGCGCCCAAAAATTATTGCTCTCATTCCATGTAGAAAATCTATAACACAGCTCTGATACCATGTAGAAATTATATACACTATGCATGTATATATCTAGACTCTCCTGATCTAACAATATTTATCTTCTTGCTAAATACAGAATCCTTCCACTATAATTTTTGTGGAAATTTAATCAATAATTGCAAAACACATGAAGCAATAAAAACACACATAACACAGTTGTTTACCGGGAAAGCCTGAAGCTAAAAACCCCAACTATCATATTATGTATATCATGGATATCATATGACAATCTCATACAAGCATACAAAGCTTATCACAAGCTCTCAATACAGTACAATCGTCATACACTAATCAAGCCCAATCTTGCAAATCCATGCACTGATCTTTGCCACCTGCTAGCCTGCCTCCACCGCGCAATCAAAGCTGATTACAAAGACCAATTCAATGCAATACCACTCTCATTGATTGCGTTCTTATCATTGGAAACTCCAATGTATACATAGATGCAATTCATGCATCACTACTAGTCACAATAGATAGTTCATCTTGCCCTTTCACCTATCTCTCCACTGGTCTCCACTAAAACTATCCATGCACTGTAGTTAACTGATGTATTCTTTAGTTGATTAATGAGTTAATATTTAGTGAATTAATTATTAATTAATTCACACCACTCTCACTAGTGTATCAATCAGTTAGACTAGATACAACTAGCTCAACTGAGTCTAACTGAGTTAAAAGTTAACCGAACACAACTCCACCAACTACTCCAACTCCACCAAACTTCCGTCACTGAAGTTCTAACCGAATTCTCCATGCAATAGCTCCACTTAACCCTTGTGAATAATGTAATTTTCCTGTCACCTTTCTGTACACATCTGTGCAATGAATCGAAGTGCTCCAAGAGTATCAGATACGTTTAGAGTCCAAATATTATTAAGAGCCAACAATATTTGGGACATATCTATTTAGACTCCAGCAATCTAAAAACAGAGATTCTCGCCAATATGTTCAAAAATAGAACCACATATTTTTCCAACTCGACCAACCATCCACAAATAGCATCCCGCAACTATAGAATATGACTTCCATATGTCTAAAAATAGACTTTGTGACAAAAATCACCTGTGTGGGCCCCACCTAGTTTAGGTGATCTCTTTCCAACTAGGATCAGGAGTGATGTTTCAGGATGCCTCCTTCACTGTTTCTTGTTTCAATCTTCAATAATAATCATTAGAAGAGATGTAAAGTTTGATGAAAATATATTGGCCTGCGAGCCTAGTTTGGCATGTGTGCCACCTTTGGCCTGCGACACTGATTCGACATATGTGCCACCTCTCTCTCTCTCTTCTATTTTTAATAGCATTCCTTCTAGTTCAGATGATGACATTGAGGATGAAAATCCTCCTCCAGCTCGTGAAATTGTTCCTTATACTCCAACGCTTCCAATATGGGTCCGCTCTACTCGGGATGTAGCAGGTTCTCTTGCAGGTGACCTTGCCAATCGACGACGTACACATTCTTAGTTCGAAAGAGCCTCTTCCTTATTAGCTCAAGTTCTAGAAAAACTTGATCCAGAAACCTTTGAAGAAGCCTCCAGTCATCCAGATTGGGATGAAGCTATGAATGAAGAGTATCGTTCCTTATTGGCAAACAATACTTGGGATCTTGTTCCTCTTCCAAAATGAAGAAAACTTGTTAGATGCAGAAGGGTTTACAAAACAAAGTTTGGACCAGATGGAAAAGTGGATAAACATAAAGCTCATCTTGTCGCTAAATGTTTTTCACAAGTTGAAGGCATTGACTATACTGAAACCTTCTCCCCTGTTGCCAAAATGAATTATATCTGCCTTGTTCTTTCCCTTGCTACCTCCTTTAAATGGGAAGTCCATCAGATGGATGTTAAATTCGCCTTCTTACATGGAGATTTGCATGAAGAAATCTACATGGAACAACCCCCTGGCTTTATCCAAAAAGACTCCAGCCTTGTTTTTCGCCTTAGGACATCTCTCTATGGTCTCAAACAAGCTCCTCGGGCTTGGTATGCCAAAATGGATAGATTTCTCTTAGATAATGTCTTTTCTAGGTGTCATTCTGACAACACTGTCTACACCAAGAAAGTGGGTAATTCCTCCACCATCCTTGTTATTTATGTTGATGATCTTATCCTTACTGGTAGTGATCCAAACCATATAAACCATGTGAAGTCTAGCCTCAAAAATAAGTTTGAAATGACCAACTTAGGACACTTGCATTATTTCCTTGGTCTTCAAGTCTTGCAATCCAAGAAAGGCATTACCCTCTCTCAGTCCAATTATTCCTGTGATCTTCTACACCACTTTCACATGGAAGACTGTAAGCCTGCCCCTTCTCTCTTTCAGTCTGGAGTCAAGATTTCAGTCAACTGTACTACCCCTGAAGTTGATGCTACCTTATACCATCAACTTGTTGGTAAAATTTTGTATCTAACCCATACCCGTCCTGACCTTTCCTTTGTCGATGGTCTTGTCACTCAGTTTATGCACCAACCTCATGAAAGTCACTGGAAAGAAGCTAAAAGAATACTTCGATATATTCAAGGTACAATTCAGTTTAGGGTTCATTACAGTGCAGGAGCATCTCCCTTGTTCATTGGTTTCACTGATTCTGATTGGGCTGGTGACCCTGATGATAGAAAGTCCACTGCAGGATATGTATTCACTCTTGGTTCAGGACCTATTACTTGGTCTTATAAGAAACAAAGTTCCATCTCCCTTTCTTCAGCAGAAGCAGAGTATCGTGGTGCAGTTGAAGCCAACAAGGAAGACATGTGGCTTCGTCAGATCCTGTCTGAATTTGGTCTTCATCAGCCACATCCAACTACACTTTGGTGTGATAATCAAAGTGTCATTCATATATGTAAAGATCCAGTTTAGCATCAGCATATGAAACACATTGAACTCCACATACACTTCATCAACAATCTCATTCATGATCGTGTTCTTGAAGTGCAGTATTGTCCGACCAATGATCAAGTAGTCGATATCTTTACGAAGGCTCTCACAGAAGCGAAGTTTACCAAACTTCGATCCATGCTTGGAGTTCAAGAAAGTTGTCATTAAGGGGGGATAGGCTCTAATGCCTCATTCCTTCTCCTATTGTGTCACTTTTGTAAATCCTTCAATCCTATCCCAAATTGTTCTTAAGGGGGGATGTTAGGATATTTCGACACATAGGAAATAGGCTCCTTTTGTGTCACCTTTGTAATTCAATCCTATCGCAAGTTGTTCTTAAGGGGAGATGTTAGGATATTCCGACACATAGGAAATAGTTAAGAATAACTTAGTCTAGTGTAGAGTTAGGTAAAGTGTGTTTCTTTACCATGTACATTTGTAACTTATAATCCGACGGTCACGATTTGTAGTGATCCGACGATTATCTCTCACCTCGATATTAACGACACTTGATCCGTGGCTTAACACTCGATTGGTCCATGATCTTTATTTAAAGATCATGGAGGGTCATTTGTCTAGTAATCGTTTATGAGAGAAACATATGTAACTTTTCTTTTTATATTAATAAATTCCCTGAAGTGGCCACGTTGGCTTAGGGCGTGGACTATTTGCCTCTTTGAGGGTTTTAACCACGTGATTATACTGGTGTACTGATTTGTGATCTATTTGAGAGCGGTGACCTTTCGTTCTTGATCTACGAAACTTACCCTGTAAATTCCTACAGTGTCTATCTCTCCCTCCCACGGAGGACCTATTCCACAAGGAATGTACTCATTCTTATACCAAGAATGTACCTAAGCTCATCCTTAGTAATTACCAAGTTTCTTCCAATTAAGAAACTTACCATCAAGCTCCCTCTTAATCAGGGACCTCCAGTAGCAATGGTGAGACACCCAACTAATCATGAATAATTCTTGTCCTCGATGTCATGGATTTCGGTATTGAGGAATCTCCATCTTTTAGCTTCATAGGGCACAGATCATTCATCACTTCCATCCTGAGTTTTGTCAGCTATCAAAGTGATTTTCCAGAATTCCTTATCTGGTCCACTATTGTGCCATGCTGCTTTCCTTCGAATCATCTTCCAGGATCATACATCCTTTCTCATGATTAGCAGCCTTGCACAAATTCATCCAGATAAACATTTACATATGAACCTTTTAAAACAAAAGTTACCTCAGTGATGATCTTTCACGATGACATATTCTTGTAAGCATCGGCATCCTTCATACAGATTGACACATATCCTAATGATATGTTTTCCAAGGGTCTTCTTCTTTACCAGACTTCCGTCAGAGTCTACATATCTTTCCAGGAGATCTCCTAGTCACATCTTATTAGCCTCCGGATGATAACTGCCTCTTGACATGGTTGCATTTCATGATCTCTTCCTCTCTGCACATTCTTGATTCCCACGAACATACAACTTTCCTAGTTTCTTGTTCATATACAACCACCTCATATTCCATGAGGACATATTATGTCGATTTCATCTATCCGTGCATTGAGAGATACTCCTCCATAGATCATACTTCTAAGTACAGAAGTCCATTACCTGCAACCACATGACATGACTTCAAAACATTCAATGTCAGCATATAAATATATACATACCTCATACCTTTTCCCCTTGAGTCATCCTGTAGCAATTTCTCAAGAATGAAGAGCTTCATTCCCTTGGCCTGCTTCATCAATATGTCATCACATCCAGAAATATGTTTCCATGATGACCCTTGCTCTTGATGACTTCTTTACATTAGTAATGTTTGTCAGAGAGGTTTTCCCGGAGTTGATTCACCGAGAGCGCCTGCCATTCTTAGATCAGGATGCTACATTATCACATAACCAACAGAAGTCAATTTCTTATTCATAAGTTTGTGTGACTTTCCTTGATTCTTCTTTTATTTCTCCTATTGAGATTGTCCCTTTAAGACCAACTTTCTTGTAATGTCCATAAGTCTTCCACTTTTCCTAAACTTTCCTTTTTCCTGCTTGTTCATCTTATCATCTCTTCCAGATCTTATGAAGATATCCCTTCATTCTTTGATACCTTCAATTTTGTGTAAATCAGGTCTAAGTGTCATGACCTTCTTTATTGCATTGAATGGTTCTTTCAACTTATCATATTTTCTCTTGATGTCTCCAATCCTGTTATATAGGGATGTAAGGACTTTTACTGATTTCAGAAGAATCCTTGAGCCCTTCTATCCTTTTCCATGTATTTAGATGAATCTTGGCCTTTGGAGAATTTTCATGACTTTACTTTCTTCAAGGACTGTAACTATCCTCCTCATGCAAGAAATCTTGGTAACCCAACCAGCTTACAGATTTTCTTGAAAAAACAAAGTCATTATACCAAATTTGATTATAGAATAAAAGATACTTACTTGACAAGTGAAGATAAAGTCTTTAGCTTGGTCGCCTTTATGGTAGTTGAGAAAAGATGTATTAGTGCTCTCTCTTTCGATGATCTTCTTCCAAATGAAAAAGCCTTTCTTCAGTAAAGGAGATTGTTCCTTTTGATCTATCTCTTTTAGAGGATTTCAAAACTTTTGTTCTCATGTCACATAAGACTTATTTCTAGCATCAAGATCTTTCCTTGCTTGCACCAATGTCGCTTTGATCACCAAGGTAGTAGTTCTGAGAATTCCATCACTGAATAGTATCGAGGAATATATGTGACAACACCAACATATAGCATCAAAACGTGTGATTGAGATGAGATGTTACTCAGGTAGTATTTTTATTCTTTTTCTGTTGATTTATACTGGACCTGAAGTAGCACAGACCCAAACTGTAACATATCACCGAAATTATGTTTAGTATTTTTACTGCGATCTGCACTAGGTATGCCGAGAGCATTGTTGTGATTCCACTGATCTGAATTTACCAAAAAAAACCTCTGAAATTAGCCCGATATTTCCCGAGGATGATCTGAATTGTAGGCTGTGATATTTGGACTCTTATTGCCTTCCAAAATCTCAGAGAATTAGATATCTGAACTTATCCCTTCTGCGATGAACTTTGACTAGCTTATATGTTTTGAAATCTTATCCTTGTGTGTCCTTAGATGCCCTTCCTTAATTGTCACCTTAGCTCTGAAACCATGTTGAGAATTTGAAGGGCTTGTGATTAATACAAAAATTCTCTTCTTAATAACTACTTGTGAGCTTGCTTATGTATTCTTCTTTAACTTAGTTTAATCTTTCATCAAGTCAGTTATCAAAGCACTTAGTCAAAATGTAGAGACATAATTATTTATACTTGTAACTGAATATCTTATAATTTGGTTAAACTTCCTATTACCTTGAGATCAATGTCTTTGTATATTGAAACCATAGATATCCTTATTATATCCTTCAGCTACATACATAAACAATACCCTTCAGTTGCCATCCAAAAACTGTATCCTTCAGTCTCCTCTTACTTCAGATAAATCCGCATTCAATTCAGCCCTTTGATCTGCTCTTTTAAATGTTTTCCATCCTCTGATCAATCTGCAATGGTTGCTCCTCCTTACACACTATCCATCCGCAAATTATGTTCTTCCTTCAACGTTGTCCACCTCAGACTTGACCACAGTTATTATTCCTCAAACTTCACTGAACTCTGTCCTTAAATCCGCATCTTTTTAACTGCAGTAATACCTCAGACAGATCCACATTTTTCTATGATTTTTAGTGAAGGCTACAAGGGTATTTATAGTTGATTGCCCTTGTATATAAGCCGACGTTACAAGTGAACCGATGTGACTATTTAGGAGTCGACATCACTGTTTAGGAGGCTAACTTCTCCAACAGTTTGAAGGCTAACTTGACACATTATTTAGGCTTGTCTATCAACGTTGTATGAGGGCTAAATGATAGCCATTCTTCCACGGTTTCTAGACTTGGTCTTGGAGCATTTTATTATCTTTGTCTCCTTCTTTTCATAATCATGAAGACCGACCTAGTTACATTTTACAATAGGTAGGAGCCTCCTATAGGTGGTATCCTATAAAAAATTTATGTAAGAGAGAGTAGGATATTCCAAAAAAGTTTTAGCTTGTAGAATAACATAGAGTTTGGAGCCTCCAAAAGCTGATGTAATATAGGAAATAGTAGCTTTCCTTTGCATCACAACAACAACAAATTTGTGGTTTTATCCCTGTATGGTTTTCCACTTATATATGGTGTCCATATGTGTTGATATTATCTTGTCATCGAATGTTGTTATGTTGATTAAATTTGCTATTTATATGATATTATACTATTCATTGAATAGTTCAGATACATTTTGAAAAGAAAAATAAACATAATTTAATGTCCATGGATGCACTAAACTGATTCACCTCACCCCCCCCTTCTCAGTTTAGTCAAGTTTCCAACAATTGGTATCAGAGTAGGTTCCTTTAGTATCAAGTTAACCATTGGAAGGTGTTACACAGTAATTTGTCACCGTCCCTACCATTCCCCGTCCCGCACATTGGAGGGCCCATTATGTGACCTGTGAGCAATGTCATGCCTTGAAACCATCATCATTGCACTCCTCTAAACATGAGCTTCAATTGCCCTGAAGACATCTCCTTGCAAAAAACCATGAAAACATCTCCTTTTGCATTGGCGCGGGCAGACAGTTCATCACTCGCGCCAATGGGGAAAATCCTACAAAGAGGCCGTGCCAACTGGTGCTCTGTCCCAGAGCAGTAGTCGCGCCAGCCAATTTAAGGAGTGTTTTTTAAATAAATATGGCGGAAGTTGTGTTTCAACAAACTCAGAAACCATTGCCTATCTTGAGTTGGGAGGTTTGGCTGCGGGAGTTCTATGGAAGGGAAGTGGTTTTGCCACCTCCCATGGAACCTTCCTTGTTGATAGGGCCAATACCACAATAATAGGGATCCCAACTCCCTCCTTCCCCATCTATAAAAGCCTGCTCAATTCCATGGCAAGCTAGTCTTGAAGTGCCTAAGCTTTGAATCTCCAAATTCCCAAGAGCCTTTGTGCTGTAAGAGCCCTCTTTCTTCCCTTAAGGCCGACTCAAGTAAGGAGACTATCGTCGAGAGACTTTGGAGAGGTTTGCCCTTTCCCTGGCGAGCTTTGCGAGACGTGAACGACTGGAGACCCATCCGAAGGAGACCGTGACGTCAGAACATTGGTTGTATTATCTTTCAATTGTTATTTAATGAATGATTACGGTTATGGTTCCACTCTGTTTTCACTTATGTTAATAACGAGTTATATCCTTTCTGACTGATATATAGTTGCGTATTCTGGATTTTATGCTTGTATTCGTGTTGTTTCTTGCATGTGCAGGTGTCCATCCGCGGAGATTGTGAGAGGATCGTGATCTGCCGAGGCTGAGGAACGGGAATGCTCTCTTCTACGGATCATAGCATTGGATTCCAGGTAGGCCTCCATCTTTGGTCTTTTATTCGTAACTAGGAATCTGCGCTGTAACATTTGATGATTGTTGTTAGACCCCTGCTGGGCTAGTAGGGATCGCCTCTGTCCGCAGAGGGGATTTACCTCCTCAACAATTTGGCGACTCCGCTGGGGATCTCTAGATTTCACTGTCTCGCTTAGATTGTCTCGTTTGGATTATTTTATGATTTTCCTTGCTTGGTTAGCCTTCTGGGTTGGGTTCTTTTGCTGTTTTTGCTTCTTGGTTTGCTTAGTTTACATTGATCTGCTTCTGGAGTAGTTATTTCTTGTTTTTGGCTGAGAAACTCGACTGGCGCGCTTTTTAGCCCGACAGTCGCGCCAATTGGCGCATGTTGCTTTTGTATAGCCCGCGCCAATTGCTTTCTGGCACCAGTTGCAGCCTTACAGTCGCGCCACTCCTGTAGGGTTTTTGAGTTTGCTCAGTTTTGAGCTCTCTGGGTCTGGTCAGTGATTTTCTTCTTGATTTTTCGACTACCTGAGTGTGTTGGAGTCCTGTTTGACTGGGAATTTGCCTTCGTCCTTTGGTTGTTTGCTTTTATCTATCGATTTCACGTTTTAAGCCCTAGGGCATCTAGTGGCTTTGTGTATCGAGCCCTCCTTGGGAGTTTTGGTGTTTCGTTTATCCAGTCAACTCTCTGATTGCTCCTCCGCATCCTCTTAGTAGTTGTTCACTGTTTTGTTGCGATTTTTGGGTGATTGCTCGTTTCTTCATTCAAATTTCGTTTGGTCTTGCTTTGGGCCTAGATCACATGGTCCATTGGAGCCTTTGAGTCTTTTTCTTGGTTTTGAGAGACTTTGGTCGATTTGAGATCTGATTGTTTGTGTCATTGAGTGAAATTTGTTCGTTTTTCTCTCTCAATATCGTTTCTCAAGTTGTTCCATTTATTTTCAGTTTTTTTAGTGCATCTAGCTATCAAACATTGAAAATTACAAAAAAATCTCTTTTGCTTTTGGTTGATTAGTGCAAATTGAAATTTTTCGATTTTACTAGTAATTAGTGATTGGAATGAAAAATTTTCGATTTCATTAGTTGCATTAGAGATATCATTGTTTGTCTTCCGATCATTTTGTTTGTGTAAGAACTCTCAACTCTTCTGTAGCTAGTTTTCATCGAACGAAATGGTGTACTGTGGCATGTAGTTTTGCATTTAGGAGTTTTTGAAACAACACATTCGTTAGGGCCTGAAAACTGAAACGTAATTGAAGATCAACTTTAAAATCTACTCAATTTACACTAAGGCAACATTGGAATCTAACGAAACACATTTAGAGGTCTAGGCTAGAGACGTGTTCCGGCGTCTTTAAACCTAGCAGTTGTCGTTCGCCTTTTGGCTTTAGAGAGCGCTAGTACGGACTTGTGCTCCCCGTACCGTCACATATATAAAGGGAGACCCCTCTAGGTTTTCAATCCTTTATCCATAGGAAGCCGAGTCTGCTGCCCTATACCCGTGATACACCGAACACAACGTTCGGGGAGATTTCCTGAACGTACGGAAAGTCCTTGGTTGATTTCTTTTTCATTATTAAAACCAAGGTGTATATTGCAGTTCACGGTTATTTGGTACACCCTTTGTGCCTAGTATTCCTGAGCAGTCATTTGATCTTTTCTGACTCCCTAAACTTGAAAAGATCGCCAAGCGCTTGTCCTTTCACGCTTGTGTCAAATCTGAAAGAGATAGAGTCATCTTTTTATCGTTTCTCGACTCTTAAAACATGAAATGGTAAAGTTTCTTATTTTTCAATGTGGTAAAAATTAATCACCCATGATTACACGCCCTCTTATATTTTGCTTGTTGACCGTTTGATCGTGTGTCTTGACTCTTTTTCAGCCCGTGTGTGGTTTTGATGGCAACTTTTTCAGAGTTTACCAACCAAGGAATCCCCTCAGAAGGGAATCCTGGTCATTTTCCTCCTTTTGGGAATTTTGGTGCTCCCTACATGGCAACGTTGTCCCTCCCTGGGTTAACTGTTGGGTTGCTTGTTTGGTTGTTTTCAACCTCTGTGGTCCCAAATATCTCCGCTACTGTTCAATCAGTTCCTCCACCTGAACAACATCATGTTGGTTCCAAGGTGGACCTCTCCCCTTCTTCGCCTGTTTCTGCGTCCTCCTCTTCTACTTCGCCTGGTGAAAGCCTGGATTCGAGTAACCAGGTGGTTAAGAAGAAGAAGAAGAAGACAAAGAAGAAGAAGTCTGATAAGCGAGAGGCTAAAAGTGCAGCTACTGTTTCTGAAATATCTCCTCTCGATAAACCTTCCAACCCTCCACGGAAATTCAAGTTCCCTTGCCTGTTGTGCACGGGAGACCATCTTCTTCGAGACTGCCCTGGCATCCCCAAGGTGCTTGAAGCATGGTCCGACGGCCGTCCACCGTTGCCTTTGACTTCCGGGAGCCAGGTTGGGGGCATGTCTTCAACTGGTGCTGATAAGGCTCCTAAGAAGCAGGGTAAGATCACCAATCCCTGTAAGTTGTGTGAAGGGCACCATGCCATTCACCTTTGTCCTTATATGGATGAAGCCAAGCAAGTGTTGGACAACCCGGCTGTTTCCACACCATGCCTCCCAGCTGGTTATAAACAGCTTTCTTTGAGTCCTCCACCAGCTGATCCTACGATTGGTCAAGAGTCATCCTTGGTCGATCCCGCTCCCTCGGAAATTCAGATTCATGAATCCATCCCCGACCAACCATTGGTCATGGGATTGGTTGAACTGGCCCCGTCGACGGTGCACCAGGTCTTTTCCGTTGAGAGTAGACCTCACATCCTTCAGGTTCTTCTTGTTTCTTCAGATTCCTCGGACTTGGAGAAAGATTCTCTTGTCCTTATACCTCAAGAAGTTGCTCCTCCACCTCCCGTGATGGAGATCCTGGAGGATACCCCTCCCACCTTCGAGATGGAGGTCGTGGAGGATGCTCCTTCTTCTTCCGTAACACCAGGGGAAGACCATCTCGGTTCGATGGTGGCCCCTCCAAGTATTTTGGTCGCTTCCTTCGATTGGAGTCGATTTGCAGGATACCGCCTTCTGTCTTATGTGCCTTTCGAGATCACAATACAGGCTTTTGGTCTGGTCGTACCCAACACCATTATAGACGAAGGCGCGTCTGTTAGTATTCTATCCTCAACTACTTGGCAAGCTTTCAGTTCGCCGCCGCTTGCGCCCGTTACGCAGAATCTGTTGGCATTTAACAGAAGAACAAGTCAACCGTTAGGGATCCTTCCAAGGTTACCTGTTACTTTGGGAGGTAAAACTGTCCATATGGACGTGATGGTTGTTCCAGGCCCCTTGGATTTCAATCTGCTCTTGGGGCGCGATTACACCTATGCCATGGGAGCGCTTGTCTCCCTTTTTCGTGTGGTCTGTTTTCCGCATGAAGGACGAATTGTGACCATTGATCAGCTTTCGTTCTTTGGTCCTGATGTGGCAACTGGCCCGCCATCATCCCTTCCTAGTTTTTATCCACCCGTTGTATCTGCCCCACCACAGGTCAACTATGTGGCTACCCCACCCTCGTGCTCTGCTCAAAGGACGATGCCGTTGTGCACGGGGGCCGGGGGCAGCATTGGGTCCCGTACTTCCGCGTGATGTTTTCTTTCCACCTGGAGTCGAACCTTGGAAGCGATGATTTCTTGCTCATCATGAGGTTCTATTTATACGGGGCCTATTTTCCAGCCGTTTCAAAAATGAAATGTTTTCGTTACATGGTTCTTGTCTTGTGTCAAGCTCCTTAAAAAATGAAACAAGGTTGTCGGAGCAGAGTTCCTTGTCCTGTGCCAAGCTCCTTAAAAAATGAAACAAGAGTGTCCGAGGATAGTTCTTTTAATGTGTCAACCTCGTTAAAATAATGAAACACGTTCTTGTTCAATTCGAGTCTTTGATAAGATCTCGTAAAATCCCAGTCGAGTCTGTCTCTTGATCTCGTAATTTGAACCTTCACTCCATCTGCCGTTCATATGGATTGAAGCTTGGGGGGCATGTACCTCGAATTGAGTCACCATGCTGGGGGCATGCTTACTTTTTCAAGCATAGTTTGTTTCTGTTTCAAGCTTGAAAATGAAACCGGTTTCAAGCATAGTTTATCTTTGTTTCAAGCTTGTGTAAAAATGAAACCAAATCCAAGCAGAGTTTACTGATTTCAAGCTTGTGTAAAAATGAAACCATGCCCATTTTACCCCTTGTGATTGCCATTTTATCAACCTGTTATTTCCAGATGAGCCTTGGTTTTCTCACTCCATCGTCCCTATCTGCTTGGCCGATCATATGCCTTCACTTGGTTAGGTTACCCATTCCTGAGGAACCGCTACGATGAGTGGTCTTGTTAGCCAGCCTCTGACTTATATCATTTTTTGAGCAGTTCCACCATTGCCGGACCAATAGCTACCTCTTTATACCACTCGTTCTCTTCAGAGGAGTCAATCAGCTCTTTTTCGACTTCTAAACATGAAAAGATTGTTCTAGTCCCTTGTCGTTTCGATCTCGTTAAAGTGGTCATAAAACGACATCTACCCAAAGATACGTTTACCCTTTTTCGTCAGATAGATGATTTTCTTATTTAAAAAGGAATACCCTAGCCTATCGCGACTAGGAGGTTTTCTCAGATATTGTTTTCTACCTTTTCAGATCTGAGGAACTATTTACGAAAAGGGACCTTTGGAGTTTACTTTTCCGCTATCTTTTCAAACTCTCTAAACATGAAAAGACACCGAGTTCTTCCTTTGTCAGACTCGTTAAACCCTGATGACATCGGATTCAGTCGAAATGACGTTCTCCGAGTTCCTCCTTCCTAGGGCTCATTAAAAGTACTAGGATGGATTCGCCCGAAGGGCGGACTTATATTACAAGCATATGCTATCCCCTTCAAGCTTGTTATCAAAAATAATTGGGGTACTCGCCAGAAATGGTGGGGGAAAAATGGAACCATCATCATTGTCGTCGGCAGTATGTCACTCTTGAACATGGCACTTGTATGCATTCGTGTCGGGTTGGGGAAATCTCATCTCGTTTCTTTTCACTTGCCTCCGTGGGTTTGGATAATCCTTTTTGACCTCTCCTCTGCTCATTGCCTCGTCACCATGACCTCTGATCCGTTGATGTCAACATCGCTAACCATCATTACTGTGTCAGGCTAATATGTTCAAGAGAAGTTGACCCTCGCAAATATCAACCTTCCTCTCAACATTCTCATATGATCCTATCTGCCAACAAGCACATCATGCTCCTCTCGTCTACTGTCGATGATGTGAGAAACATTATGGCCCACCTTCAATCAAGGTCACTTCGTCGACTTCTGCAACACATTCAGAAGTTGACTCTAGAGACCTCATGGTACCTTGGAGCCTCGTATGCCTCAACTCAGGTTCTTCGAGTCCGACGTGAGGCTTTCATCATTGGCCTCCGATCGAGTGATTCTACGGGTGTTCGACGCCACCATTGATTCACACGCCGTAGATTGTACCTCGTAGTACCTTGAGGGCCATCGTCATTATTGGTTGGTTCCTCTCGCGTCTGTTAACAGCTCTCATCATTGGCTGGTAATCAGACGATGTTCTTGCATGTTCGACTTCAGCTCACATATTCGCATGCTTGAACTTGTACTTTGTTCGGGTTGAGATGGAGCGCAAGACCCTGGATTGTGTATGTTGTAATCCAGGCTGCGATATTGTGGATTATTTTCATTATGTACATGACTCACTGATTGGATGGCTGCGACCATACCTGAGTCTATTTATTGACCCTCACTGGATGGCTGCGCCCATACCCTGGATCTGGATTATAGTATACTCTGTTTCGGATGGCTGCGCCCATACCGCTTATATATCATGTACTTGAGATATCAGTTGTATTTCTCCACGCAGGTTTTTTAACGGCGGAGCTTCAGTTGGACACGTTATCGTAAAGCATTTCACCCCTCTCTCTCTCTCAGGCCTCATGCTTTAGGGGGCATCTGTTACACAGTAATTTGTCACCGTCCCTACCATTCCCCGTCCCGCACATTGGAGGGCCCATTATGTGACCTGTGAGCAATGTCATGCCTTGAAACCATCATCATTGCACTCCTCTAAACATGAGCTTCAATTGCCCTGAAGACATCTCCTTGCAAAAAACCATGAAAACATCTCCTTTTGCATTGGCGCAGGCAGACAGTTCATCACTCACGCCAATGGGGAAAATCCTACAAAGAGGCCGCGCCAACTGGCGCTCTGTCCCAGAGCAGCAGTCGCGCCATCCAATTTAAGGAGTGTTTTTTAAATAAAGATGGCGGAAGTTGTGTTTCAACAAACTCAGAAACCATTGCCTATCTTGAGTTGGGAGGTTTGGCTGCGGGAGTTCCATGGAAGGGAAGTGGTTTTCCACCTCTCATGGAACCTTCCTTGATGATAGGGCCAATCCCACAATAATAGGGATTCCAACTCCCTCCTTCCCCATCTATAAAAGCTTGCCCATTGCCATTGCAAGCTAGTCTGGAAGTGCCTAAGCTTTGAATCTCCAAATTCCCAAGAGCCTTTATGCTATAAGAGCCCTCTTTCTTCCCTTAAGGCCAACTCAAGTAAGGAGACTATCGTCGAGAGACTCTAGAGAGGTTTTTCCTTTCCCTGGCGAGCTTTGCGAGACGTGAACGACTGGGGACCCTTCCGAAGGAGACCGCGACGTCAGAACATTGGTTGTACTCTCTTTCGATTGTTATTTAATGAATGACTACTTGTTATGGTTCCACTCTGTTTTTCGCTTATGTTAATAATGATTTATATCCTTTCTGATTGATATATAGTTGCATATTCTGGATTTTATGCTTGTATTCGTGTTGTTTCTTGCATGTGCAGGTGTCCATTCACGGAGATCGTGGGGATCGTGATCTGCCGAGGCTGAGGAACGGGAACGCTGTCTCTTCTACGAATCATAGCACTGGACTCCAGGTAGGCCTCCATCTTTGGCTTATTTATTCACAATTAGGAACTTGCGCTGTAGCATTTGATGATTGTTGCTAGACCCCTGCTGGGCTAGTAGGGATCACCTCTGTCCGCAGAGGGGATTTACCTCCTCAACAGAAGGTAAACCTAATTGAATCATGGATGGTCAAAGTGTACTTGTGCTCAATGCTAGAAACTTTCAAGGAATGGAAAGAGAAACTAAAATATGAATGGATAGGTTATGGAATTGGTGTATGGATGGTAGTTTGCAAAGGATATATCAAAGATTCCTCCTCAACATAAGAAGAACAATGGAATGCTCAAGAAAAATGTTCAATGTATAATAATATTCACAAATGGATCTTGAGACGGTTATAGATCTCAAATATACAAAAGAAATATGGGATAGGTTGCAACTCATGCATGAAAGAGATAATAGTATAAAAAATGTAGAAAAGGAGAAGAAAAGGAGGTAGAAGAAAAAGGACTCTTAGAGAGAAAATGTTCATTCGAATGAGACTTGTTCTGCTAATGTGAATATACTTGTTCTTGGGGGAAAGTAACCCCAAGAATTTCTTGTAAGAGATAACCAATATGTTGAGACCAAACTTACACATGAGGTATGGCAGAGACATGATGCTTTACTTGTCGTTGGTATAGAAATGAAGAGAGTTTACATTCACAAAAGAACTGAATCAAGACACCACTACTTGATTAACACTTATGTCAATATTTAATAAATAAGGCTAGCTTTGAAAACCTTCAAATGTTGTTGAAGGAGATGAACATTGGAAAACATATACTTCTTCCTCGTTGGGTAACATTGGAAAAGAGATGAAATATGCTTGTACTTTGTCCAAGCTTTTAAAATTAATACACAAAGAAAAATTCTCTATTTTCATATCCAAAAAAGTGTGGACTGTGTAGATAAAAAGGTGCTTAAATTTGTAAGAACATGAGGATCTCAGGACACCTAGTAGATAACTAGTAACTAAGGTTACTTTCCATTCAGTACAATTTATGGGGAGATCAGATTTCAAACCTCAGGGAATAAAATTTCTTCACAGTGTTAAAGCGGGTTTAATCATAAGTAAAAAATGGTTTCGAAGTCATTTTTGGGATGATATAGTCTATCCATAACTTCATGACCATCCAAAGAAGGCTTGCAATCATACTCAAAATTTCTGTATATATTAATAAATGAATCAACAAAATATCCATGTGTTACTCTAATTGATCAGGGTTGCACTCAAATAGAATTAATTTTACACTGAAAATTTCTCTGGTTACTATGTTCCATTCGATACCCTAGTTTTTCAAGGCAAAGGATTTAGATAAAAAAATATGGTGTTTTACGATTGCAACGTTGGCTTAGATTTTTTCAAACAAATGAACGTACTTTATCGAAGTAGCTCTCTACAAAATTCCTGATGACAAAAGATGAACAAGAACGCATTTCCTGGTGACATAAAAGTTACATATTTGAGTTGGAAGTAGAGAATAGTCTTTTGTAAATAATTCAACTTGCTATGAATGGTCCACTATCGACTTGGTTGATGGGTGGTCTCCACTCCATTAAAGGTCGACATACCCAACTGTTGGTTGAAGCATGCAATTGCATGTATATATTATGGAGGAAAAGCTACAATATGTTGAACGAGTCTACGAGGCTCCACAATTGCAAGATAACCCTAGACAAGTGGAGCCACCGTGTGAATTGCAGACAATGAATAGAAGTTCTAACAAAAATAAATTATATGGAACATTTCCTTCTAACTAAATGAATGAATTGATTATGGTTGTTATTTCATGTGTATGCATTCTATTTACAATATAGAAATATTTTAGGGTTGATCACACTATTTGAGGATGGGAGGCCATCTCTATCAACGTCAATGGTTACAAAAAAAATCCAAAATTATGTTCTCTACTTCAGATGGATTGGGTTTATGTAGTATTTAAAATAGATGATGGAGAGGAAAATCTTGCTCAAGTTTCCAAGCTTGACTACAAACTATGTAGTGTTGAGGCTTCCAAAAAATCTACAGAATTGGCCCAACAATAGCCATTTATTTAAAAAAATGACAGTTGATATTTCATTTCGAAGGTTCCTAACCATTGTAAATCTAGTTTTAAAAAATGATGGTAAAAGTGGCTACAACAAAGAACAATATTAGAAAGAAGATGAATAAGAGTATAACAAGAATTGATTTTAAGAGATGTAACGAATGCTCGGATTTGGTGGCCATGCTAAAGGCAAAAACCATGGAATTGGTGGTAGTGGTTTAGATTATAACATCGAAAATGGATACAAAAATAAGCTTCCTACTCGTGGAAGGAACCATTGCATTTCTACTCGACGACTCTCTAATGTCAATTTCAAATATCTTGTAATGACAATTTTCTCTTGTTTAGTGTTGTTAGAAGGTCCACTTTTTTGTTTATATGCACTGAATATTTATGACTAACTATAACACTATAAAGGTCAAAAATGTCAAAAGCCTAAAGTATGTGTTAAAGAAAAGGTATGACAAACATAAACACCAGAGATATCAACGAAAAAAGGGAACAATGGAGGATAACTGTGCATACATAAGAAAGAATGGCGAGACATGTTACTTAATCATTGTATGCAGAGACCCTTGATTCAAACTTTATTCGATTTTTGTGTATTAGATGTGTAACTCCCATGTGAACATGTTGACAGAGAGGCAGAATTGGGCACAATCGTACGATGAGGATGTGTTGTAAGAGGATGATAGGCAGAGGCAGGGGAAGAGGCAGAAAGACATAGATGACATGGTCGCAGAGGGGATAATACGTTGGTCCATTACCTAATAGAAATTATATAGAGTTAAACTTAAGCGATTAATATGCCAACAAGTTTCTATTAGACATATTGACAAACTTGAAGTAAACAAAGGAATATCAGAAGACATGTTATGGTCAGAGAATTCTTGATATGAATACATTGTGTGAAGGATATGCGTTGAGGGTGCCAAAAGTATGCCAACATATGGAAAAACAACGTAGGCACCAGATGTTAGAGAGGATGTAAGAGATACAAATACTCCTTACATGAGTTTTCAATGTGTGAAAGAAGTGTGAAAGGTGTTTGATGTGTAAAGCAACGTAGCATTGATTTTTGTTTTCATTCATAAATACAATATTGTTGGGAATTAATATGTTTATATCACTTTGTGGGTAGTGAATCCAACTCCTGGTTTGTTGAACACAAACAACTTGAGTCTACATCAGAAAATTGGTGGAAATATTTTTTATCCTATGGTTTGAAGTTCACCTATTTGCAAGGTATAAGAAGTTATATATTGTCGAACTAGAGATTCAATAACATTCGAGGAATAACAATGGTTTCTTTTCTCAACTTAGAGGAGGGTAGCATATTCTAGAGTGGAAAAATCATGCTTGAAATATGGGACATGTTGTTGATAGCTATTGCAACTATTTTCACGTGTTCTTGGCTCCTTATACAAAATTTGAAGAGAGTTTAAATGTCCAACAAGATACAACATGCATTGAAGATATGCAATGCATGCCATTTGACATTATATTTTATTCATGTAGTTTTGGATACAACCATCTTGGGTTAGGGTTATTATTGCTTTGGATGTTCTAGGTTTTAACAAGTTTATCCACGTGTTGAAGGCATTATTTGATAATGAAAATTAATATGTTGCATGGATAATAGATAGGCTGCATTAAAATGTTTAGAAGGAGATGAAAAGATTTTTCCCCTCTTAGTATGTTTGTTTATTGGTGAATCCCACAAGTGATCTTGGAAAATTATGGTGTTTATGCATGGTTTACAAATTGGCGGGGAGATAAATTTGACATCTAGTATTTAGGTGGCTCAGCTGGAACTTCAATCCAGTAAAATAAAATGGATTAGTTCATGCCTCAATCTAGTACCCCCAAAAAGAATGTTGTCTCGATGGAAAAATTCCTTTCCCTATATTTAAAAGTGAGCCCAACTTGCTATTCTATTCAGCCTTTCATCCCTAAATTTCATTTGTCCACTCGCTAACTCTCATCCTTTCTTTTAGTTTTTCTAGCCGTTGGTTTCTTAGAGAACTCATCATTAAAGTGCATTGTCAGTAGTGCTTGGTTCGAGGTAAAGTATTTCTTATTGTCTCCTTTAACTAAAACATCGTGAGAAGAAAAAGCAGTAACAATGAATTATAGTATTTGCATTAAATGTGATAAGAAGACTCTAGAGGAAATTGGAAATAAGTTAAAGAAAAATAATGTAGTGCTCGATATTATGGATTTTGGAGAGATAGGTGATGGGAACACATTGTTATTATCATTGCAGTTGTAAATAACAATGACAATAGTCACATTGGACATGTTCCTCCAAGCCTGAATGTTCTGTCAACTGTTCTCATCAACTAACGTATATTTATAAGGGAAGAAAATATGGAACATTTAAAGTGAAAAAGTAGCAATGAATTTTATACCTTCATAATGAAATATTTGAAGACCATGCACCCTTACCATCTACATCCTAGAAATGATGAAATACACAGTCAAAGATAATGGAAGAGGCTATTACTTAACAAATATAATGAATGATATAATTATGATAGATCTACCTGGTTGTGCAAATGATGAGGACAATGAAAATGTTGTAGACCTATCATACCCAGACGATGTGGAAGATAAGAGACAAAGGTCGAATGCTAATCTCCAATAATATTCTGAGAATAAGGAGACATAATCAGCTATCTAGTTTCTGATTTGTGAGTTTTATGTGTGAGTTTTGTTGAGTTTCATTACAAACTCCCTTGTCATTGATGTCAAAGGGGGAGGTAAGTTGAGGTAAGGAGAAATGATTCTTAGCAAAAAAAGGGAGAGGATCATAGTGTTACCATCAATGTCAAAGGGGGATATTTTTGGAAAATTTGTTATTGATGGCAAAGGGTTAGTTAATGTATGCCTAATTGAAGTTGAAGTCGATGACATGCTTATGTTGATGTAGGTGTTGTTATGATTATTATTTTTATGCTAGCTTGAAAAAGGTATCATCACCATATGTTTGTAAGGTTTGTTGTGATGCTTGGTGTGTTGTTGAAGCAACTAAAGAGGTTTACTTAATGTTGTTGAAGAAATTGAATATGTTATGTTTAAGAGTATATTGTGTGTCTATGATGGTTGAGCTGATTTAATTGAAGAGTTGTTGTTAAAGATGCATGAAAAATTTGTGATGCAAGGGAATGAAAATAACTATTAGAGGAAATTTCAGCCTAAAAGTGGTCTCCTAAGAAAAAATAATAAAATAATATGAAAATAATAAAATAACAGATATGAATTTTGGAGGGAAAATAATAAAAATATTTTTTTTAGTGTATTTTTTGCTTATCTCCTTATAAGTTTACTCAAATTTCAAGTGTAGACACTCGTTGGATGTGGAATTAAATTATGCATCCAAGGAGTACCCATTATCTGTACTTTTTAGTAGACCCACATTGATAAAAAATGAAGATACATTAAAAAAAACATGTTCAACATGTTTTTTAATGTATTTTCATGAACACATTTTTTTAATGTATCTTCATTTTTATCAATGTGTATCTTTTCAAAAAGTATGCATAATGGGTACTCGTATCTAAGAAGTGTCTACACTTGAAATTTGAGTAAACCTAAAAGGATATAAGCCAAAAATACAATTAAATAAAGTATTTTTTTTAAATTTTCCCTTCAAAATATTTACATGTACCTTTTTTTAAATTTAAAGGGTTTTGATTGGTTTACATATTATGTACGTGAAATTTTCATGGGATCTTTTAGGCTAAAATTTCCTCTAATGAAATGTTATGTTACTGATGTTGTAGAGGTTAGTGTTTAAGGTACATGAATGCTTATTGGTAGATGTGATGCTGTGATGTATTGTAGAGAAACAAGATATATTAGGTCATATTTTAAGACGCTCTTGAAGTCGTTGAAGTGCTTGTAGTGTTCCTATGACAACAAAACGTTTCCTATTCACATAGTATAGTTTTTATTTGCTTGGTTCATTTTATGTTCAGATGTTCACTGACAATATGCTCAATTACAAAGGTGTTGTAGAGGTGTATTGCTTAATAAGTAGAGGTGCATTGTTATTGTGCTAATGATCTTGACAGAGTTGTTGTGATACATTACTTGCAGAGATTCCTTAAGAAGTTGTGATGCGAGAGGATGCAAGACTAGATGAAGATTTTTTTTTTTTGCCTAGTTAGGATGAAGTTACACAGTCTTAGAATTATTTTTCCTTATAAAATCATAGTTGGCTGATATTTTTCTTTTAAATAATATTTTATGGATCATTAAATTTGTTTTAATTTTCAAAATCTAAAAAAGTGTGAAACGAATGATTGGAATACAAAGAGACAATACTTTTCACTTCATATTCCAGCATGAAATGCTAACAACCAGTAAATTTTGTTTATAAAATATGTGATTTTGTAAGGTTGAAATGTTAGAGAGTATGTGGGAGAGTTGATTAAGTTTTGAATCATTGTTCATGAGTTACTTGGCATAATGAGTCAAAGTTAGAAGATAATATTTGAATTATGTTTGAGGAGAAGAAGAGGCATTGAAAAATATGGACGTATGCAGAACTAAAGAACAGGTAAAACAAGACAATGTTTCTTTTATGTATGAGGGAATTGTAGCCTCCTTTCATGTTGTAGCTTGAAAAAGAACGAGTTGGAGCCTATTGAACTAGAAGTAGAGCTTCCTAGTAATTAGTAGCTTGCATAACATAATTGAGGTAGGAGCCTCCTATAGGTTGTAGCCTGCAGAAAATTTATGTAAGAGGGAGTAGGATCTTCCCATTAGGTTGTAGCTTGTAGGTTGCAGCCTCCAAAATTTTATGTAATAGAGGAAGTAGGAGTTTTCCATTGCATCAAAACAACAACAAATTCATGGTTTTCTCCCTTTATGGGTTACCACTTATATCTAGTGTCCATGTGTGTTACTTTTATGTGTTGATTTTATGTTATCATGGAATGTTCATTAGAGAAATTTTGAGGTAAAAAATGTGTCTCAAAACAAAAATCTACAACAAAAATCAACTTTATAAGAACCAATAGGATTCAATATGATGATGTCAACCATGAGGAATGATTCACCATTTTTGGAGTTAAAAAAAAAAAAAAACTACTTTTTAAACATGTATTTTCAACTTATCTCCCTATGATTTTACTCAAATTTCGTGTGGGAGCACTCATTGGATGCGAAATTTAAATTTTCATTCAAGGAGCACCTATGTTGCATACTTTTGATGGACCCTACTACACGAAAAATGTGAAATACATGAAAAAATGTGATTGCAATCACATTTTTTCATGTATTTTGCATTTTTCGTGTAGTAGAGTCCACTGAAAATATGAAACATGGATGCTCCTTGGATGAAAAATTAAATTTTTCATCCAACGAGTGCTTCTGCTCAAAATTTGAGAAAAATAGTAGGGAGATAAGTTGAAAATACGAGTTGAAAAAATAGTTTTTTCCTTTTTTCCCTCCAAATATTGATGAGGTAATCTAATATTATTTTATTATTTCCACTATAATTTTATAATATTCCTTAGGAGGTGATCTGAACTTAAAAAAGTTCACAACATAATACATATATAACGATAATATAGAGATAGAGTAGAAATAACACTTCATTTCATTAATATCACAGAACTGAATTGTGCTTACATACAAAATGGAAATAAACTAGCTCAGACGATGGTAGCTTATCTTTGAGAAGAGATGTGGCAAATACATGCCTCTAAAATGTGTTACAATGAGGCTTGGTGGCCTTTTTATCAAAAATTCAAAAACCTAACCCTAGGAGTTGAAGCACCAAAAGCTTGTGGGCCCTGTTGGGGTAAGTTGGAACGTCAACTTCTTGGGGTCGTAACTTTGGCTTATGATCTCCATTTGGCCATCATAATACCTCGTTTTGAAGATCCTGAAGAGGGGGCCAAAAACAAATTGGTGAACCATTTTGGGACTTTTTCTATCTCTTGGTTTTCCCTAAAAACGTCTTTTATTCCCCCAAAACGGCTCCGGAAGTTTAGGACCCAAAAAACTACCAAAAATATAAAGTTGTGCTACAGTTAAGGAAACCGAAAAGAAACAACGGTGGGGGTCGAAGTGGAATAGGAGGGTGGCCACCAATATCCACTTGGATCAGGAGGTCCATTTTATACCTCAATATTTCTCTAATGGTTATGCTAATTAAATATGTTATTTATATGATGTTATATTGTTCATTGAATAGTTCAAATAAATTTTGAAAATAAAAATAAACATAATTTAATGTCCATGAATGCACTAAACTGTTTCATCCCCCCTCTCTGTTTAGTTGAGTTTCCAACATTCAGTTTGAGCTAGCGTAATAGTTGGTGAACATTTGCAGAAACCGTGTCTTGGGGGACCCGTGGCATAAAAGAATGGCACACTTGCACCATGGATCACTCAAAGTGCTCAAGGAGGCCATGACTGAGCTTCCTGATTTTACTACAAAATAGCTTGACATGTGCAAGGGATGTGCCATGGGAAATTACATGAAGACTGTGTTTACAAAAATTGAAAATATATCTAAGGGAATCTTGCACTTAATCCATTCAGATGTTTGTGGGCCCATGATAGTCGTATATGTTGGAGGTTTCAACTATTGTGTAACCTTCATATATGACCATTTCAGGAAGACCAAGGATGAGGTATTCAATCGATTCTAAGAGTTCAAAGCTCTTGTGGAGATCCAAATGGGGAGAAATATCAAGGTGCTTAGATCTGAAAAAGGAGGCAAGTACACCTCGAATGCCTTTAAGGAGTTTTGTGCAGATTCTAGAATTAAGAGGGAGTTGATAGTTCTATATAATCCACAATAGAATGGAGTATCGAAAAGGAAGGACACATCCATTGTTGGGGAAACGAAGAAATTTTGGATGATCCAGATCTGCCTATGTTTCTATGGGAAAAAGCATGTAAAAACATAGTTTATTTGCAAAACAGGAGTCCACACAAGGTGTTGGGGAGGATGACCCCTGAAGAGGAATTCACGAGGAAGAAACCAGAGATTGAGAATCATTGCATTTACTGGTGCTTGGTTTATTCCCATGTTCCATCAGATAAGAGTATGAAGCTCCAACCTACTGTGGAGAAGGGTATCTTCGTTGGATACATCAAGACCTCAAAGGATTATAAAGTCTACATCCCTACACTCAGGAAGACAATGGCGTAGAGGAATATGAAATTTTAGCAGGACATGTCTCTTAGAAAATATTGTGGCTCAATGCCAAAAGTAATAATATATAGGTTCAGGAGTAAGAATCCCCAAAATAAAAGGGGGTACTACCATTATAGATCACAGGACCCCAAACTTGTGTGCAAGATGAGCAACATGAGCATGAGAAGGAGCAAGATGCTCCATTTACCCAAGCTGATACTTCTAAAAATGAGAGATTGAACTAGGTAGAGCAACTATTAATTCATTTTTTCTCCTTAAGTTTAATAATTTGTTGTGAACTGTGTTTATCTTATTGTGTTTCTTTATTAGATATTTTCATCAAACAATTATTAAGAGAAAAATAGTAAAGACAATGGACAAAAAATATAGGCTGAAAGTTATGGAAAAACCCCTCCAAGGGGAAAACCTAGAAAATATATTCCCTTCTTATATAATGTACTTCAAATGAGAAAACCAAGACCCAAACCTCCTCCTAGCACCAAGTTAACCCTCCAAAGAAACCCCTTCAAGATGACAATAGTCAATTCTAGTCAATAAGAGTCAACCCTCTTCAAAACAAATTCAATCTTAGATTTCGGCCTGCAACTTTCAATATTTCAAACCTACAGTGGCTCCAGAATTTCAGCCTCTAATTTTCGCCCCCTTTGTAGTAGAATTGAAACCCTAATTCACACATGTGAGAGAGAGATAGTCCAAAATTTAGGTCTTCTTCCTTCACTTTTATTTTATCTTTATCATTTCACTCTTTTTTCATCCCCCTTCTATATATAGGCTTCTTGTGAGGTCGAATTACCCCTCTCTAGGCCGACTTGTATTAAGACACATATTTTTACTTTATTTATTCAAAATAAATTCATTTACATCGTACATATTTCCCAAATGGGTCTTATATACTTGGAATTGACTCTCTTGACTCATGAAAATAATTGTTATGACATGAAAAAACCCTAGAAGCATGAAGAACATGCTTTACCTAGAAGACTAATCAAAAGAAGCATGAAGCTTATGCTATAAAATAACAATTTTTCTTTCTTATTTTACTTGTTACGTAAGAGATACATATTGACATGAGTACAATGAAAATTATGAAGACCAAAAATAGTTAAATTTTCCTACAATCCTTCTTACCTAGGGGGGTATTCATAATTGCACAACTGATTATTCTCAAATTGAAGAGTTCTCATAAGAAGAGTTAGATTGGTAAGCCATCTTTAAGCATCAACATCATGACCAACATTGTCAACATAGTAAGGTATTAACTTGAAAAGCTCTTTATACAAGAGCATAATGTTGGGAGGCTTTACATGGGATACCACACTACCTCTACAAGATACATACCCCATCCAAATGTTCACTAGTTATGTCATTTTAGGACCATTCTTGTCTTGGATTCCTAGTCCTCAAAGAATATTGGTCCTCTTCGACCACTCTTGTCTTGGATACCTGTCCAATCCTCAAAGGGTGTAAATCAATTTCATATATTGGATTTTTATCATCAAGGAAATCACATATGCTTATATAATTCTCCATTCACCATTCTCCCTCCATGGCCTTCACTTAGACGTACAATTGTTAATCCTAGCCAAGTGCATGACACACGAAGTAGAGAATACAAATGTGATTTCCATCATCACTCACTCTCAACTAGAGAGGAGATCCTCTTTCCCTCTTGATTAGGGAATTGATACTTGCTCCTTTTCATGCATCCAAGGAGACTCCTTTTGCTCAAATATAGAGAAGATTCCCGACTTCCTTTTAATTAGGAAGTCATTGCTACAAGATTTACAACTTTTCTTCATAAGTGTATCAACCACTAGTTATTTATGGAGATAGTTGGATACCTTCCTCTTTACTTTTGTATCTCATCATATTTATCTTCTTCTTTCTTGGATATTATGGATCCATCCTCTTCCTTCAATCTTGTGATAGGGTTCAGGCCATCAATGTTTCTTATCATCAATGAAGGCATTATATTGATCCTTCCAAAACAAGAAAGTGGACTTTAGGTTATCTTCTTATATTGCTACCTCTCATTCCCAACATGATGATGTAAACATATTTTTTATATGGAATTTTCACTTCTGCGGTTAAAAATGAATTTCCTAACTCTAGTGTTCTGAGACCTACCTAGAACTCATATCAAGTCCACTCCGCTTTGCTTGTATGATCCAATCCTAGCTCCACATGCTATAAATGGAACTTGCAACAATGACTAAAACAAGCAAAGGAACTAAAATATCCACATAGCATAATGCAATATTTCTATTCAATGAGTAAACATGGCATCGGAATACAAGATCATAAACATGACACAAGTATAGGAAAACATAGTGCTTTTTGTAATAATAAATAAAGGAGAGAGTTACAACCATATATAGAAGTTGAATTTGTAGATGTCTCCCCAAATGACTTGTCCTTCCTTGTCACAAAGAAAACCTTCACACTCAACCCTAATGAAAATGGATGATGATTCATTAAGCTCAAGGCAGCAACATGAGGGAACTATAAATCTCCAATATCCAACCTAATAATATCCAAAAGCCAACCAAACTCCATTGGAGGTAGTAAATTTATAGGGTAAACATGGTAGTTTAGGATTTATCAATCTAGGATTGAGATCCACTTATGAGGGAGGATAAAATCAATGGATAAGAGATAATATCACTAGAGTAGGATCAGATAGGAATTCAAGATCGTTATCCATGTTAAATGGTTAAAACTACCTTATAAGCTTCTGGAAGGAGAAGATTCAATTTTTTTTTAAATTTTCCGAATTTCTAGAATCAGTGCACCTGTAGAATGGAGCAACCTGAGCTAGTTAGTGCTGATGATAAAGTATGAAACTTGCACCCAACACTAGTGGAAAAGAAGGAAAAGTGTGATGGGCTTAAAAATATGGTTTTTGAGCAGATAGACCCAGAAAATCAGACTTTTTGGAGAAATGATTCTTAGGGATTTGCAGAGGGATTATGACAAAGTTTTCAAGGATGTTGATTGATCTGGTTTTCGGGCCTATTGAGCAGACGTGACAAAATAACCTGTAACAATATTGACCACAATTATCAAAATCATATACTCAATCCATATTTTCTTTGAATTGAGTTCAACACCAACAGTTGAACTTTCTTCAACTGTCATCATGTGTTGATGTACTATCCTTCTATGTAGCAAAACAATATGTTAACTATATAACCAATATCAATATATTAATATTAGACTTACCTTATCATGATGGCCTTCTCATAAAAGCATCAACTTACTTGAGTTCTTCAATATCAACATCCTTTCGCATGATCCATATCCATATAGTACAAGTATCCTTCTCCATGTATTTATTTTAATCAGAGTTCCCATGGATCAAACTTGATTACCAAGCTACAATATCTCCCAAGGAGTTGTCATTATTGACTTCCCTTCTTTCTTCCATAGATTATACTTGATGTTGATCAATATTGTCAATTTTATGCCATGCAATCTTGTGAGAGAGTCTTGATCTCCATCCTTTCCAAAGAATGTCAAATTCCTTCTTTCGAGCATCATTGAACCACATGGAAGGCTTACCGAGCACACTTTTATATTCAACTCTTTTTGCAATATTCTTGTAGATAAGAACCTTACCCTAGAGAAGAGTTACTCAAAATATATATACCTTTGCTTCCATATAATCATCTATCCATCCTTTCTTGAACGATCTTGCTTCTTATAGGTTTCTTTTCTTAGAAGTAGAAAAAATTTCATTATGCTCTTCATACTGCAACTTGAGCATATGCATTCCTTCATCCTTCAAAATAATTGTTTCCATACTAGATGGAATATATACTAGTCATGTCATAATGCTCTTAACAAGCATCTTTAAAAATGATGATTATTATAGGATATTGATGATCCCTTTTTGCAAAATGACTACCTCTAACATGCTGTTAGAAAATGCTTGGATGAACAATAATATGCAATATGGTCTCAATATTCCCATTATTTGACATATAGATAAATTTTCAAATAAAATTGATCATGTAGACTCTAATTCTACAATAACATGCTTCTTTCCATGATGCCATGCTTTACAATAATCAAGACTCTTCTAATGAATGTGATAATGCATGCTACTCTAATTTCTACTTTAATGAAGAGAAAGACAAAATTCATAAAGAACCTAACAAAGATGGAGCTTTCTTCAATAATAAAGATCCTTGGGGTATTCTCATTTCAAATTCTTCTCATGTTCTCCCTTTTGTTCAGTTATGTGAGCTTCACTTCTTTCCTTTATTTTTTTATCTTTCTTTTTTGGACAATTCCTCTTAAAGTGTCTATACTCATTGCATCCATAGCATTGAATATTGGACATGTCTAGCTTCTTTTTGGACTTTCCCAACTTCCCTTTCTTCAAATTATTGGTACTTACAAAAAAATCTCGATATTTTTAATTTGATTTAGTATCATCCTTTGCCTTGGTTCCAGATTCTTCCAAGATACATTGAGCCCACAATTCCTCAAAAAAGGTGTAGTATCCTTCTTTGACTAGATACTTGTTGCAAACCCACTACAATCAGGTGGAAAAGCATTTAACACAAAAAAGGTCACTTCAAAGTCAGAAATAGTTTCCCCAAGCCCTTGCAATTTACCCCTTATTTGTGAGATATTCATAAGGTAGGTAGCCTATGTCTTCATCCTTTGACTTCCTTATTCTATAAATTTGATTCCTCGAGGATATATTTTGACATGATGTACTTATAGAGTGCAACTACCAACTTATCATACATTGCCTTGGATGTCTTCATATAAGCAACAAAGGGAACAAGATGGTCTTTAATGGATTCAACAATGATCCTTTGTGCCCTTAATTTTCCCTTTTGTGCTTTGCTAACTATTGAGTCTTCTCTTTTTTTGGTACAATTACTTCTCCAAGGACATACTCCGTGACGTCATTCTCTATGAGTGCCAAGTAAAACCTCTTCTTCCATGCTAGGAAGTTTGATGATCCAATGAGCTTGTTGCTCTCCTTGAAAAATGCAGCCATGTTATCTGTAGATTGAGACACATAATACAATATACTACTTACTTTATTAACCAAGAGTTATTTTTCTTGATTATGTCTCCAACTATCTTGATGCTTTCAAGACCTTCAAGGAGACTTCAATGATGCCCTAGACTGATGATATTCTAGGATGCTTTCAATGGTAGTATCTTAAAATAAATTCAAAGAGTGGATGATGATTCCATGATCCTTTGATGCTCTATTTACTTCACAGATGTCTTCCAATGTGTTGACGGGAAAATATGTCCGGCCAACAGTAGGAGATCTCCCCGGTAGAAAGTCCCAATTAGACTTTGAACCGTTTGGAGTAGGGATCCCGTCCGGGGTGTGGGTCCGGCTACCACTTAAACGGCTATCTCTTCGGTTTCGAGCAACTTGATTGGAACCGTAAACATACACTTATTAATACGATATAGAATACATGACTGATGAATAAAACCGATATATGACACTGTGCATAGCAAGGTAATAGACAGAATGCATAAACTCAGGAAATGTCGTTAGCAACACATCTATGAGGTATGCATGCAAGATAATCTGACCGCCAAAGAAACAATCCTTTGTGGTAAGAATATCCCTTAACTCTCCGAAGGATATAACGAGATGCTAATAAAACAGTTCATTAACATTCATCATGAAGTAAATAATAAACTTGAGCATCATCAACACAATCACAGATAACTATGGTGCATGAATGACACTATTAATAACACAGATTCATTAATCAAAAGAAATTCTGAAAATGCACGCAGAATACACACAATGTTGTCACGGCTAAACACATCATCCAATCAAAGGGGTTTTAACATGTATTGTATTTCATATATCAAGAGTATGCTTCTTCAGCTACAATGCAATAATGCCTTTCAGTCCAAAAAAGAGCAGCCCTTTACAATGCTCCCCACAGGGGTATTTATAGATTCAACAGCCGCACTTATGGCCTTCCGACGGTTCAACTTCCCGACGGTTCAACTTCCTGTTTGACAAAATTGCGACCTGCGACCTGGTCGCGAATGCGACTTGCGACCTGGTCGCAAATGCGACCTGGTCGCAAATGCGACCTGCGACTTGGTCGCAGATGCGACCTGCGACCCAGTGTTTGGAACTATGAAGGTGGTCGCGCACTTGAAGCTTCTTGAGCGTCGGCTTTCTTGCCTTTGATGAAGTCTTTCCAAGCCTGGTAATCTGCCGTTATAGGAGCGACAAGAGGGCTTTCCTCTTTTATCCGATGCATACATTCTAGAGCATTCGGCACCAGAGTCTCCTTCTTCTGGGAGATCAGCATTGAGAGAGAAGCAAGCTTGGTGTAGATTTGCACTGGAGTGACAAGCAACCGGTTCAGATTCTCTTGTGATGCCTCGAATTCCGGTGCGGTAGCAGCTTGTCTTACGGGCTGCAGAAAAGACTGAATTTCTTGCTCTACCTGCTCCCAGCCTTTAGTTTCATTTAGTGCCCCTAATGATGGAATGTGATGAAGGGCGTTCATGGAGTCGATACCACTGATTAGGTGGTTATACGCAGACACTACTTTGTCCAGATCTTTGGACAACTTGTCTTTGGATTGCATACTCATCCGAATCTGTACTTTGGTTTCTTGCGTATGACTCCAATCCTTCCGAGGCACGTGTTCGGGAGCTTGCTGATACTGGGTTGTCCAATTCATCATTTTGTCCAAGGCTGCTGAGGCTTCCTTGAGCTGTTCTTGTTTCTGCTTGGTTTCTTCCCGTGCCTCTGCCAACGGGGCCACTGTTTCTTTCAGGGTGAACATTTCCTGGTATACTTGCCTCATTGTCATCTCCAACACATCACATTCCTTCCTGACCCCCAGTGGGACTTCATTCACCTGAGCGGGCCTACCCTGGAGCTGGAGCATCTCATTTTCCAGCCTTGATTTTTCCTGCTCTGCCGCTTTTAGCCGGTTCTGTAAGGAAATAATTTCTCTGCTCATCCTTGTGACATTTTCTTCTGTGGCTGCGGCAAAAGCGGTGCCTGCTAACGCTATCATAACCGGATTTGTCCTTGTGTCTGGGACAATGTCCTTTCCGGTGGAGACTGTGGAGATGGCAGGGTAGCCTGACGTCAGGGATTTCCTCTTCTCTTGCCGTATCTTGAAAGAGAATTGGTCAAAGGTTAATCTGGTCAAGTCGAAGACTTCTTCTTCTTGCTCCCCCAGAAAGTCATCAACACTGAGGGCACCTCCCGCGCCACCTGCAGGAATATTCAGGGGAGATAGATCAATGTCATCTATGAGCTCGTCCTCTACATCCTGTGTTTGACCTTTTTCTCTCTCCTTTTGCAGACGCTCCGCCTCCGCCTTGTCATGTTCTTCTTTCATCCGGCGTTCGGCCTCGGCCTCTACTTCCTTTTCCTGTTTCCTCTTCCTCTCTGTCGCGGCGGCCTGTTCTGCCTTTTTCTGACGCTCGACCTTATCGAGTTCCTCTTTCAGTGCCTTTTCTGCTGCCGCTTGTGCCTCCTTTTCCTGTCTTTCTTTCTCCTCTTCCTTTTTCTTTTTTCGTTCCGTTCTGGACTCTTTCTTACGTTTCTCTTCCTCTTCCTTTTTCTTCTTCTCCTCTTCAAATTTGGCCTGGGCTTCTGTTTCCCTTTGCTGATCTGCAGTGTCAGGTCCCGTACCGGTCTGTGTTCTTTTATCTTTGGAGGAGGAAGAACCTCCAATGTTCTGATACTCTTCTCCTTCTCGGTCAGGGTCGATTCCTGGTGCGAGATGCCGGTTTGCGTTATACCAATTTCTTCTCTCATCCTCATCCGGGCACTCGACGTGTTGATAAATCCATCTGAAATTGGCCCTTTTACAATGTTCGGGAACTATCCTGACTGGATCGTAATTTCGGCGGTCCAGATTTCTGGAGTGATAGCTTTTCACCTCTTCCCCTTCACGCGCTACTTCTCTGGAGTCTTTGACCGTATAGGAACCAATGGTGAGAGGTAGAGCAGGCCAAGGTTTCTTCTTCCCTTTGGCAAGGACGTTAGAGAAACCCAAGGTCATCTGAAAACATACCTCTTGTATGAGCACCTTGTCGGTAACAAACTTAGGTAGAGCATGTGGTGCTTTAAACGAGCCAAATACTCGGATGATTGTGAATTCAGCGAATGGGAACCAGTGTGCCACCTGACCTAGTGTTTCCATCGCTCGCCAAGACATGCAGGGGGCATCTTGACCAAATAGTTTCCCGTAGAGGGCGGGCATGAATATGTGAGAGATTTTCTCGATGTCCGGCTTGTACCTAGATTCCCAGAATACCCTGGTCTGCAAGTGTATTGCGTGGGTCTGTTTGGGGTCCCAATTATGTGGCCATCCCTCAACATGCATCTGGGCACAGACAGCATCTAATAGATACGAAGCCATGTAGAATTCTGATGGCGCTCCCTCATCTGGGGCTAAAGCTGAAGCCAAGTTTGTGTGCATGGAGCCCATTAATATTCACGCCCAATTGAATCGAGTGCCGTGGACTGTTACGTGTTCTATGATGGTTGCCCATGTTCCATTGAAGGTGGTGGCGTCCGAACGCCCGTATATCCTGCACAACATGGCGGCCACTAGCTTATAGACTTTCCTCAGACTGGCCACCGGGTACTCCTGGTCCTTTTTGATCTTAAATTTGTCTGGTTCTGCCCACCATCTTCTGATCGTGTCAACCATCGGCACTTCATTTGCAGCAAACCATCTTGGGGTGAAATTCACCTCTGCTTTGGGTAGCGAGTAGTGGACCTGTGCTCTTGAACTGTCCAATGTTGCGAACGCTTTCCCTGCACTATCTCGGATTGTGAAGCTTTTCGGATCAGTCTTCTGTATGATCCAGTCCAACATCTCTGGGCATGGAAAGATGGCAGGATGCGACCCGACTAGGTGTAATCTGGACCTTTTTACTTTCAGGTATATTTCACGATCCGGGAGATCTTCTGGGAACTCTCCTTCTAGCATGGCGAACTCACGGTATACTTCATACCACCTAAGGCTATCCTCCTTTGCGAAGGTGCAAAGGGTGTCTCTGTATATTGGCGGCGGAGATATTTGTATGTCTGCATCTGATTCTTCCTCCACCACCCGCCTGCTTCTCCTTCGGGATACCCGGGGTGCCATATTGCTAGAGTCGGAGGGGACCGGTACTGTGTCTGCTCTGAATTCACCTGCTGCATTTAGAACAGAATCACAGGATAAGAAAGACATGATGATAATGGCTAAATAGAGTCTGAACATGCAAAGATAATTTATTGTTCTCTGGGAGTCGCTGGGTCGCTGCTCTACAAAAGGACTCACCCGCGACCTCGCGACCTTGCGACTAGGTCGCAGGGTCGCAGAGTCGCTGAGTGGGACTTTTGCAACCTTGCGACCTTGCGACCTGGTCGCTAGGTCGCAGGTCGCATTTGCATTTTGTGCGCGCGCGAACTTGCGGCTAAGTGTTTACAAATGGGAAAAATCCGCGGTCTGAAAGGTCCAGAATTTACCATAAGGCATAGCCATGAGGATTTAGGCAAGAGGCGGGTGACCTTGGGGCTTGGGGGAAACAACACGACGATGAAACTCTAAAGAAAAACCCACATCCTTGCCGGTAAATAAATAAGACCGTGGGGAAGCTCAATAATGGCAAGAAATGTTTAAGAGGGAAACATAAAGAGGAAAAGGCAACTTACCCGAAAGAAAAACGCGCCAGTCGACCTGTCAGAGCAATTTCGCGGTTTTCGCTGAGAGTCACAAATGCGACCTAGCGACCCGACCTTATATAAAAGGTCGCACGTGCGGACATTAAATGAGGTCGCAAGTTTTAAGTTTGCGACCTTGCGACCTTGCGACCTTTAGGTCGCTAGGTCGCAAAGGTCGCTGAGTCGCTAATTTCTCTAAAACTTCATTTTGCGACCTTGCAACCTTGCGACCTCAAGAACTTTACTTGGATTTTTTCCTTCTTTAGTTTTTAAGGGGGGCTCCAAAAATGTTGAAGTGTGTGTTATGATTTTATGTAATTTTTGGAGGGTGTTGTAGGAGCTACAACACAATGATATTTCAAATTGATGATATTTTAGGAGAGATCAATATTCACGATAATGCAACCTTTCTTCAAGATGATGGAGTGAACTAGAGATCCTTCAATGAGAGCTTGTAATCTTATTCTTCCTTTTATGGGAGATTGAAAGTAGTATCCTTCCTTCCTTCAATGAGACCTTGATCCTTCTAAAGTATATGGGGACTCATTATTTTTTCCCTTCCTTGTGTCCTTAGCAAATGATTCCCTTTTTGACAAGTAAAACCTTCAAGATGATCTTCCAACTACCTTCTCTTATTCACCTTAGCTCTGAAACCATGTTGGAGAATGCAATAGGACAACTATTAATTCCATTTTTCTCCTAAAACTTAATAATTTCTTGTGAAATTTATTTATCTTATTGTGTTTCTTTGTTAGATATTTTCATCAAACAATTATCAAGAGTAAAATAGTAAAGATAATGGAAACGAAATATAGGCTCCAAGCTAGGAAAAAACCCCTCCAAGGGGAAAACCCATAAAATCTCTTCTCTTCTTATAGAATCTGCTTCAAATGAGAAAGCTAAGACCCAAACCCCAAGACAAAAACCTCCTCCTAGCACAAAGTCAACCCTCCAAAGAAACCCCTTCAAGATGATAATAGTCAACTCTAGTTAATGAGAATCAACCCTCTTTAAACCAATCTCAGATTTCGGCCTACAAATTTCAAGATTTTGGACCTATAGTGACTTTAGAATTTCGGCCTGCAATTTTTGGCCCCCTTGCAACAAAAAGAAAACCCTAATTCACACATGAGAGAGAGAGATGGTCCAAAATTTAGGTCATCTTCCTTTTCTTTGATTTTCTCCTTGTCACTTCGCTCTTATTTTGTACTCCTTCTATTGCAGATCGAACTTGTTGTGAATGAGTGAGAAATGAGGTCAAATTTTCATTTATATATAGTCTTTTTGTGAGGTCGAATTACCCCTCTCTAGACTGAATTATTTCTAATAGGGTCGACTTGTGCTAGGAGTCATATTTTGACTTTCTTGACTCAAAATAAATTCTTTTACATGATACATATTTCCAAAATGGGTCTTATATACATGACTCTCTTGATTCATGAGAATAATTTTTATGACATGAAAAACCCTAGAAACATGAATAACATGCTTTAACTAGAAGACGAGTCAAAAGAAACATGAAACCCATGCTATACATAATATTTTTTCTTTCTTATTTTTCTTGTTACATAAGAGATACATATTGACATGAGTACAATGACAATTATGAAGACCGAAACTAGTTACATTTTCCAACAAAGCGTACCTTAAGGGAAGCACAGGGGAAGGTGGATCCCCCTAGGGCTTCAGTTAGGGTGAGCATACCACCATAAGATTTTCTAGTTGCATGGCTCTTATGAGTGATTTGATTAAGGACGAGCCTTCCAATTTATAGGAGTCATATTAGTAACAAGTGTGGAGGGATTTCATGGTGGAAGAGTATTCTTCCATCATGAAGAATGATGTGTGGAAGGTTGTGCCACAACTTGAAGGGAAATAAGTGGTAGGGTCTAGGTAGATCTATAAGATTAAATAAGCTACTAATGGTATTTTTGAGAAGTTCAAAGCCTGATTCATGGCTAAGGGGTTCTCTTAGAGAGAGGGTGTTGACCATGATTAGACATTCTTAGTTTTAGCTAGGTATTCCTCCATCAAGGCCATACTTTCCATTGCTACTAAGATGGGTTGGAAGATCCATCAAATGGACGTCAAGACAAAATTTATTAATGGTGTGAATAAGGAGGAGGTCTATATAGATCAGTTTAATGGCTTTGAGGCGTATGGGATGAATTTCCATGTATGCAGGTTAAAGAGAGCACTGTACGATTCAAACAAGCACCACATATGTGGTATTCTAAGATAGAAAACTATCTGTTGGGGATGGAATTCACCAAGGGTGATGCCAATTCTAACCTGTACTACATATTGGTCAAGGGAGAGCCACTAATTCTTATGTTATATGTATATGAATTGTTTCTTACAGGTTCAAAAAATCTCATTTTAGATTGCAAGAGGCATCTTGCTTCAAAGTTCGAGATGGAGGATCATATGGGGTTGATGCACTACTTTCTAGGAATAGTTGTGTGAAAGAAAGATGGATCTAGGTATTCCTTAGACATGGGAAGTATGTTGTGGAGATCCTGAAGTGATCCAAGATGTAGGACTATAGGCATATAATTACGCTAATGGTGACCAATTGGAAGAAAAGTGATGCTTCCAAGTTAGAGGAAATGGATCCCACTTTATACAAGCAATTGATTAGCTCTGTTATGAAGTTGGAAAACACGAGAATGGATACATGTTTTGCGGTCAATTCAGTCATTCAATTTATGGTTGAGCCAAAGTGAATGCACTGGGTGGCTGCAAAACACATATTCAAGTATCTGTGTGTTACGATGGAGTATGGTTTCAATTATGTCTAGGGAGATGGAATAAAGCTAATGGATTATTCGAAAACTTCCTAGGAAGACAACACAATTGACATGAAAAGTACTTTAGGTCACTATTTTAGCTTGAGGTCTAGATCTGGTGCTTGGTTCAACAGGAAACATAATTAAGTTGCATTGAGTTATGCTGATATTGAGTACATGGCAACAATTTTGGCATCATGTGAGGCCACTTGGCTTCAAAAGTTACTCATGGGGTTTTTTGATTAGGAGTTGGAGCCAACTATGATACATTGTGATAATTAGAGTTGCATTAATATCTCGGAAAATCCATTTTTTCACAACAAGTCAAAACATATAGACATAAGGTATCACCTCATCTAGGATTTTGTATAAAAAGGCAGGGTGAAGCTGTAATATGTACCTGCAGATGAGTAGGTAACATACATACTCACGAAGGCCTTGATGGAAGGGAAGTTTGTCTTCTTCAGGGATAAGTTTGTGGTGGTGAAAAACACCTTTCTCACTAAGAGGGAATGCTAAGAATTATAGCTCGGATAGTTGTCTTTACACATGCCTTGTCTCTAGGCATGCAAAAAACAACTTAATAATTAATTATTTCACTAGTTTGGATTATACCTGAATTTTACGTAGGAAAAGTACGTTGATTTAATTAATAAATATTAATTTAGGCTAAATGATGACCCATGATATAGACCTATGGTATTATAATGACCCATGGTATTTAACTTTATATAAATTGCTGGAATGAGTGAGTGAAGGACACATTATTTTTTAATTCACTTTGAGTAAGAGAGAAGAGGGCCGACTTGGGTGAAAAATAAGAAAGTCGAGCAGGTGAGGAGAGGAGTCATACAGAGTCATACTATACGTTGAACGAACATGAGAGGATTTTGATTTTTATGCTAAAGAGGTTGAGTCTTGGGGCGTGGGAATGGATCGTACTCTAATTTGGAAAGAGCACATGATTTAGATTGTACCAAGAAGAAGGAAGGAACCGATTTATGTTAGATCTTATGATCCAAAAATATTTTTCTTTAAAATTATATTTTCATATATTTAGGGTTTTCTATATTATTAGTAAATATAAAATAGCATTTGTTACTTAATATCAAAATAAGGAAAATTGTTAATATTGCATTTAATGTAAGTGGACACTTTTCATTTGTGATAAGTTGTCCATAACAAATTTAATTTAGAACATAAGTTTATATAAAGCTTGTTTTTCTCCTCATGCAATAGTATTGATAGATTGATGTAAGTTATTGCATCTATTATGTAATTTATTTTCAAATAAAATTTGTCTGAGTGTTGCAAAATTTTAGAAAACTCCATCAAATTGATCCGTGGTTGAATCATGTATGGAAATTCTCCAATTTTTTATTAAGGATTTTTTTTTTTTTTAAAGTTTAGTTAGATCTAATGTTATTAGTGTTATTGTTTGATGAGACATAAGCATAAAATCTCTGGTCTCCAAATTTTCAATTTTCACCTACCTCTACTAGTTTGTTTTGCTTTACTGTATCTTCATTTAGAACCTGTGTCGACCGAATTCTATACCTAGCTTCTTCTTCCTCTCATCACACAACATTTGGTAGGGATTTGGTAGCTTTTGTTCCCACACAGACAATTCTGGAGAATTCCCCCTTAGTAGTTTAGCGAATAATCTTGAAGGACTCTCTAACCATTCCAAATATTCTTAGGAACTTGAGATCTTCTAGTTCTTTATACATTGCTTCCCTTTTCTCTGTACACTAGTCTCAGAAATTTATCTCTTTGTTGACATCAGAAATCCTTTCTTTCTATACGTGCTTGTGTGCATATAAATAGATGGGATGAAAATTGAAAGCCGTGTAAAGTTCCAGGTCAAGCTCCTTCTTGTAGGTAAAGGAATTGGAGGAAATTTAGCCAGTCCTTATTATGTGCCCCTGTGCTTGCCTACAAACATCGTGGGAAGAATATGGAATTCATATAGAAGATGATATTCAAAGTGAGAACGAAGGTCTGTGTCCGAGAATTGAACCTAGGCCAATATCTCTTACCAATGTATTGTATTGCTTCATTGTTGGATTTTATGATAAATCCTTAGCACACAGTGAGGAATACAATTTCCTCTTTCAACACAGAGATTTCATTAAAAACAAACTTGCAGATGGAGCAAAAATAACATAAACACTGTGGAGAACAAAACTTTGTTTTTCATTAAACACTTTTAGCTATCACAATTTTTGGGTCTTTAGAACTGTTGTTCTGGATTTCTGAATACGTTTCTCTTCTGCACTCTTGAGCAAACAATCTATTCACTGTTCTCGTGCGCTCTGTCTCACTTGAGCTCTCACACAGTCTACACATCATACATAGCACTACTGTATCTTTTGTATTGTAAACATATATGTATATATGTTTACAATACATATTTAAAAATATTAACCTAAGTAAAAAAAAAAACTTATATAAAATAAAAAAACATATATCGCCGCAGAACATAAACAATATAACAATAAAAACATTACAAATATGTTGCGATATGTTTATCGCATGGATCAACACGCCAGCACCGGATGGTCTGATAAGTGAATGGGAGGAGAATGAAAAGGTTTATCGCATCGATTAATGATTAGGGTGACTGGAACTTGTTTCATTGCGATGATGCGCCATTGGCCTAGAGGCTGGTGATTTTGCATTGGTGGGGTCACGCTATCGCGCGATCGCAAAGGGCCTATGACGTAGGCAGGAGGATGTGCGATAAGCGTTTAATTGGCTGTGGTTCGGATAGCGTGGCAGTGGCGAGGTTCACCAAAATGACGTGGAGTGATTTGAATGCGAAATGAAATGGCACGGGAATAACTGCAGTTGGTGTGGGGGCTTTATGGCGGGGTTTGCATGTGGTTCAGACCACGATTTTCAAATCTGGAGGGGCTACGGACATGTAGAGAAAATCGGCTGTTGGAGGAGAATTTAAATAAAAATTGAATTCACAGGTTGAGTGCAAAAAATAAACAATTTGCTACTGCTGTTGTGTTCTTTAATTTCAAATCAAAATGACGTTTTTGTCTTGTTTTTTTAGGTTGCAGTTGGGATTAATTTCCAACACTCCCCCTTAATCACAACTCCTGCTATCTTGCATTCCCAGACATTTTCTGAGATAATTAAAACTTTTCTTCCCCAATGGTTTTATCAAAATATATGCAAACTGTTCTTCTGTTCTACAATGCTGTAAAACAACTTCTCCATTATTCACCAATTCCATAATATAATGATACTTTGCATCAATGTGTTTTGTTCTTTTATGAAACAAATAATTCTTGGATAAAGCTATTGCTGAGCTATTATCACAATAAATTGTTGTACCTTTTACCTATTCATGGCACAAACCTCTTAACATTCTTCTCATCCATACTGCTTGACATGATGCTACTGTAGCTGCCACATACTTTGCCTCTGCTATTGATAAAGCCACAATTGGCTGTTTCTTAGAATCCCATGAAATGGCTCTTGATCCTAAGTGAAAAAAATATCCATAGGTACTTTTCCTGTCATCTATACTTCCAACCCAATCACTGTCAGTATATCCAATTAATTCAAAATTTTTAGAAGAGGTGTATAAAATACCATACCTCTTTGTTCCTTTCACATACCTTAAAATTATTTTTGTTGCTTTCCAATGTGTTTCTTTTGGCCTTTCCATGAATCTGTAAATTAAACTTACATCATGCATAATATCTGACCTATTTGCAATAAAATACATAAGGCTTCCAACTATGCTCTTATATAAACTTGGATCTACATCCTTGCTGTTGTCTTCCTTGCTCAATTTCAATCCCATCACTGTAGGAGTTATTGCTGCATTGCAATCATGCATATTAAATCTTTCCAAAACTTCTTTCACATATTTTTCTTGAGAAATAAAAAATTTATTTTCATTTTTCTCTACTTCTATTCCTAAGAAGTATCTCAGCAATCCCATATCAGTCATCTCAAATTCTTCTTCCATGACTGTCTTAAAATTTTCAATGAGGTAAGCATCATTACCTGTGAATATCAAATCATCAACATATAAAACAACAATGAGCATATTACTATCCTTTTCTTTGATGTATAGTGTGGGTTCTCCTTCACATTTCTCAAACCCATTTTCCAATAGATAGGCATCTATTCTACTATACCATGCTCTTGGTGCTTGTTTCAGCCCATACAGAGCTTTCTTCAACTTGCATACTTTGTGCTCTTGGCCTTCTTTCTCATAGCCCAGAGGTTGTTCAACATAAAACTCTTCCATCAATACTCCATTTAGGAATGTTGATTTCACATACATTTGATAAACTTTCCATTTATGTTGTGCTATTATGGACAACACTGCTCTCACTGTTTCCATTCTTGCAACTGGTGCAAAAGTTTCTTCATAATCTCTTCCTTGTTGCTACTTGTAGCTTTGGAAACAAGTCTGGCCTTTCAATCTTTCCTTCAGCATTGCTCTTGGTTTTATAAACCCATTTTACTCCAATCACTTCTTTACCTTTTGGGAGATCAACTAATTCCCATGTATTGTTTTTCTCTATTGCATTAATCTCGTCATTCATAGAATCTATCCATTTCTTATCTTTTACTGCTTCTTCAAAATGAATAGGATATTATACATTACAATACAATGCAAATAAAGAGTTCATACCTTCATTGGTCGCCTCTTTCTCATAGATTTCATTCAAGATTCTGAATCTAGTTCTTCTTTCACTTCCTGAACTTGTGCTTGTAGAAGAACTCAAAGCTACTCCTTGTGTTGTGCTTGGAAAAGCATTTTCATCACTTCTCAATGGTGTTCTCATACCAGCTTTTGGTGTCCCTTTTTGTGCTTGTGTTGGTGGAGGTGGTGCTGCTAATGAAGGATTTCTTCCTTCCATTTCTTCCTCATCATCTTCTTGAGACAAAAAAGTTTTTACATTCACTTTTTTCTCAATGCTTCCATCCCAAGCTTCTTCCTCAATGAACTGTACATCTCTGCTTACAATAAATTTCTTGGTTGATGGATTATACAATCTGTATGCCTTTGATTCATCACTATATCCAACAAATATGCACTTCTCCCCCTTACTGTCCAACTTCTTTCTTAGTTGATCCAGAATATGTGCATAGGCCACACATCCAAATACTCTAATGTGGGTGAAAAATTGTTTTATGCCACTCCATGCTTCTTCTGGAACTCTGTTCATGAAACTCTTTGTTGGACATTTATTCAAAACATATGTTGCACAATGTACAGCTTCAGCCCAATATTCATTTGGAAAATGTTTTTTCTTCAACATGTTTCTTACCATATCCATGATGGTTCTGTTTTTCCTTTCAGCAACTCCATTTTGCTGTGGTGTATACCTTGCTGTAAATTGCTTATGAATCCCATTTTCTCTGCAAAAACGCATAAAATATTTGGAGATATATTCTCCTCCTCTATCAGTTCTCAAAACTTTTATGTGTTGCCCACTTTGATTCTCAACAAGAGCTTTAAAGTGGCAGAACTTCTCAAACACTTCAGTCTTCAACTTTAAGAAATACACCCATGTTTTTCTTATGTAATCATCAATAAAATTTAACATATAGTGGTTTCCTCCTAAAGATTTTGTTTGCATTGGTCCACACAAATATTAATGGACTATTTCTAAGGGTTCTTTTTCCCTTATGCTCTTTCCTGATGGAAATTTTTCTCTATGTTGTTTTCCCAAGATGCAACCTTCACATAGGCTATCTGGTTTTTCAATCAATGGTAATCCCTTTACCATACCTTTTATGTGCAACAAATTTAGGCCTCCAAAGTTGAGATGTCCAAATCTCAAATGCCATAGCCAGTTTTCATTCTTGGATTCCTTTTGGAATGTCTCTTGTGTCACAACTGCGATTGCAACTCCTTTCTTCAATTCTGCTCTCATTTTGAGAGGAAACATTTTGTTTCTTGTCATCTTCACTTGCACAATCCTTTGATTGCTTGCTGGTATGTCCATGATGGTACATACATCATCTTCAAAGAATACATTGTAGCCCTTTTGAATGAGTTATCCAATGTTCAAAAGGTTACACTTCATACCAGGTACATAGTATACATCTGATATGGATTTCCTTTCTCCTTTTCTTGTCAAAACACTTACTTTGCCTTTCCCCATGACATATACTTTGTTTTCTATTCCCAATGTTACTTGAGACTTCACATTTTAATCCAACATGAAAAACATAGAAATGTTTCCAGTCATATGGTTGCTACATCCTGAATCTAGAAACCACATATCTTCATTCTTCTCTTCAGCCATATTACATGCTAAAAACAAATTTTCTTGACTCTGAGTTTGTTTAGTAAAGTTAGCACTGGGTCTATTACCCATGTCACTCTGTTTCTTTCTACATTCATTGGCATAGTGCCCATGCTTCTTACAGTAATGACATTGGACTTGGGATTTATCATACCTTTTTCCATGTGCTTGATTTTTTCCACCTTGCTGGTTGTTTCCTTAGCTTTGATTCTGACTTTGGTTGCTACCCCTTCCACTTGTAATTGCAGGGATGTTTCTTCCTCCTCTGTTCTGGCTTCTACCTCTTCTTCTTCCTCTTTAGTTTGATCTGCCTTGACCTCTTCCTCTTCCAAAGGACATTTGGGTCTTGAAGGCATGCTCTAAAGATGAGTTTGCTATTCTGTTCAGCCTTTCTTCATGTGTCATCAAAGCTGCATGAAGCTCATCAACTGTAAATATTGAGAGATCCTTTGTCTCTTCAATAGTAGTGACTATCACATTGAATCTTAAGGGTAAAATTTTCAATATTTTCTCCATTATTTTTCTTTCTTCTAATGTCTCTCCATGAGATCTCATTTGGGTAACCAACCTAATCAACTGCGTGAAGAATGAGTCTAGACTATCAGTCTCTTTCATGCAAATAACTTCAAACTCTCTTCTCATTACTTGAAGCTTTGATGTATTTACTTTCTTCATACCTTGATGGGCTATCTGGAGGGTATCCCATGCCTCTTTGGACTTATTTACTGCTACAATTCTTGGAAATATACTTTCATGCACTGGTTGATAGAGATAGAAGAGGGCTTTTGATTCCTTCTTCTTATTACTCTTCAACAAATCCTTTTCTACCTGTGTTAAGGCATTAAACTCATTTGCATCAGCTGGTTCTTCAAATCCATCTTCAACCAGTTCCCATAAGTCTTGAGATGCAAACAGGGCTCTCATTGTGATTTCCCAATAATCATAATTCTTCCCATTGAACTGTGGGAGCTGAGTATTTCCCATACTCATGCTTGTGCTAGTTCCTTCCATTCTTTACTGTGCAGAACTATATAAAACTTGACTATGTAACTTAAATTTAAAGCCGTGTAAAGTTCCAGGTCAAGCTCCTTCTTGTAGGTAAAGGAATTGGAGAAAATTTAGCCGATCCTTATTATGTGCCCCTGTGCTTGCTTACAAACATCGTGAGAAGAATGTGGACTTCATATAGCAGATGATATTCAAAGTGAGAACGAAGATCTGTGTCCGAGAATTGAACCTGGGCCAATATCTCTTACTAATGTATTGTATTGTTTCATTGTTTGAATTTATAAAAAATCCTTAACACATAGTGAGGAATAAAATTTCCTCTTTCAACACAGAGATTTTATTAAAAACAAACTTACAGATGGAGAAAAAATAGCATAAACACTGTGGAGAACAAAACTCTGTTTTTCATTAAACACTTTTATCTATTACAAATTTTGGGTCTTCAGAACTGTTGTTTTGGATTTCTGAATACGTTGCTCTTCTGCACTCTTGAGCACACAATCTATTTACTGTTATCACGCGCTCTGTCTCACTTGAGCTCTCACACAGTCTTCACAACATACATAGCACTACTGTATCTTTTGTATTGTAAACATATATGTATATATGTTTACAATACATATTTTAAAATATTAACCTAAGTAAAAAAGAACTTATAGAAAAATAAAAAAACATATATCATTGTGGAACATAAACCATATAACAATAAAAACATTACAAATACGTTGTGATATGTTTATTGCATGGATCGGCACACCATATGACGTCAGCACCAGATGGTGCAATAAGTGAGCGGGGAGGATAATGCGAAGGTTTATCGAATCGATTAATGTGCCAGGTGACTGGACCTTGTTTCGTTGTGATGATGTTCCATTGGTGGAGAGGTTGGTGAGTTGGCAATGGTGGGGTCACACTATCGCACAATCGCGAAGGGCAGATGACGTAGGCAGGACAGCGTGCGATACACGTTTAATTGGTCGCAGTTCGGATGGAGCGGAAGTGGCGAGGTCCACCAAAACAACGTGGAGTGATTTGAATACGAAATGAAATGGCGTGGGAGTTACTGCGGTTGGTGTGGGGGCTTTATGGTGGGGTTTGCATGTGGTTCAGGCCACGATTTTCAAATCTATAGGGGCTACGACCATGTAGAGAAAATCGGTTGTTGCAGGAGAATTTAAATGAAAATTGAATGCACAGGTTGAGTGGAAAAAAACAAACAATTTGCTACTACTGTTGTATCCTTTAATTTCAAATCAAAATGACGTTTTTGTCCCGCTGTTTCAGGTTGCAATTGGGAGTAATTTCCAACATTCATGATTAACGATATTATTTTTCTTCACATATCCTAGGATTGAAACCCTTGCGGCACCAGCGCCATTGCTTTTCTTCCCAGTTCCTTGTTCTTTGGCTCCAATTCGTCTTTGCTTCGGAGACATGACCCTTGCCATGGCCTCTGGATCACTTATCTTGTTGCAAATATATTCTTCTTGGGTAGAGGGTTCGACATATATTTTCTAGAACTGCTCAAGATCGCTGTTGGAATAGGGTTTTGATCTCTTCCCATGTTTTTTTGGCAATGGCGGGATTGGCAAGAGCCTGGTTTCTTTTGCCACACTTTCCACTGATACACTTCCTCAAATCTATAACGCAACCGAACTGCAGAAATCTAGAAAGGTAGGCATCCTTTGAAGCCTTTCAATGTCATTTCACATAAACAGATCTTGTTTTCCATTGATAGCATATTTTGGACATTACTTTCGGAGATTACGAATAATAAGTTGCTAAATCATTTCATTTAATTTAATTTCCAAGATTTTTCTGGATATGAGTGGCATATAGAAGCAACATTTTTTTTAGAAGGCGCCATATTGTTTTTTAATAAAGGTACTTTTGGGAGTTACAAGATTGTAATTTAATGCTATTTCTTTCACGGAGATAATTTTTTATTTTATTTTCCATTGTAAAGAAATAAATTAAACTTCAAAATCAAATTTTGAAAGCTTTAAGAAGTGAAATTGTAATCAAATTTTCAAAGAATTTATTAGTGCTAAGTACAAAGCTCAATCAATTTCTTATTTTTAAGAGACTATTTGAGGGTCAAGGTCAAGCCCCAATAGTTCTTATTTTGCACAATGTATGGTATGTTCATCTTATTTTCTATGTGGTACTTACCTCTTTTCTTGATTTCTCGCACATATATTTTTCTCTTGTCAAGCGAAGCATTCACAATGTCAAAGCTTGTTAACTTATTTTCTGAGACTGAGAAGCTTGAAGGCTCAAAGAAATACAAAACATGGAAACACCATATGGAAAGCACTCTAATTTACAATGAATTATGGAAAAACATATGCAATGGTGGTGTAAAACCTAATAAGCCCAACATTTTTTATTCTTGATCTAAGTGGGAACTTAAAGATGAAAAAGCATTGGAATTATTAAAATATTTTGTAAACGAAGAAATGTATGTTCGTATAGAGAATGGTTAGATGCTTGGAATCCTTGGAAAACTTTCAGATATCTTGCTGATAAACAACCTAAAAAAAAAAGGGTAGATCTTCAATTAAATTTTCTTCAAAAAAAAATTTGCAAAGGAAGAGATGTATTTGAATACATTTCAAGGCTTAAAAACATAAGACAAGAAATCAATAATTCAGGATTTACTGCTATAGAAGACAATTTGATGGCAACAATCTTAATTATAGGATTTCCATCCTCTTATCAACATTTTTTGGAGAATTTATAGTTGAAAGGAAAGTTAGACAAGACATCATTTGATCAATTATGTGAAATGTTAGCTTAGCATGATAAAACATTTGGAAAGACAAAACAAGTAGGTGAAGATGTCTTCCTTACGGGTACAAGATAAAATAAGTCATCAACTGAAAGTTCAGGAGGAAGAGGAACTCATATGAATAATAGAGAATGAGGAAATAAAAAACATTCATCTTATAGAGGACGATGCCAAGGCCAAAGTCAAGGAAGAGAAATTAATCATGGAAGAGAAAGTACTCATTGAAGAGAAAATAATTATGGAAGAGGACATGGTCAAGAAAGAGGAAAAGGAAGAAGTAACTTTTAACAAGGGTCAAACAATTCAGAAGATGTCAATAAGAGAGGCCTCCTAATCGTATTCAATAATATGGACAAGGTTGATACTTAAGTAAATTTGTATGCAGGCATTGCAATATAGCGTTGGCCATTATGCAGAAAATTGTCTAACTCCAACTAATAAGATATCAAAATTCAAACAATCTTCAACTTCAATAAAATATGCAAATGATGAAGAGGAGGATAATTTTGAATATGTGTTCATTGTTCTTCAAGATACAAAATTAAGTGCTTTAGTCTCCACTTTCTCTTTTAGGAGTGCTTATGAAGATGCATGGATATTGGATATAGGGGCCCCTCATCACATGACATTCATCAAGAAATTATTTCAAATATTTCAGGAATGTAAGTTCAACCAAATATTCTTGGATGGTTATGCAAAATATACACCTCATGGAAAGGGTGTTGTGGAAAATTTTGTTCCTGGCATTGGAGAAGAACAACTTTAAATGTTTGGTAGGTATCAACATTCAAAAATAATTTATTATCCTTAGTCGTTAGAAGAAATTTCAACCTAAAAGTTCCCATGAAATTTTCACGTACATAATATGTAAACTAATCAAAATCCTTTAAATTTAGAAAGAGGTACATATAAATATTTTGGAGGGAAAATAAAATAAAATAAAATAATTTTTTGAAATGTATTTTTTACTTATCTTCTTATAGGTTTACTCAAATTTCAAGTGTAGACACTTGTTGGATGAAAAATTAAATTCCACATCCAACGGGTACCCATTATGCATACTTCTGAGAAGACCCACATTCATAAAAAATGAAGATACATTAAAAAAACATGTTCAACGTGTTTTTTATTGTATCTTCAATATTTTTTACTTATCTTCTTATAAGTTTAATCAAATTTCAATTGTAGACGCTTGTTGGATTCAAAATTAAATTCCACATCCAACGGGTACCCATTATGCATACTTCTAAGAATACCCACATTGATAAAAAAATGAAGATACATTAAAAAAACATGTTGAACATATTTTTTTACTATATCTTTAATTTTTATCAATGTGGGTCTTCTCAAAAGTATCCATAATGGGTACTTGTTGGATGTGGAATTTAATTCTGTATCCAATGAGTGTATACACTTGAAATTTGAGTAAACCTATAAGTAAATAACTCAAAAATACAATTAGAAAAATAGTTTTCTTCTTTTCCCTCCAAAATTCATAACTCTTATTTTATTATTTCAACTATTATTTTATTATTTTTCCTTAGGAGGCCACTTTTATGCTGAAATTTCCTCTAATGGTAGATTTGTCAAGCAAGACAACACATTATCATTGAAGATAGACTAATGAAAATCAACTGCATCAAACAAAAATGTAAAAAATCATGAAATTTTATGAAGATGGAAGGATTCTAACATTAAAAGGAAAATCCATACCTAGGAAGAAAGATTTTGCAGGAGTTGTAAGTTAGATATTTCACCCATTAGATTATGGCATGTACGATATGTGGATTTAAACTTTGACCATCTCTTTTAACTACAAAGACATGATATAGTAAAAGAATTAACTACTTTTAAAAAGGATAATGCAAAGTGTGAAGCTTGCATTTATGGGAAACATATTAGAGAGACATTTCCTACAAGATCATGGTGAGAAAACATGCATTTGCAACTTGTTCACAGTTATATTTGTGGACCTCTAGTGAATTCTCTTGGATGATGTAAATATTTTGTAATTTTCATTAATGATTTTAGTTGAATGAATTCGGTGTATTTTTTGAAAGAAAAGTTAGAAACATTTAAAAATTTTAAGATTTTTTTGTCATCCAGTTGAAAAATAAACCAAAGAAAAGATAGGAACATTGAGGACAAATAATGGTGGGTAATTCACTTCAAATTAATTTCAAAAATATTGCAGAGATAAGGGGATTAGAAGGAAATTCAAAAATTATTATAATCCATAGAAAAATGGAGTAACAAATGTTGAGATTCAACAAGATGATGATCCTAGTGAAAATTAAGCACCTACACTAGGTGGGGCCCCAGGTTCTTTTTAGGTCTTATGTCTATTTTTAGAATTTGGATCAAAGTCTATTTTTAGCAGTAATCTATGTGGATTTAAACTTTGACCATCTCTTTTAACTACAAAGACATGATATAGTAAAAGAATTACCTACTTTTAAAAAGGATAATGCAAAGTGTGAAGCTTGCATTTATGGGAAACATATTAGAGAGACATTTCCTACAAGATCATGGTGAGAAAACATGCATTTGCAACTTGTTCACGGTTATATTTGTGGACCTCTAGTGAATTCTCTTGGATGATGTAAATATTTTGTAATTTTCATTAATGATTTTAGTTGAATGAATTCGGTGTATTTTTTGAAAGAAAAGTTAGAAACATTTAAAAATTTTAAGATTGTTTTGTCATCCAGTTGAAAAATAAACCAAAGAAAAGATAGGAACATTGAGGACAAATAATGGTGGGTAATTCACTTCAAATTAATTTCAAAAATATTGCAGAGATAAGGGGATTAGAAGGAAATTCAAAAATTCTTATACTCCATAGAAAAATGGAGTAACAAATGTTGAGATTCAACAAGATGATGATCCTAGTGAAAATTAAGCACCTACACTAGGTGGGGCCCCAGGTTCTTTTTAGGTGTTATGTCTATTTTTAGAATTTGGATCAAAGTCTATTTTTAGCAGTAATCTATTTATAGATGGTTGAGAAAATTATATGGATGGATGGGAGTCTATTTTTGGAATGCATGTACAAAGTTGTTTCATGGAATGCATGTCTAAAAATAGAATACATGTCGATTATTGTTATCTCTTAACAATAATTAGACAATAAATAATAATCTATTCTCTTGAAGCACTTGATTTCGGTTAACTAATGTGGCAAATCAGTTAACTGAAGGAATTTCAAGTTCAAAGGTTGGTTGGTGGGACATGCTAGTGGACTTCGTTGTAACTGAGTGATACAAAGTTGTAACAGAGTTGGATGTGTAGTTATGTGAGTTGTAAAGTAGTTTAACTCAATTAAGTGAGTTAAACTTAGTTGCGCTAGTTGTAACTAGTTGTAACTAAAGATACACTAGTGAGAGATCAATGAATTAAATATTAAATTAATTCACACGAAGTGATCTCACATGCAACTGAATATTTACTACTATTAACTAGATGCATGTTAGACCCAGTGGAGACCCAGTTGAGAGATAGGTGAAAGGGACAGTTTGACTATCACTTATGACTATAGTGGGTGCACAAGTGCAACCAAACACACATTGGAGATGCCAATGAGGATTGCACAGTCAAGGCAAGGCAAGATTGAATTCATTCCGGGATTGTGATCGGCAAGGATTGTGCAGTGGAGGCAGGCTATTAGGGGGCAGTAAATTGGTGCATGTTTATGCCAATTTTTGTATGATAGTGTGAGACGATTGTATATTGTACTAAGAGCTCTTGGATTAGATTTTTGTATGAGATTGTTTCATGATCCATGATATATCTATAATATATGATAGTGGGGTTTTTAGCTTTATTCTTTCTTGGTAAAAAAATATGTGTTATGTGTGATTGATCTTTCTTCATGTGTTTGAAATTGGCAATTAAATTTCCGCAAAGATTTAAGTAGAAGGATTTTGTATTTAACAGTGGCATATAATTGTTAGATCAGGAGAATTCGGTAATAAATAATTGTGTTAAAATTTATACATGGTATCAGAGCAAAGAATATTGCAATATTGAAGCAGTAGCTGAGTTTGTTGGTGGAAACAATTCGAATTTTCTACAAGAATTTCTTGGTGCAATAGTTGAGTAAACATCGAAATGGATTTTAATGGTTTGCGGTTAATGTATGCACTTGAGGGCAGCTCGAACTACATTTCATGGAAGGATAGGATGGAGGCAGTGCTTGAATATAATGGCTTGAAGGAATTCATCGACAATGATGTTCCTAAGCCCACTTTGACGGATGCTGCATTACTTGACGGATGGAAAAAGAAAGTAGCGAAGATGAGAATGATTTTGTTGGAAGGTGTGCGAGACCATATTGTCTCAAGCCTTCATGGGAAAGCCACTCCATTTTCAATGTGGAAGGCTTTGAAAGATATTTTCCAAAGCAACAACGAAAATAGGAAATTGGCGCTGAAGGATAAACTCAGAAAGATTAAGATGGAGAAGGGTGACAATATTCCTAAGTTTCTCACAAAGTTTTTCCAATTTCGAGATGAACTGGGGAGTGTGAGAATCACGGTTACTGATGATGATTTGGTGAGTTTGGCTCTCTTGGGACTTCCTAAGAGTTGGTACAATTATCAATACTCTGTTAACATATGGGAAAAACTACCAGATTGGTAACGACTGTGGTCGAATCTAGTGCAAGAGGAGTTCAGGCGGAACACCAGAGATGGCTCTTCATCAAAGAATGATGATGAAGAGGATTGTGCTTTGGCTGCCAAATCAACGAAAGGGAAGGGGAATAAAACCCATTCAAAATTGGAGGCTAAAGGAAAGAAGTTGGATTTGTCCAAGGTGAAGTGTTTTCACTCTCACGAACATGGGCATCTCGCCACTAACTGCCCACAGAAAAAGAAGAACAAGAAGGCTGCTGGAGTTGCAGCTAGTGAGGTCCTTGCCTCGCAATTTGAACTTGATTTATTTTTTATCGCATGATTGGTTTCAAGCACAATGGGATCGTTTTGGTATCTTGATAGTGCTGCTTCCTTCCACATGATGGGAGATAAGGATATTTTTAGTGATTTGGAGGAGAAAGATCTCCAGATGCATATGGTGATGGGAGATGATGGACGATACAGTGCGACCGGAATTGGTACAATTACCTTTGAGAGGGAGTCAGGTAAACCATTTCTGTTGAAAGATGTTATGCATGTTCCAGGTCTGAAGAAAAACTTGGTCTCAATCACAATGTTAGAGGATAGAGGTTATGACGTTGTTTTCAGCGATGGAAAAGCTTTCCTGCGACATAAAACAACGGTTCAAACCAAGAGGATATGGATTCGAGTCAAGAATATCTACAAGTTGGAGGCAGATGGTTGCGCTGCAATGGTGGGAAAGTAGAAGTGGTGAGTCGGAATGAGGGCGAATTATGGCATAGGCGATTGGGCCATCTTCACCATGGCGCCCTCAAAATTTTGGAGCAGATTTCTATTGGCCTTCCCAAGGGTACACTTGCTCAGATATATCAGTGTAAGGGATGTACTGTGGGTAAGTTTGTGAAGACCACCTTTCATGAAAAGGAGAACCGTGCTTCGGTGATCCTGGAGATATTTCACACACGCGTGTAAGGGCCATTCTCGGTTGCTTCAACAACAAAACACAGGTATTGTGTTATTTTTGTTGATGACTATTCTCGTAGATGCTGGATCTTCTTCATGCAAAGGAAGGATAAAAAATTCTCAAAGTTCTATGAGTTTAAAGAATTGGTGGAGAAAGAGTCAGGGAAGCAAGTTAAGGCTCTGCGGAGTGATAATGGTGGTGAATATATCTCGAACGAATTCAAATACTTCTGTAGAAAAGAAGGAATTCGAAGAGAAATCATAGTGCGTCATAAACCACAGCAGAATGGGGTCACGAATAGGAAGAACAGAACAATCGTGGGTGTTGCACGAGCTATGTTGCATGATCAGGGCCTACCAATGCACTTGTGGGCGAAAGCATGCAACACTGCGGTTTATGTGCAAAATCATTTTCCTCATAGAGTACTTGGCATGAGTACACCTGAAGAAGCTTTTACTGGTAAGAAACCAGATGTTTCTCACTTTAATATTTTTAGCTCATCTATTTATGTGCATGTGACCAAGAATTCCAGGAAGAAGCTGGAGCCGACTGTTGAAGTTGGGATATTTGTGGGGTACATAGAAACACCCCATAATTATCATGTGTATTTTCCAAACATTCGAATGACTCTGGTGCTACGAGATATAAAATTCAATGAGGAGAAAGCCATGAAGTTGTCGCTTGAGAGGGAGCTAGACTTGCATGTAGGGGAGGAACTACTTGTTCCCAAAGATGAGTCTCTAGATGTGGATCAACCACAGGAGGAGGTTCATGGAGTGGAGGAGTCCACTCACACAGAGCCAAACATCATAACTAGAAAAAGGCGTACCACATAAGTTGAGAGGTTGAAGCTTAATGCAGCACAGAATGTAAGAGTCCCTACTTCACAACGCAAAAAGAGACAGTCTCTTGACTGATTCACTGGATACATGGCTCTCATGAGAGAATTTATTGTGATTGAGCCATCTTCCTTTCAGGAAGCAGTGCAGGAGCCCACATGAGTAAATGCAATGGTGGAGGAGTATGAATCCATTGTCAGAAACAGTGCTTGGGAAATTGTTGCAAGGCCAGTTGATAAATCAGTGGTAGGTTCAAGATGGATCTACAAGGTAAAGAAAGCTACTGATGGGAGTGTTGAGAAGTATAAGGAAATATTTGTGGCCTTGGGCTTCTCACAGATCAAGGGGATTGATTATGAAGAAACCTTTGCACCCGCCGCACGATATTCTTCCATAAGGATCATCCTTGCTCTCTTAGCGCAGATGGGTTGGCACATTCATCAGATGGATGTGAAGACTGTGTTCCTTAATGGGATCATTGAGGAAGAAGTGTAAATTAAGCATCCTGAAGGATTTGAGATCTTCAGTAGTCAGTCGCATGTGTGCAGACTCAAAATAGCGCTATATGGGCTGAAGCAAGCACCTTGTGCTTGGTACACTCGTATCGATAGCTATTTCACTGGACTTGGCTTCACCAAGAGTGAGGAAGATGCAAACCTATACCAGATTGTGGTGGAGGGTAAGATTTTAATCATTTTTATTTATGTTGATGATTTAATATTGACTGGTGATGAGCATCTGATACACTCATGCAAGGAGGACCTTGCAAAGGAGTTCGAGATGAAGGATATGGGCCTCCTTCACTATTTCCTTGGATTGGAAATATGGCAGCAAGAAGGTGAAATGTTTGTGTCTCAAGGCAAGTATGCAAGGGAGATACTCAGTAAGTTTCACATGGAGGGCTGCAAACCCATGGATACTCCTCTTCCAGGAAATTGGAGAAAAGAGGACGCTACATCTGGAGAGGTAGTGGATGCTACTATCTATCGACAGTTGGTGGGTTCGCTCATGTATTTAGTTAATACAAGACCATACATATGCTATGTGGTGAACCAACTTAGTAAAGCAATGGTTAAGCCTACCAAGCTCTTTTGGAAGGCATACAAACATGTCTTGAGATATCTCAGGGGCACATCTGAGTAAGGCTTAAGGTACAGATAGACAGATGAGGTGAAGTTGTATGGTTTCACAGATGCAGATTGGGCAGGCAGCCCAATGGACAGAAAGAGCACATCAGGAGGGGTCTTTAGTATCAGATCTACAACTATTTCTTGGTACAACAGGAAACAGAGATCTGCGGCACTCAGTTTAGCGAAAGCAGAATACATGTCATCAAGTCAAGCTGCATGTGAGGCTATCTGGATGAGAAAGATCCTGGTTTGTTTGTTCGGTTCTCATTTAGATCCTACAGTGATTCATTGTGATAATCAGAGTTGCATTAAACTCTCGATTAATCTTGTGTTTCATGATAGATCTAAGCATATATATATCCGGTATCATCATATCAGAGATTGTGTGTTGCGGAATATCATGTCGCTTCAGTACATTCCTACAAAAGATCAGGATGCATATATTCTGACGAAGGCGCTCACTAGGAGAAAATTCAAATGCCATAGAGACAGGGTTGGGGTGAAGGATAATCTCTTTCTTGTTGAGAGGGAGTGTTGAGATTCAACAAGATGATGATCCTAGTGAAAATTAAGCACCTACACTAGGTGGGGCCCGTAGGCCATTTTTAGGTGATATGTCTATTTTTAGAATTTGGATCAAAGTCTATTTTTAGTAGTAACCTATTTATAGATGGTTGAGAAAATTATATGCATGGATGGGCATCTATTTTTGGAATGCATGTGCGAAGTTGTTTTGTGGAATGCATGTCTAAAAATATAATGCATGTCGATTATTATTATCTCTTAACAATAAATAATAATCTATTCTCTTGAAGCACTTGATTTCAGTTAACTGATGTGGCAAACCAGTTAACTGAAGGAATTTCGAGTTCAAAGGTTGGTTGGTGGGACATGCTAGTGGACTTCATTGTAAATGAGTGATACAAAGTTGTAACAGAGTTGGATGTGTAGTTATGTGAGTTGTAAAGTAGTTTAACTCCATTAAGTGAGTTAAACTCAGTTGTGCTAGTTGTAACTAGTTGTAACTAAAGATACACTAGTGAGAGATCAGTGAATTAAATATTAAATTAATTCACATGGAGTGATCTCACATGAAACTGAATATTTACTACTGTTAACTAGATGCATGTCAGATCTAGTGGAGACCCAGTTGAGAGATAGGTGAAAGGGACAGTTTGACTATCAGTTGTGGCTATAATGGGTGCACAAGTGCCACCAAACACACATTGGAGATGCCAATGAGGATCGCACAGTCAAGGAAAGGCAAGATCAAATTCATTCAGGGGTTGTGATCAACAGGGATTGTGTAGTGGAGGCAGGTTGTTAGGAGGCAGTAAATTGGTGCATGTTTATGCCAATTTTTGTATGACAATGTGAGACGATTGTATATTGTATTGAGAGCTCTTGGATTAGAGTTTTGTATGAGATTGTTTCATGATCCATTATATATACATAATATATGATAGTGGGGTTTTTAGCTTTATTCTTTCCCGATAAAAAACATGTGTTATGTGTGATTGATCTTTCTTATGTGTTTGAAATTGGTGATTAAATTTCCACAAATATTTAAGTAGAAGGATTCTGTATGTAACAGTGGCATATAATTGTTAGATCAGGAGAATCTGACAATACATAATTGTATTAAAATTTCTACAACAAAAAGGATGAACATAAATTTGTTACGGATGATGATATCAATGTAACATTTCAAAGGCTTAAGTGCCTCGTATTGGGATGAAGCATTACATAATGCAGTTTACTTAAGAAACTGATCTCCCATTACTTCTTTGGATGGAAACACCCCGTATGAAGCATGGTATGGTTTCAAACCAAAATTTAAACATATTTGAGTTTTTGGTTTAGTTTTTTATGCTTTATTTCCTAAGGAAAAAAAAACTATAAGTATTAAATGTATGATGATTGGATATTATGAGGGGGAAAAGAGATATCATATTTTATTAAATGGTAAATTTATTGTAATTTGAGATGTCATATTTGATGAAATATAAAGTAAAAGTGCTACAAAAATTGAAAGCCTTCTTTAAAAATTGGAAAATATAAGCAAATAAGGAGAAAAACAGGAAACAAAAAGAATGATGGTTTGAAATAGATTTGAATGTACTAGCAACATGATGATTCTTCATCAAAATTTCCTCTAAATATTCATAAAAAAATCTCTGATTCTTAAGGCAATGGAAGTTCATAAGATTATAATGGAAACAATTCAGACACTTCAGAAGAAATCATAGTTTCTATTCATATCAATCCTCTTTTTCACAATGGTAATGGTTCAAATCCCCAATCTAGTCAAAATAAATTTCCAAAGTGGGCCCAACAAATTATGAAAAATGTTCATCTAGATGAAATGAAAAAAATAGGAACACAAAGTGGTGCTACGATAGATTTCTTTTTTCTTAGTAACAAATGATTTCACTGAACTCTCAACTTTCAAAGAGGCAGTAAAACATGAAGAATGGAAAAAGGAAATAATTAATGAATATAATTCAGTGACTGAAAATGGTACTTGGAAACTTGTTGATTGTCATCCAAATTTCAAACCCATCAAATGAAAATGGGTTTGCATAATAAATTATAAACTAGTGATTCATTAACAAATATAAAGCAATACTCTTGACCAAGGGTTTTTCACAATAGGAAGGGATTGACTACAAAGAAACATTTGCATCTACAACAAAATGGAACATAATCATAATGGTAATTTATTTGGCAACACAAAAAGGATGGAAATTACATCACATGGATGTTAAAAGTGCCTTCCTCAATGGATACTTCCAATAATAAGTCTATATGACTCGACCTCCTAGTGTTGAGATTGAAGGTCAGGAACACAGAGTGTGTAAACTAATCAAGGCCTTATATGGATTGAAACAGGCTCCCAAAGCTTTGTATGATAAAATGGATGATTATCTTCGCACATTAGGATTTCAACGAAGTGAATCAGATGATACTTTGTATGTGTGTCAATAGGATGAAAATATTGTGATATTGGTATTGTATATGGATGTATTGATTCTCATATTTTTTCTTTCCTTCTTAGGCATGCATTTCTCTCCAACAATGCTTATCCTTATCTTCCCACCCAACATAACGTCTCTTTCCAATTACATTGTTTCTTGGTGGCAGCTATTCTCCTGGAAATATGGAATAATTTTAGAAGTTTACAACTGTGATGACTGTCACTTTCCTCTTTTTGTCCAATACTTGGAATCAACCACTTCAACAGTTTTTTCAGACAACCTATAAGCCCAATTTACTCACGTGTTGTTTCCCATAATATTATTAAGAGAAAATTATTCCTTTATTACTATACAATTTCTTTACATAAATAAATTAAACTTAGTCTTTTCCCCACGACCAACATTTCCACTTCAATGTTTACAAGTAAATATAAAATAATAAAGTCATAAAAAACAATTGCAACAAAGTAACCGATCAAACAAGAACTATAACCTCAAAATGAGAACTTTAGCCAAAAAAAACCCCCAAAAAGTATGAAAAAAAAACCCAAAAACGAAAATTGTGTATGTTGATACAATTTTTTTTTTGGGTAAATTTTCAACATTATTTACAAATGATAGTAAAAAACGAAATTTTTTGCGCAAAAAACAAAGTGTTGCTATTGACATCAACATTTTTTTAACACTAAAATTCCAACATTGTTTAGCAATGGCATTAAAAATAAAATGCCATAACTCAAAAATCATTAAAATTCCAATAGTTTTCAACAATACGTTGAAGATAAAATATCACGACTCCAAAAAACCTTAAATTTCCAACAGTTTTCAACCATGGAGTTAAATAAAATATCACAATTCCATAAAACCTTAAAATTTCAACTTTTTTCATCCATGGAATTAAAAACAAATATCATGAGTATAATAAACCTTAAATTTTCAACATATTTCATGAACAAATATCATGACTAAATTAAACCTTAAAAATAAATGCCTAAATAAAATAGTCATTATACCAAATACTAAAAATATAGTTCAAATAAAACTTAAAAGTTAACCATCAAATTTACACATAGTGGGGGCGTGCTCGACCCATTGTAATTGAAACTTAAAAATCAACCATCAAATTAACACATAGTAGAGGCGAACTTGTTTCATTGTAAAAAAAACTAAAAATTCAATTATAAAATTGACATATTGGGGTCGGGTTACTAGTAAAACATTGACATAACCCCTACAACAAAAGAATAAATAAGTCAATCAATAAAATTAAAAAACAAAACAAAAACAAAAAAAATTAAATTAAATCATAACCCCAAACAAAAATAATAATAAGTATCCCCGATCAGGGTGTGAGTTGGAGGACCTGCATACGAATGTTGATGCTAATCTCTAGGTTTCCCCCCGCCACCCTCCACACGCACAAAGCACATGGGCTGGTGGCTCTTTTCATGTGAGGAATCAATGGCATCCTTGAAGGTGGTAGAGACATAAGTTTGGGTGCGATTACCAGAGCTTTCCTCGGTAAGTTTGGTAATTTTCTTGTTAGTGAATTTTGTTTCCCTCGACTCTGGTACGCATTGAATGGTCGCTTGGAGAAGGCACCTGGTGATTTTTCACTGGGCTTTGGTTCAGTCTCGGCTTGTTGAAGCTTTGGTTCATGGGTATGTTTACAATCCCTCTATCAGTGCTCCTATGGTTTGTTATATCTGTTTGTTGGCTCTCGGGATGAATGGTTATGATGCAACTTGGATGCTGAGGAAGGTGGCATATGTGGATTTATCCATGGATGTTATATAATTGGAAGTGGTTTCTTCTGTCTCTTGTCTTCTCGTGTCTGTGGTGTTTGGTATTTTATTCTCATGCATGGGATTTTACTGGGTTTGGTCCTCACCTCGCTCCTAGTTATTTGTTTTTCTTCATCCCTGCCTCATGTGCCTCTTTTATTGTATGTATGTAAATGGTTTTCAATCGAAACCTCCAGGATTCTGGTATATGGATGGTCCAGCCCACAATTCAGTCTTCTGGCTCCTCGTGAGGAATTAGTTCTATGTTGGGTTAAAGGGGTTTTTTTTCTGGTTGTTTGTCTATAGCAAGCGATTGAATTAGGGTCTCGTTTAGTGTCTTCCTTCTCATCTGTTTCCATTGGAAAGTCCCCGAATCTGTGGTGAACCCTAGAAGCTTCATGTTTCTGGGTTTAAGCTCTTATCGGGGTGGTTTACGGGCATCTATTTTTAATTCAAATTCAATGCAAGTATTAGATTATCTTGGCTGGAACTATCTCTGAAAAGGGCAAGGTCGCCTATAGTTCGCGAGGCCGAGGGAAAAGTTCCAAATAATCCCCTATGGCTAGCCAACCCAACTCCTTTGGGGTGAGAGCCTGGGGTTGAAATTTGGTTTCTAGTATTAATAATGAAGCGACAACAATGCATCACGAGGGCACCTCAGCCCAGGTTCGTCAGCTGATTGAGGAATGAGAAGAGGAGCTTAACCAGAAAGAATGGATTCTAGATATTGATTTGGATGTCTGGTAAACTTTAGTGCTCGATCCTAGTCATTCCTAGGACAGAGCATCTCAGTTCAAAAAAATGCTTCGCTTATATTGGTTGATGAAAAGCCTCCTAGCCAAGGCCTTAGAGAAAATTTCGTTTGGTGTGGTTGTGATCACTCATGGGTTTCCGGATTATAGCAAGGAATTTCAAAAAATTTAGTTTCAGCTTCAGAAGCAGAATGGGTGCCTCAACTGTATTGAGCAGCACATACCATGTATCCCTCAGACTGAGCTCCTCGGCTCCAACGTGAAGGACCCTTCTCATGTCGAGTCTGTAGAAGATGATTAGCTTGGTGTCAGTTCCTCTGTATTACCTTTTAATGTATGCAACAGTATTATAATTTCCAGTATGTTTATAGTTATGTTTACAGTTATTTAGATTCTAGGAAATATAAGGAAAATCATAATACTTACTTGGCGTGGATGATTAGACTTATCACATTTTTCTTTTGGATGGTTTATCATGTCATTAGGTGGCCAACAGATCTAGTTTCCCTCTCGGCAGGTTGAGGCCACCTAACCATATGGATATGGATGTAGCTTGCCCTATTTTCAAGTTAATGAAAAAGAAAGGTCCTACCAAGCTTACAAAATAATAATAGTAATAATAAGTAAAAAATAAAATTAAAACATTGAAAATATAAAATTTAGAAATTAAAAATGACAAATGAAAATAAAAAGTAAAAAGTAAAAAATCAAATATATAAAAATTGTATAAAAACACAAAGAAAAACAAAAATATTTAAAAATAAATAAAATAAAAATTATATATATATATATATATAATCGACCTACTACCCCTACCTAGCCACCAAGGGGTTGTGGGCCAAGGTGGGGCTCTAGTCTGCAACCCCTTGGATGTTAGGAGGGGATGGCCACCCCAGCCCAACTGCCAAGGGGATGCAGGCCAGGGTGGGTGCCTTGGCCCGCAACCCCTTGGTCGTTGGGCGAGGGTCGTAAGATGATTCCCGGAATCACCCTCCGTTGTATTGGGGTGGAAAGGGTGATTTCGAGAATCACCCTTTGCTATGTTGGGGGCCAAAGGGTGATTATGGGAATCAACCTTATGCATGTCGGTGCTAGAGAGTGATTCTGGGAATCACCCTCTATTGTGTCGGGGTCAGAGGGCAATTCTCAAAATCACTGTCCAACGTGTTGGGGCCAGAGGGTGATTACATGAATCACCCTCCCCTGTGTTAGTGGCAAGAGGGAACCGTGGGTGATTCTCATAATCACTCTCCACCATGTTGGGGCTAGAATCACCCTATGTCATGTTGGGGCTAGAGGATGATTCTGGGAATAACCCTTTGCTATGTTGGGGGCGAGAGGGTGATTTCGGGAATCACCCTCCACTTTGTTAGGAGTTAGACAGTGATTATGGGAATCACACCCACTGTGGTTCGCAGGGTGGGGGATTGCAGGTCGATTCTAAGAATTGGCCTGCCACCCCCGCCCAGTAGCCAAAGGGTTGTGGGGAAGGGGTGGCGGGACGGTTTTATTTAGTATATATATATATATATATATATATATATATATATATATATATATATTTATTTATTTATTTTTATTTTTTTTACTTTTTAAATTTTTTTTTAAATTTTTTTCTCTTCTTTTGTCATTTTTTTATGTTTGAATTTTCATCATTTTATGGGTTATTTTTTGTTATTTTTTAAATTAAAATGGCTAAGTAACAATTTTTTTTTTTAAAAGTACATATTTAACACATAAAAAAGACAAAAGATTGATGTTTTTCAAAATCTGCATGAAAATCAACATCTAATTTTTTTTTATTATCTATACTTCATATATCATAATATTTAAAGTGTCAAAAATTAGCCAAAAAAAAGGGGGTTGATGTTGCACCAATAGTTTTCAAAATTTGTATGAAAGACACTAACAATTACAAAAAATATGCAAACAAAATTTAAATTATAAAAAATATGCTCCAAAAATAAAAAAAAGTGTATTTTGAATCAACACTTTTCAAAATCAGATATCTTTTGTTACCTCTTAAAAAGGGAGAACTCGGTTAAGTTCCTGTTTGATTGGTTACTGTGTTTTTCACCAGGGGTATTACATCTCCCCCCCCCCCCCCCTTAAATTAAAATTCATCCTCGATGTTTCTTTTTCTTTCATCACTTCTAAAAAAGTGAAGGAAATGATTCCCACATATCCTCTTCCATTTCTCAGGTAGTATCCTCAGGGCTAAAGTGCTTCCTTTTCACTTTAACCTGGGCGATGAATCAATTTTGGAGTGTAGTTTCCCTCATGTCTAAAATTTATTGAGGCTTAATCTGGAACTCACCTTTCGATTTGACCAGCACCACACTATAATATAATTAGGATCATCAACATATTTGTTAAGCAATGATACATGGAATACATTTTGTACTTTAATGTGGGCGGGTAATGCTAGTTTTCAGGCCACTTATCCTACTATATTAGAATTTTGAATGGCCCACAAAACCTAGGTGCTAATTTAGCACAGGTTCCAAATCTCCAAATTATCCTCCTTGGTATGAATTTTATAGTAAACATGTTTCCCCATATTGTATTTTTTATTAATCATTTTCTGATCTACATAACTTTTCTATTTGTTCAGTTGAGCAGCCTTTAGGTTCCACCTTACCTTCTTAACCATTTGTTCCATATCTTTTAAGGGTTTGGGTCTGAAAACCAGTCTTTCCTCTAGTTGACTTCATCTCAATGGAGTATGAAATTTTCTTCCATAAAGGACTTCAAAGGGAATCATTTTAAGAGATTCTTGATAGTTTTTATTTTTTGGGTGCAACCTAACTTGGTCCAATTTTGGTCAAAAAACTCTGCAACTTGAGGAGCAGAGTTCACGGTACCACGAAGATAAATCTACCGTGATATTCTTAGGGGCTTTAGGGCAGGTCGAAGCCCCTCATTTTGTAATGGGTATCGGGTTTAGTCTATTATTTTTTCTTCCCATGATATGTGGACCATGGTTTTGTATTGATGTAAAGCTATATAAAGCAATGTAAGGCTTTGTCAAAGCCATGAATAGATATATATCGAGGTAATAGTTGATGAGCACAAGCACTTGAGATATCTGTTTTAGTCTGTTTTGGGCCTAAGGTATGGCTCTGAAGTTGTATGCACAGAGGCCTTCAAGAGTATGCAGCTTTGTGCGTAAACCACATGCAGCTGTGTGTGCAAGTCTAAGAAGTGAATGTACTAAAGAGACTTATCATAATAAAGAAGAAATAGTTTTGGAGCATATTCTGAGTCTTTATTTGTTGTGTTTTTCTTTCTATATGTTTGTACGAAGTAATGATAGCGCAATTTATCTTATGTTGAATGTATTATGTTTATTTGAATGATGTGAAGTAATTAAGTAAGCTATAACCACGCAGTAGTTTCTTGTATGATAGAAGACTAGTTAAGTAGAGAAAATCGAAGTAAAGCCACCTCGCGCAGTCACTCAAGGCTGCAAAAAACTAGTTCTGCAACCACCCATAGCCATCTCGAGTGAGACTGCGATATTCTTGCAGGTCATTGCTGAAAGTGCCGATGTCTGGGGTTTTTTTGGTGTGAAGTAAAAGTTGAACCTGAGTCAAGCCCAACCTATCCAAAAAATGGGTCCATTGCCGGGACCGGGATCTATTTGAGGGACATGTGGATGTGGCATTTGTCGACGAAGGAAATACAATACTAGGTAGATCTGAAAGAGAGAGAGTTCATGGTTCAAGAAAAAATAAATCTGCGACTGTTGACTGAAGAATGGTTATAGAGGTATATTTTTACAAAACAACACAAGATTTTCTTCGCGACGTTTGCGAATTAACTGCATGAATGGTTATCAAGGCTGATTGAGAACAAAACCTCTTTTAAGAACGATGAGCCTACTACGTGTAGCCTTGAATTATTACATCGACTCAAAGATACTGATAATAGCATATCAAGAGCTTTTGATTTCTAGATCAACAATATTCTGGGAGGATTTATCACTAAGTTCGCGATAGACACATCTGTATCTTATAGCGAAGCTGAGTGAAATTTTTTTAAGGGTCCGTGAGGTAAGGATCTAAATTCTTTGAAGTTATGGATTAAAATTATTTTATTTGAAAATGTCGTACTACAAATGAAGTCAGATTAATGTTTGGATGAAGTAAGTCTAGAGCTACGTGAAGTGGAAAGCGATACTGAGTAGATCGCGAAAAATTCATTGAGACTAATTATAGTCCGTTGTTGGGTGAATATGAAAGAAAATGAGAAAGTAGTAACCCCGCAAACCCTAGATGTGTGTCGCAGTTAGGAGTTGAGAATAATTAGGGCACCTATTGGATTCCCCATCCCGCTACTCCCCTTACCCCCCATCCCCCTACCCCACCCCCTCCCCCACTCCCAAGAAATATGGCCAATGATATCAACCTACCTATATTTAGAGGACTCGGATAAGAGGATCCTGAGCAATTTTGGTTTGTATCTGAAGCAGTATGGAAAGCAAGACAAATTACTAAAAAATATGTGAATAAGGCGCAACTTATCACAACGTTGTGGGAAAGAGCGATGACATGGTACATAAATTATTCTACGATGAACCAGGTTGCTTTACTGAACGATACAAAGAAAGCGCTGACTTTAGAATTTAAGAAGCCCAAATCTCAGTCGCAGTGTATTACCGAACTAAAGGAGATCAATCAACTAGAAAATGAGTCTGTTTTGGAGTTGGATCAAAGGTTAAAAATGTTAATGGGACAAGTGAGCTTTACCATTATTGAAGAACAACATAAGGAGTGTTTTATAGTTGCGCTATTGTCACATATTAGGTTACCTTTGGCACAACAAAAGATATCAACATAGACCGAAGCTCTAGAAATTTCGATGAAGTTGGAAGCTTCACTGATCACAGATACACATGTAGGAGTACAAAAAATTCAGAGCCAACTAGCGAGTTTTCATTTGGAGCTGCAGGATATGTAGAAAGGTAAGGAAGTGAGGCTAAAAATTATCTTAGTGGTATGGTGCATAAAGTGTAAGGAAGAAGGCTATTATAGGGAGAAATGCCTTGTGTTCAAAGAATACCTCGCTAGTGGAGCACCTAATCCATTAAATCTAGGATTGTGTGTATGGTGTGAAATATGTAAAACTACAAGTCAACATTGATCGGAAGACTACTACTTGTTACAAAAGTATGTGAAAACCCCAAAGAAACTATTTTGTAACTTATGTAGATCAGTGGGGCATGAAGAGAATAATTGTCGTAGTTATGACTTGATTATGGAGAAAATGCAGGAGCTTATAGAATGAAAGTTGAGGGATGTGTACATGAGGATCCAGGTCAACATGTCGATAAAGGAGGATCCTAAGGACGAGGACGAGGCGTTGGTCGAGGATGTGGCTAGCTTATTTGTTACAACTGTGGAGAAGCAAGACACTTCATGAGGGATTGTCAGAATCCTACCTCAACTTGTAAGTACTGTAAATTTTTTGATCATGTGATAGAAAAATGTCTGGTCCTTACAACGAAGATGTAGGAGAAATGAAACCAGCAGCCTACACAAAACTTGCAGATGATGACCGTTGAACCAAGGGAGGATGAACCGTGCATCAATATTGTAACTAGGATTGGAGCTTCGACACGAGATGATAAAGGAGAAGGTAAGAAGCCAATGGAAGATACATGGGTTAGGAAGACCGCAGAAAAGGGCCCTGTATTCAACATGCAGAGGGAAAAGGAAACGTTTATGGAGGTGAAGTGAAGTTTCATGGATCCAGGAACATCAACATCTAACGTGCAACCGTTGCAGAAGTTAGTACCAAAGAAGGACAATGCTAAAGTAACTACTCCGCTGAAAGAATTTGATCTACCTATATTAAGATCATTCTTGTCGACCTACATGAAGTTGTTGAGATATCATAAGTTTGTTGAAGGACTTTAGGATTTGATAGATTCCTGCACTGGTAAAGAAGAACCAAAAAGTAAGTAGTGGGCAGTAAACAATTTGCATCGCCAGAAGAAAATAATAGGAAGGGAGATGAGACTAACTGCGTAGATCAAGGAATACGAGATGGATCAGGTAATCCTAGACCTGGGATAAGATGCCAACATTTTACGTAAGAAAACTTGGGAGAGAATGGAAAGGTCAAAGTTGCAATGGTATCTAATTCAGTTGAGGATGGCCAATTAAAAAAACATCGTTACCAGGATTGATAGTAGACATTGAAGAAGTGTGCATTGTTGCAAAATTTTAGGTAATTGAAATTGTAGATGATAAAAATACTTATTTGGTGTTGCTTGGATTGGATTGGGATTTTAACAGTGACATGATAATCAATTTGAAGAAGAGGAAGATGGTGTTTGAAAAAGGCGATATGAGGGTCATTTTTCCTTTAAACCCATCAGAGGGAGTGTGGTATACAGAGGTTGTCCACAATGATTATTGTGACACAAATATTGAAAATATATACAATATAACAACTAAGGAGGAATATTAGATCAATCCCACTGAAGATGGAAAACTAAGCTGGGAACATGACAGTTCCTATACTACAGATTCTGATGAAGAATTAGAAAATTGGCAGAACAGGTTGCATGAAGTGTCTACTAGATGATGTGCCAGAATCACAAGAACACTTCGATGCATAACTTCGGAGGTACGTGATCTTCCTTATTAATATGGGATAAGAGATGTAAGTATTTTTCTTGATAAATTTGAAAACGAAGTACCAAAAGAACACAGGTTCCAAGATTTGGATGTAGCCTTGAGGTCTAAACCTGCTAGATATTGGGGTACTCATAAAGAGAATATATGGATTTGGAAAGAGTATCGCAAGCTGATGAAGATCATATTTGGCCCAGTATAAAACAAAATCGAAGTAAAATATGGTGGCAAGTTTGACCCCCAGGAGCATATTTTTCGCCAGACTTCAACTTGGGGAGAAGATCCAGAACCAAATTGGGTACATGTGTTCTTTCACACATTTGAATTAATACTTATGAATTGGTATCTTGAGACAAAACTACGATGTGGAACAATGAAATGGAAAAAAATGGTTTAAGGGTTCCTACTAACATTTATTTTTTAAGATGACTATCCGTGCATATATGAATCCCTTCAGGAAGTTAAAGCAGGGGTTTTTAAGGAAAAAACTGCGCTAACATAGACGCAACTAGATTAGATCGCGCAGTTGTAGCACGCACTGGAATTATATAATGTGACATCGAAAGAGGATGATGAGGATCCGTACAATATTGATATCCCCAAATAATAAGGACATTGCAAATTTACTGGACTAGAACCCGAAATACTTGACATAGCGCAACCCACAAAGACAAAGAAGGTGAATATTGGGTCAGAGGAAGAACCAAAATTTGCACTGTTTGGAGATTATTGGGATGAAGACATGGTTAGAAAAGTTGCAGAGCTACTACACGAGTATCAAAAGCTCTTCCCCACGAAGTTTTATGAATTGAAGGGCAAAGTAGGAGAACTAGGCGTTATGAGGATTACTCTGAAACCTGACGCAAGGTCAGTAAAGAAAATACCATATAGGTTGAATCCAAAATATAAGGAAAAATTGAAGGTAGAGTTAGAGAAAATGATCAAAGCATGGATCATTGAATTGGTCGAAGAATTTGAGTGGGTAAGTCCTATGGTAGTTCAGTAAAAGAAGGCAAAGGGAAAGATCAAAATATGTGTGGACCTAAGGAAATTTAATGATGCATGTTTGTATGACCCATTTCCCACACCATTCACGGACGAAGTATTGGAAAATGTAGGAGGACAGGAGGCTTATTCTTTCACATATGGCTTTTTGGGTTACCATTAGATCAGAATTGTGCCAAAATATAGACATAAGACAACTTTTCCTACAGAGTGGGGTTTTTACTAGTACACAATGATTCCTTTTGGATTGAAGAATGCTCCTGCCATATTTTCTAGAGTTGTAGTCACAACTTTCAAGGGGTATATACACAAATTTTTGGAGGTTTACCTTGATGATTGGATTGTCTTTGGGTTTTTGAAAAAGCATGTTGTGAGCTTGAGGCTGATGTTGGATACATGTAGGCGATATCAAATATCATTGAGTTTAAATAAGTGTATATTTTGTGTCTCTTTTGGTATACTATTGGGCCATGTTGTTTGTAAGCAAGGACTCATAGTTGACCCTACGAAGACTCATGGTTGACCCTACGAAGATTGCTGCTATTGTAAACTTGGAACCACCTAAAACGGTGAAGAAACTACACATGACGCTTGGACATACTGGTAGTACATAAATTTTATAAAGGCATATGCGCATATAACTACGCCAATGTAGAAGCTATTGAATAAATATGTTACTTTTCACTGGGAAGAAGAATGCTAGAAGAGCCCTGAAATACTAAAAGAGAATATGGTAACTATGCCTATTCTAGTTTTCCCAGATTGGAATAAGGAGCTTCATGTACATGTGGATGCATCTTGCATAGCATTAGGTACAGTACTGGCACAACAAGGAGAAGGATAAATTGATCACCCCATAACTTTTGCAAGAAGAAAAATGTCCAAGGCGGAGAGGAACTATTCTACGATAGAAAGAGAAGGATTGGCTATGTTCTATGAATTACAGAAGTTCATGCATTATTTGTTGGGAGGGCACTTCAAGATGTTCACTGCTCACTCCACGCTGAAGTATTTGGTAAATAAGCATGTTTTAGGAGGAAAAATATGTCGATGGTTGTTGTTTTTTCAGGATTACGACTTTGAAGTTATAGTCAAGCTAAGAAGATTGAATGTTGGGCCTGATATTCTGCAAGAATTTGAAGTGGATTCTTTTTAACCTCCTAGTGGGAAAGGAAAACTTGATGAAATTGTTGTAAATTAGCAATACTACCTGCTACCAATCCTCTATACCATTTTCTCACTTCACCTTCCAAACTTTGAGAAAACAACCTTACTTTAACATCATCATCATCAACCTCTTCTAGGTTTTCAAAATCATTCATCTTATCAATGTGTTGTTGTGCTGTAATAGGCCCAGTGCCATAAAATTGAGGTATGTGTTGTCCATAATCTAGAGGCATAGCATTCAATGGTTGTTGAAGGACCAAAGGGGCATAATGGGCTGCCATGATTGGAGTATGAGAGTTAGATGAAATTACAATTGTGCTTGATGATGGGGGTGGGAAAGGTGGTGGGGTTGTAATTTGTCGAGTAGGTATAAAAGGAGTATGAATAATAGATGTAATAGCAACAATAGAAAAAGGAGGAATCAAAGGGAAGGTAGGTGATGGAGTAGAAGAAGGAGTAACAGTATGCTGAAATATGAATGGTTTTTCAGCATCCTTATTCAGTTGAGTTACCAAATTCTCAAGCTTTTAAAATTGTTGTAAGATGTCCTTATCATATTCTAAAATAACAGGTTTTTGTCTTGAGATGTATGGTTTCAATTTGGTTTCATCAGTGACTATTTTAGGGACAAAGCTTTCTGATTTGTTTCTAAAATACTATGTTCGAAAGGAAAATCAAACTCAATATCCTTGACTGTTATAAGGATTTCAGGGAGTGACTGAGGTCTCAGCAGAGGGTTATTTCTCGCTTGAATTTCTTCAAAGTCATTTTTCCTAATCAACCTCTCAGAATCACTCAAAACTTTAGGGCGATAAGGATCTAGATGTGATCTTGTGTAAATCTTTCTGGAAGCTAGATTTTCAAGGAAAATTGTTACAGTTGGGTTAAAACACAAATTTCGGGTGAAAATTTTTAGCCTAATAGTTTCTACCTCACTTTCACCCACATGAAATAGTTTTAAGACTTTGAAATGAATGCTCTACCAGGGAATTTTTTCTTGTTTTTTGTTCCCTAGCATGGTCTCCAAAATTTTAGCACTCCATAGTTTTCCTAGGTTGATGAGGAAAATAAAAAAGGTAACCACACACCACTTGCAGAATTGGAAACTAGCCCTTCCAATTCCTTAGAGGGTTCTCTATATATGGATTACAGTCAATCATAATCTAAGGTTTTAGGCTAGGTACATAGTTCAACAAATTGTTTTTAAATTTTTGGTTGCAGGATAAAGGAAAATTCCATCGGGAATGGAGTCATAAGGATGTTTAGTAATAAATAACAGATAAACAAAGTAACTTGAATAGGGCGAGGTAGGAAAACTCTTGGATTTTGCAAAGCTATTACAGTATGGATAAGATGAATGAGAGTGGGGATCCATTAAATATAAAGCACAAAAATTTGAATTCTATATTAATCTCAGAGGGAAAACGTTTATATTTTCTTAACAAGCCTGAGTAGAGTACTCTACGTAAATTCTATTCATAATATTCTTGTAAACAATCAAGGAAAATAATGCATGTGAAAACTTGAAGGAAAGACAATTTTACAAAGAGGGAAACATCACCATTTATATGACACAAGGATCCTGAAACAAAATTGTCTCTGTATTTATGAATTGATTACTTCAAATAAAATTCCACAAATTACAATAAAAAAAGGATCTACTCTTTTCTCCACAATCAACACTTTTTTACTTATTTTTAAAAAATATTTATAGAGTCTATCTCAAAATGATTCGGACTTGAAATAAAATTTATTACAAAAATAATATCTACTAGAATGATGTAGATATTTCAAAAATAGAATTGAAGAGTAGCAATTATGGATTGATTTGGATGTTTTTTTCATATTTCGAGGATTATTGTTGATGGTTGTAGCTATAATCTTGCTCCTCTGTTAACTTCTCCTGACATGTAGGATTTTGTTCCCCTATTCTCTGTCACCAGTCACTAGAATTCCATTTGATTTACTTAGTGAGCTCCAGTAGTTTATCCCATCTTCTTTCACTTAGAACAAAGAAATTCACCATACTTCTAAATATTTCATCCACCTCTTTGTATGTTTGAAAAGTTGGTTTATTGAGAAACAAGTGATGCATTTCATGCTAAATAAACAAGTCATATTGTAAACCTTCAATAAAATCCTCTCCACTTATAATCCCTCTTTGGAAAATTTAGATTTATATGTAGCTATGTTGCATAATTGGTCTTGGTAAGTTTCTAATGGAATCAATTTTCCATTAGAAGTTCTCAAAGGTGGAAACCCTTTTTCCTGAAATAAACTGAATTTCTTGTTGCATATTCTTACCTGTAGCTATAACTCTTTGCACTTGTTTCCTAGCTGTATCATAAGAGTTTTCTTTGTTAAAACTCTTTTTAACTCCATAACTATGTCTGTTATGTCCTGAATTTTTAGTTCTTCAAGATCATCTTTGGTTTTTGAATTCAATACCTTCATGATCTTGTGTGCTTCTGCTGGCATATGTCCAATCTCAACTTTCATTTTTTCATCTTTTGCCTTGACATTCTGCACCAAATATTCTTGCTCAAATACAATTTGAGTAAATGACCATCATATCTGCGATATTGGCATTAATATTATACCATATTTTTTCTTCGCTTTGGCCAATGTTTATATAATTATTGATTTATTTTCACACTTTTCAAGTTGCTGAGTAAGATTGAAGTTTTTTTTCACTTCTGCTAAATATGAATTGTCAAATTTTATTTTATTTTCTTCCATCCTTTCTAATGTTGTTAGAAATATTTAATTTTCTTTGTTGGTCAATGATAAATCTCCGAGAGCTTTCACTAATTTTTTAGAAGAGTCTACAGTGGTTGATTCTATTCTTTCTGTTGAAGTTGTTGCTGCTATTTGTTGTGTTGATGTACATGTGATTGGTAACCATTATTTTTCCTTTAAAAGTGATTCCATATTTGTCTCCATCTTCTGAATTTGAATGTTTTGTTCAACTATCAATTTGAACAAATTCTCTTTCTATACTTCCATCTAAGTAATTTCTTTGGTCTGTGGGTGCTCTATGGTTGGAATCTTGAGCTGTTTTGTCAAAGCTTGAATATAAACATTCTTGTTTTTTTATCATCTCCTCAGTTTCTTTAATGTCACTAGGATCATACCCTAGCTTCATTACCAAATATTCAAGAGCCTTAGTTTTGGTATCTTTGGCCAAGGATGGCATTATTTCAATCTTCAGCTGTGAATGAATGTTGTTTAGAGGCTTGTAGTTTATATGTTTCCATGGCTGAACTTGTTAATTTTGAATATTCTCACCAGCCTTTTTATGCAAGTCAATCTAATCAATTGCATGGATATTCTTGGTGTCAAAAGAAAATATGGATGTTTTGTAATCTTTTGCAATTTTAGGGACTCGAACTTTAGGTTCCAAGAAAGCTAATTGGAACTATCCCTTCTCTGTGTCAAGTGCAAACAATAGGTTGTGTTGGGTGGTAGAAGTTTGCATCCAAAATTTTGATCAGTTGTTTCCTTCAATGCTTAATTTTTCCTCTTAATCTCTCTGTACCTAGAAAAAAAAATTTGTTGTGTTGCAACATGAGATGTAGAAGACATGTGATATTCTGTTATCTCTTTAATATGTGAAAAATAAGTAGTGGGAAAACCTGTTAGAATAATTTTAGTTTGCTCCTGTGAGACTTTTTCTTGTGATGATTCCTCTTGAGTATTTGTATTGTTTCTTCTCTTCAAAACACAAAAGTCTGCAGATTGAGATCCTCAGTTTGTAGGAGGCATACTTTCCCTTAATCTCTTAGTTTATTTTTCCTTTGCAATATGAGTTTGTCGAGATGCCCGACTAAAAATTTGCTCTTCATTTTCTTGTAGTGTATTCTTGTTCCACTCCTCTTGATTAGCATGTTTCTCTATTTATGTTCTGGGTATATGTGCATAAGATGTGGTTTTCTGATCAAATATTAATTTTGAAATTGTCCCTAAAGGATCATAAGACCATGTGAAACTCAACTTTAATTTCATTTGCTGCAACAAATCATGTGCCTTTTTTGCTACTGCTCTAGTGTTGACGATGAAGGGGCTAATCAGTGCCTTCAACTTAAACTATGCGTTCTTATTTATTGATACAAAATGTAATTCATTCATATTCATCATCTTCCTGTTGTATTCTAAGGAAAATATTCTTAATGGGACAAAAACTGGTAACCTATAAGGAGGGAGTTCACATCCATATATCCTAATTTATGTATAGTTCTGGTAAAGATACCAATATCCAACATTGGCTTGATCAGTAAGATGTAAAAATTTATTGATTTCTAGTGAAATTCTAAGCACAATATCACTGTTAAGAAGACATAAGGACACATATAAAAATTGATCTACAAAATTGTTGAATGAGTATCCTTCTAAATTATTCCTAACTTTCTCTATGCATCCAACTTTTGTAATTGAAATTTGAATCTTTCTTCTTCATGAAATAAAAATAAATATACTAGAACTGACTAGTGTTTGAAAGCACCTTCACCCGAAAACTTCAAAAAATTATCATGAATAGCATCTGTCAGATTCTGATTATAATTGAAAATGATTGAGGGCTTCTGACCAACTAAGAACACTAATAAAAATCCTAAGAATACTTCATCTACACATTGATATGTAGGATAACCTAATAAGCAAGTAACCATAGAAATAACTTTCCTTGACATTTCAGGAAATATGGAAGAAAAATATGGGGGATTAGTTCTAGGTAACTCAGAATTATAAGGCAGAAAGGACTACAAAATATGAGCTTGTTGGGGGAAAGTGAGCTTCTTATATAACTCCATGAGTGAACCAGTGGAAAATGGATATAAGGGAGCTTGAGGATCAATCTGGAGTGCTTGGAAAATAGATTCAGGTGAAATTGAAAATAAAGTTTCAGTGTTTTGGGAAATTACAACCCTCTAGTTAGGGAGATATCTGAGATGACACCATGTGAAAAACTATGGAAAAACATGAGTTTGGGGAAAAATGAATTGAGGTAAAAACGATTCCCAAATACTCAATTCATCGCTTACATCTAATAATTTTTTGTTTTCCCAGTTGTGAAGTTCATACAAGTCGAACTCACATTGGGTCTACAATATTTTATATTGGGTGTCAACCATGGGAATTTCAGCAAGGTTTATAACATGGGGAAATGTATGGATTTCTATGACCATATTGGCTTTTCCTTTGTGGGACGACATCTATGACTACGAATTAGATGCTAGAAAAATTGAGTTACCAAACTGTAACGATCATTGGTGCAAGATAACGTTGTTGTAGGGGAACACTGCATGTTTGCGAAACTTCAGGGCTAAACCTACACTGGTAAGAATGGAATGGTGAAAGGGATGAATTTAGGGTGATGCGGGGTTTTTAAAAGAGAGGGTGAAAGGTTAACGAGAAAATTACCATTTTTTGGCACGTTTCATCAAGGTAATTAGATGTTGGCGAGAGTCATTAATGGTCAATGACAATATAAATGTTGGCAGGAAGATTTTAATGTGAAACGGTTATATGGTGGGGATGGATGAAGGGATGATTGGTGGCAGAGTGCGGAAGGTACGAGAGCTAGAGCAAGAAGGCAATTTTTGGGGGGGAGGTAGGTGGTAGGTGGTAACAGAGGAGGGGACCCTGAACTCATCATGGATACACCACGTATGGTTCAGAGGTTTCCACAAAGCCACTTTTCAAACCCCCCTCATTAACTTCCGAAAGCATGGGGGCGAGGGGGGGGGGGAGTATTTGTCCTTCGTCATTGATCTGGGTGGGGATGATCTTATCCATTCATTTATACAAACTCTTTATTGAATACAGAAAAACATAAAATCATGTTTTATTTTCAACGTTATAAATTATCCTTCAATAAATACAAGGATTAACATCATTAAAAACTTAATGCATCATTTTAACAAGCGACTCGATTTGGGGTTTTTATTTATTTGATTTTTTCACATATTTTCTTTTATCCCATTTTATTATTTTTCTTTCTTTTTATTATTTTTTCTTTTAAAATATAAAAACTACTAAAGTAAAAAATAAACTACAACATCCCATGGGATAAATAGCTAGACACTTGTTACCTTGATCACTATATTATAGGATCCTAACATTCCATATGGAAAAGTTATGAAGAAGAATGACTCCATGATGAAAAAATTGAATTTTATTTATAACATGATAATGTTGGGCTCTGTAAGATTCAAATAAAGCTCGCATGTGTGATGATGATAATAAAGTCCTCATAGATACTATAGTAGTTGATTATTGACACTTCTCACTAGTTGAGAGGGAGATCCTACTTCGTTGAGAGGGAGTGACATATATATTTCTTTGCTTCATGTGTCATGCACTAGATCAGGACTAACAGTCGTAACTCTTAGTGAAGGCCATGAGGAGAGAATGGCATCCGGAGGATTGGGTAAACATCTAAGACAGATACTCCTTGAGAATTTGGAATCTGAGATAGGAAGTATTCTAATGACCGATACTCTCTGAGTATGAGGTAGGGAATCAAATAGGTAAGAGTATTTGAAGAGGAAATCATTTGAGGATGTGTAAATCCAAGAGAGGAATGGTCCTAGAAGGACATACCTTGTGAACATCCAGATGGGGTATGTGCCTTAAGAGGTAGTGTAGTGTCCCACGTAAAACCCCCCAACATTTTGCTCTAATCTATTAAGAGATAGTGCATGTTAGTTAAGGCCTTGCTATGTTGAAAATGTTGTTTGTATATTGATCATAATGTTGATGCTTAAGATGGCTTACCAAACCAACTCTAATTATGAAAATAATTCAATGGAAGTATTTTCCTTGTACTAGTGGTCAATTATGAATACCTCCCTCATTAAGAGGGAGTCTTGAAATGTAACTAGTGTCGTTCTTCATAATTTGTATTTGAGTCATGACGATATAATTATTGATGTACTTGTAAAAAGAAAAAGAAAATAAAAATTATTTGTAAAAGAAAATTATTATTATTGAAATGGGTTTCTTTCCCATCATTTTGTGGTCCTAGGTCAAAGAACCCATTGAGTGCTCTAGGGGTCTTGTTGATAAGTCAAAAGGTCAAATTCATGATGTACTAGCCCCTAGAGGGGTCATGTAACAAAGAAGGAAAATTATTATTGTAAAATGTGATTTCTAGAAAACTCTAAGGAATGAGTCGGCCAACCCTCTTCATGTCAACCCAAGGAGGCCTAATTCTCTCTGTTGAAAGCCTATATAAAGAGGAACCTCACCTCATTTGGAAGACATCAATCAAGTGATGTATATATGTTTTCTAGTGAAGTTTGGGCAAGAAAGAACAAAGGAGAGTGAAGTTTTCTTGGAAGCGAGCAAAGTTCTTTAGATATCAACAAATTGATTAAGGAAGGAAATTTTTGTCCCTGCTACCCACACGTGCGAGTTTTAGAGGAGAACCTAGGTTTTTCTCAGTCTTGTTTTGAAGAGAATTTTTTTAAGGGGTTAGCTGGCTCATCCCTTGGAAGGTATGGTCAAGGTCAAGATGTCTTCATTGAAATTTGATAAGAAGAAATTTTTGTGGGTTTTCCTCTCTAGGAGAGGTTTTGGCCCTAGATAACAACCTACATCTGGTTTTCTTGTGTTTTCATTGTGATATTATTATTGGAATTTGTCTTGATGATGAACAAAACCAAATAATAATGATAAGGTCTTAATATAACTCAAAAGAAAATGTCAAAGATAAAAGAGAAATAAAATTGAATAAATACCCTAAATGTTTGCCCTAGATTCCTCAACACCTTGGTCCTATCCATGGCCCATTGGGGGCTTGTCACCATCAACCAAGTAAAGGACCTTTATTAAAGGTTCAATAATGACACACAACTTCTACACTCCCATTTAAAAACTCTAACTGTGTCTCACAATTTTGGCTATGGTTTGTCACATCCACTTTAATGTTGTACACACAAGCATTCCAATTATCTAAAAGAAACATTTTCATATCCAACATTAAATTATCGAGATATTGAAGAGAAATGAGGCTAGTGATGAACCGTGTTATTGTGGGATGGAATAACTCCATATTCCTTGCGAATTGTGTCATTAGTGTAAGACAATATGTATGGTTATATATAAATATTATGACACTCCTATGGAAAATATCCTGGTACAAATGGTCATACTTTATACTTTTTCCATGCCTACTAGAATACCATCAAGCAATATGTCTAGGCTCTTTTTGAGTACTCATGTCACTCAATTTTTTTCTTCCCATCCCTCAACTCTACCTTTTTCACCTTGATTCCTAAGACTGACAAAGAAAAGGATTCATATCGATTCATACCCATCTCACTTTGCAATGTTATATGCAAGAATATTACCAAATTATTGCTAATCGTCTCAAACTGCTTCCTCCCTCTCTTGTTTCTCCTTAACAGACATCATATGTGGAGGGATTCCAAATTTTTGATATGATGATTCATGTTCATGAGGTTATCAACTCCCTCAAATTACCAAGAAACTAAGAATGCTTAACAAGTTAGATATGTCCAAATATTTTGATAAATTGAGGTGGAAGTACATCAAACAAGTGTTTTTGACTTTTTGTCTTTCTTACTACTAGAACAGATGGATTATTATCCTTAATTCCTCCACTTTTTTCTCCATTCTTGTCAATCACTTTCTCTCCTCCACTTTCTTGCCCTCATGTGGGATTCGCTAGACATACCCTCTATCTCCCTTCCTATTTGTCCCAATGGTAGAAGATCTTGGTTGCTCTCTCTAGAAACTTTGGATGCCAACTAAATCAAAGGATTGATGCTACATGGAGATGATATTATTGTCTCCCATCAATTGTTTTTTGATGAAAAAATTATCATGGGATTCCCCCACTATTCAATAAGCCTACACTTTAAACAAATTTTGTTTGATTTCATTGATGCTTTTGGAACCTATATAAATAAAGCTAAACCTAAATTTTTTTCTTTAATACTTCTCTTGCAATTCAAAGAAAAATTTCCATAATTTTGGGTTTTCAAAGGAGCTCACTTCCATCCAAATACTCCCCCACCCCCATGGTGGAAAATTCCCTACACAATGTATCACTCGAGGACTTGTTTATTATTCTAGAGAACAAGTTGGAAAATTGGAATTTTTGACTTCTAAACATTGTTGGACATCTTACTCTCCTAAAATTGATACTTCATGTCATGTCATTGTAGCGTTTCTCTCCTCTAGTTTTGGATAAGAGGGTAACCAAAGGAAAATTTCTGCAAAGTTTTGGAATTTTAGCTAATTATGGGAAGGTCATGCAGGATATTGTGCACTGTAAAGTATGAGGAACATTGCACAAAACACAATGGTAAGCAAGGATACCACATAGATATGCGATGGATATAGGAAGGACCATGACAGACACAACAAAAAGTTGCTACCAATAAGTTAGTTACAACATGTTGAACTATTGTTAGATCCTCCCAACAAAGTTAGTTGTTGATCTTTGTTTGTTACGTGTAGATCCATGTCGTTAGTAGAAAGTTATTTAGGAGCTTTTAGTTAGTTAAGTTGTATAGAAGAATAGTTATTGTGGTTATTCATAGGGTGTTGTAGAAGTTGTTATGATTGTTGAGAATGAATATTGTTATTCTTTAGATGGAAGGAATGATTTGTATTTGTAATTGTAGTTGTAAGAGAGGACGAGAGATTGATGAAAAAGAGAGGATGCATGTATGAGAAAGAATATGTTTTTGAAAAGTCAAGATGAATTCCATCTACATATTTCCATGTAATGAAGATTTTACCATGATGAAAAAAAATTGAATTGGTTAGTTTCTATGAAATATTGTTATATGTGTCTATGTATATGTAAAGGAATGCTAATGAATAATGTTGAAATGCAAGGAAAATTTTTAAGTTTGGGCGTTTATCTTAAAGTTTAAAAACTTGGTGAATCTTAGTAGTCCCCAATATGTGAATTGTAAAAATTTTGATGTTATTTTTGTAAAAATATTTAGTTTTGTAGTCATTTTATATTAGTATATATAAATTTTTAGCGATTTTTAGGGTAAGATATTTTTATACTATAAAATTTGGGCAAATCAATTTTAAAAAAATGGGAATTGGCGAACCTTTTTTTTGGAAAATGCATGGAAAATTAGCCCACCTACGAATATTAGCCCCTAAAATTTTCCATGTTGAAATGTATTTCTATTCTTTACTATGTAAGGTGTATGCCTCCGAATTTATTTGACATAGTATATATGCATTGCGATGAATATGGGTATTTTTATTGCGTAATTGGTTATATCTGCACTATATTTTTAATCTTGGTGGTCAAAGGAAATATTTTAAGTTAGATCATATTTGTCTCCCATTTTCTTGCAAAACCTTCAAAGATTATTGCAATCACATCATGATTCCTCATGTGAGACCTCACCTGCTCGCAGGTGTTAAATTTGATGGTGTTTGAGGGGTTTTTTTGGCTAATTATTGAAACCTGGGTCACCCCTGCATGTGCCAACATCTAACTACCCCAAAAACATCCTCAAGTTAATTTGAGATATTTAATGCACCCTATGATGGGGGCATCATAGAAAATAAATAAAACAAGTTTTGGGTTCCTGAAAAAAGTTTTGTTCCCTAATATTGCAAGAGGACTTGGCCTATGTAACCCAGAGATATTCAACTTTTCACTTGGAGCAAAAATATTGGAGATGGATACAAAATGGATCATAATTATGGAATGAGCTTTGGAAATGGAAATACACCCCTAACATCTCCCGACAAGATTGGAATCTTATGGATGGACAATGAAATGGGTTTTTTATTTGGAACTCAGTGTGGAGGAACAAGGAACTAGTTCAAAATCAATGTTTTTAATAAGAAAGTGATTATAACTCAAGCTTATTTTGTGACGAATCATGGCAAAAAAACCCATTTGGAAGAATTGAGAGAACCTTTTAATATGGCTTCAAAACCTCATGGTAACCAGTGATCAAATTCTTCTCTCATATTATTGGACACACAACATCCAAATAATAGATGGAGAACTTGATTTCCAATGAGCATTGGGGTAATATTCAAAATAAATTAATCTTGGATACTTTTTGGCAAGAGCTCAATATTAGGAAAATAAAGGTTCCTGATAGCAAGGATAAATTTCACTAAGGATATAGATATAAAGTTGAAAATTGAATCTCCAAGAAGCCTATAGTATAATATTATGACAACATGATCTCCCCAAACTAGAAATTTGGAAGAAAATATGGAATGAAAATCTTTTTCCAAAGGTCTCCTTCTTTCTCTAGCTATTGGTGAAGGGGTGAATGCTAACTTGAGAAAATATTACAAAGTGAGGATTTTAAGGCCCCTCCTACTATCACCTATGCATAACCGTAGAGGAAACAATAAAACATCTTATTAATTCTTGCTACTTTGAAGCTAATATATGGGACCAAAGAGCAACTATCTTCAAAATAATGGAAGGAAATAAATAAATCCAAGAAGAAACTATTTCCAATTGGAACATGTCCATTTTTAATAATACTATTATTAATTACAATTGGCAACTCCTACCTGAATTTCTCCTTTAGAATATGTAGAAAGAGAAGAATCATTGAATTTTAAAATTCCTCTCTCTTTATCTAGGAAAATGGGATTAATCATGGTTGAAATACGAGATACATCTCTTATATCTCCCCATACTAATCAATATTGACAATGTAGTAATTAGGAGCTCTCCATTATAAAATAACTTAAACTCTATATTACCTCTATTATCCTTTATCATAAATCCAATAAGCTTATTAGAAATATTTTGATGGTGTGGTTCCCTCCTCCCTTGTATTATATCAAATTGAATTTTGATAGTGTTTCTAAGGGCCACCCTGGCCAAGTTGGCTTCGAAGGGGTATTTTGCAATGTGATAGAGAAATTCTCAAAATTCATGCATGATCTCTGGGAATTGAAACAAAAAAATTCAATCAATCTCTATGTGCTTGAATATGTGATGATATTAGTGACATGTGAATGTTACTCCATGGTGATCATTAAGGGAGACTTACAAATCATTGTGTAGATGTTTCAAAAATTACAAAAGAAAATTGCCACTCGCATGATCCTAGATATATGGAGGTTGGAGGAAGGCACTGAGCGCATTCAATCCCTCTTCTTAGAGACTCTTATCATCATCCCCTCCCATGTTAGACAAATTTCTAACAAAGTTGCAAATAAACTTGCCAATGATGACATTCTACATTATCATTCTATTTTAGACCAATCTTGGACCCTACCCCATAAATTTCTCTCTTCAAGGACTATGATACTGATCTAGGTGGATATTGGTGGCCACCCACGTATTCCATTTGGACTTGCACCATCAGTTCTTTCATCTTTTCACTTTCAGCACAACTTACTATTTTTAGCAAGTTTTCGAGTCCTGAACTTCCAGAGCCACTTTGGGTTCCTAATTATCCAGGTGGATATTGGTGGCCACCCACCTATTCCATTTGAACCCCCACCATCAGTTCTTTCATATTTTCAGTTTCGGCACAAATTACTATTTTTAGCAGTTTTTCAGATCCTAAACTTCCAGAGCCGTTTTGAGGCCCTAAACGACATTTTTTGGGAAAACTGGGAGCAACATGGATCCATGGACCAATGTTCCTCACATAAAAAATTTTAGTCCTCGGATAGATATTTCTAACAAGGTATGGTGCGTGTCAAATAGAGATCGTACGCCAAAGTTACGTCCTCGGGAAGTTGAAACACCAATTTACCCAAACGGGGCCCAAAGTTTTGGCGCTTCATCTCCTAGGGTTAGGTTTTTGGATGTTTAGGGTTTTCCATTGTTTCTAAATAATAAATAGGCCCTCGAGCCTCATTGTAACATAGTTCAGAGGCCTGCAGCCGCCACATCTCTTCTCAGAGATACACTACCAACCCTAGCTAGTTTTTTTCCATTATGTCTGTAAGCATATTTCTGTTATTTAATATTAAATAAATGAAGTATTATTTCCACCGCAGCTCTATGTTTATGTCTATTTCTGTATTTTATTGCGTTCCTGCATAAATTCGGATCATATACTTTTACTTTGCAAGTTATGCATTACCCTGATGGGGTGTCAGGGAGACAAGACAGTGAAAAACACACGATGCCTCCATGCCCTTGTTTGGTTGTAAAAACAGTAGGTGGATCATCATCATGCCCTCGTCAAGTGTTGAACATGCGTACCCCTAGGCTTTAGTATTACTATTAGGATTTAAGGGCATTCAAACATGAATGGTGTTGGTTTTTGTGGGTAGTTAGGGTTGTTTTAAGTCCACGGTTATGGAGGAAATTGATCTCGTTAAGGGATGGGATGGGATGGGATGGGATGGGATGTTAATGCACACCAAACATGAGATATGAAACATTTCCTATCAAACATTCAACATAGTGTAACATTGTTTTAACGTAATTGCATCCATTATGGCTCTGTACAAGATAAGTTTCCATAGTTGTTGGCTATTTTGGAATTATGGAAAGTTATTGGTTTTCTATATGGCTCTCCATCTTTGCTTGGTTCCCCTACTCTGCTCAATTCTTTATCACTTCACTTTAGGCCAGTTTTATTTTGTGATATTCTCCACTCGCTTTCTTTCTCTGTTATGGATGCTAAAGGCTCCTATTGATCTGGCTGACCCAACAACACCTCTTCCCTCGCAACTTGTGCCTGGTGTAATGTTCTAGTTGCAGGAACCATCTTCCACCAGCTCAGCCCTCTCAAGAATAGAGTCGAATTTGAGCTCGTTGAGGCTTATGTACAAATTGAAAGAGATTGCATTCTTGATGAAGAAGTGGATGAAGAATTTGCTCATTGGATTCTTGACCCAGGAAGAATTGATAGTTTAAATTCCAAGTAATACTAGACCATTGACCTGCATTAGAAACTGAAAATAGTAATGGGGAATATCTCAACTAAAATGAATGTGGCTTACAACGATATCCTACTTTATATGGATGAACTTATGGCTACAATTCAAAGGGTGGAATTTTGAGTTGGGGCCATTTCAAGGAGCATTTCAAGCTCGAATATGGACAACTTAGGCTTGGTTGCTGCATAAGATTCCACTAAGAAGAACTCCACTCCACCTCATTGTATGGTTAGGTTAACAATGTTGTTGCATATTATTTTGCATTATAGCATATCGGATTTAGCCTAGATCAACATAGGCTATACTACAAATCTTTTTTTTTTCTCAATTGTAGTTTCAAAACATGGTTATGTATGCTTAAAAGGAGACTTGGATGCGGCAAAATACAAATGATTTAGAAAATGGGGCATTTGCTTGAGCCTTGTGTCCCACAAAAAAAAAAGAGATAAAGGCTTTTGTTATGGATAAGTTCCACAAATGTACTTGGGAGAAGGAGCTAGGGAGAAATAAAATGTATTATATTGAAGAGTTTAATCCCACTCATAATCATCAACAAAAAGCGTACATAGGGGTCAATATTTCTTGGAGAGCCAAAATTCTTATTGGTCAATTAAGGATTAGTTCTCATCAACTCCGTTGTGAAACACGACAATGGAAAAGGCCAAAAGAAGTGTGGGAGGAAAGAGTATGTATTTTTTGTTATTCCAAAAAAGTTGAAAGAGAAAAACATTTCATTTTAGAATGTGAGGCCCTCATAGACAACAGGGAAAGATATGTAGATATTTTGGCAACTAGCGAGGGGTTTTTCGAGAAGCTCGAAGAGTTTATTATGAAACTTCACAGGCCCAACGGCCGAATACAAGAGGCATAAAGAAAAGAAATATGTCCCATAGGAATTTCATTTTAGAATGTGAGGCCCTCAAAGACAGCACATAAATATATGTAGATATTTTGGCAACTAGCGAGGGGTTGTTTGAGAAGCTCGGAGAATTTTTTGTGAAACTTCACATGAAAAGGGTCGAATACAAGAGCCAAATAGAAAAACAATATGTCCCATAGGATATCTTTAGCCTCGTGGACGTTAAAATAACTTCTTCTTCTTCTCTCAATTATAATTAGCAAAACCTTTGAACTTCTACCAATATTTTGGTTTTCAAATTGACCTACAATCACAATAAATTTTGTCTATAATTTTTTGATAAATATAAACAAATTTGAAATTAATTTAAAAGAATAATAATTAAAATGAAAAAATTAAATAAAATTCATTAAAAAAAACATATCAATATGCAAATGCCATCAAAATTTATAGTTTTTATTACAGCTAATAAAGAATGGGTCAAACCACTGTGACCACATATAGTGAATCCCATTAAAATTTAACCATATGGGTCAAACTATTGTGACCACATATAGTGAACCCCATTAAAATTTAACCATTGTTTAACTATTTTACAGAGAGTTTTTGATAAGAATTATGTGAAACAATTTTTTGTTAAATCATGATCAAATGCCTTTTTGATTGAATATATGAAATCAACATCTTGAAAAACTCCTAAGATACTTGGCTTATAAAGAGTATAAAGCTCAAACTTATGTTTCCAACAAATTCTTGCCACATTCAACACAAAATTAACTTAAAAAAATATTTTAAAAAAACTACAAAGCTTAAAATTCCTATTTTATTCCTATTTTATTAAAAATTAATAAAATTTTATTTTGGAAACCGAAAACTCGACTACAATATAATATGGAAACCTGAAATAGTTTAAAGTTGTTGATATAAGTGAACGGCTTTCAACGATTTGTTTCATTAACTTGTTTGCAGAGGTAGCGAACCAACAAATTTTTTCTTATATTACGATAACGGAGAGGAGACCAGGATCGCAAAAGAAGGCATAACTTAGAGTTAATTAATGGTCACCGCAAGCCTCTTTATTGGTTCTTTCTTTAATGATTCTCCAAATAGGCTTTGCTATTTATTCTCGAAATCAACTTCTCATGTTCAGACTTCTGGAAACGGTTCAAAATAATGGCTTTGAACGATTTTTTTGAACAAAGTTCCGATATTATATAGTGTGTGTGTGGAGTTTCTAGAACCTTGAGTGAATTAGGTAAATTGAGATGTCCGTGCTTTCACATTTAGCTTTTTCCGTCGTATTGGCGTTTCCACCAACTCTTTAAAAGTTTTCACGCTACGTTTTTCTGCTTCGACATGACGATGAACAACCATTTGGCAAAGCAACATTAAATGTTGTATGAGTTGTACACGTTCCCATTACCCATATAACATTTAATACTTCATATATAAATACCCATCTCATCTCACTCATCCTGTTTGGATCTGGTTTTTTAAATTGCTCTTTCTACATTCCTCTTCTGAATCAAATTTATTTTAATTGTTGTGAAAAAGAGAAGATGGGGAAGGAAGTAGGTCGGTTTAATGTCGAAGGATGGGCTGCCAGGGGCGAGTCTGGCATTCTCTCGCCCTTCAATTTCACTCGCAGGTTCTGCTTCTGTTCACTCTCACAACTCCTGTTTGCAGGAAATTTTGTCCCCTTTTTCTCACTGTCGAAATAATGGTAACTTACGTGACAAGGGTTTTAGACTGCTGATTTTTGGAAGTTCATGTCTAGAAAGTTTGTGATTTTTGGGTATCAACACATTAATCTATGTTTGCAGCGTGACAAATCTTTCCTCTTCCTTCCAACACTCTGCATTTTCCACATCACCAGCTTCAGAGTCTTTGCCCATTTTTTTCCTTTTCTGATGCCGGGTTATAATATTTGTTTTCCTTATATGCATCGTTATAGTATTTGATCCGCCCTTCTCATAGCAAAAACCTTTCAGGTTTTTTCTTGTTCGAATTACACATTTAATCAATGAGGGATGCCTTATGGTTGTTAACTTGTGTACCAATTGTGCACGGGACGGCTCTTTATGTTAACATTTTATATTGCTTTCACAGGAACACTGGGCCGCATGATGTTACTTTCAAGATCGCACACTGCGGAATCTGTCACTCTGATCTACATCAGATTCGTAACGATTGGAAAGGTTCCCTATACCCAATGGTTCCGGGGTAATGTCTTCATATTCTTCAACACTTTTTCAATTAAATAGCAAGTCAGCGAGAATATATGTAGGTACAGTAGATCAATTTTAATTTACTCTTAATTATTTTTTGCAGCCATGAAATAGTAGGTACAGTAGTCGAAGTTGGTGCAGAAGTGAAGAATTTTGCTGCTGGAGATCAAGTGGGCGTGGGCTGTATGGTTGGCAGCTGTCAGCATTGCGATACTTGTATTAAAGGGCAAGAACAGTACTGTGAGAATGTCATTTTGACGTATGGCAGCACTGATGTTGATGGTTCTGTCACCTTTGGAGGTTACTCATCTTTGATGGTTTGTAACGAAAGGTAATTAATCATTATTCCATCTCGTGCAACCATTTTTTTGGGCATAGGCTAAACTTGCGATAAAAGGCTTCCTTTTCTGTCCATATATTCCGGCTGAAATGCTGGTTCTGCTCATATTTGGAACAGATAATAATTTGGGTGTTCTGTGGCTTGTAAGCAGCTTTGTGCTGAAGGTACCAGAGAATTTGCCATTGGATGCCACTGCGCCATTACTATGTGCGGGAATAACGGTGTATAGCCCCATGAAATATTTCCAAATGACAGAGCCTGGAAAGATACTCGGGGTGGTGGGCCTTGGTGGTTTGGGACACATGGCTGTCAAATTTGGCAAAGCTTTTGGGTTGCAGGTTACGGTAATCAGTACATCGCCTAACAAGGAAAAGGAAGCGCGAGAAGTTTTAGGGGCAGATCACTTCATCATCAGCAAAGATGAGAAACAGATGGAAGCTGCAGTGAAGTCCTTAGACTATATTATTGACACAGTCTCTGCTAATCATCCCGTGGAGCCCCTCCTTAGTTTGTTAAAGGTGAATGGGAAGTTGGTCATAGTTGGTTTGCCAGAAAAGCCTGTTCAGTTTGCTGCTCCGGCTGTTGTAATGGGTAAGTCCTCTGTGCCCTTTTCTCTCTCACAATAAGGAAAGAAAGAAAAAATAAATTATATTAACTGCACTGACTGTAGCAATTATATTTACCGTTTAAGTTGATATGAAGTAGATATGTGATATCAAGATCGAGAAAAACACGTTGCCATAATAATATTTTGGGGTTTTAATTTAATTTTGGTGTGTGCAGGTCGTCGTTTTGTAGGTGGGAGTTTGATTGGAGGAGTGAAGGAAACTCAGGAAATGCTGGACTTTTGTGGAGAGCATAACATTTCTTGCATGATAGAGAATATTTCAATGGAGTATGTAAACACAGCAATGGAAAGATTGGCGAAGGGAGATGTGAAGTATCGTTTTGTAATTGATGCTGCTCAGAGTTTCAAGTCTAATGGCAGATCTGATGAGTGAATGGGTTGCATGTGTGTGTGTGACAGATTAAGCTGTTTAGGTGAGATTGAGAAGATTAGTATCAATATCTAGAGATAGAACAAGGTCCAGTAAGGTATCTGGGTGAAGGTGGAAGATTTTTATTTTTATTTTTTATATAAATTTTTAGTATTGTCGTTTAGAACTGGTATCGTCCGTGTTCTAGTTTGGTCAGTTCATTGAAATGTTTCCCTTTTTCGCGAGTGTGAATGGTAATGATTAAAATAAATAGAAGGTTTATTTTTTCCCTCAACATATACGTTGAAAAAAAACTGAAAACAATATACATTTGTTTTAATATTTATTATAATGAAAAAAAACTGAAAACAATATACATTTGTTTTAATATTTATTTATAAAAGTTATAAATTTTTGGTAACAATTTTGCCATAAAATCATGTTCACTGTAACTCGACAAAAACTAACGCATTCCAAGCGTATTTTAAACTGCTGTAATATTCTCGTTTAATTGCTTGCAGAGTTTATTAATTTGTATTTACTTGTAAATATTGAAACGCATTCTAAGCCTATTTTAAACTGCTGTAATATTCTTGTTTAATTGCTTGCAGATTAATATGTATTTACTTGTAAATATTGAAATGAAAATATTGTTGGTAGGGTTAATACTAAGTTTAAGTTTAATGTATTTATATAAAAAATTATAGTAATAAATATTTTTTTTTTCTTTTAAAAATATTTTGGGTTATAACATGTGAGTAACTTGGGTTTTGTTTTTGTTTTTGTTTGTTTTTTTTTTTTTAATTATTTGTTTTTGTGTTTGTTTCAGGAGAATAATTATCATTAATAAATAAAACTTCTAAAATTTTAGGAGAATAACGGCCACCAATAAACAAAACTAGAGAGATATGTTAAGTTTGGTGGGAAGATAATTAATATTGTTGGAGAGAAATGCATGCTTCAAAACTAAAAAATGAAAAAAAAAACTATGTAAAGAAAAATGAGGTAGACCTTAAAAGCAAAAAGACTATTTAAACAAAAACGAAGTTGATCTTAAAAGCCACTGCTAAAATCTGAGGGAAGAGAAATGTGGTGAGTGTCACTGATTGGTAGGGTAAGTTGTAGGTGTTACTACATCGTTGTTTAGTATATAGAAAAAATACATCTACCTCAGTAACAAACACTTTGAGATAGCCAAGATTTTAAGTAGACTTTGACAATCAAGTAGGAATGAATATATTAGTTTATGAACAAACAAAAGAACTTTGTGTTGTAAAATTTTAGTAATACATGAGAATTTCACTACTCTACCTAAGATTAGTGAATAGCTGGAGAACAAATTTGTAGATGATTTTGTTACAAGTATTATATAATTGAATAAAGAGGACATGTACATGGAATGCACACACGATATGAAAGATAAGCATGAGATTACTATTACCATTAACATGATATACATTTATATTACATTGGAGTGACCGTTGGATTCCATATTCCAAGGTCTCTTGGACTCCCTAAGACTGTTTAGCTTCCACACTAATCCTAGGAGGATTAGGTGTCCAACAGGTAAATTTAATATGCTTATAGCCGAGATTATAAGTGGACTTTGACCATCAATTAGGAATGAATATATTAGTCTATGAACAAAGAAAGGAACATTTACAACCAAATATATATACATGTGTGTATTGCAAAATTTTACTAATACATAAGAATTTCACTACTCTATTTAAGATTAGTGAATAACTAGAGAACAAATTTGTAGATGATTTTGTTACAAATATTATATAATGTAAGACACATCAAACTGGAAACAAACTCAAAAATATATTAATGAATGTCTCAAAGCATGTTGTACAATGTGTACACATGTAAATACATCAAGAAACTGTTGAATCAGTTTCCGGGGTTTCTTGAACTTTAATAACCAACTACCCTATCACAAACTGACCCGAGGATTAGTTGCCTAACAGTCCCCCTTTAATCCGAAGGGATATACCAAAGTCCAAGAATGAGAGCTCAAAATGCAGAAATGCATCTCAGCAAAGAGTTTAATGTCTCTCAGAAATGGTTTTTACGGATTGCTATAAACTGAAAATGGGAGAAATCAATGTCTCAACTAACATCAATTCTGGAACCTGCATAACAGTTCTCAAAAAAACAAAATATTTAGTTTTAAGATAACCAAAAACTCTGGAACTATCACAACAATTCCTCGAACAATTCCAAATCTAGAAGTGCTCGCTCACAAACAACTCAATCAACTGAAGTCTCGCAACTCTGGCTCTAACTGGTATAGGTTGTGGCTTATGATGTGGATCTCTAACTCACGCTCACTTGACATCCCAAACTCGAACCTATATCAAACCACCAACAAATTCCTCCTTGTCAAATACAAGGTGAGAAATATTCGTCATCACTACAAGACTCATCAACACTCTCGAACAGATCCTTCAGTATGACCTATAGATCTTCTTGGTTGCTTTCGATCATTCTCAAGATGAAATCGATCCAATAATGAGCTTATCTATTGCAATATTCTTCTTTTGGGAACATCTTTTTGACTCGTGATTCGGCTTTCCAAAATGCTCACACGGGTGAAGGTCAAAACACTGATCTTTCACATGTCCAACTATTGTTACATTGCTGGCATTTATCAACATTTTTTGGAACAACAACATCTAGAAACCATGTACTTTGAAATTTTATGGGTTTAGCGAAATTGGGAATGTGAAAAGATACATCCAAAATATCCTTGTTATAACCCACACCGATTTTGTGTTTATTGTGTGTAATCTCTTCCCATGGCCTTATAACAAGTTTCACATCAGAACTTCTAACTACACCCAAATTTTCACCTGAAATCACTTCATTTCTTTGATTATTCCTTGACTAATGATTAGGCTCAAACAAACTGTTATTCTAAACAACCACAAGTTCAGAATCACAAGTTTTCTTTTGAAGTTTGTCTTTCTCTAACTACAAGTCTAACTCCAAGAATTCAATTTTGCATTTTGCAAACATGATTGGATGTCAGAGAGCATGTGTTTTCTGACTTGGAAATCATTATGGAAAGTAGATAACATTAAATTTAGTAATAATTGTACTAAATCATTTAGTTTGGCCATTTTCTCCAATGTTGTTTCAAAATAAACTTGCAATCAATAGAGAAAAAGGGGTGTTGGCTACCACCGAAAATGCACCCAATACAAACAAATTTACAATGATTGACAATGATTTAATTGGGTGTGAGGTTCAACTGAGCATGCACCCATTTTACAACATTAGCAATACACTTTTAATTAAACTTTGAAACCATAACTTTAACTTTGAATCTTCAATTCCGACATTGACTTTTTTATTTCAAATTTAGCAAATTTAGTGGTAAAAAAGAATAAACAATTCTTCCAAGATGAACTTGTCAAAGATTTGAACTTATCCCCTTGTGATTTTCAATATATCAAATGAGCCCTTCTAACCAGAACGCCTTCTTTTTTAATTCAATTTCTTAATAAGTGCCTTCATATAAATATAGAAAACTTTGCCACATACGCCTTCAAATTTCTATTCACTTAAAACTACTTCATATATCGATTAAACATAATAGCATTGTTTGCCGGCCAACAAATCTCAAGAGCACCCAGATATATTCCTCCAAAGATAGATCTCAAAGCACAACGCTGAAAACTTCAAAATTATGTCGCTGCTACGAGCAAAGCTTCAAATTGATCTATAGGGTGATGCTGATGAAATCTCTAGGTCGCAATATTTAGTTATGCTCGAAACTGATTCCATTAGTCATTTTATGGTGCCAAATATGCACACAGTCAACACAATTTGGGAATATATTAAAAATATATAAGATTTGTACGTTTGTGAGTTAAAACTTACCGAATCGTCTGTGCTCTGGCGGCTCCAACTCTAACAATATGATTTAGACAACAAACCCTTCAAATGTTTAAATATTTCGCCAGTCTCAACTACTCCCAGGACTTTAAAAAATTACCTCACTTAGTCCCACATTTCACAATCCTTTATCTTCAAGTAGAAATCAACAATGTTGATGCATTCAATGCCACATTGCCCATCCATTTCTGACACCAGTTCGACACAAAGAGTTAATATTTTTTTAATTTCCATAACAGTTTTAATCTGCACACTCATTGACACGGTGAAAACTCTATCGACACGTGGAATCTTGCGAAACATCAAAGTACCGAGCTTTCGCTACACTAGGAGCAATGGCTTCACACATTCGTTCTTGTCTTAGTAACAATGAAAATTTGATATGTGAAGTCTGAATAAAAGTCAAATATTTGATGGTCATTGACGAAAAACAGAGGTAAAATACTTGTTTTTATATTCTCCCACCAGGAAGGAATTTAAACACACCTTGGCAGTCATAACCCTTCGGACGATGAAGATTACCTTAACAGGAACTTCAGCTTACTCTGGAAACTGAAGGATCAGAGAGATCAAATTGCAGAGGAGATGAATTTGGTGCACAAATACAGACTCAAAAAATAACGAGACACAGACACAAGAAATGGAAATGATTTATATGTTTATACTCTTGTAATATCTTACAAACAACACAACATAACACTGAGTGTCCACAACACAACTCTTCGGAGACGCATCAAGGTGGAGTAGAATAATAATAATATTGATCACCAGGATTAAAAATTGATCATCATGATCGCCTTACAATCCTCTAGAAATTCTTGGATTTTCTAATAACCAACCACCATGCATAAAACTTTCAATCTTTCAATTTAGTTTTTGTTTTAATTCCATGCATAACACATAAATTGAGCATGGGTTAAATATTTTCACTTATTGTTCACAATCCTACCTCAAAACTCTGGAACTACATCTGAACTGCAGACAGACCTAGAAAAACTTGCCTTCCACATTGTTGCCTCTTTAAGGGATGGCCGAAAAATCACATTTTTACCATTCAACACTCATCACGCTCTCTGATTCGTTTTGTTTGAATACTCTAGTTACCAACATGCACATCCAGGAATCAAATATGGCTGCATTCTAGCGCAATACGTCGGTTGAAAATGTCCCCCAAGGTCTTCTGCCCAATGTTCTAAATGGCCACAAAACTAGTGGCACAATTGAATCAACAAAGGGGATGAACAACCCACTCCGATACCACTGTAAGACACATGAAACTGGAAACAAACTCAACAATATATTAATGAATGTGTCAAAGAATGTTGTACAATGTGTACACATATAAATACATCAAGAAAATGTTTAATCAGTTCTCGGGGTTTCTTGAACATTAATAACCAACTACCCTATCACAAACTGATCTGAGGATTAGTTGTCTAACATATAATTGAATAAAGAGATTTGATAAATTTAATAAACTTATATGTCACTGCTAACAGATCATTTTGGTTTTAATTGCTTACCATAAAAAATATTGTTTTATGTCATAAAAATCTTTCAGGAACCTTAGGGGACATGTAACTATCTTTTCTAGAAAAATAAATAAATAAATAAATAAATAAATATATATATATATATTACTCAGAAGAATCTTGAACACAACATTCAACATGTATCATAAGGGAGAAATGACTAATGGCTAGTTTGAAACTCTTTGAGAAAGAAAGAAAAATAATAATTGCAAAGTGAATATGAATGAATGAAATATGTTTTGAATAAAATAACTCAAAAACCACCAAAACTTCAAAAACAAAAGTGTATTAATAAAATGAGAATACTCATAAAATTTCATAAAATACACTTACATACATGCCAGTATCATATAAGGGTCAAGAAGTTAAATTATAAAATACAAAAATGTATCCTTTTATACAACTCTCTCCAAGAGAGACATGTGCATAGTTTAGAGAATAATCAACAAAAATGTTGAAAAAATGACAAATAACAATGTGGATTTATGCAAACTAGTTGCATGAGCAAGAATGAATATGCTTAAACCTTACACATTAATATTTGAATAAGTCAAGCTAGCCATGACCATTATTGGTCGGTACCATCCTTCATATTTGTACAAAAAGGTAAGATTCAAATGCGGTTCTGACCTACAGAATCAAATTCCGTTATTTTACAGCGAAGCAATCGAGTTTAAGGCTAAAGTTAAAACCTATTAGAGAAACAATTTATTCTTGGTACCCTAGTGTATGGATTTTAGCCACTAATTTGAAAACAAGGGAACGAGAATATCAAAACCTTACCTTAAGAATATTATAAAAAAAAAATTAGTTGAAGGCCTGTAAATGTACAAAATTGGTCATAGAACATATGAACCTATGTGGTCATTGAATTTTAAGGAAAAAGGAAGAACATGATTACAAATTCTTGTAAATTAAAAAAAAAAATCTTTGATTATGAGGCGAAAATAACTAGCCAAAATGAAAGATGAAAAACCCACAAAGGTATGGTTGATACCTGGTAACTATGACTAGTATGGTCATCAAGGAATTCCCTTAAAAAGAAAAAGATAATAGTTCCATGTGAACTTGCAAGGAAGGGTATACAGATTAAAATTTATTATAATGACCATAATAAAACATATATGCAGTAAGAGGGTCAATAGCTATAAAACTCCCTTCTCTTTTAAAAAAATATGCATAATTCAGAAAGAAGTGAGGATTACCTAGGGTAAGATTAGGGTGTCAAAATGCCGAAAATTCCTGAGTCGGGGCTTGATGTACAAACATAGTACCAAATAACATGGTACTTCTATAAGTATTTCTTAGTGGGAACCTTCAAAAACATGTGGATGTTTGACTTTAGATTTATGTTGATATTTGTCTTAAACCCTCTTCACTTAGACCTTAACCCTCTTTCTCACTCATGGAGGCTTATCTCTCATATCTCTTGTTTGACTTAGTATTTCATAATGGTGTACTTTGATTAATATTAGAGTGTAATTGCATATTGGGTCAAATGGTGAAGAGCATGTGTTTCCTTGTGAGAGGGAACTGGTTCAAATCCAAAGGGGGGTAGAGTATGTACACCTCCATAGGCTTTAAAAATATTGGTCATGACATTAAAAATAGATTACGACAAGTATGTCATTTACTAGACAATTAAGATGTTCGAAATATTGAGAAGGGGGTGAATAAATATTTCTTTTCAATTGTTAATTTTACCAGTTAGATCACTTTTTTTTAGAACACAAAATGAATAATGATGGAATATATACTTTTATTAATTCCTTCTTTACAATAAGTAAAGTACAATAATGATATAGGGCTCCAATCCTAAATGAAGACTCCAATCTTCCAAGCTCCAACCTATATTGTGCCAAGCACCGACTTGGTCTTTCCAAGGCTCCAACCTTGTAAATTTGAGGCACCAACCTCTGGGTCTCCTACCCTATCTCTAGTACAGGCTCCGACCTAGTTTCTTGAGGACTCGAATCCTCTAGGGCTCCATCCCTATCTCCCAAGGCATCGACCTTGCCTCTATGAGGCTCCAACCTCTTGGGCTCCAATGCTCAACTTAACTTTGTCAAAATATGTTTGGTTATTCTTCACGGCTCCCAAAGTCTTCTCAATGAACCCTGTCACACTTAGTCTTCACACCACATCATCAATGACAACCTTTTCTTCTTAGAAGGTGTCACCACTGCTCTTCATCATACCCAAACAATTTCTCCAAGTTACCTCATGATGACATCAGAGATGCATCATGATCTTCAATTTTATTTCCAAGATCACTTAAGGCTTCGCAATAAAATATTTTCAATCTTCTTCAATGTCAGTACTCCACAAAGTATTCTTAGTCTTATCTTCAATAATGCTCAAAGATATCCTCAATTTGCTTCAAAAGGATCTTCAATTTGTATGTCTTAAATTGAAATCTTCACCGTTCAATTCTTCAGAACACTTTACTATAATTTGTGCTTGTCTTTGTTAGTGATTGAATTATGCTTGGCTTCTACTTGACTTCACTACGTTGACTTCAACGTGTACTTGTCTTTATTACTGGACTTCATTTGATCCATCAATGATACTGTTCAAGAGTATAGTCACAATCCTAGCATCTTACCATAGTCCAAGGATGGAGGTAATACAATATTCTGATTCTTTGCACAGTCAGAATGTGAGTGACACAACAGTCTAGGTTGAAGTTGTATTCTGAACCATTGTTTAAAGAATCCAGTCAATGTTTAATGAGCCACTATTTAAGGCACAATCCTTTAATATGGGTACTTTGATGAGTAGACCGAGATGTGCTTTTGCACAGGGGTCTGAGACTCTTACTACACAGATCAAAGATAGATCACCACTGTTTACTATCCAATCCACAATCTAAGGTTTTGTGACATTGTTCACAGGTTGTTGTAACAAGGTTTGAGCTACTGTATTGAAGCACTATAATGGAAAGAGACTGAGTTACCAAATATTGTTCCTGCACATATCCACACTAAAGTCTGAAATATGTCCTAGTCCAAACCTCAACCTTCAGGTCTGAATTAATAGCACCCAGACCAAAATATTATGATGGTTCTTCGGTTTGAGACCTCCACATATGGCTGGAAAGTTTTCTATGATCCGAGCTTAAAATAATTCTGAGGTGAGGACTATCTCCACAATCAGATATTTGAGGTCTTCTTAGGATTGTTTTACTGTTCTGAGGTTTTTAAAATCCTAAACCAAAATTAACCCATCCAATATCCTTCTCATCAGCCTATTTTATACTTCTATCCCTTTTCTCTGAATTATGTGCCGAAATTCCTTGGTCAAATGAACTGTCTGAACCTCCTTTTTATGTGAAATTGATTTCAAGATTAAGGGATATGTCTTTCTGGGAGTAGGCCAACTTGAAAGGAAAGATGTAGGTCGGCTCACTGCAAAATATAATTTTCTTTACTTAGAAATTCAATATCTCACAAACTAATAGGAGTTTCGAGACAAATAAGGGCTCATTGGAAAGAGGAAAAAAATCCTCTTTAAGATGGTCTAGGTGCCATGTTGAAAGATTGCCTCTAAGGATGGAAAATTTATTTTTCTTTGTGACTGTCCTTAAATTTTATGCATAAAAATTTTGGCATAACATGAGGAATGTTTGAGACAGCGTGGCTTCTTCAGTCTTGAGCTTAGTCATTGCTATCAATGTCATGATAGGATCACAGAGTCATTATGTAGGAGTGTAGCATTCATGTAGCATCATGTATCAACCAAGTCATCATATACTAGTCCAGTGATATGTTATAGTGAAACCTTCATTAATTTTTCAAAAGCTCCAAAGAAGTCTTCCAATCATGTCAAGGTGTGGTCATTCTTCAAGAGTATGACTTCATCAATTATATTCCTCCACCTTAAAGTCTTGTATAATGGCACCTAACGTCTAGATCATCAATCAAGGCACATGATTGGCACTTGGAAACATTATGGTTAGTTCAAGGACTTGTTCGGGCAAGACTTCTTCATTAGTGGCTTAACATCTTCGTGGCTTTACATTTTCATTGATGGCATATTTATCAACCAATAGTTATGAAATCATCATCTAGAACTATACATCTATTGTATTCAACCTTATCATCACATTCTGGGGGATCTCAAGAATATTTTCCATCTCTATCAATTCCATATTAACATCAATGACAACCTTGATTAACAATATCCCCCTTTGTCATTGATGGAAATATTCTTGCCCTTCCAACATTTTCTCCCCCTTTGACATCAATGGCAAATGGGGTGCTCAAGTACTCTCCTTATCATGGTGCTCTTCCTTCTGGCAATGGGGTCCATATATCCCCCTGCCTGCATAAAATCTTCTAGCTCAAGAAATATTACTTGCTTAGTGATCAAATGGAAGAAATCATCAACAATAGTCCATCGGATGAGTAAGGGATCATGTTCTTCAATGCTCCCAAGAGATGATCTAAAATATGATTATCCATGTAGGGCCCTTTCGCGGATAACTTCTGCAAAAATGATCACATGCTCCCCCTAACTGTATGCATGGTCTCCTTTTTGGAAAAGTATCATCATCAAACACTTGAAATATCACATCTACCAAGGATGTCATCAAATCAACAACATGTGTTGTTGGCCAGAGTGTTCAGGAAACTTTCGCATTCAGTTTGCTTCCTTCTCCATACCTGTGTAACTTTCTTCTTTGGCTTGGTTGGCATGGTTTTAGGGTCCCAAGTCAAGTTTCACTCACATGCCAATTGAAGCACTCCATCTTGTTCATGAATGAGTAATCATGACTTATTCTTGCAAAATAGCTTCTAGAAGATTGACAGGGACCATTATATGTGTCTTTATGATATGCCCTACAATATTTTTCCATGTGCCCAAAGTTTGTACAAGAATAGCAATATCCAACAAATATACTTTGGTACACTGGAGAAGTAGAGTTCCTTGAAGTACTTCTGAATTCTTTTTTCTTTGGGATTCTTTGATGATATTTATTGCTTTTTTATTCTTGACATAATCTATAAGTCTCCTTGGAGTATGGTTTCTTCTCATGTCATATTGAATCTTGCCTTTGTTGGAACTGGGAGTATCATTTCTTCCTTGCTTCCTCACATCCTTGTTGTTTGAAGCATCATCATTCTTGTTTGAGGGTTCACTTGTATAGCCAAGACCTAATTTATCAATGGGAGATATTTGATGACTTAGGATTTCATCTAGGGTTTGAGAGCTTTTCAAGTTCTTATTCAGCGAGACAACTTCATTTTTAAGAGTGACAGTTTCTCCTTTTGATTTTTCACAATCTTCATTTTTCATGAATAGTTGCTTCTTCATTTATTCCATCATCCTTGTTGCTTTTTGTGCTTTGATTTTAAGGGAGATGATATTTGATTTCATTATGAAGATTTTTCATTCTCCTTTTCTATGCTGCTCTCCATTTCTTCTTTTATTCTTGTAGCTTCACATGTTTCGGCTTTAAGAAGATTGATGTCTGACTTTAGTTTGAAGATTTCTTCATCCTTTCTTCTAGTTGATATTTAAGAGAGGAGACCTCTTCCTTGCATTGACCAATCTCTGCTTCAAGATTTTTCAAGCTCTTAAGTCTTTTCTCAAGGTGGCTTGACAAATTTTCTTCCCTTTTCTTTGCCTTATCCAATTGATTTGTCATAGATATGAATTCTTCATGATGCTCTCTTTTGTTTTGATGAAATTCATCATTAAGTTTGGCAAGCTTCTCATCTCTTTCTTGTACTTAAATCTTGACAAAGTCAACTTCCTTCCTTGTCTTGTTTTGGTTACTGTTATCACTCTAGTAATTCTCTAGTTGTGAGATTTTTGGTTTTTAGTTGAGAAAACTAGAAGTAACCACAGACCAACTTTTAAACTCTAGGATCTAGCCTTCCTAGGGTTCAGAGAGGGCTCTCTCTATAAGATTTAACTTTGTTTGTTTTATAAAATATTAGGCTAGTTATGATTGTGCAATTGGTTTTGGTTTTGACTGGTTTGGTGGGAAAAATCACTAGAAGAGATTGATAGTGGGAAATCTATTTATCCATTGGGCTGAGAAGTCAAAAGTCAAACAGAAAAAACTCGGATCAAGGCCAAAAAGTCAAATGTTTTCAGGGCAAGATAGATAACCCTTGGAGATATTGGAAAGTTATTTTGTGAGGTGATATGATCGGGATAAAGAGCAATGAAGGGTTATTTGATCCGGAAAATGGATGTATTAGAAAAAGGTCAAATGAAAGAGAGAACAATTAAGGGTTCCCTACTCTGGAAATCAGAAGAAAACATAGAAATGACCAATAGTTAAGATAGGGTGGTTTTAACAAATCTTGAAGTAATCCTCCTATTCATTCATTCAAATTTAGAACACATCATGGATTGCATGTAATAAAGAAAGATAACAATGACAAATAGAAAATATTTCACTCCAAATAGTTCATCACATGAATCCTGAAATATGATGCTAGTTGATCTGATCTAGTTTGCTACTCGAAATTTGAAACACAAAAAAGCCTTCAAGTCCACAAAAATTACTATAGAAATATTCAACAATTTATTCCACAATAATACTTCTAAAGATGAAGTATTTATACATAATTGTTTACAAAATATCCTAGAAGGCTTCTAGGAATTATCTAAGGGAAATAAAATATCTTTACAACAATAATAGAGACAGTTGCTCAACAAATCAGCAAGTTGTCCTATCAATTCAAATAAAATATAAAGTGATTGTAGATAAGATGCAGCTGGCTACCTTGGTGTCTTCCTTGTTGGCTTTAGATATTTTGAGTTTGTTTTGAAATCTGATATGTTTATCTGATACTCTTTCACTGATGCTCTTTAATCTTTGATACTCTTTGACCATTTGTAAAACATGTTTACTGCTGTAAAAAATCTGTTTTGACTGATAAATCAGCAAATGGTTTCACTGTTTTCTTTCTGCCTTCTTACTTTTCACAGTAAATCTGTTAATCACTGCCAATATTCCTCACTTGGAATTTTTATTTTCTTCAGCTTCTTGAAGTTTTCATCTGCTTCTGTGTACCTGGAAAAATTTGGTTTAATAACAAACAAGTGTTTTATCTCATGTCGCAAGTAAAATAAGTCTTCAAAACTCGTGAGTGAGACTTTTCCTGTTTGAATGCCTTGTCCACCACTTGCTTTTTCAACTTGGTCCTTGGCATATTCTCTTATCTTTTTATTATAATCCTCCTGAGGCATTAATTTGTCATTGATGACCAAAATATTAGGCAAACTTCTGTTGGGGTTCCCATGTTTTGGCCAGATTGGCAAGACCAAAAGATGAGACAACATCAAACCACTTTCAGACCTTAGGATCTAGCCCTCCTGGGTCCAGAGAGGGATCTCTCTATATGAGCAAAGGTTTTATGTCTTTGAAGCTCAAAGTTTAAGATGTTAGGCTACTTATAAGGCTCGGGGTTTGTTTGTTTGATAGTTTGTTTGGTTGTTGGTTATCAGGAAAGAAGGGTTCAATGTAAGACAAGGATGAGCAAAGAGGGATGAGGCAGAGGTGAAGTATTCCAGAAAAACATTCAATACCATTGGGCAATGGAGTCAGGAAAGGATTTGCTTACTATCCAATGTGCAATATTTCAATTGGGTTAGTCATCTAAAACATTGGATCTTAAAGATGATCGTATGATATGGGATGGTAAGAGAGGAAGAGCAGTAAACGTTTAGAACACAAAGTTAAAGACCAGCTGGTCACACAAGGATCCTAGTGGACAGGGCTAACTCTAATCCCCAGTGTTCCCAAATCTTCCAACTAAATCCTTAACAAGAAACATCTAAGAACAGATACATTTAATTCATACATCGTGAGAGCAAAATAAACAACATCCACTACACTGGTTAAATTAACTGAAATCAATTCTTAGATAACACATTCGGAAGAAAAACATTCAATGGCAAGGAGAGCAGGAACATAGGGTACCTAACAAGGGTAAATCCTATGCCAATATTCTGATGCAAGCCAGTAGAAACGAAATGAAATGAATTAAAATACAGAGATAGGAAAACATCACTGCTGCTTTAGATCAGGATCCAAAGAAACGTGATTGTCATATTAAACAGCAATACCAGTGAAGTACAACAGTGCCAATAGCTGAATACTCAGTCTGAAATCCTATTCCTCAACCTATATTACAACTTTACACAGAGACTGTGTCTCAAAAGAAACTACTTTAAATTCTCTGATAATTGATCAAAAACCTTTTACAATGAGTTTCTTCATGAATTTATAGCTCCAGTGGAGCAGAGAAGGTAGGTGGGAACTAAATGTAGCATTAAAAACTCAAAAGAGGAAGACGGCCAAAACCCAATTCTGTATAAATCCTGTGCATTAATCTCTGGTGTTCTTCGGATGAAGATGTGGGTTTCGTCCAGGCTTCCATTTACCCTAGTATGTATCTGACGTACTTTGGCTGCAGGACTCTGTGGTACTATTGGTGAATAAACAAAAGATAAATGAATGATTAAGAAGTCTGTCATACTTATGAAACAAATGCTCGGGTAGCTTCGGACTGTTGTCAAGGTAGCAAATCTTCTAGGACACGACATAGAATAAAGAACGCATGGGTGCTTCGTCCTTTCTTAGGGAAAAACATTCTGCTGATGTAGAAACCCTCATACACTGATTTCTTCGTGTTGTACCTTCTGCATGATCCATGAGTATTCAATCTGATGCTTTACCTTTAAAACTCTGAACATAAGGCTTATATATATTCATTTGCGTGCCTTAAGCTCTCTTCTGCTTCATTTATATCTCTGACTGTGAAATCTGTGTGTTAATGGCGTCGGGATAGTTTTACAGGGTCAAGCCCTGTTATTTTAATGGAAGTCATGTCAGAGCACTATCCCGGGTTTTCTCTATGATACGATCTCTGTGCACGCTCTTCCCTATGTTTTCTGTCGCTGTGACAGAAACCCTGAAAAATGGCGGCCATTTACTGTTGGTAACCCTACAAAACACAAAAAACCTGTTACGAAAAACATGTATGGGGGCGGGATGATGTGGACGACTGCGAGGATGATAGTGGGACTACAGAGAAATGGCGAAAAAATGCAGAGGAATGTTGGAGAGATGCTCTGGTGAAGGTTGGCGAAAAATAGTGGACGGTGTCGAGGCAGACGTTTAACGTAAAAAACATTAAAATCTAATCTTTGAATGGATTATAAAGGGGACGGGCGAGAAAAACGATGAAGATACGTGGACGGATGACGCGGCGGGCCCGGGTCAACGGCGGGCGTGTGATTGAATCTAGACCGTCCGATCTCAGCGGAGATCAACGGTGAAAAATGCATTGGAGGGAGATGGAAAGTGGGCCAGGGGTACGGCTGCTATGGGCTATCGCGTGCGCAGCTTCATGGATCGATCACCGTTGGATGGAGGGATCTGGATCGGACGGCTGATATGCATATCGCTGTGTGTCTATGGACGAACTTTAATGCGTGATGGGAGGGTGTTTTTCCAGCTGTACCGGTGCCACGCATCAGAATCTGTATGGAATCGCTCCGCGATCAAAAAATACCGCCCCTCGCCCGAAGGTGGTGCGATAGAAACCAAGAGGTTTTGAAATAGTGCGCTGTGGGGACCACCGAGACAGGAGATTACGGATCGTTGATCGCAATTTAAATGAACGATGGATCTTTGATCGGGCGATGAACTGGAAAAATGACGGAGGCTGCAGGGGGCGGCGATCGCCGTCCATTCTGTGAAGATCAACGGTTGTAAACGCACCCGATGAACAAATGCGAAAAGCGTCTTCAGGGCTAGCACTCGATCATAGCACTGGGTTCTGTGGGGGAAAATGTACAGGGGACTAGGTCGAAAGGGGCTGAGGCTCAATTACATAGAAAACATGAATTTTAGCCCATTTCAACGAAATTAAAAACCAAAATGGGTAACGATAGGGGGATGAAGGGGAATTAAACCAAAAAAAGTGTATTTGGAAGGTTTAAATGGGATTTTAGGATGGTTTTGGAGGACGAGGGGAGGGATTTGGGGGTACAAAAAAGGGGAATTTTGACAAAGGGAAGAAGGGATGAAATGGGACATTCTGTAGGGATATAAGGTTTAATGTAGGCCTTTTGGAGCATAATTTATGTAATCAATGAGACCTTATAAAGGGAGTCAGCAGAGGGAAATTTATCAAAGGCAAAGGCACAGGAGACTTCAAGGATGATGTGTCTTTAGGGGAGATGCATTCCTTGAAGGCTCAAAACAATTTAGCCTCCTACTTTCTTTGTCAAAATTTATAGGGGCTAGCATATTCCACATGGGGATGGCTTCTTCTTGAAGGAGTCAAGAATTCATAAAATGATCTTTGGTGTAGACCAGATGCCTGCTGCTTTAACCCTCCTTTTTCTTTGATTTTCAGTTTCCACAATTGTGAAGACATCAATTTAGTAGAAAAATTTCCCAATCAATCTACCTACCCACACTACAATCCTAGCATTTTTCTTCTTCTAGGGTGCATTTGAGCTAGCAGACCCTTTACATCATTTTATTTTTTACAAACATAAAATAAACCTATTCTATTTCTACCCTTATTACTCCATGAGACCAGATTAAACTGTTGGTCTCACATGTTTCTCTACCTAATCTAATATTTGATGGGATTAAACTGTCCAGCAGATTTCTTCTCTACATTCTACAACAGAAATTTAAAAACAGTCAAGCCAGGATTAGACTGTCTGACTTGCTGTGGGTCCAAGGCATAAAGACAGTTGCACATGGACAAAATTTGCAAAAAACTGAAAACAAAACTGTGAAGGCTTGAAATCTAAACTTGAAGTATCCTTCTTCTCTTTGTGACTCAAGTTTTGAGCATGTCTGAACCTCTCTTTCCTCTCTATTTTTTGAAACATTTTCTCTTTTTCTTGAAAATAAAAAACTGCAATGGTATGTACAATGGTAATGGAAACTGGAAATTGTAAATCAGCAGAAGTAGTGTTTGAGCATCCTGCCATTGACAGGACCCCCAAACAGCTCTGTACCATCTAATTCCTATAGGAAGAAGGCATTTGGACCCACAGTGGCCTGGATGATGTATGGACCTGCCACAAACCAAATCCTGCCTGCTTTCCTTGTCCTCTTCTTCTTGAGTCCCACTTCAACTTTATCGAGCACAGCTGGTCGCAGCTTTGGTTCTTTTGTCAAACAACTTCTTTATGTTTTCCTGAACTTTGATAGCTCTATTATAGACCTCCTCCCTTGTTTGCTGGAGATGAATTGTTTGGCCTATCCTTCTCACCATACTGTATTCTTCTGTTTTAATCTCTTGGACCAACTTAATCACTGGTACCCCAAGGCTGATAGGAAAAAATGCTTCTGTCCCATAGACAAGTTGGAATGGTGACATGGCAATGTAATTTTTTGTTGTAAGCCTATCAGCCCACAAAGCATGCACTAACTTGTTATGCCATGACTTTTTGTTCTCTTCCAGTAGCTTTTTGATGATGATCACCAGGCTCTTGTTTGATGATTCAACTAATCCATTACCTTGAGGGTAATAGGCAGTTGAATGACGAAGCGCTATTTGATACCTGTGACAAAAATCAACCATTTTCTTGGATCCGAAAGTAGCAGCATTATCAGTGATTATTTTCCTTGGGCAACCAAACCGAGAGAGGATATGACCTTCTAGGAAACTAATGATGACTGAATCTGTGGCATTCCTAGCAGGTATGGCCTCTATCCACTTAGTGAAGTAGTCTGTGGCTGTTAGGATCCATTTTTGTTGTGCAGAAGAAGCAGGGTGAATATCCCCTATGAAATCTAGGCCCCATTGCAGAAAGGGACCTTCAACATTGATGGGTTGTAGAGGTAAGGGGAGGAGTTTTCTTTTTCCTTCAAAAATCTGGCATTTGTGGCAGGCAATGATCACTTTATGGACATATTTGAAGAGTGTAGGCCAATAGTAGCCAACTCTGAGTATTTTTTTTGTAGTGGCTTTCCAACTCAGGTGGCCTCCACATTCTCCAGCATGAAATTCTTGCTTAATCCTCTCAGCTTCAGCTTCAGGCAAACATTTAAGCAATAGGCCATTTGGATTTTTCCAATATAAGTTTCCATTCAGAACGCAATAGCTTCTGGCTTTAAGCTTTAAGAATCTGGCCTTGGTCTTTGATAGTTCAGGAGGGGCATTGAGGTGTGTAAGCACATACAAAATGTCAGAATACCAAGGAGAGCTCTGAAAATTTTCCTCAACAGTGGGATCAGGAAATTCTTGTTGCTCATCCAAGGTATTTACCATGTTAATGTCTAGGGCTTGTAGATTTGTTTCAGCCATTAATTGAGCTAGGCCCTAACCTTTAATCAGTTTGGTGGGTTTTATCTCAAGGTCGTATTCTAAGATCACATCAATACATTTTCCCCTTTTCCCATCTGGGTCCTAGGACAAAATGTCTTTAACCACTATATTTGGCACATAAGCTATGGTGTGGGAATGCAATATGTACACCCTAAAGTCTTTCAAGGCCTTAATCAAGGCATAGGCTTTCCATTATGTTGTATTTCAAGGGTGCATCCCTGAGTGCTTTGCTGAAGAAAGAAATGGGTTTTTCCATTCCCTCTGAATTTTTCTGTAGAAGAAATACAGCTATGGTATGCTTGGAGGCAAATGAAAAAATCAGGAAATCTTTTGAGAAATCTGGGCTGATCAAAACAGGAGCTTGGGTGAGTGTAAGTTTTACTGATTCAAAAGATTTTTTAGCTCCAACATTCCATTTAACTCCCACAACTTTCTTCAGCATGTTAGTCATGTTCCTAAGGTGTTCAGCTAGATTGGGAATAAACCTCCTAAGGAAGTTAATCTTCCCAATGAAGGACTGTAATTCCTTGATGTTTCTTGGTGTGTGATCTGTAGTATTCCCTCAACTCTTTGTGGGTCAATCCTAATTCCTTTTTCAGATATAATGTGGCCAAGAAGTTTTCCCTCTTGCAGCCCAAAGACAGTCTTTTTAGGATTCAATGAAAGACCGAACCTTCTACATTTTTCAAACACTTTCCTCAAATGTTTTAGGTGTTCTTCTTCAGTCTTAGAATAGACTGTTATGTCATCCAAGTAAATAACAATGAAGTGTCATATCTCATCCGAAAAAGCTATATCCATTGCTCTTTGGAAGGTTGCACCAGTGTTCATCAGTCTGAAAGGCATTTTTACATACATAAAGGTGCCCCATGGAGTGGTAAAGGCTGTTTTGAGTTGGTCTTCTGGGATTACTAAGACTTTATTGTAACCTAAGAAATCGTCTAGCAGGGAGATCCTTTTAGAGCCTACCACCCTCTGAAGAATGTGTTCCATTTTTGGCAAAGGGTATTTGTCCTTGAGTGAGATTCTATTAAGATTTCTGAAGTCAATACATAATATAATCTCCCCAGTTTTATTTCTCACAGCCACTAAATTCGAAATCCAATCAGAGAACCTTACGGGAACTATTATGCATGCCTCATACATCTTTTTAATCTCTTTTTCAACTGCAGGCAATTGTTTTGGGTTTATCCTATGAAGTTTCTGCCTGAATGGTTTCTGATTTTCTTTTAAAGGTATTTTGTGTTGTATAGTGTTCCTGTCATAAGCCTTTAAGTCTTCATAACTCCACGCAAACACGTCAATAAATTCCTTAAAAAGGTTAATGTATTTCTTTTTCATGTTCGCGGGAAGAGACTTAGCCAATTTAATTATTTTGGGATTATCTTTTGTGCCTATGTTGCATTCTTCTACGTCAGAGTCTGCGTGCTCAATGGTGGGATTTTTTGCCACATCATCAAAGTCAAAAAGGTCTTCTAACGGCACCAGACCTTGAGGTATGTTCTTATCTTTGGCCTGCAGCACCTCTACTTCTTCACTGTCTGCGTTTTTACACTCCGTGGTTGAATTTCCAGTTTCTTCATTTAAAGCGTTTATTTCTACATTGTGGGGTGTAGTTTCCTCCTCGTCTGAGGGTTCCTCACTTAGGCAGCTATCACTAGACGTAGAGTCTGAATCGGAAAACTCAAACTCACTCCTGCCCATCAAAAAATATTCAATTTGTTTATCTCCCTCGAAAACCTGCCAGTATTTTTTGTTATCCGGCACTGCAGGTCTGAATGTAGTTTGTCTTATGATTCGTTGGTCGCTTGGAGTCTTAGGGTATGAAGTTGCTAAGCAAGCTAATCCATTTGCAATGGCGTTCTGATTTCTAGGAACAAACACTAATTTGTATTCAACAAATGTTTTCAATATGTCCACAGCATCGTTCCTATATGCTCTCAACCTAGGGTGTTTGGCTGTGTATTCACCATTCACTTGTTTGATAACCAATTCAGAATCTCCCTGCACGGCTATTCTACGGGCTCCTATTTTCTTCAACAGATTTAAACCCAGGATAAGAGCCTCGTACTCTGCAATATTATTTGTACATTTGAAATGCAGATTGCAGGCATGGCTCTTTGTGTAGTCGCTCTCTGTGTTACGTAGCCATACCCCAGCCCCGACAGTTCTTCTTGTGCAGGACCCATCGAAACTCATTTCCCATAGGGGTTCACTCTCGTTTTTGTTATCATTTCCTTCCGTACAGCTGGGTTCGCCATTATTTTTCATTATAGGGTCTGCACTAGGCTGTGGGTTGTTTTCGTTATGGGTGTGGAAGTCAGAGAGGTGACTAGTTAGCTGATTGCATTTTGTTTCCGGTTCACTCTGCGTCGTTGTTTCAGTGCATTGTTCCAAGTTTTCTACGTCTTCCTCCACTGAGTCTAGGGTAGCCATTATGTTTAAATCCATTAGCTCTGTTTCATCATGTGTATATTTTCCCGTATCTGCATTTCCAGATTCTGGTTCCCCCAAGATTCATCATTGCAGAAGATAAAGGAGTCCAAGTTTGTATGCACAGAGTATAGAGGAGAATTTTCAGGCTTTTTAGGGCTACTAACCAGGAATTTCATTTGTGCTTCCCTGTATAGTCTTCTAAGTTGGCCAAAGATTGGGATTGTGGCATAAGCCCCATCCATCTACATTGTTCCTTGCAGCTTGGCTCCCCATGATCTTGATAATAACATGCCATACTTAGGTGGCACATCTGCCACGACAACATCCATGACCATACATTTTGCTGGAATCTAGGTGAGGTTCACACATAAGTCTTTGATCAGGCCTAGACACTTTACTCTACTAGAGTCAAATGAATATAGGTCTTTATAGGGACGAGTTATCTCTAGGCCTAATCTTTCCATCACTACTTTAGGCATCAGGTTGTGTGATGCTCCAGAATCATGCATTGCATTGTGGAGAATCTTATCATGGATATTAAGACTGATATAAAAAGGGGGCACTACCCCTTCCTGAAACTTTCCTTCTATCTTTGGACCAAACAGAAGGGCAGGTTCATCATCACTCAGATTTACAGTGTCACTGTTCTCACCTAAGTTTAATGCTTTAAAAATTTGGCCTTTATATACATCCTGAGTGGCCAGCTCAGTGAGTGGGACAGAGATTTTAATTTTTGCAATCTCACTCTCCAAATTGAAAGTGAACTGACTCTTTGGAATGTTCAACTCTGTTTTGTTAGCCACTTCCTTAGTGGCTGAATCAGTGTGTTGATTCTCACTATGTACAGTGTTTGTGACAGTTTTATTAGGAGCACTAACTGCAGTGCTAGTGCTGCTTGTTGGTTGACCTTGTGTATCAGTGTTTTGGTTGTCTTTTTCTTTGTTCTTCCCAGAACTCTCAGCTGCTGATTTGTTACTTTCAACAGTTGCTTTAGAAGTATTCTCAGGTATTTTCTTGATGGTGACCTCAGAAGCTTTTGGTTTGGTAGTTTCTAAGCTCTTTTTGCTTCTAAGTTCATATTTTTCTCTGACCTGCATCATGGCATTTTCAAACCCTAACATGTAATCTTCAGATTATAACCATTCCTCCTCCCAACTAGAGGGTGAGGGCTGATCTTCTTCTGAGTAACAATTATGGATTGAATCTTCCGTTTCAAACATGTTTATTGTGTTTCCCTCAAACTCTTCTATGATTCCCTCATCTTCATCAAGAAAATTCTCTTGGAATGGGGGAATAACTTGTTGATCTAATTCTCTTTGTCTGTTGGGAGTGACATTGTTTCTTCTAAAGTTTTGGTTCTGGTTATGGTTTTGATTTCTATTTTGGTTACTAAATGTGACAACAATTTTTTCCATCATTTGGTATAGCTTCTCCACCTTTTTAGATAGATGGTCATGATTTGGATCAGATGTGGAAGCTACATTGTCGTCTCTATATGTTACCCTTTTCTCAGCTCTTAATCTCGCTCTTTTCTCAATTAGATTTGCCTCTATATTCACTGCTCCTTTCTGCATGTCCTCCAATGTGTTGTATTCTTTATCCCTAAGCTGATAGGCCATGTCAGCATCAAAGCCTTCAGGGTATTTCGCTAGGGCCATACCTTGGGGAGGTTTCATATGTGGAGGGAGAGCATTGTAAATGCTGTTAAATCTCATTGTGTAATCATGGACACTCTCTCCTACGTTTCTTTTAAGGTTCATATATTCTTCTAGGAGCTGGCGAGGGTTAGCCCTAACTTCCCATTTGTTGATGAAAGTCTGATATAAGGCAGGAAGATCATTAATGCTACCCGGAGGTAGGCCTTTGAATCATTTCTTCACATCGCCTCCTAGGCTCTGGGAAAAGATTCTCATTTTGACTGTATCATCATTTATCTCCATGTAGTCAAAAGAATCTTCCATTCTGTCTACATGGTATTGTGCTGTGGTAGACTCTTTTGCAGTGAAGTGTGGGATCTTTGATTGATAATCATTGGGTAAGGGTACTAGAGGTTGAGGTAAAACCATAGGTGCATACCAGGCTGCCATGATGATGTTTTGATGAGGTAGAGGGTTGACTTGGGCAGCTGGTATGTGGATGACAAGGAAATTATGACCAGCAGAAGACTGATGAGTGGATTTAGGGTGACTGAGCCCCAAGTTTTGTATGAAATTTATATCAGGAGGTGTAGAGGGAGGGGTCTGTCTATTCCCAAGGTGTCCACCACTTTGGGGTGATGAACCAGGAAGCTCAAGGTCTGGCTGGTCTAGGACACTGAATGGCCTAGTTCTTGGCAAACTATTTTGAGTGCCTAGGTCAAAAAGTGGGTCTGATAGAGCTGTAAAGTTTTCTGGTGTAGAGTTAGCTCTATGGATGTGGCTGCAAATATTTGATTGTTTATGTGTAGGAGATACCCTAAGGATGCTCTCAGTATTTTCAACTATTTCAGGTGGGTCTGGGTTAGTATAAGCTCTTGTATGAATGGTTCTTGAAGCCAGAATGTTGTTTTCTGACCAAGCAGCTTAACCCTACTTGTTACTCTTATCGTGATTGATGTTGTTATGGAGGTTGGTCTCCTAGTGGAGTCTAATGTGAACCAAGATAATCAGCAGGCCTACTGATCACCAGTGGAGTCTTTGAATCGTTTAGGAATTATGGAGTCGCCAAGTGGAGGGTTTTAGGATGTTTTTGGAGGGTACACTGTCCACCACAGTGCTTATGAGATGTCCCCTTTCAGGGATATCTTCCAAACACAGCAAACTCTAACCAGAGATTGACTGGGAGGGCTTTTACTAGATATGTCACCTCTGAAAGAGTGTGAGATCTGGAGGCTACCTGGCCCTTTCCAGACTCTGTCCAAGAGTATGGGAGAAACACAACAAATGGTATAGAGGTTGATGTGTGAATAGGAGTGTTTAACTTCCAACCTAACCAGAGATTGTAGGTTTTTTGAATGCCTAAGAATTTTTAAGGTGTAATGCACTCAAGTTCCCCAACGGAGTCGCCATTATGTTGGGGTTCCCATGTTTTGGCCAGATTGGCAAGACCAAAATATGAGACAACATCAAACCACTTTCAGACCTCAGGATCTAGCCCTCCTGGGTCCATAGAGGGATCTCTCTATATGAGCAAAGGTTTTATGTCTTTGAAGCTCAAATTTTAAGATGTTAGGCTAGTTATAAGGCTCAGGGTTTGTTTGTTTGATAGTTTGTTTGGTTGCTAGTTATCAGGTAAGAAGGGTTCAATGTAAGACAAGGATGATCAAAGAGGGATGAGGCAGAGGTGAAGTATTCCAGGAAATCATTCAAGACCATTGGGCAATGGAGTCAGGAAAGGATTTGCTTACTATCCAATGTGAAAGCTTTCAATTGGGCTAGTCATCTAAAACATTGGATCTTAAAGATGATTGTATGATATGGGATGGTAAGAGAGGAAGAGCAGTAAAGGTTTAGAACACAAAGTTAAAGACCAGCTGGTCACACAAGGATCCTAGTGGACAGGGCTAACTCTAATCCCCAGTGTTCCCAAATCTTCCAACTAAATCCTTAACAAGAAACATCTAAGAACAGATACATTTAATTCATACATCAGAGAGCAAGCAACAACATCCACTACACTGGTTAAATTAAATGAAATCAATTCTTAGATAACACATTCGAAAGAAAAACATTCAATGGCAAGGAGAGCAGGAACATAGGGTACCTAACAAGGGTAAATCCTATGCCAATATTTTGATGCAAGCCAGTAGAAACGAAATGAAATGAATTAAAACACAGAGATACGAAAATATCACCACTGCTTTAGATCAAGATCCAAAGAAATGTGCTTGTCATATTAAACAGCAATACCAGTCAAGTACAACATTTCCAATAGCTGAATACTCAGTCTGAAATCCTATTCCTCAGCCTATCTTACAACTTTACACAGAGACTGTGTCTCAAAAGAAACTACTTGCAATTTTCTGATAACTGACCAACAACCTTTTACAATGAGTTTCTTCGTGAATTTATAGCTCCAGTGGAGCAGAGAAGGTAGGTGAGGAACTAAATGTAGCATTAAAAACTCAGAAGAGGAAGACGGCCGAAACCCAATTCTGTATAAATCCTGTGCATTAATCTCTGGTGTTCTTTGGATGAAGATGTGGGTTTCGTCCAGGCTTCCATTTACCCTGGTATGTCTCTGACGTACTTTGGTTGCAAGACTCTGTGGTACTATTGGTGAATAAACAAAATATAAATGAATGATTAAGAAGTCTTCCATACGTATGAAACAAATGCTCTGGTAGCTTCGGACTGTTGTCAGGGCAGAAAATCTTCTAAGACACGGCATAGAATAAAGAATGCATGGGTGCTTCGTCCTTTCTTAGGGAAAAACATTCTGCTGATGTAGAAGCCCTGATACACTGATTTCTTAGTGCTATACCTTTTGCGTGATCCATGAGTCTTAAATCTGATGATTTACCTTTAAAACTCTGAACATAAGGCTTATATATCTTCATTTGCGTGCCTTAAGCTCTCCTCTGCTTCATTTATATCTCTGACTGTGAAATCTGTGTGTTAATGGCGCCGGGACAGTTTTATAGGGTCAAACCCTATTCTTTTAATGGAAGTCGTGTCAGAGCACTATCCCGGGCTTTTCTCCATGATACGATCTATGTGCATGCTCTTCCCTGTGTTTTCTGTCGCTGTGACAGAAACCCTGAATCATGGCGGCCATTTACTGTTGGTAACCCTGTAAAACACGAAAAACCTGTTACGAAAAACATGTATGGGGGTGGGATGATGTGGACGAATGTGAGGATGATAGTGGGACTGTGGAGAAATGGCGAAAAAATGCAGAGGAATGGTGGAGAGATGCTCTGGTGAAGGTTGGCGAAAAATAGTGGACGGTGTCGAAAAATAGTGGACGGTGTCGAGGCAAACGTTTAACGTAAAAAACATTAAAATCTAATCTTTGAATGGATTATAAAGGGGACGGGCGAGAAAAATGATGAAGATACGTGGATGGATGACGCGACGGGCCCAGGTCAACAGCGGGCATGTGATTGAATCTGGACCGTTCGATCTCGGCAGAGATCAACGATGAAAAATGCATCGGAGGGCGATGGACAGTGGGCCAGGGGTACGGCGGCTATGGGCTATCGCATGTGCAGCTTCATGGATCGATCACCGTTGGATGGAGGGCTCTGGATCGGACGGATGATATGCATATCGCTGCGTGTCTACAGACAAACTTTAATGCGCGATGGGAGGGTGATTTTCCAGCCGTACCGGTGCCATGCGTCCGAAGCTGTATGGAATCGCTTCGCGATCAGAAAATACCGCCCCTCGCCTGAAGGCGATGCGATAGAAACCATGAGGTTTTGAAATAGTGTGCTGTGGGGACCACCAAGACGGGGGATTACGGGCCGTTGATTGCAATTTAAATGAACGATGGATCTTCGATCAGGCGGTGAACTGGAAAAAAAACGGAGGCTGCGAGGGGCGGTGATCGTCATCCATTCTGTGAAGATCAACGACTGTAAACGCGCCCAATGAACAAATGCGAAAATTGTCTTCGGGGCTAGCGCTCGGTCATAGCGCTGGGTTCTGTGGGGGAAAATGTATAGGGGACTAGGTCGAAAGGGGCTGAGGCTCAATTACATAGAAAACATGATTTTTGGCCCATTTCAACGAAATCAAAAACCAAAATGGGTAACAATAGGGGGATGAAGGGGAATTAAACCAAACAAAGTGTATTTGGAAGGTTTAAAGGGGATTTTAAGATGGTTTTGGAGGACAAGGGGAGGGATTTGGGGGTACAAAAAAGGGGAATTTTGACAAAGGGAAGAAGGGATGAAATG